>CM042689.1:12826490-13426490 GCA_023614405.1 Avena insularis | reverse complement strand
AGAATTTCTTGAAGATGAGGGTCCCGCAAGGCCGAAGTTAGCGTCGTGTCTGTGCTCCCTTCTTCTCCGCCACCACCACCATCTGCTCTGGCATCATCTCCTTCATGATGATCGTGTCCGTCGGCATCTCCTTCTTCATGATGATCATCATGTTCTCCTTCGTCATGATGACCATGTCCGGGAGACCCTTCATCTTCTCCCCCGCCCCCGGCCTCTTCTTCATCATGGCCACCGCCATCTGCCAGCTCATTCACTAAGAAGCCGAGCATGAAACCACGCGTGAGAAGGTGAGACTCCAGTTGTCCGGAATCAGGGTTTATCCACTTCCGGTGTTTGCATGTTTGGCACGGACATCTTATCTTCGTCATGTTGTTCTGAACCATATCGGCCACCGCGTCAACCTTGTATCTAACCACCCAGCGTTCGCTCATATGGATGACCATGGTCGCCTGCGCGTGAACATAGACCAAATTAAAGAGAGAGTGTTAGAACCATGCACACACATATGAAGCGCACACATATATGCATGATCGCCGGAAAATTTCGGCATGACCTACCCTAAAAGTAGGACGTATGGCTAGTGCAGAAATTTGCCGAAATGGACGTGTATCAACATTTCGGCAAACCTCCATGCACCCGGCGCCAGCAACATGCATTCAAGCACAACAAAAAGCTCCTCGAGAAGCAAGCATGCATGCATTCAACAAACACAACACAAAGCAAACGAACATCATCTTGCCATCGCACAACAGCCGCGGGACCAATCTTCACCTACAAATCATACATATATATACATGCTTGCTCCGAGACTCGCCGGCCACATAAAACATGCATCACACACAAGTACCCATGCACACCTCACAAATCCACAACCATAGGCATAGCGGTGGAGGAGCAAAGTATGGCTAGGTGTAGTACCTTTACAAAGTAGGAGTAGCTTCCCTCACAAGTACATAAACCAAAGTAGGTCTAGCTATCAACAATGGAGGTGAGTATGAGAAAAATGGAGTGGGAGGGAGGAGAGGGACGAGCTAGTTGGAGGAGGGGAAGAAGGGAAATGGTGGTGGTAGGTAGGAGGGGATGCCACCTTTTTTTAGAGCTATTTCGCACATTATGTGGCGCATATGGCTATGCGCCATGACAGTAGCATATGTATGCTGCCATACGTAACATATATAGAATCGCCACAAAATTCATGCAATTATGTGGCGCATATGGCTATATGCGCCACAGAACTCTCACTTTCTATGGCGCATACAACATATGCGCCACAGAATTCTGGCATGCCCATGTGCTGGGTCAGGCCCACATGGGGCCCACAGAAATTCTGTGGCGCATATGGCTATACGCGCCACATAATGCTCACTTTCTGTGGCGCATGTAGCCACATGCGCCACAGAATTGCACGAATTCTGTGGAGCATTTCTTATATGCGCCACAGAATTAATTTTAGTGGAGCATTTTCCCTATATGCGCCACATGATTAAAATCTACCTATAATTGTTTTCCTAGTAGTGTCATGGAGACCGAGATCTGAGGACAGACAATGGTGGTTCGAGTCTGGGTGGTGATGAGGAATTGGCTAGGTGACTTGTGAATTGGAGCAGTGGATAACTGCACAGGAGAGGTTCATAGTCCTACCTCTCAGGGCGAAAGCCTAGGGTTTGGCCTTAATTGGTTGTGTCTGGCAATGGTCATGTTGAAGGTATTGCTTTGAGAGCGCAGACTTTTTTCAGGGTGAAAACCTGGATCTTTGATCGGACGATGACAGTGTTTGTGCACCGTTTCCTTCTTGGAGGCGTCGTTTTTTGAGAAGTTGTACTTCTTGTGCTGTCTTGGTGGTGGTAGTACTATTGTTTCAATGAATAAGTACTGTAGCGCGACTTTTTTTTTGTAATTCTTCTTTTTTTTAGCTGTGTACATCCGTGTGGCCGCTAGGGCAATGCGTTGTTACATAGGCTGGATGTAATCGGTATCATCTAATATTGCTCATTTCTAAAAAAAAAACATTACATACACACACTAATTCCCTTACATGTCGATTAACGATCTTGCGGCATTATGTGTTGTGCCGGCATGAGCTGCAGCGACGATTGCGTTTGCATGCCAGCGCTTCAATGCTGATCATGGACAGCACGGGTCACTCTCTAGCATGCCAAGTGTTAGACTATACTGTATATGTACGGTATTGTACTGTAGCGTGTGTATTCGTGTATCTGGTCAACATGTACGCATCCCACTCGCCCACATCTAGTGATTACTTCCTCCGTTTTAAAATATAAGATGTTTTACTTTTGTGAAGCAAAATGTATCTAGATTATTTTTAGTATCTAGGTTTATTCAAGTTTGGAATAAGTCTAAATACTAAAAGAAGTTTAGAGACATTTTTTTTATAAATCTAAAATATTTTATATTTTGAAACAGAGGGAGTAAATAGCTAGTTAGAGGAGATCATGGCATCGCATGATTGCCATCAGTAAGGATCACGATTGCCATCGGTATCATGGCATCGCAGGATTTTCGCCCCTGACTCTCCTGCCACCATTCTGCATATGGTGGCCAGCCGCAGCCACGTGCCGGTCATCCTCGACCTCGCCTCGGCCAACTACGGTCTGTGGCAGCGCTTCTTCGACACCGTCGTCGGCAAGTTTGGACTGCACGCCCACCTGGACGCCAACGCCGTCCCTCGCCACGACGACCCCGAGTGGGTCATGATCGACAACTGCGTCATGCACTGGCTGCGTCATCCTCGACGTGGTCATGCAGCCGGAGGACACGGTGCTGTATGTCTAGACGGCGCTGCAGGATCTTTTCCGCGACAACCAGATGGCGCGCGCGGTCTACGTCGACGCTGAGTACCACGCGCGCTCGTTCAAGGGGACCTGACAATCATGCAGTACTGCACTAATCTCAAAGGCTATGCTGATCAGCTGCGGAACCTGGTCCAGCCCGTCTCGGAGACGCAGCAGGTCTTCAACATTCTGCGCGGGCTTGCCTGGCAGTTCCACCCCTCCATCCCCCACATCACGTCGCAGGTTCCTCTTCCTTCCTTCTTGCAGGCTCGCTCCTTCCTTCTGCTTAAGGAGCATCACGCGGAACAGGCAGCTCGCCAGAATGCCGTGCACGCCATGATGGCGGCCAGTCACGCACCTGCCCTGTCGCCCGTCTACGGCAACGACGACGGCTTTGGCTCTGGTGGCGGCTACAACAGAGGACGGGGAAAGAACAAGGGCAAAGGGAAAGCTCCTGCCTCACCGATGGGATCGCCACCCACACCTTCGCCCACGCCCCATCCTCCTGCGTATCAGACCCTGCCCCAGGCACCAAACAGATTTTTGTTTCAGATCCAATCCAAACTTGCTCCCACTCTTAAGTGTGTGACCCCGCTGACTCATGGCAACTTGAACGAGATTGGAGTCTGAGTCTCAATCGATCAACCGGTAGCGACTCCTAGCAGAACGTGCCGACTCCCAAGTACCAAAGAATCTTGACGACATGTCTTTCCAATACGACTTACGTCTAAGTCCCTTTTGCCTCACGATATACCTTGTCAGACTATGCGCGAATAATTGTCATCATTTAAATAGTCCGACTCTCTTCTCGACCTGAGATAAGTGATTCATCCGACTAACTCTTAGTCGATCGCCTCGGTTAACACTTAAACGAGTCGTGCATGGCCATGCTTTCCGAATCATATCATCCGAGAGGGCTCAGAGAATATCTCTCCAAGTGGAGAGGCAAAATCCCATCTTGGTTATTCACATCAAGCAGGTTGATCCTCAGTCAACCCGAACTCTGCCTTTATAACTGCCTAGCTACGGATCAGCGTTTGACAGAACCTAAGTCGCTGATGCTCAACTCGAACCATGAAACAACCTCGGGTCTATGGATTACATTGATTGATACATACAAATGACGACTTGTTCGTTGTATCTCAATATGGGTCAATCTGACTCGCTAAACTCTTTAGCCGAATTTATGTAAGTCAGAATAGCATCACTATTCTCATGATAAGTGGAACCAAGTCATCAGCCGACTTCCACATTAGTCTAAGTTATGTGTCCAACACAACCTCGATGACCAAGGATATTTAGTACAAACAACATGAATGTATAGTTCCACAACTGAATCAAATATTCAATAATACACATTAGATGTTTATACAAGGACAGCTTAATATATTTATGAATATAGTGGGAATCACACCATACATGATTGACTCTAGGGCATATTTCCAACATGAGTCCCTCAATTTGACCATCTTTCTTTGCACAGGGAATATAGTCAAGATAGTTAGCATATGAGCAATGATATTAAAAAGAATAGGAAACATCGGGTTTCATTGGCACAACCTTTTTCGAGTTTGGAAGTAATGATATATGTAACTATCTACTCGGATACTCACACTCCCTCTATGAGCAAAGTTATTTATCCATTCACATCATTTAGGATTGAAACCTTTCATACGAAGCACCTTGTTCTAGAAAATGCCATTTAACCTTATTATAAGATTTTTCAACATTAATTTTAAAAAGAACACCGCTTATTTTCTCCCTATGAAGTTCGTGAATGGTTTTATTTGAATCACCATCCCCTCTAGGATATTTCTACGTGACATGAAAGCCATTTGAATCGGTCTAACAACAGCCTCAGCAATTTTAGTTATGCAATTCGTCTCCATCTTAGTGAAAATTTTGAAGCTCAACATTTTAGCAAGCAAATAAGACAATATTATTGAAATTGGATAGCATTTTGTTTCTTGGGAAGCAGTATAATAGTTCCAAATTTAGATGAAAAAGTGGTATCTCTCCCTTATGAAAGCTAATAAACATTTTCATGAAGTCATCTTTCAAAATTTCCCAATTTTTTTGGCAGAACTCTGCTAGAAACCCGCGTGGTCCCGTGGCTTTGTCCTTTTCTATTTCATTATAGCGGCATGCACTTCCTTTTTAGTGAAATCAGCTAGTAAAATATTTTTTGCTGCTGATAATTAATTTGTTTAATGTCCTGGGTAATTGTTTCTTGCATAGCTTCAATACTTGGCGCCGGTGCCCCCAATGTTTTTTTATAATATTCCTTCATCTTGCTTAAGATGGTTTTTTTTTGCCTATGTATGTGGTTTGTAGTTAGGAGAAATATTTAGTATTGCTCGAGCTCCGCTTATGGCATCCATGTGTGAATTTGAGCGGGACGGCAACGGGAAACGGAGCCGGAGAAGCGGAAGAGACATGTCTCATCCTTGGGAGGTCGCAGGTGACCTGGGGTGAGGGTCTAGGAAGCGGAACATCGACGAGAGAGATGGAGGCGTAGCCGCGAAGATGCATAACAGGTATTCGACGAAATGTATGAACCAACTATAGGTTTTAGTGAGTTTAGTTTATGATTTCGACTAAAAACCACACTATTTTAGAGGACCAAATATACTCATCTAAAGAACACTTGGCGGTTTACTCTAAATTATAGGTATCGGTTATAGATGCTCGCTCTAAGCAATAGTAAATTTTCACTTACCGGAAATATTTCTATGGACTGACTTTACGGACGTACGTGGATTGAATTGGTTTGTGTAAATTCCCTATCCTCCGTGATTATAGGGCTGCAACCTCCCTGATTGCTTTCCATTAATTAATTGGAGAAATGACACTATACTAAGTTGAAAGGTTATGGTTCAAAAACTAAATTGAAAGGTTTGAGCAACCGAGCACTTGCTCATCTTGAGCATGCACGGTACAGATCACATATTTGATCATCCTATCATGTTCCGATGCACCCAGGGTATAAATAAAAAAAGAATACTGATAACATTATGTCGTTCATAAAGATCAGAAAAGACTGAATCAAATCCCATAGTTACAAAGCTTAGGAAAGAATAGTGATGCAAGTATTTACAAAGCTCAGGAAAGATTAAATCATCAAAT
The DNA here is from genome assembly GCA_023614405.1 of Avena insularis. Classification (NCBI taxonomy): domain Eukaryota; kingdom Viridiplantae; phylum Streptophyta; class Magnoliopsida; order Poales; family Poaceae; genus Avena; species Avena insularis. The sequence goes on along the minus strand of CM042689.1, from coordinate 13,420,572 downwards.
TCCTTGCAAGTTACAAGCCCTCACATCAGAAATAGCATTACAAAGAAGTGTCAGGTAGGCCAATCTCTAGCTACATTACATACACACACTTAATTCCCGTACATGTCGATTAACGATCTTGCGGCCTTATGTGCTGTGCCGGCCGGCTTGAGCTGCAGCGACGATTGCCTTTGCATGCCAGCGCTTCAATGCTGATCATGGACAGCACGGGTCACTCTCTAGCATGTCAAGTAACTCGTCGATGGTGAAGCCCTCATCCGGGAGGAGCTCAGAATCCATGAACGGCGACTCACCGGGGAATGATCCTTGACCAAACGGTGGCATCCCTGACGCCGCCGCCGCAACACGGTCGTACTCATGAATCATGCCCGGGGCTCCGTCTGCTGCGAGGTTGCTCGTATTCCAGCCCGGGAAGTCTTGATGCGAAGACGTTGCGGCAGGCCCTGCGTATTCTCCAACGTCTGCGCCCGGCAGGAACGACGAGTCCTGGAAAGAATCCAGCTGGGGCCACTCGTACTGGTAGGCTTGATCTAAGTACGACGTCGCCGCATCCGGCCTTGTACAACCGCCATCTTCGTCAGCTACCACTGCCGCTGTAGGGAAGAAGGAGTCGGCCGCAGAAATGTGAACATCGGGCTCCGCATCAGCTCTGGTGGCTTGCCGTTTCGCCGCGCGCGCCTCGCGGCAATAATCGTCCGGCTCCCTCTTGCGGTTCTTGCCATGTCCACTGAACCGGACGCGATACAGCCTCATCGACGACGAGGCCAGATTGGCCGGGGCCGTGATCGAGTACTCGTGCATCACCCATCCCTTGCTGCCGTCCTCGTCCTTGGAGTGGAAGTTGAGCATGTACTTCCTCCAGACGATCTCCTTGCTGCTGCCATGGACGCGCAGCCTCTCGCCGTCAACGCAAACCTTCTGCCCTTCCCAGCACCCGTCGACGCTGGTGCGCTTCTGCCGACTTCCCTTGCCGCCGTGGATGGCTTGTCCTTTGGCGAAGAAGAAGCCCTCGTCCCCTCCCTTGTGGTCGTCGAGGAGCTTCCACGGCGGCGCGCTCAGCGGATCGTCCTCGATGATCATGCCCTCTAACGGGAGCGGCTCGCCCAGGATCCGTGGCAGGAGGAAGTATTCCACCAGTTCGTCGTCGTCAGGCTGGAACTTGAAGCCCGCCGAGAGGCCGACGCCGAGCACGTCCTCCGCCTCCTCCATGGCGCGCCTCGATCGCTAGCAAGCTAGGGTTTGCTAGAGTTTCTTACGGGAGGAAGGTTTCAGGTACGGTACGTGGTTCCGATCGGGCCGGGTGGGCACATCTGCAGGCGTCTTTAAGTAGTCTTGATTATTCAGGCTGGGTACGTAGGACACGACGACGAGTATTCACCCAGTTGCTGGTTTCTGATCGGATTCAAATTCAGAATTTAGAAAACTTGGTGCCAAAGTATAATTCGCGCCAACCAGCCGATATGGATCGCATGCATGTACCGCGCGCTCTCCGCAGTAGGAGTATAATTAAAAAGAGAGAGACTCCGACTTCAAACAGTGTTCTGTTATTCAGTTAGTGCCTATGTCTTATCTGATTCAAAATCAGACTTAGAAAACTTGCTGGCAAAGAATTCACGTGATATGCAACAAACTTGCGATAATAAGACAATAATAGTAAAGACAAACAGACCCCACCCTAACGTTGCCCGCGTGGGTCCACGCATGTTCTTCATGAAACTTCACACGTGCATAAAAGACATCGACATGTAATTCTTCCAAAAAAATGTATTTATTTTGTTTTTAAACAATTTAACTATGTTATTGTTTGTTCGGGAGCCAAATATGTACTAGGGTTTAGGGTTTTTTTTATTTTTTGAACGAAGGTTTTTAGGTAAGCAAGACATATTTGCAACCGCGTTTTTATGCTCCAGGTATTGCAAACCTATTTTTTTGATGTGTTGTATCAAGTTCAACGTTCTATACAATCTTAATCAAGAAAATGTCAACAATGTTGTCATACTCTTACGCGCTCTTCGGGTTATGGTAGCGTTAGTAGATGTTGAAGAATTGGACAGTGCATTACCAAGGAATTGTAGGTTCCACAAAAGATTAGGGCCGGGATAATTTTCCAAAATTTCCCGTGTCCCCTGCTGAGACCTATCCCCTAAAAAAGCCCCAAAATCTCGCTACAAATATATCCGCTTTTGTTATAAATAGTCTCGCTTTTGGTACATATAGCAGAAAATGGTTCGGCTCAGAAAATAAAAAAACAGACGGGATCTCGCCGAAGATTTCGTCGGAAACCTCGCCGACGACCGTGTAGCAAAAAAGTTACGCTAATGTAGCAAAACCGACCTCATCGGAGACTCGCCGGAGATCTCGTAGCAAAAACTTTTGCGCTAGTGTAGCAAAATCACAAAAAAATTATAGAAAAAACATTGCAAAATGTAGCAAAAATCCATTTCGTCGGAGACATCGCCGGGACTTTGTAGCAAAATAATTTGCTACCGCAACAAAACCTACTTCGTCGGACATCTTGTAGCAAAAAATTTACAATATTGTAGCGAACACATAGTACAGTTCTATCAAAACAAATACATGTATGTAGCAAATCTCCACCACAGCAAAAAAAAAACCCAGAATGCAACCCTCGTCGTCGATAGCACATCCGGTCACTATCAGTAGCAAGTTAGGTCGCCTTAAGTACCAACTATGCAAGTCGTCTATAGCGTTGTCGGTGACCACTGATCCTCAACGCCACCTATAACATGTATCGCGGGAGAGGCCGGTCGTCCTCGACGGCGCCCTGCAGTACGCAATGGGGGCAAGCCCCATGTCGTCCCCGACTTGCAGCATGTATGTCCGGAAAGGTCCAGTCGTCCTCGACGGGGGCCTACAGCAAGCAATGCGACCAGCCATGGAGGAGGTTGTAGGGCAAGGCGTGACGGCAGGTAAGCGGCATGGAGGCGAGTGAGCTGCCACGTGATGTAACATCCCAGGATTAGCACCTACAAATAGAGAGGACACAGGTTTGTGCATTGCATTCATGCATAAGAAAATCCGAGGAATTTTTGTGCAAAACTAAAAGAGCTATGGAGGGATCGGGATCTCTCTTGTACTGAAGGAAACTTTGGAGAAAGTACGATAGATTTCGACATGACCTTTGTAGAATTCTTTGTTTCAGGGAAAATTTGTTCAAACATGTATTTGAATTTCAAATATGAAATTCAAATGAATTTATAAAATTCACAAATAAGAATTGGAAATATTTAATAACTTGAAATAAAATGATTACATAAATAATATAACAAGGATTCTTTATTAATATAAATATATATGCATATAGTATTACTTTACAATAGATAAATCAAAGAATTCTTTATATAAGACCTTGACTTTACAATTAGAAAACAAATAAGTAGGAAAAAGAATTACAATATCTCAACATTATTCAATCAGAAAAGAAATTACATATATTTATATAAAAGAGAAATCCTAAACTATTTTTCCTAAGCTACTTCTTTATCTTGTTGTATCCTTTACCCCAGATGTTCCTGCAAAAACAAACAACTAAAAAATAAAATACAGGGGTTAATTTTGGGATTAGATTACTCTCAGAATTAGCATACTAATGATATGCTTAAGCTCATCATTGAGTGATTTAAAATGGAACAAGTGTAGTATCTGTTCTTGTTCTATCTAATGACCTCAGCACAACATCATAGGTCAAAAAGGGGCAAGTTTCACCTTGGTAAAATAGTAAAAGAATCAAGCTTCCACTTGGCAACATCCAAAAATGAAGCTCAACTTCAGATAATACCAAATTAGTTGAACACATTTAGGGAAAAAGATCTCACAGATGAAACCTGGACAAGGGGAGGTTCCTGGACCATACCAGGCACACAAACAGGAAGCTCACACATGCATGCATGCATATGTGCTGTCCACGCCACAGCTACCCAGGAAACCAAATAAGAAGAAAACAGCTGTAGCCAACAAGTACCTGCCCACACTCCACAACACATTCACACAACGTCACCACCAGAGTGTCAAACCACACCACCATAACTCTGGTTGCTCCCAGGAGCCATCCTAGAGCTAGAACAAGGGGAAATCAAGGCCAGATGTACAAGGCAAGATTAATATCCAGCAGAATGGACATGAATCAATCAAGATCCATCACAACAACAACAACAACAACAACAACAACAACAACAACAACAACAACAACAACAACAACAACAACACTAGATCAAGAGCAGCTGCAGCTTATCCACAATCTCACCAAGTCAAGCTAATCTACTCTGCATATCAGGTTACCAACTCATAATAGTAACAACACATGCTCATTTCATCTTTTAGAGCATATGTGTTAGTGGGGAAAATGGAGAACTCTCAGACTAGCATAGAAGTGCTATGCTAGTCTCATCATTGAGTTAGAAAGGATAAAATTATAACATTTGTTTCAATCATCATTAGGGCCTCAGCCTTTGCATCATAGGCTGGATCTTGTTGCTCACAACAATCATCAAGGGCTAATGAGCCTTGACCATGTTGATTAATTAACATAGCAACAGATCCTACTCACTATGAGTATGCTACTGTGCACCCTTCAATTGGGTTCCACGGTATTAAGCTCACAACAGATCTTGCAAACGGGATCTGTCATTGTGCACACTCCAAAATGGAGGCCCCACAATGACAGTCTGATACACAATGGCTATTATAATGTATCATCACTCAAAATCATCATTGAGGTATCTCAGCCAAACAAACCTATCATTTTCCTAGCAGCACACTCTAGGAATCAATGGTATACTTTATTTTACTATCAACAAAGACAGTAAACCAAATCACCACCATCATCATATATGCACCTGAGTCAAGGATCCACACCTTTTGTCAGAGAAGCCAACCAAGAACTAAAAGGGACTAATTCATATCATTTTCTTAGGCATTAACCCTAAGAATCAAGTATATATATATTCAGAATTTCATTCAGCAATGAATTCAAATCATTTTCCTAAAAATAAACATTAGGAATCAGACTGCTCAACATAATGGAAGCTAGAAGATTATCAACTTAATCATATTTTCCACACAGCTAATCACAACAGTGATAACCAGGCACAATTGTGCATGCTTGGTTCAGGTGTTAGTTATCAGAGATCATTCAAAGGGGACCTTTACATTATCACATAATCCCTGTCATGTAGACAAAAACAATAATATGGACAAGCTTTGCTTGTACAGCTTATTCCCACAAGACAACAAATAATTTTCCTAGGATGGTTACCAGGAATCAACTTTGTAGTCAAATCTATTGCCACTCATAACAATCATCCTAATCAGGAGATAACAAATTAAGCCAAGGTATAGTTATAGTAGACTCAAAGCATCAAGCACACATAAGAAAGCTTCAACATCTTATATTCCAAGTATGAATTCATCAGAATACAACAGAGGCCCATTATATTTAATACAAGTAACAACTTATACCACTAGCATCAGGAGCACTCAATCAAGATAAGGGTCACAGGCACACAATTGACCACTGAGCAAACCACTGTGAAACATCAAGCATCCAAAACATGTAGGAAGAAGAAATCTAATTAAGATTGTGCACTAGGATTGAGAGAGGTTGTGAGAGAAGGGAAGTGGTACCTACCTGATGGCGAGTCTAAGCTCGCCGATGAAGTAGCAGTTGTGGCGACGGCAGAGAGATGAAGCTCAGCACGGTGGCACAGCCACACGAGGTGAGCCATGGCACTGCACTGCCTCAGCCCACACGACCAGCAAGCCCCAGCATCCAAACGCCCTCGCCATATCACCGGGGTTGCCGAGAACCTCGCCGTCCCGCCGGAGTAACGGAAAAAATGGGGAATTAGGGTTTGGGGCTGGTGGTGGGCATGTAGGAGCATAATACACAAAATCTAAATGGAGGGCTAGGTTTGTCTGAGGAAGGCGGAGCTCCAGCAGCGGTGGCGGCGCCTTGAACGCGATGAGAAGGAGAGAGGAGGAGAGGCTTCGAGGGGATAAGGTGAGTGCGGGCTGGGTTGGTTTGACCGATCTAGTACCCCCCTCTAATGGGCCAATTTGGCCCAATGTTGGGTACTAGGCCCATTTCAAAATAAAATAAGAAATAAAATAAAAGAAAAATAAATAAATTACCAAAATAACCTTTAAACATTTCCAGCTATAGAAAATTATAGAAAAATCATAAAAATATATTTAATATATTAAAATTATCACAAAAATGATATCCACCTAAGAAAAATATAACTTTACTTATTTAAGTTAATAAAATGCAAATAAAGATTAAGGCTCTGTTTGTTTGGGCTGTAGCTTTTGAAAAGCAGTTGTAGAAAATTAGCCGTGGAAAATAAGCTGTGGAAGCAGCTGTGGGAATCAGAGATTTGGTGTGTTTGGCAAGAGTGTTTTGATGGCTGATGTGTCTGGTTTTGGAACTGAAATGTCTGAAATGACCCTGAGTTCACAAGATGTTATAAGTGTTGTTTTAAAATAAATTAGCTCTTTCTGACCATTCTTTTAGTTAAATGTTTTCACCGTCTAGAAATAAATGACTTGACTTTATCTAGATTCCAATGCATCTATACAGTAAAATATGTCTAGATACGTACGAATCTAGATAAATCCAAGTCACTTGTTTATGAATGAAGGGAATACCATGTTTAGTGGCAGATTTATCTTAAATTGTCCATTTTTTGGTCTAAAATAATTATATATTTTTATCAAAACATGCCCGAGAGCAACCTGAATACATTGCAGCAAATTGGATCAACCAAAACAGTCTTTTTTAACAAAAGACCATAGCAAATTTAGAAATCGATTCAAAGATGAGTAAGGATGGGGCACGGGAGACCTCCATAGCAAATTGGATCCACCAAATCGATTGCTCCAGAGTACGTCCATCGCCACTGGAAGTCTGGTGCGCTAGGGAGACGACGGGAGGGATTGGGGATGCGATGCGGCAGGGAGAAGATGAGTGACGATGCGGCAGGGGAGAAGATGAGTCAGACCACGCGTAGCAAGATCGCTAGCCAGCAAAACCGTCGGCAGGGAATCATTTTCAGATGGAGGAAATTCATTCATCTGGACGAAGCAGGGAGAAGCGCCCCTCGCCCCGTCGGCAGGGAGAAGCGCCCATGCCCAGGAACCACCGCTGGGAACCCCACGCCTGGGAACCGCAGCGCCATCCCCACGCCCGGGAACCGCTGCCGCTGCCACGAATGGGGCAGGGAGGATGGGGAAACGGCGGGAAACGGCGGCGTTGGCGACAGGGAGCTCGCATGGTGCTTAGCGGCCAGCGGCGAGGACGGCGACCGGCTTCGGGGACGGCTATCGTCTGGGGACGGCGACCAGCAGAGGTGAAGGGAGGCGGCGGAGACCCCAATTCCCCAATCCTGGCGAGGGGAGAGGATGGTCGACGACGAACGGGTGGGAGTGTGTGGTTGGTTTGGTCTCGGTGGTAGATATGCCGTAATTATTTTGAACTCCAGAGGATAATTCCGTCTGCCGCAACCCGGGAAGCTGTGGAAGCGCCCCGGTGGCCTCGCTGCTTCAGACAACATACAAGTTGAAAATTTAGCTATTTGTTTTAGGTACAGATTCTAGACCACAAAAGCTCCAAAAGCAAAGCTACCGCTGAAACAAATAGAGCCTAAACACTATTAAATCTTAATTAAAATTTCATAAAATAAGAAAAACTCCTAAAAATAAATAAAAATCATTTTTGTGTATAAAAATAACTTTACTATTTTATAAAAATACTAACTTAGAGTTTTTACAAATAAAATATAAATCAAATATTTAAAGACACTTAAATATTTAAAGAATTTTATAAAAATAAAGGTAACACTTAAAAATAAATAAAATTCATATTTAAGATCTTTAATAAGTATATTTCACCAGAAAAATACTATGTATATTATTCAAAAACATTTTAATATAAATAAAATTCATTACTAATTTTACTCAAATAAAATAACCAATTTGTTAAAACTTAAAATTATTTCTTAAGTAAGAAATAATCACATTTTCTTATAAAACACCAAAACCTTTAAAGTTTAATTACTAAGTCTAAATCTATAATCAAAATAAGAATTAAATATAATTATTAACCTTTAAGTGTTTTTAAATCTTAAATTCAAATTAAACTCTTTTTAAATAAATATTACATAACACTCATGTGTAAGAGGGTGAATAATATCCATCCCTCAACCACTCTTAAAAATGACTCTAAACTCAAATAAATTTGTAAGATCATCTAATTATGCTCCCATTAATAAATTGCATATTATTAAATTTATCTTTCACTTAAATTAAAAGGGATCATCCTTAATCATATTTGCCAAAACCCTAAAACTAGATGTTATTCTAAAACTCATCATATCTTACAATTCACTTATATTTTTATAGTTAACTTTGGTCTAAACCATCATAAACATCTCATTTGAAGTTTATTCCTATTTTAAAGTTAACTTTAGTCACTTGTATCATTAATTGAAATATGATAACTCAACATCATTTGTAACCCTCACAAACTCTAATGTAAAACCTAATAAACCTTAAGACTAATTAACCTTAACTAATACTAGTTTCTTCAAATGTTATTCTTTTTGCCACTTCACAAAAACAAGTCTATAATAGTTCCTTCAGCTCTGAAGAACTCAACTCAAGGACTTTTTATCCCAATCACTAGATAACAATTAATCATAATCACTTTATTCTATTAGTACTTGTATATTTTGGATTGTTAACACTTAAGTTCCTTACCAATGCCATCGCTTATGAAATAAACTTAAAACTAAACCCAATCTTTAAGATGATACCTAAGATCAACATATTCAAAATACTAAGGGTTTCACTTTGGGAATTATAAAATTGCATAGCATTACTTATGCATAATGGCATCATGCTTCTTTAAACATTAGTCCTTACCGGACCAATGATGCTAATTTCAGATATTGGATCTTCTATTATCTCGAAGACCGTGAGTGCATAATCTTGCAATCACAAAAGGCAAGTTCACACTTGCTCATGTCCTTTGATTATTTTCTATAAAGTATTTTGCAAATACAGTATTGTTATCACCTGCATTTGAAAAAGATCAGAAAACACTATTTTCATAATAATATGATTATAGGTTATTTACCATGAGGTAATAATCTACTATGAAAGTTCCGGTGGTAAAGGAACATATTATCTAGGACTTAACAACCAATGTCGTCAGTGATTATTGCGTCGTATATTACGCGTTAACCATGAGATTTGGAATGGGACGGAGAAGTCAGCTGGACCGGCTCCCTTTCGCATGCATTGGACACTGTTCTGGGCATTTGTAAGTTGCAGATCGTGGGTATAGCCGTTTTATACGGGGGAAGTCTACCGTGGATCTAGGCTTACAAAAGACAGATATCTAGTGTTAATGGTTGTTGTGTGTATCCAATTAAGGTATAGCCGTTTTATACGGGGAAAAGTCTACCTTGAGTTTGGTCATCCAACAGTTGTGGTGTATGCGGGGTCGCGGAGAAGGACAGTGATTGGCTTGGATCTTAGTTTAGGCCTCATACCAAGGAAGTGTGAACGAGCCTATAACTCGGATGTGCAACAAAGCTAAGATCTCTCATGGGTAAAGTGACGTACCTCTGCAGAGTGTAAGAACTATAACTTGTTACTCCCTGTTCCGGGAAGGAGCTGCGAACGTTGCGGGAAAGGAACTCCATGAAAGTTCTGGTTAACCCGTGAAGGCTGATGGACATAGCTTTTCAGAATAAAAGCAACCTTTGAAGAAATGTTTACGAAAACTTTGTCTACGACCTATGATCTGTGGTTGTAGATAGTGCATCAAACACTTCTCTTTAGTGAACTTGCTGAGTGCACTCGTACTCAACGTATCTTCTTAACCCTTGCTAGATCTCGGAGAAACCAATAGCGTTCACAGAAAATAAGTTACTTGAAGAGTTGAAGATATCTGAGGGAGATCAACGGAGTCAAAGACCTTACCGGAATCTATCGAAGACAAGACTGAAGCATAGAATAGAAATAAAACTCCTAAAATCTAGAACCTACTTCTGTAGAATAATTCTATCGTAGTACTTTCAAGCCTTATACATATATTAATAGTAGTACTTCTAAAGTAACTCCGAGTGGATCTTTCTGATTCTTTCTGTATAATATTTCTCACTGTCCGAGGAAGCTCTCTGGATCTTTTGTAATATGCTATATGTAATATAAAGTGTTGTCTTGGACCCGCGATGTTTCTGTTGTACCACTCTGAGAAATATAATGCGGATGGAACGGTGTTCCATTGGTATTATATCAACGACTATAGTGTACTACACCATGCAATGGTATGCTGGGTCACCGCACGCGGCGTCGAGCGAGCTGTGGTGGGCGGTGGTGCACGACCCGTACGTAGAAGAGAAAAGGGGAAGGGATAAGATGGGACCCATCATGGGGGCAGGCATCGCAAAGCGATCAACCTGGGATCCTTTCGTTAATGGGGAAGGGATAAGATGGGACCCATCATGGGGGCAGGCATCGCAAAGCGATCAACTCGAGATCCTTCCGTTCGCCCCCCCCCCCCCCCCCCCCCTCCCGGAGGAATCGTATCTTTTTCCAAAAGATTATGATTAGGCACACACATATTATCCCTTATTTTATTGCTCATATATGTGGCAAAGAAAGCACAAAACACGATATCGGCTGATAGGGATGCAATTTCAGTCTTCTTATCAAAAAAACTCAATCAATACTGAGACGACAGAAATAAATAGGACTTTTCGTCAAAAATTCACACAGTAAATACAGATAAGAGAAACCGAAAAGAATTGAACTGTGGTTTCTTAAAACTTATTTCCTGTGAATACAAGGAAAACCAGCACATAGTACTAAGAGCATCTTCAGACTCCCCAAATGACGCCCAGCAACATAGCCGGCTCGTTCGTTTGGGGAACGCCGGCACGGGTGCCCGCCTTTGGGGTGAGCCTCTCCCCAGCCGCGCGCACTAAAGACGGTTTCCCATACGATTTTTAAACAAAATTACCGGAATTTGAATCAAAACACAAATAAATTTTTGGCCATAAAAATGCCCCAAAATCCGGCCACATATTACAGTACCCAAATGTATAGTATCATACTACCGAAAGGTGGACGTCGGCTCTTCTACCGCCAAGTACGGTAAGGTTTGCATTGCCATCTCTTCCGGTGGTGGCGTCTCCGCTCTCGACGGCGTTGTTGGCGGAAGCCTCATCCTGATGCCCATTTCTAGCAGGATGTCATTGCGGATCTTCTTATGTGCCACCTTCACCTCGCCATCCATCATCGACGTGTCGGTCGTCAAGAGAGCGAAGTCCTCCTTCCTCTTCTTCACCTCATTCAAGAAGTCTGGAGCTCGATCTTCTTGTATTGCTTCTACATGATATCGTCCCACCTTGAGTCTGCCACTTTTCGTCGTAGGACCGAGCTCGAGGATACATCGGTCAGGCACTTGTCGATCAACGATTGCACCATGTATGATGTTGCAGACGCTACAACGGTTGTCTTGGCCTTCTTGTTGCCGATGGGCGTCCGAATGAGGCGGTCGCAGGCATGTCCACATCAATGAGGTAACCATTGACACCCTTCTTGAGTTTTCATCGCAATGCATGAACTTTAAATCCTTCTCCTTGTGCGCTCTTTGAATAGATCTAGCACCTTGACCAACTGATCGACCAAGTTCGAGCCATTGTCGGGATTGCATGCACATTCTTAAGGAATTCACATAATTTGTTGACGTCGCACCGAATAAAACCCCACCAAGTTCAATATCGCCTTTTGGCTCCTCTTCATGTGAATGATGGCCTATCGGGATTGAGAAGCATGTGTTCATCAAACTGGTCCTTGATTCTATTTCAGTAGGTTCCACTAGCTAGTTTGATTGTTGATGGTGATGGAATCAAGATAGACGGTAGCCCATGCATCACACAAACACTTGTCCTCTAGGCTTTTCCATATGGCTTCGGTTCCCAGCCCTCGGCTTGCCTTGTTCCTCCTCTGTACCATTGTCATTATCCTCCTCTTCCTCATCCTCATATTTCTCTTCCTCCTCTTCAAATGCATAGGTGCCACAGACGAGTCATTGATCATGTCATTAATGACAGTGCTATGGTCGGTCTATGCACACAAACACAAGGCGCAAGCTAATAAATCGATCAATGTATGCACACAAAACAGAAAGGCATTGATCACATACATCGTAGGTGCCCGAGCCTCTGTCCTGCATTTCGTCGAACACCTGGTCTGCGTCTGGGCCATGATCCCTGAACAAGCTACGAGCAAAGAGATCGCCTGGAGCAGTGTGATGCCACACATGCTGAGCCGTCTAAGAATTAGTGTAGGCATTGTTTGAGGTCGATGCTTCCATGGAGATGGTCGTTGATGCTCGGGGAAAAGAGGGTGTTCGAGTTGAAACGCCATGCTCGCTCTCTCGAGCTCGGGGAAGAACCTTGTTCTAGAGAGTGGCATTGCGCCCATGCTTTCCTGGAAGCATCCTAGGGTCGACGGTGATCCAATCATATGAGGTGGAGTCTGAGTCGCACAATGCCTACGTGGTGCTCCCTGCGTAAAACCCTTGGCCTATTGCATGTTTAACCGCTGCCATGGTACCCTTCTTTTTCTCCTTGCGGCTCCACGAGTTGCTTTCGTCCATGGCAAAAATCTGTTGCATGCAAGCATCCTCCCACTCCAAATTTGGTATCCCTCTGGCTTGAACTTCGACGTGGGCTTCTTGCCAGGCTAATTAAACATTCGGGCCCTTGTTGAGACCATTCTCCTTTGGTGGCATGGCGGCGACAGTGTGGATGGGCGAATTGGGCATGTTGTGGTGGTGGCTCTAGGGAGAGGGGCGGGAACTAGAGCGGCCTGGCGGGAGAAATGAATTAAGAGAGTGGAAGAAAACTCAAATAGGTGCACTTGTTATGTTTGGCATTCCAAGAAGACTACCCGTGGCTCAGGGTGGGCTGAGTGTCTGGACAGAAGGGGTCTTTAGGGCATCTCCACCAGCCCGACCTAAACGATCCGTTTCTGTCTATTTGGGTCGGGCCTTGATCGATATGGGGAGGGTGTCTGGCCTGTCCGGTCGACCGTGCCCAGCGGCTCGACCCATTTGTCCGCGCTTGTTCAGCGATGGCCAGGAATTTCATATATTTGCAAATCACGACACAAAATTAAATTTTTGGAAGCAAATAAACTAGATTAGGTAATCAAATTGAAATAGTGCTTACATATAAATAGTTCAGGCTCGCATGGTTTGATAGAAAACAACTAAATCGTCATTCAAATCACACAAAACAAATAAAGGATTAAACACTAAGGTTTCCCGCATGAGCCCATATATGCTCAATCAAATCTAGTTGAAGCCACTCATGAGTCTGCCTGTGACGCAAATTTTTATGCACTCGCATGAAATCTTCCCAAGATGCTAGACCTGGCTATGGCTCAACCAACTGATCCTGAAAGTCCCAGCCTTGGTCCAAGATGCCATTATCACGCTCGTCCTCGATGATCATGTTGTGCATGATAACACAAGCAGTCCTCATATCCCACATCCTCTATGTGCTCCAGGTTCTAGCAGGATACCGAACAATATCCCACCTTGACTGAAGCACACCAAATGCTCGCTTCACATCCTTCCTAGCGGCCTCTTGCTCTTTCGCAAACCTCTTGCATTTCTCATCTCTAGGATTGTGAATTGTCTTCACAAAGATGGCCTAGGGGAGGTAGATACCGTCAGCTAGATAGTAACCCATATCATATTGATTGTCATTGATCTGATAAGAAACCTGTGGGGCATTTCCTTCTGCCAGCCTAGCAAACACCGGAGACCGTTGCAGCATATTGATGTCATTGTTTGATCCAGTCATGCCAAAAAAGGAGTGCCAAATCCAGAGATCATGTGATGTAACAGCCTCTAGTATGACGGTGCACCCCTCTGCATGCCCTTTGAGCTTCCCTTGCCAACCAAAAGGACAGTTCTTCCACTGCCGATGCATGCAGTCGATGCTGCCAAGCATACTGGGAAACCCCCTTCTCTCGTTGATGGACAAAATACGGGTAGTGTCTTTGGTGTTCGGCTCTCTCAGGTAAACTTTGCCAAACACCACAATAACTGCGTTGCAAAACCGATACATAGTCTCATGGCATGTTGACTCGCTCATGCGCATGTAGTCGTCGAGGAGGTCACCGGGCACTCCATATGCAAGCTGCCGAATGGTAGCAGAACATTTTTGGTAAGAGGAGAAGCCAATTTTACAGGTGCAATCGTACTTGTCCTCGAAGTAGTTATCGTACTTCGTCACCCCATTGAGAATTTGCAAGAATAGGTCCCTCGACATCCGATAGCGGCGACAGAATGCCTTCTCTTTAAAGACTGGATCAGTTGGATGGAAGTAGTCCTTATAAAGGCGTATATGGCCTTCTTCTCAGTCGCGCTCCTGGTTGGCTTTGCGCCGCTTAGACGAGCCACCTCTACACGGCGTCAGGAGGTAGTGGTTGTGCACCATCTGTGCAGCTGCCAGCAGAATATCGGTCTCACCGTCGGACTCCTCCTTAGACGATGACTCCACGAAATTCTTGTAGAAGAACTCCATTGCCCTTCTTCGGCTACTGCCTATCTGCAAAGTAGGCGGCCGTCAATGGCGATGCCAACTACCATAGCGGGCCGGATACCTAGAAAGGACCAGTGAACGTACCTTAGACAAATGATCAAGCAGGTTGTGTGCCACGCAGAGGGTGTCGTGCGTCCAGTCTACAGGCGGAGGCCGAGGGCGGTGGGATTGCCTACGGCGCTTCCAGAAAACTCTAGCAATGCGCGTGGCCTGCGGGGGCGCTTGATATCACGGGGGCTTCGGCCGCAGCGAGCGGTGGAGGCGATAAAGATTGCGCCTGCTCGAGGCGCGGGATATGGAGTGCGAGGTTTTGGGGGAAGGGCATCTGTTGTGTCACTGGCGAGAGGGCCCGGGCGACTTATTGGGAGGACACTCGCGCTGTCTGCGCGTGTCCGGGCCGGCGCAACCGAGAGCCAGATTAGATGCATGGATGGGTCAAGCCGGGCGCGTTTGTCCGTATGGGTCGGGCCGCTGGGGCGCCGCGCACGCCTCGCGCGTCCGTGCTGACAAGTTCGGACACGCTCGGACCAGATGGGTCGGCCCGGTGGAGATGCCCTTAGGAAATGCAGTTGTGGACGTTCATGTCCGGCGCGCGATAACCGGTTAGTGAGGCATTTAGGGCATCTCCAGTGGCACGACCCATTTAGGATACTCAAACGTTCTGATTTGGTCTGTTTAGGTCGGACCATGCACAAAAAATGGGTCGCAATCTGGCCTGGAAGACAGTGTGCCCAGCAGCACGACCCATTCGGTTAGTTCCCAGACATTTTTTCCTCAAACATTTTCGTTAATTCAAAAACATAATATTCAAATAGACAAAAAAAGAACAAAACGAAACCCTAGATATGTACATTGCCTGCGTTGCCGGCGGCACCAGAGCCAGCTACTCGTTGTCTTCCATCAAGAGGTCAATGTACATCGGTGGCATCCAGGAACCTCCTACCTAGGCAGCTTTGTATGGTGCGTCGCCACCATCACAAAGACCTAGATGATGTCGTCCAGCCCCTGCCAGGTCCACAGCACGTCCATGTCGTGCTTGGAGAGCTTGATGGTGTGCCACGTGGCCTCGTCCTTGTCATATCCTGGATGCAAGGCAGGCTCGCCCTCCCGCTTCCTGACGTCGCCCGTATCATCGTCGGATGCCTCGTCGTCGGAGGCCTCGTCATCAAAGTCTGCAGGTAGATCGTGGTAATCGACCCCCGGATAGAACGAGCATTCCCGCCGCGCTTTGTTCTTCCAGGCAAGGAACTACCGCCAGAAGTCCTTCCGGTGGTACACGTGTTCGTACAACATCGCTTACGGGAGCTGTGCAATGTGGCGGCACATCTCCGCTTCTAGCGTCGACCCATCTTGTGGCCGAGGCGACGCCGGCACTCTGGCGTTGTTGAGGTGCTAGCCGACAAGGAAGGAGATGTAGTGGTGGTCGCATCCATCCCCCTCCCACCACTGTTGGCAATCGTGCACCGTTACGTACCGGCGGTCGTGTTCCTGTTGTTAGGGCACATGCCGCGTCGCAAGCACATGTGCCAGTGGCCCCACGAAATCTTACGTCCGTGGAGGTAGCGGCAGGGAGGCGGTAGCGGTGGCGAGGAGGGCACAGCCAACCCAAGAACGGGGAAGCCTCGTGGCCGTTTTCTTGAGTCAAGATGACATATTCATGGCTATGGCTAGGCCGAGGGGGAAACGCTTGGCTAGAAGTGGCAGTGGCGCTATTGCGGTGTGGGGGAGAGACGGGCACAAGACCGGTATAAGAAGCCTTAGACATCAATATTGATGCATAGTCCAGCTGCCTCGACATCAATACGAGCACAGGAGTTCAGGCGGCATCGCATCGGTTAGTGATGACATTTATGGCCACAACTCCTTCCACTGGCCAGCTTTCTAGCGGCACAGTCACTATCACACATGCCAGCGCGCCAAGACACGTTCACAGTCCCTGTCAAAACGGGTGGACGCGTCCATCGTGACACAATGGCAGGGCCGGCTCTGACCCATGGCCAACATGGGCGGCACCCTAGGGCCCATGCCTGTTGGGGGCCCATGATTTGCGTGCTTCTTTATTAGTCAGCTGTTTGGTTTTGGGTTAAAAAATTCAGTTAAAAGGCCTAGCATGAAGAAAGAACGGACCAAACCAAATCAAGAATCGATCTCCCGTTTAGTCTAATTCGTGTTTTCCTGTTTGTATCCCCAATTTCCTACTATCGTCTATTCAACTACGGACTACCCTAGCCGTCCTTCTCTAGATTGGAGATCGCCAATTCGTCATTGCCTATTGGAAACTAGAATTGATCATTTGAACTTGTGAATCCATCTGCGTCCCTTCCCGCTCCTCATGGCCTTTTCTCTGTTGTCCTGGTCCCTGGTATGTTCAACGCCACAGAATTCAATTGCAATGTGAGATTAGGGACTTAGAGTTTTAGTTTTAAGTACTATTTAGTTCCTTTACAATTATAGGTGTCCAAATGTTGCCTGAAGAACATAAGTCCTGCGTTGAGAAAATAAATTAAAAATCAAGAGTCAGTTTATTGAATCACAAAGAGGTGCTTTAAAATAAGTATTCTCCGATCAACTAGTAGTTTTGATATCAACGCCGATAATCAATTGCAAGAATCTGATTCGGGAGAAGACAGGTTATTTAACTACTCTTTTATTTTCTCTGTCACTATATGACATGGTTTAAGTTCTTAACAATCATGTTTATTAATCTTGAACTAATAATGTGTTGTCGGATGTTAACTCTTAATACTTTGCAGGTAAAAATAGCCATTCATACTCCTTTATATAGAAATATATACATGTGCATATATATAGCCTTATAAAGGCCCATGTTGTCGATCTCGCCTAGGGCCCTCCAAAACATAGAGCCGACCCTGCACAATGGCGGACTAAATTTAGTGGACGAACCGGTCTAGTCTGATGGGTAGGTCCATTTGGATCACGTCATGGATCCTACATGGCATGTTGTCCTTTCTGCACGTACCGACTGCTCTAAAGGCATCTCCACCGGTACCACACAAGCTGTCCTGCCGTGTCTGAACTAGTACGTGCATACTGGCAGACACCTGTGTGCTGGTCCAGCGGGGCGATCCATCCGGAGCGATTTACGCGAACAGACCCATCCATGCACCAAACTTAAATTACGGTTGCGTCGGTTCAGATAACACCTTTGGTCTCCCGCGTCCTCCCTAATCCGCCTAGGCCCTCTCTCAAGTGGCTGTCCAGCGCGGCCCAACATAGATAGATAAACAGAGCATGGTTGGCCAGACAAATCGGACCACGATTCTCGCGGACCGACCCACGCAGAGTTTTGGTCCGGTGGATATGCCCTAAGAGCATCTTCACTCGCCTACCCAGGACGCCGATCCAAACGCCGAATTTAGGTCCGGGCGTCGAAAATCGGCCCAGTTGCATACCCATGAACCTGTTTTCGCCGAATTTGGGCCAATTTTGGTACAGACTACCTAGGCCGAACCCGTACCCAGGGAACGCCGGACGCAGAAAACTCGGCGAAAAAAACGAAGCGGCGCGTGGACCCGCTGAGTAAGCGACGGAAGCCGAGTCGTCGTCATCCTTGGAACCACGCGACGACCGCCGGACATTAACTGCCCGTCGTGTCGGCCACGCGTCGCCGAATTGTCGGGCCACCGCCGCCGCCTCGGCTCCCCCGAAGGACCGGCGGGCACTAACTCCCCGCCGTTTCCCCTTTTTCCGCCCTCGCCGCTACACCCCTCCTGCCCTCGTCGCCCACCTCGGCCTATATAAGCCGTACCCCTCGCCAGAGTTCTTCACACTCTCTCACAGCTCCCCCAGCCCACCAGCCCGAACTCCGGCGAATACTCTTTCACAGCTCCCCTCCCCCAGCCATGGCCGAGCGATACCCCGGCAACGGTGCGGCGGCGAACAGCTTCGGCCGGCACACCCTCCAGGCGTGGGAGGTGCGCCTGCTCTACGAGGCCGGCTATATGGCGCCGCCGGACACACGGAACCATCCGGGGTGGAAGCTAAGTGCCGGCGGCATCCCTATCCCGCTGGTGCCGACACCGGAGGAGCTGCCGTACGAGATTCAAGAGTACATCGGCGGCATGGACGACCCCTCCGCCGCCGAGAGCCCCGACAACCTCCTGTACTGGGATCAGTTCTTCGAGGACCACCGGCCCAGGAGCTCGCCCACCACGAGGGTCGCCGAAGCGCAACAACTCGGCCGACCGCCGACGTTGGTGGAGCGCGCCAGGCCGGACGCTCAAGGCGGTGCTGGAGCACATCAACGCTGGGAACACACCGCGCCTCGGATTCTCGCGCACACCCACGCCGGCGTCCTGGTCGGGGCGGCGTCCTCCGGCGAACTGGATTCCGAGGAGGATGGCCAGCATGAGCTCATCCTCCTCCGCCTTGGCCTCCCACTCGAGCACGACATTGCGCGACGCCGACCGGGTTTTGCCGGCTGCGCCCGATCAAGCGCGGCTCGCTTCGCGGCACTTCGCCTCCGGACACGCCGCTGCAGCATCGCTATCGGCGAAGCCTCGCGACGGCGCCGCCAATCGCTACCTTTCGCCCGCCGCCAGACAAGGTTCGGCGCCGCCAAAAGACAGCGCCTTGAGGATGGCGCTGGAAGCGATCGCTCGGGCGCGCGCGCAACCGCCGGTGGAGCTCTCTCGCCGGACATCTCGGAATGGTTCAGACGGATCGAGGAGAGCAGGCAACAGATCCGCCGCCGCAGAGCGAGAGTAAGCGGCGAGAGGCGTTGTTGGTGCGCTTCGCCTACCAGGCGCTTCTACGTCCTCGACAACGACGAGGATGACGGTCCTTCCTACCAGCCCTGGAGGTGCCGCGACCAGATGGGGAGCTCCCGGCCTGACACCAGCGCCGGCGATGACGGCGGCGAGGATGATGGCAGGGCCGATCCCGGCTACACGGCGTTCTACAGCAACTTCGGCATGTAGAACGGCGACGGCATCGGCGAAGGTCACGACGGCGGCCTTTTTAATGATTTTTTAGTTTATTATATACTACTTTAGTTTAAATTCGATGCAATCCGCCTATATTCGCCCCTCTTTAATTAAATTTAGCCGAATGTGGGAACTGTCTGGGTACGCGAGTAGGAAACTCGGCGTATCCAGACAAAATTCTTGTTTCGTCCGGCCGAAAAAGATCCGGATTTCGGTCTGGGTTATCCTCTAACCCTCGACTCCATTCATCCTACTGAAATTTCTGCTGAACGCCATGTATGGGAGACCAAAAATCAGTCTGACGTCAACTATACGTTAGGCACCCGCATCCACAGTAATCAGAGTCTCCGAAACTGACGGATACAGAAGTGAGTCGCTAACAGTCACGAGTCACGAAAGGTGAAGTCACAACTCACAACCATCACATATCCAGAATTCCAGACGGAATCACGGAGGCGATCCGAAGGACGGGGCAGAGGCCGGAGCAGGGATCATCAGAACATCGCACGAATATACTCCAATCGAAAGCAAAAAAAAATTGTGCAACACCAACTAAGAGTACACGCCACGCGCGGGCCGCAAGTGAGCGAGCGATTCCTGATCAAATAAATCAGCAGGGTATCTTGGAGGTGAACCACGTCATGACATGGAGCGGCGCCTTGACGAGCTCCACCGCCGCCTCCAGCAGCAGCGTGACGCAGAGGCAGCACGGGCAGATGCACGAGATGGGCAGCCTGCGGCACGGATCACATACGTCAGACCAGCAGGAACAGAACGAACAGGGTTCGGTACCAAATCGCAGAGCAGGGAGGAGGAGGAAACAGGAAAACGGTGGGAGAAGGCGGCGCGCGTACTGACCCGATGATCCAGATGATGGCGCCGACGATGGAGACGAGGACGGCGAGGAGCGCGAAGGGCAGGCCGAGCAGGAACCCGAGCGGCCTGCACCCGCGGTCGCGGTCGCCGTCGCCGCCGCCGCAACAGCAGCACATCTTTGATCTCCCCTTTTCCCTCTCACCTTTTCCCGAGCGTTCGTGCGTGCGTTCGTACGCGTGGGGAGAAGGCTGGTCAGATCGCGCGGCGCAGGTGGTCAGGCCTCAGGCGTGCGTAAACGAAGTGCGTATATATCAAGGAGGAGGAGAGGAGAGGAGACGGGCCGCCGGTTCGGCGGTCGCTTTCCGGCGCGGCGAGAAGGCGAACGCGCTTCCTTCCGCACCATGCGGCTTGGATTTATCCAGGTGCGGAATTGCTAGCAACAATAATGCTGCGCAGTGGTTAGACGGCAACGGAGGAAACCCGGCTGGGCGATCATGGGCCGTCGGTAGTCCAACGGACGGCCGAGATCATGCGAGGGAAGCTGCGAAGAAGCACCGCTGGCCGGTTGCAACGACCCTGTGACCGGGATGTGTTGGTGCGACGTCAGTGTTTGACCGGTGAGGCAGTTCGATTTGAGACGCCGGCGACCGCGGATCCATCCATACACTAATGACAGCATGACACCACGTGATGAGTTGGCGCAATCGACGAAACGATCGGCCGTGGCGGTTGCGCCACCGGCTCCCACGTAGTACTCCTTCGGATTCTTTCCAGACAGAAACTCAGCATTTTCAGATGTTCCTCTCAACAATATACAAATTAGCAGAGGACAGCTCAGTGAGACGGAATTCTAGGATTATAAAGCTTGACACGGGATCGGGTCAACCAAAATCTGTATTGATTTCTCTCTAACAGAAAAAGGAATAAAGTCTGTATTGATCAGCAACAGGGCCCGAGTAGCAGTGATGCGCACCCGCAGAATCGCAGATGCGGTTACAGAGGTGAAACGTTAGGCATTTCTGAACCGAAGTTAGACTGAAGAATTCAGTTCCTCACACAGTCAACGATTTGCCATGTTGTTCGGTATACTTCAGCTCTCACAGGTTTAGGCCAACGACATCTTCCCTCCCAGCAGCAAATTTTGCCCCCAGGCCCCAGCTGGTAACAGTCAAGATGGCTATACAAATCTGAGGCCCTTCATCAGCATCTAAATTGGCAAACACCATTCCAGCTGGCCTATGCTGTCGACAGAAAAACACACCCGTATTGAAGCGTCATTATATGAACTGAAGACCAAAACTGATGTTTAGGGAGTAGCAAAAATCTTCTACTAACATATTGTAATATTGTGTGTCGTGTCGATTCACTGCCATGCAGCAACAGAACTGAAAGTGACATGGAAGCCACAAAATACTGTAGATCTGTGTTCATCCTGATACCAGAAGCTTTACTCTAAAGGACAATACTACTCGGTACAATCAGAAAGATCATCGAAGACAACGACACCCAATGTGTCACTAACATGTGGCCTCAGGCCCCCATATGTCATCCTTACACTGGATGGTATTCTCAATTTATACCTTGTTAGAATGGTAGCGAACCAATGTTTTGTACACTACAAGAACAAAGGACACCAGATCCTGATGCATATCCCATTTCAGAATAAAGTGGAAGAATGAAACTTGAGCAAAGACTCAGAGACTGCATTTACTTTTTTTTAATTGATACAACATTAAGTTAGCATGTGGCATGTTGAGGAATGCATCTACGTAAAACAAAGGTAAAAGACTTTTTTGTCCTTGACATTTGTGTAGGTACATACTGACTAACTTCTTTCAAGAACACTATCATGGGGATGATTGTGGGTGGACCATCGAACCATTTTGTTTAATTGGTGGTTCACTTCCCACTAATTGTTTCGTATCCATACTACTTGCATTGGTAGTGAAGCAAAATATCTGGATGGGTTGGTGGGTACCACTGTACCAGCCCAACTTGCAAGTTGCAACTCTAATAGGTTGTAGCCCATTCAAGGCTAGTCTAAGATAAACTTTGTGTGTCCCTAGTGACATGTGAGACCAACTGGCAGCTAGATCCCCACTGTCAACCACTAGAACACTTTGCGAAGGATTAGACCCCGTGTCTGGAGCATCATCATTTTTCTTCAACAATCTTTCCAAGTTCACGAAAATTTATGCAAGCAAGCAAATGAGCTAAACTTGGTATCATAACCAAAAAGAAGATTTTCTTATCTTTTCAAAATAATAGATGTGTTTATGAATGTCAAATCAAAAGGATCAATAAAAAGTAAATTATAAAAGCATTAGATATGTTGCTCGAAATGACAAAGGTGACAATGTAACTAAGTTTAGCCAGTACATGTAAGCAACTGAAGGTTGATTCCTTGTTGGGATCCGTTAACAAAGGTCTATTGAACGAAAAGAATTTATAGAGTTTCGGTGTGCTAGAATACCAGTGTAGTACATACCAAGCTACTCATGAATTCATCGGTCGAGACTAAGCCATTCAACCTGCATTCGCTTTCTCCATCTCTACAACACAAGCTAGCCTATCGTGGACCTGTGAAGTAAATATCACAAGTTTAGATAAATCAAAAGGCGTCGGACAAACAATAAATAGTACCTCACCTCCGAAAGATTACTTGCAGCTTCATCATTAAGCTTCTCATCATACCTGAATAACATCACAATAACATTTTATACATATAAACATGAAATACTTCTAGACTCACAGTCACAGTCAAGTCAAAGCTTACCATTCTCTAGGTATACCAGCTTCATCACGAGACGGATAGTTAAATGGACCCTTCACCACAATACCATACTCCTCTATTAAATCTACAATGTTAGAGAGATAATTCCATGAATCAACATTCACATTATTGTATTTAATGGAACATAAAGAACCGATCAAACCTCTAAAAGTAGCACCAGGGACACGGCCCATCATTTGGCATACTTTCAGAAACCAAAATAAGCCTACAGAAACATGTGCAAGCTCTTCCTCTGCTACTTTTGACACGATTTCTGCAGATCTATGATCTGCAAATCCAAGTAACTTTTGGACTAGTCTTGGTCCAGCATCGAGACCTCTAGCTTCCTATTAAGGTTCTAAGCATCAATATATCGATCAACTGGAATAAAGCAAATATCGTCAACAAATACTAGTCTAAAAGGACTTTGGAAGTTCCTGGTTCCAACTAAACAGGTCATAATCAATGTATTTTGGACAATATCACAGAGAAGGAAGATGATCTGGCACCTGTACTAGAGGTATCACTGCCATCCGTGCAGAAACGTCACTTGACGATTTTGCACACTCACTCCAAAGAAGATTGTGAACAGGCATATCGCCGTATCTGTCCACAAAAACTAATAAAATTTACAACAAACTGACATAGCTCATAGAGAAAACTATCACCGCGACCTGAATGTATGAGCAGAGACAGAACTATCATTGTGTAGTGTCTCACTCACCTGAACCCAAGCTCTGCCAGACGTTGTGAGTACCACCGAAAATGCCGGCTCTCATCATCAGCAACACGTGCGAAATCGGCGAAGAAGCCATCTCCCAATGTGTCGTGTAGTGGCGAGAAACGCACGACAGTGTCCCAAGCAAGATCGATCGCATTGAGCTCGACGTGCGCCAGGTTGTGCAGCATGTACGCGTTCAGCGGAACGCCCATCGCCTTGTGCGTGGGGATCTCCTTCCGCGTCACCTGCAGCAGCAAGAAAAGCACTCACGCACCCAACCAGCTCGATGAAATGCCCCGACGGATAGAGCTGCGAGGTGGACGAGCATTTACCACGAGGGGCTTGTCCGGCCTGGCGGGGTGGTCGGGGGCCTGGGCCAGGCCCACGGGGAGCCCGCCTGACGCCCACTGGGTGAAGGCGGCGTGGGTGAGCTGCGTCTTGGCGAGGGGGTCGGCGGTGGACAGCACTAGGGCGCCCATCTCGGCCAAGGACGAGCCGCTGCCGGCGCCGGCTTCTGGTGCCGCCGCGTCCGGGGCGCAGGGGCCGTTCGGGCCCCACGAGCGCAGGTCGTTGGGAGGGGCCCGGCGCCAGGCGTGGAGACCCGGCCACGGGAGCGGTGAGGCGGCGGAGGCCCCGGTGGCGAGGAGGCGGCGGCGCGTGGAGCCATGCGGCAGTGGCAGCGCGGGTAGGCGACGAAGCGGGAGCATTTGGCCGGTGGAGCGTTCGGTTTTGAGCTTGGAGGTATGGGGTGGGGAAGGTTTACGGCTGGGATAATGAGACAGACGAACAAAAGGACAGGTCAATGGCGACCGATCATATGTCCACCGCTACTGGGAATATTTTGATGGAAATAGAACTAAAATGGTTTTACATAGCAGTATAACAAGAATCACTCACCACACGAAGTAAACAAAAAATATGAAAATCTTATAGCGTGAGCATAAACGCAAAAAATGCACTCAGCCATGTTGTTCAGGCCCAGCAAACTCGCATAAGTTTAGGGACAGTAAATGCAGAAAGACAAAGGTAAAGAACCATTTACAGTCTCAGACTACTCACACAAGTGTACGTTTCTTGAGACAAAAAAGAAGTGTGTCACTTCGTTACTGTAAATGAAACTCCAGAGATCATCATGCTTGTGTGGGAAGTAATCGACAACGACATATCGTATCCGTCACCGACGTGATGTTCCAGCTCAAACATCTTATAAACAACCAGAACCGTGGTAAAGATGAATTATCCATGCTAATCCAACACAGCATAAATTACAGTCTAGCTAGTTCCAAAATAAAACAAGAGAAAATTGCCCGGCTATGATAATAATTTTACAATCTTACAACAAGGTGAGCTCTCCAGGTTCCTGGTCTTCTTCACCGGCTGTCTTTTTACTTCCCTGATTTGCAGGTTTCTTCTGTCCAGTGTTAGATAACTTCCAGCGCAATGACTAGGTAAACGCAGCACTCTACAGTCTAGGTACATAACTGCAAATAATGGTACAGACGCATGAAATGCATGCGCAGGCTCCAGCATCCACTGACTATGAGGCTAAAATGGGCCAAACAGCAAGGCAGACAGCAGCAACAATTTGGCTTTTCCCTAGATGGCCAAAATTTACAGACGGTGACATTGACTCGTGTCGACAATATCATGCCAGAATCTTGTGTGAACTTACAAGTTACGATCTTCTGTCTGAAGTTAAGATCTGCAGAGAAAATGAAATTTGGAGATGTAAGATTCATCATCACAAGATTGCTGTCATAATTAATTAGTCAATGTGTTCCCTATAGAACTGAAAAATGGGGTAACAAATCAATCTTTAGACTGCACCTACGGCTAGATGCATTTGGAAGTAACAGATGGGATAGTATTCATGTTTGCATCAAACATATTCACAAAAATGGTCTGTTTGGATGTAGTTTGGGACATCTATCTCGACAAGTGGCTGTAAATATGGAGTACAAAATTCTAATGCATCTAGGCTCACGAGCTAGTCCAATATAGGAAACAAAACATGGACGAGGTAGCGCTTTAAGTTCAGATAGTAGGAATATCGATCTATACATAACAAGAATTTGATTAAGTTCTCAAACGTTTACTCGCAAATGAAAAATCATTTAACTGCAGTAGGCAAATATCAGCATTAAATGATGTAACTTATGTTGCACTTGTGACTGGTTAGTGAGTCCGCAGTGTGAATATCAGAGATGTTACCTTCTGCTGCTACTCGAGACAAACATCACTATAAATACTATAGCTGAATTCATACAATTTAGTTCACTTAAGTATCCATGCAAACTTATATTCTTGAATGGTCCACAGTAGAACTGCAGAACATTCCCACCATGTAGCTATCTTTGTGTTATTTTTAAAGTTTATAATCCCTCCAATAATCCATAATAAGAAAACCAGGTTATTAGATGAGCTCAATGTTAATCCCTCCAAGTATTTAAACTGCATCTTTCAGTTCTTAATTAGGATATTTTGCAGTAGTTTATGGTTTAAAACTAGCCAAAGAAGAAACCGTATGGCCATGTAAGTAAACAGACATACCCACACCAATGAACAAGACCCCAGAGAATAACTAAAAAGGGGGGAAAGAAAGAAGCATGAACACATCATGTTGGATCACAAAGTTCATAAATCATAAGCATCAGCTGAAGACAATGTTGCCTGGATCTTAGAGTTTTGACTGATCTTCAGATGAAATCTAAACTAGGTAGCTGGTGCAAATAAGAAGGGAAAAAGGGAAGTCGCAAGAAGAGGGAAATACCAAAAAACTGTACACAAGATGCTACCATAGTTCAACAGAACAGTTCTAGACTAATATCTATTCGAGTGTAAGTATTGTACTACTGTTGTAATATATAACTTGGACAAACCAATTACAAATAAGCATAGAGGTACTAAAATCCAAATTATACAATATTAAAAAGAAAAACATTTAAGTTGGCAAAGCAGAGAGAAGTTCCATGGCAGTATATTATATGCAAAACTTCTACAAGACTGACTATCCATGAGATGCCTCTATTATTGAAAATATACTTTCATTAATATACCCCAAAGTATTATCATGGATGTTTTTAGGATCACATAGGGATTCTCAGCTTTAAATGCTCGCATAATTGTATGGCAACCCAATATATAATTCTGCTCCTAGGGTGTGTTTGGTTTGAGCCAAACAAGCCCTACCAAATTTTTGGCATGACCAAACCAAGGGCATGACCAAAATTTTGGTAAGGTGGTGTTGTTTAGATTATAGCCATTGCTCTTCCAAAATTTTGGTAGAATAGTGCCTCCGTTTGGTTGCAACCAAACTGACTTGGGCATGTATTGACAACTTAAATTGGCTAGTGCTTAATTTGATTCCCATTCAATCAATACAAGTGTTAATAAAGTGTTTTTTAAGATTGCAAATAAGATGGAAAAAAAACTTGAGCCAAGCGACTACTGCTGCTTCGAGGTAGCTAAGCTATTCTGAGCCAAGGATAAAACATGTTCATGGAGTAGAACGGTGGCTAAATGTTAGAACACTGGATCGCTGTTGGCCTGTAGCACTAGTACTCTTTTTTTTGTTGACATAATGTAGCACGAGTACTCTGTAGCACTAATTACCTGGGATTCACAAAACAAAAACACTAATTACCTAGGACCCACCAGGTAGTAGCGGACGGACGGGCTGCCAATATTTTGGCGAAGGATTTCCACGCCACCGACTCGCCCTCGTGCGGGCGAAAATTACATGGGCGCGCTCGGGCGCACTTTGGCGAGCCAATATGCTGGCGCAGCTGGCGTTACTCCAAACACTGACCAAATTTCCTGGGCTTGCCAATTATTTGGTATGGTACGTATTGGCCGTGATCCAAACATACTCCTACTCTACGAGCATGTAAGGTAAGTTATCGTGTCATGTCTAACCTATGACCAAGAACAAGGTCATCTATAGCATATCAGTTTATTTTTAACCTATGACAACATTTGCGCAAACTGATACACATGATATCTGCTAGTTTGTGGTGATGGTGAACTCAAATAGTACATCCAACAATAGGCCATCAGATCATCACAGTCAGGTTCTTCTTCTTTGAAAGATGCACATAGCCAGACAATAGGGCAAATACAGCATAAAACATAATATATTGCATTTTTTGATAGTTAAGCCTAGTAAAACACAACAGGTCATTCTGGCTTTGCACAATTAGCTGCTGATTTTCAGTAAATTAGAAGCTTCTGAATGTCAGATCAGGAATCTAAAGTCACCATAGTTGTCTACATGAAAAAGAAAGTTCAAAAGCTGAGCAACTTGCAAAAACATGGATGTTCTCATTATGCTTACTACTGCTTTGTGGCTTGGGTATGTTTTTCAAGCTCTTAAAGACAGAACACGCCATTTAAGTTACTGGATATAAATGAGAGGGAATGGTTGCCTGCTACAGAAATATAAAATTTACCTGGCCTATTGATGTTACGACTTGGGTGACTGTGCAGCATCAGAGCCATCTGCTGATGAACTATCGGAATCTGTATCTGCACATGCTTCTCAAGGTGAATTTCATGTGATTTACATATACTTCCGATGAAAACCAATATATAGAATAGTGCAAAAGGTATCATGCTTGTTATACGTCTCTTCCCAAAAAGAGTGTTTACCACTAGAGGAAGACCCTGATTCGCTGCTAGAGCTTCCAGAACTACTTGATCTACCGGCATTATCTCCTTTCTGATCTTCCAAATGGGCAGGTGAAGATGAACCCACATACCTCCCATTGTCATCTGTAGGTGAGAAAACTTGGGTGTTACACTTACACTGAATAAATGTAGGCTACAAACAAGTAATAATAACATTTATAGTAATAGCTGACACATTTTCCCAGTATCAAAAGCAGCAATAAAAGCTATAAGCATGCCATAAAGGTGTCTATTAGCCTTGCCTGCTGCAATTTCCTTGGATGGTTGAACTTCAACCATAGGTTGTTCAACATCTACCAAATCAACTGCTTCTGTTTCCGGAATCTGTAAATATGGGAAATTAGTAATTACCATATTTGCCTAACAATTAACAAAGACCTCTTCGCCATCTATAAAAAGCATACCGTCTCTTGTACCGCAAGCATCTGATCATGTTCTCCCTCATCCTGCCTTGGATGCTCTATCTTCTCCAAATCTGGCTCATGCTCGGACTCATCCTGCCTTGCCACGGAAAGCTCTGCCTTCCGCTTGTTCTTAGTTATACTTTTCTTGTAATTTGTCACAAATCTATCAAGTTCCCACAATGTCTCTACATCAAAGCTATCTATATCAACCTCGATCTCATCATCATGCTGATTGAGTGACGAGTTCCTCTTCTTTATGATTTGCACAACATTATCAAGCTTCTCGGCCGGCAAGTCCTGGAGGTCGTTACTAAGCCGCTGTTTCTCCCAGAAGGTCATCTCCCTTTTATTAGGCTCCCTTGCCTTGGGCTTCTTTAAAACTGGGGGTCTGCCAGTGCCAGTGTGCGGTTTTGGGGTAGTCTCCAATCCTACAGGGTGTGCTGTGGAGTCAGATCTCTCTAACACCCTAGAATTGTCTAGCTCCCTCGGCTTCTTGGGTGCAGCCGATGATGGTGTCGGTGGCTGCGGTGAAAGCTGTGCTATCTCAGCTTCAATCTCTGGCCACTTCTCCTCAAACATATTTAGAAGCTGCTCAGCCATGAAGTACACATCCTGCCCCTTGGGGTTGTACTTCATGGCGTTCTGAAAAGTCAGACGGACTTCACTTGCGAACTCCCGTGGGGACTTGTAGTGCCCCTCGGCCAGCCGCGACTTGACAGTGCCGAGGTCCATGGGCTTGACGATGATGGTGTGGTAGTCGTGCAGGCCAAGCGCGCTGGCGTCGACCGGCACGTTAAACACCCAGCCGTGCTTGTGCTTCATCAGCCTGGCAAGCAGCAGGGCGCAGCTCTTGAACACGGGCGCGTAGAGCTTGCGCCGCGCCTCAGCCGAACCGGACGTGTTCGGCGGGCCCTTCTTGGACTTGTGCTTGGAGACGGACGGGTGTGGCGGGAGCGGGGTGGAGGGGTCAGTGGCGGAGAGCGCGGAGGAGGGAGCGGGCGCGGGAAGAGAGTTTATGCGTTTGTAGGCGGCGCGCACCTGGGAAAGCTCCGAGGATAGGCGGCGGCGGAGTTCTCGTCGTGCCGCCGGTGACGAGGGGAGCGAGAAGGTGACGGTGGGGATCACCGGGCCATTGTGAGCATCGAAGGAGCGGGCGGCAGAGGCCTTGGAGGATTTGGGGCCAGGGCCGTGAGATTTGCGGGAGTAGGCCTTGCTGGAAGGCGACGGCGGGCCGGAGGTCATTTGCGCGGGTCAACGGCGGCGGCGAATCGGAGGCGGCGGCGGATCGGGGCTGCGATTTGGGGATTTGGCGGAGGACCGAGGTGAGATGGGACACAAAGCGAAGGCGTTCGGTGAGGGCTTGGTGTCGGAGGCCGTAGGTGGTGGGGCAGCTGCTACTGTGCGAGGGAGGGTCGCGTTTTTTCCTAGTCAGAAATGTCTTTTTCAAATTTTGATTTGAAACTTCTTTTCTTGTCTTCTTCTTTTTTGAAATTTCAGCATACATTAATAATCATCAACAGTGGTAAAAATAAAATAAAAGTAATAAAATTATAGATAGGTCCATGGATTATGTAGCGACGACTACGGACAATGGAGATAAAACTTATCATAATAGAGCTTAGAGATAATAGAGCTTAGAGCATCTCCAACAGGAGACGCGCGCGGTAAATAAACCGCTGATTTGGCGCGCGCGGGAGCCCGCGTGAATCCGTGCGCTAAAAGTTTTGCCACGTGCGCGCTTTTGTGTCATCCTGCACGCTAAACTTGTCGCGTCGACTGCCGCACGCATTATAAGATGCCACGCGCGCGCACTTAACCGTCCGAAAGTTTCACATCCCCCGCGTGTCGCTTCGCCGCCCCCGCCTAGCTCCACCTACCACCTTGCTCTGCGCCGCCGCTCCGCCTCCCGACGAGATGTCGCCCCGCTGCCGCTCGACCTCCGGCTACCGCGGCGTCCGCGCGTGTCCGATTGGCACGTTCTATGCCGAGATCCGCAGCGGCGACGAGCGCATCGGGCTCGACACATTCGAGACGGCGCACGAGGCAGCGCGCGCCTACGACGCGATCGCCTGGCGCCTTGGTCGCTCTCATCGGACGATGAACTTCCACGACGTGTGGACGCGGGAATAGGCGGAAGCGCTCGCGCCGCCGCCTTCGACCAAGGCGGAGCTCGACGAGCGCCTCTGCCTCGAGTGGGCGCGCCAATTCCCGGAGGACGTCGCCGCGATGGAGACATTCTACGAGAAGAAGGAAGAGGAGAAGGCGGCGAAGAAGGCGGATCGCGAGGAGCGGAGGGCGAAGTTGGCGGCGAGGAAGAAGGAGAGGGAGGAGAAGGCCGCGAGGAAGGCGGAGGAGAAGAAAAACGGCCCGTCGACGATCGTCCTCTCCTCCTCCTCCTCCTTCGAGTGGACATCCACTCCGGTGTTGTCGACGACTCTGGGCTCGTCGGATTTTGACTGGCATTTCGAGTAGTTTAGGGTAGTTTCAAAATAAGTGGTTGTAGGGTCAAAGTTTGCAATATATTTTGTATTTTCAGTTAATTTTTCATGTTTTGTTTGATCTATTTCGTACGTAAAATATGATCAAAATATTGTTTGTGTCGCGCTGCGCGCTGCATAATGGAGCGTCCGGCGAAGGAACTTTTTTAGCGCCCGAGCATGCGCTGCATGATAGAGCGTCCGGTGGGGGGAAATTAAGCACAGCGCACGGTAAGCGTTTACAGCACGATCGGAGCGACATATAGCGTGCCGAATTTTAGTGCGTCTGTTGAAGATGCTCTTATCTAGTAGGAAAAAAAAACGATGCTAATGGCAAAAGGACCAGAGCAGCAATCAGCACATTTTCACATGGACGTGTTCCCGGTACTGATTCGGTCCTTTCAATCGTTGATAAAATATCGATTTTTCTACTGGATGATTATGTTAGATTATAAGTCGATTTGGTTTTTGTTTGTAACATAAGTTAGAGTTTGCTCGGTCGGCCACATATATACCTTTTGTAATCTCTCAAACAAAATGTATCACTATATGATATGTCCGAAACGTATCTACTTTTTCAAACACTTTTGCTATTATTTTTTTCTAAACTTATGTAATTTGGATACAACTAACATGGACTGCGTTGTTTTCAGCAGAATTACCTTGGTGTCTAGTTTTTATGCAGAAAATTAACTATCAGGAAAAATTCTGAAAAATATGCCAAAAATCATATTTCACCAGAAGACTCACGGAGCCAGAATAGGAGATGGAGTGGAGGCCTGAGGGGCCCACACCCCCTGCCGCGCGGGTGGGCCTAGGTCGCGCCTGGAGGGGGTGTGGTTGCCCAGGCACCCCCTCGGCCTCCCTATTCGCCTATAAGTTGTCTTTTGACCTAAGTGGGACTCAATAGCGCGGGTAGTAACCCCAGGCAGGTGGGTTATCATAGGAATGATCATAGGCAGGCGCTTGCGATGAAGAAGAAGACGTGCCCCAATCATAGGAGGGCTGCTGTTATGAAGACTCTCCCAAGTTAAAGGGCTGAACCGAATCATCTTCGGCATCCTCTCCAACATTCTCTTGCTAGGAGAGCTCCACCAAGTACGTGTCAAACTCCTCCTCCGTGAGCGACCATCCTTGCATGTTATCAAAATTAAACAAAGCATGTGCAGGCAAATAAACTACTTTCTCAGTCCTACCCCCTTTCCAACCACGCTTGACAAAGGATAATCCGTACGGTAAACTTCTCACAATAGCCCCTAGAAAAACAAAGTTATGCTGAACCATGGAATCAAGATCAAGTCTCTCTATGGGGAACCGATAATCTAAATGGTGAGGCTCTAAACCATGGAAAGCTAGCAACCTAGAGACGATAAGACCTCCACAAATTCCATCCTTCTCGCGGTTAGTGGTAAGAGGGTAAGCTATCAAAGCACCCAGATTATAAGATCTATCCCTATTCAAAGCAGCTGAGATAAAAGCTAGATTAAAAGAAGATAACTTTCTAGCAATCTTTCTAGCAAGGACACACTTGGTAATGAAATAGGCAAAATATCTAATGGATGGGAATTGAATGTTCCGAATTTTACCACTTTCCTTCGAGAAGTCGAAACCTTGGCAAATTTCAGCATATAGATCCATAAGTGACTTAGGCCTCTCCTTGATCTTCTCACAAGATCCCCAATAAGGTACTCTAATTGCTGCACAGAAGTCAGCAAAAGGCAGGTCGACAGCTAGATTGTATATTTAATAATGGACCATGGGATTAGATGAAGAC
The DNA here is from genome assembly GCA_023614405.1 of Avena insularis. NCBI lineage: Eukaryota > Viridiplantae > Streptophyta > Magnoliopsida > Poales > Poaceae > Avena > Avena insularis. The sequence goes on along the minus strand of CM042689.1, from coordinate 13,387,327 downwards.
CAAGTAAACCGAAAGTCCTGCACCACAGCCATGGTTAGCTGAACATATTGAAAAGGTTCACCTTCAACAAAGTGTTCTAACCCTGCATTGATAATCATAGTTTGGAAATCTTGGAAGATCCCCATGGCTCTCATAAATTCAGGGCATGGATAAATGGAAGGGAAGACTCCTTCCTCATGATGAACTTTAATTGGCTCAGGTACCATCAAATCATATTGATTCAGTGGATATGAACCCATCTTTCTTTCTGAAATTTTTAGACAAACATCAAACCAAGTGATTTCCAAGTTGATAAATGATGAGAAACTACTATAGGAACTTGCTAGAGGGATACACATGCATCAAAATGAAATCTCTAAGCATAAAACAAGCATGCAAGCTCACACAACCTGTCACCTATAGCAGCAAAATACTCAAGATACAATCTACCAATCACAAATCTAATTGGACAAGCAGAGGAGGCACATACCAAGGAGCAATCCCTCCAAAAATCAGCAGCAAAGATGGGCTCAACAAGGAGATCGAAAATCGGGAGCAAGAACAGCAAGAACTCGAGCTTGAGAAAGTTTTCCAGTGTTTTTCGGGAGAGAGAAAGTGGCGAGGTTTTGACTCATCAATGCCCATTGTTATGAGCTTGGGTTTTGGAGAAGATGGGCGTGCTGGAGATCGCGGAACGGTTAACAGACAAGCAACAAGGGGACACGAGATTTACCCAGGTTCAGGCCCCAAGATCAAGTCTCTCTATGGGGAACCGATAATCTGAATGGTGAGGCTCTAAACCATGGAAAGCTAGCAACCTAGAGACGATAAGACCTCCACAAATTCCATCCTTCTCGCGGTTAGTGGTAAGAGGGTAAGCTATCAAAGCACCCAGATTATAAGATCTATCCATATTCAAAGCAGCTGAGATAAAAGCTAGATTAAAAGAAGATAACTTTCTAGCAATCTTTCTAGCAAGGACACACTTGGTAATGAAATAGGCAAAATATCTAATGGATGGGAATTGAATATTCCGAATTTTACCACTTTCCTTCGAGAAGTCGAAACCTTGGCAAATTTCAGCATATAAATCCATAAGTGACTTAGGCCTCTCCTTGATCTTCTCACAAGATCCCCAATAAGGTACTCTAATTGCTGCACAGAAGTCAGCAAAAGGCAGGTCGACAGCTAGATTGTATATTTAATAATGGACCATGGGATTAGATGAAGACCAAGTAAACCGAAAGTCCTGCACCACAGCCATGGTTAGCTGAACATATTGAAAAGGTTCACCTTCAACAAAGTGTTCCAACCCTGCATTGATAATCATAGTTTGGAAATCTTGGAAGATCCCCATGGCTCTCATAAATTCAGGGCATGGATAAATGGAAGGGAAGACTCCTTCCTCACGATGAACTTTAATTGGCTCAGGTACCATCAAATCATATTGATTCAGTGGATATGAACCCATCTTTCTTTCTGAATTTTTTAGACAAACATCAAACCAAGTGATTTCCAAGTTGATAAATGATGAGAAACTACTATAGGAACTTGCTAGAGGGATACACATGCATCAAAATGAAATCTCTAAGCATAAAAAAAGCATGCAAGCTCACACAACCTGTCACCTATAGCAGCAAAATACTCAAGATACAATCTACCAATCACAAATCTAATTGGACAAGCGGAGGAGGCACATACCAAGGAGCAATCCCTCCAAAAATCAGCAGCAAAGATGGGCTCAACAAGGAGATCGAAAATCGGGAGCAAGAACAGCAAGAACTCGAGCTTGAGAAAGTTTTCCAGTGTTTTTCGGGAGAGAGAAAGTGGCAAGGTTTTGACTCATCAATGCCCATTGTTATGAGCTTGGGTTTTGGAGAAGATGGGGGTGCTGGAGATCGTGGAACGGTTAACAGACAAGCAACAAGGGGACACGAGATTTACCCAGGTTCAGGCCCCCGGAGGGAAAACCCTACTCCTGCTTATCTGCTCTTGATTACGGCGGAACCGAAGGTTACAGGGGTGAGCAGATGCAATTTGGCGTGAAGGTGTGTATGCGGTGAAAAAAGGATGCCCCCCTCGCCGTGCCCTCCTAGCCTTTATATAGAGTTAGGCAGGTCTTGGGCACAGATCGAGTCGGTTACAAGTTTAGGGTTTGCCCCTTTGAATACTCTATCTATTCTAGTTTTGCTCTCCAAGGATCCGAAGATGTCATGGGCTTGGGCCACCCGAAAATCTCCACAGGCCGCGTATGTTCTTGTGGGCCTTCCTTGGGCTGGACCAGGTATGCTAATATAGTGTACCCGTAGGGTATAACCATGTCATTAGCCCCTGAGTGTTCAGTCGAATCGTAGATTTGGCTGAGGACTCTTCAATCTTTCGGGTGCAGCTGTTTCTGTTTATCAGATAAAAGAATGATTTTAGTGTGTAGGGATTGTTGATGCGTGTATCTGACTCTCCTGACGGATCAGGGTCGGTTAACTGTCTTAGGACAAAACAACACAATCTTCTTCAGACTCGAGTCCCTAGACTTGAATCTGGAACAGATGCTGGCGTAATTCGACTCAGGCCGTTGAGGTCTTATAGGAGTCAAATCCCAGTATTTTTCGAATGATGTACCCAACGCGTCTGTCGGGATTTTCATCGCGCCTGTTGGCACGGGTTATTACTAGTAGAGCGCAGTCAGGTGCGATACCAGGCTATCATACGGTATCTGTAGGTCTTATCTTTGCGTCGCAGACACAACATCCGAAATTTTATCACTGCGGAGGTGTTTCGGGTGGCCAAGAGGATGTTGCTCACTTAGCGTTGGTTGGGGCAAAGTTGCCAAAAAAATTGCATTTTGATCCGAAGGATCGCAGTCGAAGAATTCATAGGGTGCACGACCAGCGCTCCCTATGGGAGTATCCCCCAAGTGTCTGTTCGAGTCGTAGACTCGAGCGGAGACTTTAGTTCAGTCGTTGTTAGCTTCAGGTCCGTAAGACACAATTTTTCAGGTGTTTGAATCAATCCTCCCTATGGAAGTAGCCCCCGAGTCTGTAGTGGAGTCATAGACTCGACGTAGGACTCAAAGAATCAATCATTGATGTTGTACCTTAAACATATGCCTCGGGTGCATGGTCAGCGCTCCTGATAGGAGTAGCCCCCGAGTAATTGCTCGAATCGCAGATTTGAGTGAGTACTTTTAGTTGTCAGCCGAAGATTTCTAACCATTGCTAGTGTGGTTTTGATGACGTCGGTGTTGATGATCGGTGACCTCAACCGTCTGCGGCGCCAGAGATGACGTGACTGGACGAACGTGGGTCCCACTTTCTGACTTGGAGTTGACTGGTCGTGCACGATGTGGCGAGAATTATGGCGTCTCCTCGGTTTCCGTGTGTAGTGGATGGCGTGCGGGCGACGGTTCGCTGTTGTGCTGACACATGGACGGTTGGATCTGACCCTGGCGTTAGGGCTTCTGGATGAACAGTTCCTGTTTGTCATCTTCACCCTTATAACCGTGGGGAAAACATTAGTTTGTTTTCACCATTCGCCATTTGCTTTCACTGCTTCCTTTTCTTGAGCTTTCTCCTTGCGCACTGGACGTTCTCTGGTCCTTTCCTTCCTCTGTTCTGCACGCACACCGCCGCCGTTGACGCTCCACAATGGTGAAGTCGAAGAAAGCTTCCGCCAGAGCGGGTTCGAGCGCCCCGCCGCCGGTGGAAAGAAAGTTGTCGCCCCGGCGCGCAACACCGATGGCAAGTGGAGGCGCTCTGACATGCGCGACACCGACCTGCGCAAACTGCATGACGCGGAGTTAATCCCGCAAAACAAGGAGGACGTCAAGATTCCCGGCGATGAGGTAATCCCTCGCCCACCCATGGGTTTTCGGGTGATCTTCATTGCCTTTGTTCTTCGTGGTTTTTCTCTCCCTGCCCACGAATTTCTTCATGGGCTCCTTTTTCTCTATGGGATTCAGATTCATCATCTGTCTCCCAATTCCCTTCTCAACATTGCGTGTTTCATCACGCTTTGCGAGTGCTCGCTCGGCATCAAGCCGCACTTTGGTCTCTTCCAAAAACTCTATTCCATGAAGAGACAATCTGGCTCCGACAGAGTCTATCCGATCGGCGGTTGCATCATTACTCTTCGCCCTTTTGTCCAGTTCTTTTCCCTCTCTTTTTTCGAGTCCGTTCAGTATTGGTGTCGCAAGTGGTTTTACATCCGCGATGTCAAGATGGATGGTCAGCAATTTGGTCTTGCCCCCTTTTACTCCGAGTAGAAGATCGTCCGAAAAAGATCGTGGAAGAACCACATCTTGGAAGGCGAAGTGGCGGAGGTGGAGATGCTCTACCAGCAGGTGGAGGCTCTCCAACTGGTGCCAGGCAAGGAGGTCAACAGGGTTGACATCATCCGCACCTTACTCAAGCGTCAGGTGTAGCCGCTTCAAGCTAGGGCGCACCCAATGTTTCTCTATGCCGGCCCGAGTGATCCCATGAGAGTGTCATTCGAGGAATTATCTTCGGGTGACCTTGATAGGGGCCTCCGTCCTCTGCTAAAGTACAAGGCTGGCGAGGACCTGCCGGGGGAGTCATGGACCCACCCTCTTAGCGCCACTAAAGGGGCCTGGAAGGTTATGATTGCATCATGCGCATTGCGCTTTTGCTGTATGATGTTGCTTGTTGTAGTGTCTGACACTTGTTCATTATTTTTGTTTGCAGCTCCTCAAGGTTACGGGGTCCATGCCCCCTTTGTCGAATGAATATGGGGAGGCGCCTGATAATGAGGAGGCGGACTCCGAATCTGAGCTGCCGCCAGCGCAGTCGCCTACCCACGAAGCTCACGAGGAGAGCGAGGGGCATACCCGAAAGCGGGCGCGGAGCTCGAGCGAGTATTCAGATGCCTCGACTCTACCAATGCCTAGGGATCCATCCTTCCTCGTGCGCCATAGCGGGGATGATGACGCTTCCTCGCAGGCCTCATGGGCGCCACACCACGGCCAAGAAGAAGAAGAAAGAGAAGAAAGAGGAGAGGGCGCCGCCCGTTTTTGATTTGAGTGACATCGAATCGTAAGTACCTTAGGATGCTATTCGTTCTTGTCTTGTGCATTTTTGTTCTTGCTGTGATGAATGTTTTCCTTGTAGCCACTCCTCGGAGGGTTCTCTTAGTGAGGATTCCTAGGAGACTATAGGGGAGTCGAAGCCGACAGCTCCTCTCTCAGACGGTGGCCACCTCTGGTAGCGATGCTCCGAACCCCTCTCCGCAGGAGGCTCGAGTAATCGTCGTTCAGAAGACTGCTCCTGGACCTTCGGAGTCTCCGTCTGAGCATGTGAGTTGTTTCTTCCTCTTTTTTCTAGGGGAGCCCCCGAGCCTATTTCGAGTTGTTTTGTTCGACATTGTTGCTTGTTTCGGGGCGCAGCCCCCGAGCCTTGTTCTTGATTCTTTCTTGATTGTTTTGCTTCTGCTTTTTCCACAGCCCTTTGTGCATGGCACGAACTTGCTCATCCGACAGCATCTGGCGCTGGAGGACAGCATGAAGCAGCTACAAGGTACGTGGCTTTTATCGTCCTTTGTCGTTTTCACCTGTTGTCTGTTTGAAGCTTGCGTTGCTTATATATGTCCTTAATGCTCTGTAGATAATAATAATACGGCCCTTCGCCGGCTGGATGCTCTCGAAAAGAGTCTTGGTCGTGCGGAGAAGCAGGCTGCGGATGCCGTGGAGGCGAAAGAGCATCTGCAGCAGGAGCTGGCTGACGCCGCCGCGACCAAAGGAGCGCCTTTAGCGAGAGGCTTCGGATCGCGAGGAGCAGCTCGCAACTGCTGAGGTTGCGTGCAAGAAGGAGGTGGCCGAGAAGCTGATGGCTGCGGCCAAGGCCTTCTCCAGTATGTGTCTTTCTTGTAATTGGCCTGCTCGATTTTTCGACTGCATTTTTCGCCATGTCCTTATTTGGTTCCTTCTTGTTCTTCTTGTGCGTCAGATGCTTCGGTTATTGCGTTTGACCGCAATGTCTTGGAGCACGGGAGTGCTTTGGATGATGCCACCGCAGTGGTCGAAGATCGTTGCGGCACTGCTACTGGCTTCCTAGCCAAGGCCAAGGAGGTTCTCCAGCGTTTCTACAAGGAGATCATGCCCAAGGGCGCTGCCCTTGAGGATGTTGATTCTCTGGCGGATGCATTGTCAGAGGATGCCCCTGCTGCCTACAAGCGCAAGCAGAAGGGCATCGGCGCTTCCATGAGGCTGGCCATGGCCATGGCATCCGGGGTGGAGTTGGATCTTCATCAGGTCACTTCTCAGATGCCAACAACTCCCGACGGCTCCGAGGTAGCTTTTGATCTCTTCGCTTCTCATTGTAAGCGTTATGGTTCGAAGCCCATTGACCTTCTAGCGGAGTATGCGGCAAAACAGCAGGAGGAGGTCAAGAGCAGGCACTCTGGCTCCGAGGCCACTCCGGATGCGGCTGCTTAGGCTTCGTAGTTGTAGCTTTAGGATAGTTGTCTTCTTTTTTTGCTGTAATATTTGTCGAACAATTTCCTTGTACCATGCAGTGGCCTTTTGTTGTATATAAATTATGCTTCAAGTTGTTGCCCAGTCATGTGTTGTTCATATTCTTGCCTGTTTTCCTTTAGGGACCTTCGGGTGAGGCTCCCGTTGATACTTCGTCTGCCCCTCAGCCGTGACCATCTTTGGATGATGCGTCACAGCTTGTTTTTCTTCATGACCGCGTCCGTAGCCTTGAGAAGGAGATACTTGGCGTCCGAGGCCACGCAGACGCAGGAGTCGAAGCGTGGCTACGCTGTGGAGGAGTATCGATGGGGGAGTAGCGGTTGGCGGCAGCTATAGTGTAAGTTTTCTTGAGTTGCTGCTCGTTTTCGGATGCTCCTTGTTTGCGTGTCATCTTACTCTGTATATTCTACAGGTGCCAACCTTGTTCCCAGAGAGGAAAAGTAGTGCGTTGCAGTTCGTATCAATTGCTTAACCCAACAGGATATGGAAGCCGGGGGATTTTTCTGGATGGACTGCGACCGGGCCACTGTCCTTGCGACTGTGCAGGATCGTGCTCATCAGGTGTCACGGGTGCTGAGGCAGGTGAAAACTTCCTTGGCGTCAATTATGTACGTCATGTTCCCCCTTGATGAGGCGCCTTCGACTCTATGGGGTTTACTAGCGAAGTTTCGATACGTGGGTCACGTCAGGGAGTTGGTGCGGCACCAGCTGGTTGCGGGGGTGAAGACCGCCCTTTCCCTTGTTCGGCTGCATCACCCTGATGTTGATCTTGCGGCTGTGGCGGCTGGGCCGCTCCCTCGACCAGATGGTGGCCTATGGGACATGCGCCCGTATTACACGGCCGTTAGGTAGTATGCCGAAGAGATTGTAGATCTTTTTGAGCATCGGGCGCAGGTGATCCTTCAGAATAGGTAGGCCCTGTAGAAAAAGATAGATGTAAAACTTGTATATATTTTGAGTGGGCTTGTTGTGCCCTTTGTTGTAAGGGTTATTTGTATTAGCACGTAGTGCTTGGTTGTATGCATGCCTTTTTTGTTAGCCTGACGTGGTCAGCTACTCAGGTTTACATGTGTTATCCTTATTCGACAAAGTTGTGAGGTGAGGCGGAGCCCCCGAGTGTGTTGTAACATAAAGTAATATGAGGAAAAGGTAAAATTTTCGGGCGAGACACTTAGCTTTATTCATATCGTAATAAGGAGGTACATTGTTCGGCTGAGTAGCCTTATTGAAAGTAAAGATGACTGGGAGGAGGCACTTTAGAGGGCCACAGGTGGGCCACACCCCTGCCAGGCGCCACCCAGGGGTGTGCTGGCCTAAGGTGGCCCCCTGGGCCACTCAAGGTGTCCCTCTGCCCCTTTTTTTAAGAAAAAAGTTATTTTCAATTTTCTAGAAATTTTCCGGGGAACTTTATTTTGGCCAATTTTCAGGGTATGAAAATTGATTTTCTCGCAAAAAAGATTTTTTTTAGAAAAAGCAAAAGAAAACCAAAACCAAAGCTACAAAAGTTTTAAAACACTCTAACAAGCAAACAACTAGCAAAACCAAAGCTAACAAGAAACTATGAAGGAGAAAAGTAAAAGAAAGCAAGAATAACCATAGTGAAAGCATTATTTTGTTCATTAAAATCCTTTTGTTAACAAGGTTGATCAAGTCTTATTACCAAAACAATCTTATATGAAACAAAACTTTGAATTCCACAAGGTGATTATGTTACCTCAAACTTGATAGCAATGGTCCCAATCATAATAGTTTTAAAATTTTCTTATGGAATGGGACAATATATTTCTCCAACCTTGATGCTCTCAATATTTTCAATGGAATTCAGGCAATAGCTCTTAGCAACCTTCTTGGAGAAATATACAGTATGATCTTTGTCATTAATATTAAAAGTTACTTTCCCTTGATTACAATTAATGACAGCACCTGCAGTATTAAGAAAAGGTCTCCCAAGAATAATAGACATATTATCATCTTCAGGCATTTCAAGCACAACAAAATCAGTCAAACCAAGCAATTATGAGCCACCTGAACAGGAACATCCTCACATATACCAACATGAATAGTAGTTGACTTATCAGCCATTTGCAAAGATATATTAGTTGGTATCAACTTTTCTAGCTGGAGTCTCTTGTAGAGAGAAAATGGCATAACACTAACTCCAGCTCCCAAATCACATAAAGAAGTTCTAACATAATTGTTCTTAATAGAGCAAGGAATAGTTGGTATACCTGGATCACCAAGTTTGTTTGGAACCTTACCATTGAAGGAATAATTAGCAAGCAAAGTAGAAATTTCCTCATTAGGAATCTTCCTTTTATTAGAGACAATATCCTTCATATACTTTGAATAAGGAGGCAATTTAATAGCATCAGTCAAAGGAATTTGCAAAAAATAAAGGTTTCATCCACTCACAAAACTTGTCGTAGTGTTCTTCCTCCTTTAACTTGTGTTTCTTAAATGGAAAAGGCATAGGTTTCTGCACCCAAGGTTCTCTCTCTTTACCATGTTTATTAGCAATAAAATCTTCCTTAGTGTACCTAGTGTTCTTAGTGTGCTTCATAGGTTCTTCCTCAACTTCCTCCTTATTAGGAGCATCATTCTTATCAATACCACTCTTATTTTCAGCATGAGAGACATATATACTATTAGGATCTACAGCAGGTTCAAGTGGTTCCTCAATTATTTTATGTTTCTTTTTCTTTCTCTTACAAGGACTACCACTACTCTCACCTTGTTGAGAATCCTGCTCAATTCTTTTAGGGTGTCCTCCAGGATATAAAGGATCTTGAGTGGCTATACTACTCCTAGTTCTAATTCCATAAGCATGTTTATCTCCTGAGGCATTAACTAGCATATCTTTTTGTACCTTAGCAAGTTGATCAAGTTGGGTTTAAACCATTTGAAAGTGTTTACAAAGCATTTTAATATCATTAGCAGTTCTTTCCACAATATCCTTTAACTCATTAATAGCTCTAGAGTTTTCCATTAAATGATTCTAAACTTGTTTATTAAAATTACCTTTTTTAACAGTAAATGTGTCAAGTTCCTCTAATCATTGATCAGGAGGCTTACCATAGGGAATATCACCTTCATCAAAGTGGAGAGAGTGTACCTCAATAGTAGATGAGTGGGGAATTGGCTTACATAATTCTTCTATAGGAGGTAGATTGTTCACATCTTCAGCTCTCATACCTTTCTCCTTTAGACATTTCGTAGCTTCCTTCATCATTCCATCATTTAATGCAATAACTCCCTTCTTCTTTGGTATTGGTGTTGGAACTGGTTCGGGCACAACTGGTTCAGGAATAATAGGCTCAGGTGTATTTAGCTCAGTTGAAGTCCAATCATCATAATTCTTGCTTATTTTATCCATTAATTCTTCAGCATCTGTAGTAGTTCTTTTCCTGAAAACACAATCAACAAAGCTATCTAGGTATGTCCTAGAATCATCAGTTAATCCATTATAATAAATATCAAGTAGCTCATTTTTAGGTAATGGACATCCAGGATGTGCATGAATCAAGGCACAGAACCTTGTCCATGACTCAGGCAATTTCTCTTCTTATCCCTGTTTAAAATCAAAAATTCTCTGCAAAGCAGCATGTCTAGCACTAGGAGGAAAATATTTCTGAAAGAAAGAAGCATTCAAGCAATCAGGGCTATCAATGGAACCAGGAGGTAATCTATTAAACCAAGCTTTGGCTTCTCCTTTTAGTGAAAAAGGGAAGATCTTAGTAACAAAGTACTTTCTCATCTTAAAATCATCAGAGAATAAAGCACTCATAGTGGAAAGCTCATTCATATGAGCCACAACACTCTCATTTTTAGTCCCACAAAAAGGTTCTTTCTCACCAATGTCCAAATAGGATAAATCAAGAGAGAAATCATAATCTTTATCTTTAATATCTATGGGAGAGGTGGCAAACTTAGGATCAGAGGGCAGTTTAGGAAAAATGGTATGTCTCTCAAGGAGACTCTTAATAGCACTAGCACCATGTGTGTTTCAGCACTCCTCAACAAATTCATCAGTAAACTCAATGTAACCATCATTAATATCGTATCTCTCTCTAGACTCAGGTGATCTAACAGGTGTAACAGTGTCTTCACTAGGAGTTTCAGTATTTCCTAGACTAGACATAGTAGCATCTAGGAAAGGACCTAATGAACCACTCACATCAAGCACAGTAGAAGTAACATCATGAGTATCAAAAGCAGTTTTAGATTCAGCAGTAGTAGCAGTGTGTGTAGCATGAGTATGTGGTGGTGGTGTAACAAGCTTACTTATAACAGACGGTGAATCAAGAGCAGCGGAGGTGTTTAGGACTGTACCTCTTCTTGTAGAGGATGGTAAAATAGGAAACTTTCCATCACGAGACTTCCCCATGATGAAAGGAGTAGCAATGAACAATAGTAGATCCAAGTGAACTTACAAATAAAGCTATTCTCCCCGGTAATGGCGCCAGAAAATAGTCTTGATGACTCACAAGTATAGGGGATCACAATAGTCTTCGAAGGTAGTATTACCCAATTTATTGATTCGACACAAGGGGAGCCAAAGAATACTTACAAGACTTAACAACTGAGTTGTCAATTCAGCTACACCTGGAAATAGTTCTTGCTCACAGAAGTTTATCAGTGGAAACAGTTTGTAGTAGCAACAGCAAAGTAACAACAACAGTAAAACAGGAGCAATAGTAACAGTAGCAGCAAACAGTAGGATATGAGTGTCGTAGGCATAGGGATGGATGGACGGGCATTGCATGGACGAGACTAAACATGTAACTTTAAGATCTAGGTCAATTGCAGATAAATAAGTCCAAGTACTAAACAATCATAGGCATGTGCTCCATATATAGTCATGCGTGCTCGCAATGAGAACTTGCACAACATCTTTTGTCCTACCAGCCCGTGGCAGCGGGGCCTCAAGGGAACTACTGGCAATTAAGGTGCTCCTTTTAATAGAGCACCGGAGCAAAGCATTAACACTTTGTGAACACATGTGATCCTCACATCACAACCATCCCCTCCGGTTGTCCTAATTTTTGTCACTTCGGGGCCTTTGGATCCGGACAATGATATGTGTACACTAATTGCAGATAAGATCACAAACAATACTATCATAATGATTCAATAATAAGTTCAGATCTGAGATCATGGCACTCGGTCCCTAGTGACAAGTATTAATCACAACAGGTTGCAACAAAGTCAAATAGCACTAATAGAGATACTAGGCACTATGCCCTAACAATCTTATTCGATTACATGATAGAACTCATCCAATCCCTACCATCTCCATAGCCTACAGTGGGGTATTACTCACTAATGGATGAGGGAAACATGGATGGTTGATGGAGAGGCGTTGGTGATGACAATGGCGATGATCCTCTCCAAATTCCCCGTTCCGGCAAGGTGCCAGAATGGAGTTTCTGGATCCGAATCGCGGTTTCTGGTGATGGCGGTGTAGCGGAACTCTTTCTGAAAAAACGTCAAACCTCCATGAGTTTTTAGGTCAGAAGGCATCTTATAGGCGAAGAGAGAGGTCGAGGGGGTGCCTAGGCTGGCCACACCCTCCTGTTGGGTGGGCCCACCCACGCAGAGGGGGTGGGCCACCCAGGATCCCTCCGTCAGATTCTGGCTCCATGGATCTTCTGGTGAAATAGGATTTTTGGCATATTTTCTGGGATTTTTCCTGATAGTTGATTTTCTGCACAAAAACTAGACACCAAGGTAATTCTGCTAAAAATAGTGTCAGTCTGTGTTAGTTGTATCCAAATCACACAAGTTTAGAGGAGAAACAATAGCAAAAGTGTTCGGTAAAGTAGATACGTTTTGGACGTATCACATGCACCATCACAATCAAGATCAAACCATTTTCAAGCATTGAAAGCTGGGATCAAAGTACTCTAAACACGAGCATGAAAGATGAAGTTCTAATAGTAAGACATAGCAACTATGACGCAACATGAAAGGATACAAACAAAGATTCATGAATAACAATACATTGAAAGACGTTTGTTTGTTTCACATACAGAAAACATGGCATAGTGGCATTCAGCTTGTCCCTCATGGAGTCGCAAAATATAAATGCATAGGACACCTTCAAAGTTAATAAGGGTGACTAGATACAAATAGTTCAAGAGCAAGCAATATCAATAGTATGACTCAATCAATAAGTTTTGGGACAATGCACTTATAACTAAGAATGACAACTATGCTCTCTTAATTGGTGCCTAAGGATAGAAGGTGAAGACTCAATATAAAAGTGGAAGAAAGTCCCTTCAAAGGAAAGCAGGGATTTTAAGTCTCATAAAGAGCTTCCAAAAATTATGGTACTTGTTAGCTTCCAGCTCTCATTGCCCCTATAATAAGCATCTTGAAGTGATTAAGGTTAAAGTGAACAAAATATGGAGTACATGCTTGACAAAGTATAAGTTGGCAATCTCATGTCCCTTGAGTACGAGGGTCACTCCTCATGCTACTCAACTTTAGTCATCGGTAAGTTCTTGTCATAGTAAGTACATGTGTATCATAGAGAACCGCCAACAGGGTGCCTCTTTCCCCATGACACAGGAGCTATCCCATATCAAAATGACAAGGCAAACAGACAATGAGCATCTCAGCAATCTTCTTATTTACCATGGGAAAATGGTGCCTTTTCTCTCTTTCCTCTTTTCTCATCTTTTTTTTTTATTTTTCTCAATCTCTTTTTTCTATTTCTTTTTTTTATATTAAGAATTCTTCATATATTGCTCACTATGGTGATGCTGCAAGTTTTCACCATAATTAGGCATGGCTTAGGCTAGTGGCACAGACGTTTCTATAACACACATACATAACTCCATGGATTACAAGATCCCCTTTTATTTCACACCGATGACATCCGCAAACAAAAGATCATGATATTAACTGGGTACAATATACATGTGCAATGTTGAAAGCGTTCCCCGTGACAGCATGGTTCTGCTAATTTCCAACATATAAGTGCAAGCATATACAACATCAGGCCCGTTGACAAGCACGTGCGAGCTATGCGTCAGCATAGGGCCCCCCAAAAAATTGGGGCCCAAAAATCTCAGGCCCACCCGATTTGCAAATATACCAAGATCCAGTTGCCGTTCCCTCTATCTCCCCAAGTGCTGGCCTAATCTCCGGTAGACTAACTGTAGATGAGTTTGATGGCAGTCCAGCAGATCGAGCGACGGGCGATCAATTGCGCCGAGGGCTGCAACCGCAAGGTATACTTTGCCCGGCGGGGGCCTCCTTGTCCATGGTGGCCGGTCGTCCATGGAAGAGAAGAGCGATCTGGCTGCAGGGATGGGTACATGCATGGCGGCAGCAGGCGAGCCTGACATGTATTGGGGACCGACATGCTCTCAATCTCACGGTGCGTCTTCGATCCGTCCAGTTTTCTTGTGTGGTTCAGTCAGTTTATATGCACCTTTGATTGCCGCATGTTGGTTTGGATGGTATGTGACATTTCTCCCCATTGCTATGTTAGAAATTTAAAACATGCAAGGATACTTCCATGCTAATCTCAACATCAGAAAGGAGTACATATATAATGTAAACACATTCATTTTTTTGCCAACAAAACCCCCAAAGACAATTAATGGATGTATTGGCCCAATTTTGCCGTTAACATTGAGCCACGATAAATACATCAATTGGGCCATTCCTTTATTTCTTGGAGAAATTTATTTTGACATATCTGCGAATATTACAAGAAACAATAGATAATAAAGTTATAACACGATGATAGTATTCTTTAGTTACATAGATATTTTGTTAAGAAAATCCAGCCCCCGGTTACATCTCGCACCGGGGCCCCAAATTTCTGAAGACGGCCCTGTACAATATAGATGACACAATGGTTCAAGTTTATTAGGGGCAAGAAAAATAAAGTGTGCCATCAAGTTTGTGAGAGCTTTAATCACTAACTTTCATATAACAAGTTTAATTTGGAAGATAGATAAAACAAGAATATACTTGGAATGGTGTAACACACCATGCATAGGAATTTATAGTGGAAACTTTGGAATAACTTGGTTTCTTGGGAGTTGGATGCATGAGTAGAGCTTACTCAATACAAGTGGAGGCTAGCAAAAGACTGGGAGCGACCAACTAAGAGAGCAATAATAGCCATAATCATGCAGAGCGACAAAACATTACTAATCAAAGCATAAATTGGTACCACAAGTCAAAAACTAAATGACCTTAGAGGCTAAGGTGACTGGTTCAAAGTCATAAATGGTGTGATCATGTGCCAAGTCAACCCAAACAAAGCGTCAAAGGAGAATACCACAATATTATGCTTTTGTATGCTAAAGCAACGAATGATTATTTCAAGGCACATTAAGCAATCCTAATTGTTTGGAACAAGTCATGCTACAAAAATAATCACTAAGCATAAGGTTAAAACAACATATAGCATGACATGATAAAGTCTAAGTCACAGTCAAAGCAAGCTCCTTCTTGTACTACTAAAGCAAGAACTTTCTACTCATTTCCAACACCAATCAACTTATTTGAAAACAACACAGCGAAAGCGGGGGTCCAACTACTTTATTCAAGCAAACTAAGCAAATGAAAACAAAAAACGAAAACTAATATGCTCCAAGAACAACACAAATGTGCATAAAACAATAAAAACAAAGTGTCTAGATAGACCTGTTATTTTTATTGATGAAGAAGGGGATGCCCAAGCCATCCCCAAGCTTTGACGCTTGTACCACTTGAATATTTCTTGGGGTGACACGGGGTGGAATCCCCAAGCTTGAGCTTTTGTCCATTATTCATCTTATTACATCATTCTTCTCTTACACCTGAAAATTTTCCTTCATACAAAACTTCACACAATCTTCATTAGCAACATTTGTGCATTCAAAAGATAATAGACCTTTGGGTTTAGTTTCCAAACAGCAAATTTTTTATTAAAAACACAAGCTACTATAGCAATTCCCTCAAAAAGCTCAATTTAATAAAAAGAACCCAAAAGTAAATCAATAAAGAGGCAAATGCAAATAATGGCAGAAATCTGTAAAAATAGACCAGCAGGTAAAATATGATTTTTTCGAAGACCTTATGTTGCTCAAATCAAAACGTGTTGAACTAACGAAAGTTATTTAACAACCTTGGGGATTTATTCAGAAAATTACAGCTCAATCCTACTTATAGAGATTTTTCAAGAATTTTTAGAGTGGAGCACAAAAATCTGTTTCGAGACAACAACTTCCCCAAATCTTACTTCCCTCTTATTAGAGGTTATTCTTGGCACAAAAATTAAACGAAAAGGATAAGGAGAGGTTATTATAGAAGTAATAACTTCCAAGACTCAAGAAAACTATTGGGTTATCTCCCAAGAAGTACTTTTCTTTAACGCCTTTAAGCTAGGCACAAAAAGCAAGAATCAAGTATTTTCAAATAAAGAAGCATTAACATCAAATTTTGCTTTCAAAGAAGGAGAAAAAGGTAACTTCTCTCTCCTCATAGGGAAGTGTTCAATACCTTTCTTGAATGGAAATTGATATTTAATGGTGCCTTCTTTCATATCAATGATGGCACCAATAGTTCTAAGAAAAGGTCTTCCCAAAGTAATAGGACAAGAAGCATTGTATTCAACATCCAAAACATAGAAATCAACATGGACATAGGCATTGTTAACCATAATAAGAACATCATTAATACTCCCCATGAGTTTCTTTTTAGCATTATCATGAAATGGGACATCCAAATAGCAATCTTCCAAAGGTGGCAAATCAAGCATTTCATAATTCTTTCTATGCATAATAGAGACACTAGAACCAAGGTCACATGAAGCTTTGAGATAGAAGTCATTCACTTGCATATTAATGATGGGTTCCTAACTATCTTCTACTTTCCTAGGAATAGAAGCTTTGTGTTTCAACTTTTCTTCCTTAATTTTAATGAGAGCATTTGTAATGTGTTTGGTGAAAGCCACATTCATATCACTAGCATTAGGACTTCTAGCAAGTTTTTGTAGGAACATAATCACTTCAGAGATATTGCAACCATCAAGACCAAAATCAAACTTAGCATCACATGTAGTAGATTATTGGGTTTAGGCATAGTTGTAGGAGGAATAGGGGCTTCTTGTGGTTTGGTAGCATCCATATTGGTGGTGGTAATAGTACAAACACTATTGTTTATAGCAATTTCAGCTTCTCTTTCCCACTTAGCATGTAGTTTGGCTAACAGTCTAACATTTTCATCAATAGTAACTTGTATGGCATGAGTAGCAGCAAAGGTACTTTCCAAGGTTTCAGGTTTAGCCGCCATTTTATTAATCAAAGAGGACCGTGCTTCAGACAAGTAGGAAATATTTTTCTCAGCACTCAAAATTTTGGACTATAAACTAGGAATTTCCCTATTCAAATTATCAAGTTGATGACTAATATTTTTCAAAATAGCAGATTGTTCTTCCATAGTTTTAGTGAATATTTTGTTCTGCTCATATTGCATAAAGTTTTAGTGGATCTTTCAACTTCTAGAATCCTATCTTTACTAGGCATTCCATATCTACCATGATAAGTATTTCCATTATTAGGAGGATAAGGCCTATAGTTATTACCATAAGCATTGTTGCCAAAATTATTACTCCTAATGAAGTTCACATCAACTTGCTCTTGTTGAGCAACCAAAGAGGTTAAAGGAATATTATTTGGATCTATATGAGCTTTTCGATTAACAAGCATAGCCATGATAACATCAGTTTTATCACTCAAAGAGGAGGTTTCTTCAACATAATTTACCTTTTTACCATGTGGAGCTCTCTCAGTGTGCCATTCAGAATAGTTGACCATCATATTATCAAGGAGCTTTGTTGCAGCACCCAAGGTAATGGTCATAAAGATACCTCTAGCAGCAAAATCTAACATATTTCTTGAAGAGAAGTTTAACCCTGCATAAAAAGTCTGGATAATCATCCAAGGTGTCAGTCCATGAGTGGGATAATTCTTGACCAAAGATTTCATTCTTTCCCAAGCTTGAGCAACATGTTCATTATCAAGTTGTTTAAATTTCATTATTTCACTTCTCATAGATATAATCTTAGCAGGAGGACAGTATTTTCCAATAAAATCATCTTTGCACTTAATCCAAGAATCAATACTATTTCTAGGCAAGGACAACAACCATTCTTTAGCTTTTCCTCTCAAGGAGAAAGGAAACAATTTGAGCTTAATAATATCTCCATCTACATCCTTATACTTTTGCATCTCACAAAGTTCAACAAAGTTATTGAGGTGGGCAGCAACAACATCAGAACTAGCACCAGAAAATTGCTCTTTCATCACAAGATTCAACAAAGCAGGCTTAATTTCATAAAAGGTAGCATCAGGAGCAGGTGGAGCAATAGTTGTGCTCAGGAAATCATTGTTGTTTGTGCTAGTGAATTCACACAACTTGGTGTTCTCAGCAGAGTTCATTTTTGCAAAGGTGGAGCAAGCCAACAGCAGCAATAACTAGAGTAGGAACTAATTTTTTTGTGTTTTTGATAAGAAAAAGCAAACAAATCGAAACTATTTTTTTTGGAGTTTTTGATAAAAAGAAGCAAGCAAAACAAAGAAAAAGAAACTAAGCAGAACAAAAACAAAGTAAAGAGAAAGATTGTGAAGGACTCCCCTTGTGAAGCCGTCCTTAGCCTCCCCGGCAACAGCGCCAGAAAACGTCTTAAAGCGGCTCAGATCACTGTAGAGCTTTGTTGGGAAACCCCAAGAGGAAGGTATGATGAGTATATCAATAAGTTTTCCCTCAGTAAGAAACCAAGGTTATCGAACCAGTAGGAGGAAGGAAATGACCCCAAGGTGTTGCTAACAACTTGGAAACCTGCACAACACAAACTCAAGACTTTTCCCCAACGAACAGTGAGGTTGTCAATCTCACCGGTTTGCTGAAAACAAAGGATTAAACGTATGGTGTGGAAGGTGATGGTGGCTTGCAGAAAGTAAATAGTAACAATGGAATATGTATCGATGGTAAAGATTGGACCAGGGTCCACAGTCAAATAGAGGTGTTCTCCTTAAGATAAACAACATAACATGCTGGATAAACAAATTACAACGGGGCAATTGACAGGACAGAGCAAGGCATAACAATTACATAGACCGCCATCCAACTGCATCTGTGACTAGTAATCCACCTTCCCCCTCCAGTATTAAGTTGCAAGCAACGAATAACTGCTTTAAGCAAAGTGTGTAAAGTAAACAATACAATTGTTCCATGAACAAAAGATCGTTGTTTTCTCCCTAGTAGCAACATCACATCTACGACCTTAGAGATTTCTGTCACTTCCCTAGATTCAATAGAGGCATGAACCCACTATCGAGCATAAATACTCCCTCTTGGAGTCATTAGCATCTACTTGGCCAAGATAGCTACTAGAAACGGAGAGCATGCAAGATCTCAAACAACACAGACATGATAGAATCAATAAGATAAAACCATTAACCAATCTGACATAGTAATCTCAATATCCATTGGATCCCCACAAACACAACATGCATGATTACAAATAGATGATCTTGATCATGAACGGAGCTCACAAGATCTAGACATGATAGCACAAAGGAGGAGAAACAACCATCTAGCTACTATATGGACCCATAGTACAAGGTGGAACTACTCTCGCATCATACCAGAGGCTGGCATGGTGATGAAGAAGGCCTCTGGGATGATCTCGCCCCTCCGGCAGGGTGCCGGGAAGAGCTTCAGATCCCCCCGATCTAGGGACGATGGTGGCGGCGGCTACGGACTGTTTCATGGAGATCTGATCAGGTACTTAGGGTTTTGGTATTGGGGACTTCTTATATGCGAAGGGGGAGACCGATGGGGTGCCCAAGGCACCCCCCAAGGCGCGGGCCAGGCCTGGCCGTGCAGACAGGGGTGTGGGCCCCTCGTGGCCCTCCTCTGTCTCGTCTTCTGGCTCCGTGTTCTCCTCGGTGAAATATTGACTTTGGCTTTTGTCCTGTCCAATTCCGAGAATATTCATTTCCTGGCTTTTCTGGAACCAAAAACAGCAGAAAACAGGCAACTGGCATTGTGGCAACTTGTTAATAGGTTAGTCCTAGAAAACGTATAAAAATACCTCAAGGTATAGACAAAGCAAAGCAAAGTGGATACTAAACAAGCATGGAACATAAAAAATTATAGATGTGTTTACGACGTATCACCTGCCCCAACTGCGCCACCTCCTTCGACATCGGTGCAACTGCCTCTCGGCTGGCGCCCTAGTCCTAACTACCGCGGCACTAGGCCGATCTACCGACCTCCACGAACTTCATCAGCACTATCGACCCTGGATCCTCCAAGTGGTGCCCGACCTTCGGCTCCTGCGCCTCCAGTGTCGCCCATCTGGTGCCCTCACATGACCCATGGACAGGACTCATGCAGGCCTGGTCCATGCCTTGGGCTGCCCCTCTCCGATATTGGCGCTCCACTGGCCTACTCCAGCTCCTGGATGCTGGGCATCGCCCTCACACCGGCTCTCCTGAACTGCTCAGATCTCGTTCGCCGTCACAGGCCTACGTTGATGCACCATCTTACTACTCCTATGGAGCCCCGTCACCAACAAACTACAACACCTCAGCAGGCGGCTACTACCCGATGTACCAGCTGTCACCACCATCGATCGCGTCAGCATTGCCATCTCCACCGACTTCGTCTCCTGCAACAACACCAAGCTAGGACCAAGCTGCTTTCCTCCAGGCCATGAACAACTTCGCTTCTCAAGGAAACTCATGTATGGATTGAATTTTCGAATCTGGTGCTTCTAGTCACATGTATTCTTGCGTAATATGTTGTCATCATGCACTTCTATGCCTTTTTCTTCTATTACTCTTGGAGATGGTTCTTTGATTCCTATTCACTATGTTGGTCAAACCCATATTCCTTCCGCTTCTAAACCCCTCCTCCTTCGATATGTTCTTGTCGCACCTGCTCTCATCAAAAACTTAATTTATGTCCGTCAATTTACTCGTGATAACCTTATCCTCATCGAATTTTACTCTTTTGGCTTGTCTGTGAAGGATTACCTGACCAAGGCGGAGATCGCTGATACGTCGAAAACGTATCTATAATTTTTGATGCTCCATACTTGTTTTGTATCTACTTTTCTTTGCTTTGTCTACACTTTGAGGTGTTTTTATATCTTTTCTAGAACTAACCTAATAACAAGATGACATAGTGCCAGTAGCCTGTTTTCTTCTATTTTTGGTTCCATAAATGCAGAAAATCAATATTCTCGGAATTATACTGGACAAAAGCCAAAGTCATCATTTTTCCCGGAGCAACACGTAACCACGAAGCAGAGCCAGAGGGGGGCGACAGGGTGTATGCACCCCCTAGGCGCGGGCAAGCCCTGGAGGCGCCCATAGGGGGTGTGGGCCCCCTGGACCCCCACCGATCTTGATTCCTGCGCCTATAAGAAGCCTCCTACCCAAAAACCCTAGGGCATCCAGAAGAAATCCACGAAAACCTCCGTAGCATCGCCACCACCAAAAGGGAGATTCGGGGGACAGAAAGTCTCTGTTCCGGCACCCTGCCAGGACGGGGAAGTGCCCCCGGAGCCATCTCCGTTGATCTCCATCGCCATCTTCATCACCGTTGCTGATTCCCATGATGAGGAGGGAGTAGTTCTTCCTCGAGGCTAAGGGCTCTACCGGTAGCTATGTGTTAATATGTCTCACTATGCATGATCATGTTGTGGTCATGAGCTTTGCAATCAAGTAGATCTACCTTGCTACTCAAGTGCTTCAATAGATCTCTGCTCTCCCCATGTGTGTGAAAGTGACAACGTGCACGCCATGGTGGCACTTAGGTTTGAGTCTACATAAATACTCTTTGTGCTTTAATAGATCTATGCTTTTCCCCACGTGTGTGAAAGTGACAGTGTGCATACCGTGTTTGGCACTTTGGCTAGATTGAATATTTGTTATGATTTATATTTGGAGTTGGATGTCTCTATGAAATTGTGGTGTTTGTTGGAACCATCTAGCGCTCAAGGTGACAGTGTGGGGTTATCTAGATTGGGAAAGGACCTACCGTGGATTAGAGTGTCCAACCGGAGAGTAGTTAGAGTAGTATCATTAAGAGAGGATATTTATATGAGAGAGTGTTCACTAGTGAAAGTATGATCCCTAGGCCTTGTTTCTAAACATTGAAACACCGTTTGCTACTAGATCTGTTGCATGTTTGCTTGCTTTAGTCTTTACCTCACCGTCAAGCTATTTTCTGGCACCGTTACCACTTGTATTTCATTATCTCTTCGCCAAACTAGTGCACCTATACACTTGACAAGTGTATTGGGTGTGTTGGGGACACAAGAGACGTCTTGTATCTTGATTGCAGGATTGCTTGAGAGGGAATACCTTTGACCAGTTCCTCCCTGAGTTCGATAAACCTTGGGTAATCCACTTAAGGGAAACTTGTTGCTGTTCTACAAACCTCTCCACTTGGAGGCCCAACAACTGTCTACAAGAATAGAAGTGCGTAGACATCAATCTCTTTTCTGGCGCCGTTGCCGAGGAGGTTTTGGGCTTTTACCTTCCCTCCATGCCATCAGCTATTTTCTGGCGCTGTTGCCGGGGAGGTAAGGTAAAAGGTACTCACATCCTTCAGTGTGAGTGCTCATAGTTATTTCATTTAGATTCTGCAGTTTTGTCTTTTTGTTTCTTGTTTTCACTAGTTAGGCTTAATGGAAAACAACAACAAAATTAGAGAGCTTTATAGTATCTATCTTGAGTTAGGACATGAAGTGTTTGAAGACAAAATTAAAAAACTTTTGGAGCTTTATTTGCATGCTAATAGCAATGTTATTAGTATGAATTCTTTGGACACCATTATTGCTAATTCTATGGAAAAGTCTAAGCTTGGGGAAGCTAGTTTTGATGAAAATGATCTTTTTAGTCCCCCAGCTTTGGAAGATAGCTATTATATTGCTTATGATGATACCAAACCTCCAATCTATGATGATTACAATGATGAATATGATATTTTCAGTCCACCTACTATTGAGGAAAAAATTAATTATGATTACAATATTCCTCCTATATTTTATGATTATGGTGATGAGAATAATAATGATAGCTATTTTGTTGAATTTGCTCCCACTACAAAGAATGACAATGCTTATGTGGAGAGTAATAATTATTTTATGCATGTGGCTCATGATAAGGATGTTTTATGTGATAGTTATATTGTTAATTTCATTCATGATGCTACTGAAAGTTATTATGAGAGAGGTAAACATGGTCTTATGTATCTCAACAATATTAAGTTCCCCCTCTTTATGTTGAAATTTTTGAAGTTGTATTTGTTTTACTTTCCTATGCTTGTTGCTTTGTGCTTCCATGACTTGTTTCTTTACAAGATTCCTATGCATAGGAAGTGGGTTAGACTTAAATGTGTTTTTAGTTTGCTTCGTGATGCTCTCTTTTACTTCAATTCAAATTTCTTATGTGAGCATCTTCTCAAGCTATCAAGCCTAACTTAAAGGCGTTAAAGAAAAGTACTTGTTGGGAGATAATTCAAGAGTTTTATTGAGTCTTGGAAGTTATTACTTCTGTAATGACCTCTTCTTATCCTTTTTGTTTGGTTTTTGTGCCAAGAATGACCTCTAATGAGAGGGAAGTAAGATTTGGGGAGTTGCTGTCCCGAAACAAATTTTTGTCCTCCACCATAAAAATTAGTGAGGAGTCTCTGTAACTCGTATTGAGCTACAAATTTACGAATAAATCCCCCAGTATATTATCTAACTTTCGTTAGTTCAACACTTTTTGATTTGAGCAACATAAGGTATTCGAAAAAAATCGGTTTCTACCTGCTGGTCTGTTTTGACACATTTCTGTCATTATTTGCATTTGCTTCTTATTGATTCCTTTTTGGGTTCTTTTTGGGAAATTGAGATTTTTGAAGGAGTTGCTACAGTAGCTTGTGTTTTTAGTGAAAAGTTTTGCTGTTCCAAAGCTTTGCCAGAGGCCTAATATCTTTTGAATACACTAGTGTTGCTAATGAAGATTGTGTGAAGTTTTGTATGAAGGAAATTTTGCAGGTGTAGAGAAAGAATAATGTAATGAGATGAAGAATGGACAAAAGCTCAAGCTTGGGGATGCCACCCTGGTGTCTCCCCAGGAAATATCCAAGAGGTACAAGCGTCAAAGCTTGGGGATACCCAAGGCATCCCCTTCTTCATTAATAAAAATCTCAGGTCTTTCTAGACACTTCGTTTTTATTGTTTCATGCATAGTTGTGTTGTTCTTGGAGCGTATTAGTTTTCTTTTTTGGTTTTTGTTTGCTTAGTTTGCTTTAATAAAGTTGGTTGATCACAACACACCTTTTTGGAGAGACACACACTCTGTTTTCATTGCCTAGAACACTCTAGTTTTCACTCTTATTGTTCTACGAGTGTTTTCTTTTGCTAGCACTGTGTTTAGCCTTAGTTTTCTTGAGCTTTCAGCTTAGAACTTTTTAGTTCTTTTTTGTGGATTTGTGATACAAGCTCACTGATCTTTATTGATTATTATCTGTGTGAGTTGTTTCAAATAAGTTGTTTGGTGTTGGAGAAGAGTAGAAAACTTCATGCTTAAGTGGTACAAAAGGGAGCTTGCTTTGACTGTGAATTAGAATTTAGCATGACATGCTAGGTGTTGTTTTTACCTTATGCTTAGTGATTATTATTGTAGCATGTCTTGTTCCAAACAATTGGGATTTCTTAGTGTGCCTTGAATAAATTATGCGTTGTTTTAGCATGCAAAAGCATAGTATAGTGGTATTCTCCTTTGATGTTTTGCTTGGGTTGACTTGGCACATGCTCACACCATGTTATGACTCTCACAAGTCACCATTAGCCTCTATGATCATTTAGTCCTTGACTTGTAGTACCACTCTTTGCTTTGATTAGTAATGTTTTATCGCTCTGCATGATTATGACCATTATTGCTCTCTTAGTTGGTTGCTCCTAGTCTTTTGCTAGCCTCCACTTGTATGAGTAAGCTCTACTCATGCTTCCAACTCCCAAGAAACCAAGTTATTCCAAAGTGTCCACTATAAACTCCTATGCATGGTCTGTTACACCATTCCAAGTATATTCTTGTTTTCAGCTATCTTCCGATTAAAAATGTATTTTGTTATGTGAAAACTTAGTGATTAAAGCCCTCACAAACTTGATGGCACACTTTATATTCCTTGCCCCAAATAAACTTGAACCATTGTGTCTTTTATGTTGTATATGCTTGCACTTATACGTTGGAATTAGCAGAACTGTGCTGTCACGGGGAACGTTTTCAACATTGCACTTATACTTTGTACTCAGTTGATATCATGCTCTTTTGTCTATGGATGTCACCGGTGTGAACTAAAGAGGGAACTTATAAGTCCATGGAGTTTGTATTTTGTGTTAGAGAAACGTCTGGGCCGCTAGCCTAAGCCATGCCTAATCATGGTGGAAACTTGCAGCATCACTATAGTGACATCTATGAAGCATTCTTCTTATAAAAAATAAACACATTAAGAAAAGAGGAAAGAGAGAAAAAACACCATATTCCCATGGTAAATAAGAAGATTGCTAAGATGCTCATTGTCTGCTTGTCTTGTCATTTTGGTTATTGGATAGCTCATGTACCATGTGCAAGGGGTACCTTGTTGGCGGTTCTCTATGATATGCAAATACTTACAATGACAAGAACTTACAGGTGACTGAAGTTGAGTAGCATGATTTGTGCCCTCGTATTCAAGGGACTTGAGATTGCCAACTTATACTTTGTCAAGCATATGCTCCATCTTTGTTCACTTTAACCTTAATCACTTCAAGATGCTTATGATAGGGGCAATGAGAGCTGAAAGCTAACAGGTACCATAATTTTTGAAAGCTCTTTTTGAATCTTGAAATCCCTGCTTCCTTTATAAAAGGTCTTTCTTCCACCACTATTGAGTCTCCACCTTCTACCTTTAGGCACCATTAAGAGAGCATAATTGTCATTTTGTGTGCAGTGTTCCAAAGCTTATTAATTGATGCATATTGTGATATTACTTGTTCTTGTGCTATTTGTTTCTAGTCACCCTTGTGAACTTTGAAGTTTTCCTATGCATCTATTTGCTACTCTATGAGGGACAAGCTGATTGCCACTATGCTATGTTTTTTGTATGTGAAACAAACAAACGTTTTTCAATGCATGTTATTCATGATCTTTGTTTGTAGCTTGTCATGATTGCATGCATAGTTACTATGTCCTATTGTTAGAACTCCATCTTTCATGCACATGTTTAGAGTTCTTTGATCACAGCTTTCAATGCTTGCAAATGGTTTGATCTTTATTGTGAGGGTGCATGTCACCTAAAAAATTATTCTTTTTATCACTTACCTACTCGAGGACGACCAGGAGTTAAGCTTGGTGAAAGAACATGTGGGCCCCCATGTGTGGTTTTGGTAATTAATGACAATCTCTATGGACTAATGCTTGTATCAAGTTGTACTTGTAGGAATTATCCATAGGCAATGCTTGAACCATATGTTGGCTTCAAGGTTTGGAGAAGAACAAAGTGAAGAGGATCAAGTGGTGACCAACGTGTTCAAAGAGTGATCCACAGATTGGTCATGTGAGAGTTAAACCTATGAAGATCTCATGCTTAAAGCTTGCCATCCTCGGTGATCATGGATCGATGAAGACAAGTTCAAAGTAAAGGTTTCCCCATGTTGTATGAGGGAGTAACTTGCAAGTCTTCATCAAGCAAGTGCGTACAAGACCAATCAAGAAAGGTGTTCCATATTGAGAAGGACAAGACCGTCTAAATCATAATCAAGTGGAATATGCACAAGGAAAAGGTATTATCTTGATAGGGTTTCTTTCTTACCGGTCTCATGGTGTTAGTTGGGGAGACCGGTTTATAGGATAGACAACCGTACTATCAAGAGGGGCTCCCAAGTGAGCAACTCGATCATATCGTTCAGAGAGAGCTCAAACCTTTGCATACTTAGCATCATCCTTTCTTGGTTGTTATTTGGATCTTATCCATGTGAGGTTCTAGAGCTTGTGGTAATATTCATAGCAAGCCCTAGTTCATCAAAAACGGATTTTCCCTTTATATCTCATTGCGTTTTTGATCTTGGAGGTTTTACCGGTTTGTCTTTTAGAGATAGGTAAAACCTTCCATTATTTGGATCTTACTCATGTGAGGATTTAGAGCTTGTTTTAATCTCCATGGCAATCTCTAGTTCATCGAAAACGGATTTCATATGCATTCTCTACTACGTTTTCGATGTTGGAGGTTTTACTAGTTTGTCTTTTTGAGAGAGGTTAAACCTTTCGTCATTTGGTTCTATACTCCCTTGATGGACTATTATGTTTTTCTGTATTATCCTGTAGAGCTTATTGTCCTCTTTAAAACGAGCCCAATATCATCAAAATCGGAGTCCGGATGCAAAAGTTATGGATGTTTTCGTATTGGTCTTTCTGCCAGTTTTTGTAAGACCGGAGACTCCGGACTAATCTCCGGTCTAATCTCCGGACCGCGTCCAGTACGTCCTCCAGATTGTCCCCGTTTGGCCTGGGTACACCGGAGACTCCGGTCCCAGTCCGAAGACTCCGGACCGGGCGATTCCTGGGCCTAACGGTTGGATTTCTAGGGACCTATTTAAGGGGCCCTTCTTCCCCAATGGTTCCCTAGCTCTCTTGCAAGTTTCCCCCCACCATTGTTAACCTTTTTGAAGCTTGCTACCCCCTTCAATCCCTCCCTTTATTCTTGAATATACTTTAGGAATTTGAAAGAGGAGATCTAGATCTACAATCCTACCAATCCATCTCTCCTCTAAGTGAGGGGAACATCTTGGGATCTAGATCTTAGAGTCTTTTGTGGATTTCCTCCTTTGTTCTTCCTCTCTTATTCCCCCAGAAACTTTTGTAGCTTTGGTGGAATTTGGGAGAGAAGGATTTGAGCACTACTTGTGTTCTTGCCATTGCATTTGGTGCATCGGTTTGAGTTCTCCCCGGAGGATTTGGTGAGTGAAAGTTGAGAAGCTTTTTACTCTTGGGTTCTTGGAACCCTAGACGGTTTGTTGGTGTTGCAGGTTGTGGCCTTGGTGGCGTTTGTTGGGAGCCTCCAATTAAGTTGTGGAGAAGTGCCCCAACCTTTTGAGAGGTTCCGGTTTGCCACCGACAAGTGTACCGATAGTGGAAGCGTGGATCGATCCCATTGGGGTGAGATTCACCGGAGAATAAGGGAGGCCTTTTGTATGCTATGGTTTGATACCACCCCCTCTCCAAACAAGACGTACTCCATGTTGGGAGGAACTCGGTAAAATATCGTTGTCCCCGCGTGCCTCGGTTATCTCTATACCCAAGCTCTTTACTTATGCACTTTACATTGTGATAGCCTTCGTGCTTGAAGTAATATATATCTTGCTATCACTTTGTTGCTTGTATTGCTTAGCATAAGTTGTTGGTGCAGATAGGTGAACCTTAGTTGTTCTAGGTTGTGCTTAACAAAGTAAACACTAGTTTTATTCCGCCTTTGTTGAGCCACTCTAGGAAAAGTTTTAATCGCCTATTCACCCCCCCTCTAGGCGACATCCGTATCCTTTCAATTGGTATCAGAGCCCGGTCTCTCATTTTAGGCTTCACCGCCTTGAGAGTAAAGATGTCGGCTAGAGGATTAGTGCATAATGACATGTTCACATTCGATGGCACAAATTATGATATATGGAAAAATCGCATGCTCATTCATTTTCGGGACATGGACCCAAATTTGGAGCGTATTGTAGATATAGGTTTTTCTCCTCCAATGGATTTCAAAAATCTATCTAGTGAGGATGAGAAAAACTTATATCTCGATGCTCAAGCTTCTAATGTGCTTGTTAATGCTTTGAGCTATGGATAGTGTGTTCACTATTTGTAATCCCTCATATCTATCTAGTTGCAATGATCTATCTTTGGACCTTAACACTTCTAGCACTCAAAATTCCTCACATGCTTGTGTTAATAGTCCTTGCATATCATGTAGAAATGACTTGAATAAATCTCATGATGATATGCTCATGTTGTCTTGTTGCCATGATAAAAATGCTTCTATTTTCTCTAGTGCTTGTGTTGATAACCATGTAGAGGAAAATGAAGATTCTATGGGCCAAGACAAGGTCTTGAAGAGAGCTACAAGTGCAATCTCATCATCACCTTCCTCCGGTTCTCACATAGGACTTATGGCTAAGGAAACAAAGGTAACCTCTTTGAATCCCTTTGTATCTAATGATGATGATGATGATGATGATGAGGTTGAGAATGATAATGATGATTATAGAGGTAAGTATGATATTACCTCTATTAAGAAAATGGGAGAGATTGTCTATAGCGCTCTCTTCAAAAATAAAATTGCTTCCTCCAACTTTCTTGAAATCTTGAATTGTGCCATAAAAGGCAATGATCTTATTGAGGAGCAAGAAAACTTAATTGATGAAAAGTTTGAACTTGAGCGTGAGTATGCTAATGAAGTTGCACAACTAAAGGACTCCCTTGAAGAAGAACAAACCACCAAAGAATCTCTTGAGGAGACTTTTACTCTAAAATTATCTAGAGTAAAGGAATACCATGATAGAGAACTTGCGGTGGGAAACTCCTTCAATATTAAAAATGATGAACTTGAAGTTGCTTACGCTAAACTCCTTGAGGATTTTGAGCACCTCAAAAATGGCTCTAGGGTCATCAAGGGTGAGCTCATCAAACTCACTAAGTCACATGAGCAACTTAAAGCTTCATATTCAAAAGAGCTTACCAAGTTGCCCTCACCTCTTGCTAATAATGATGATGCTTGTACTACTAACTCCATTTATTGTGAAGCATCTATTTCGAAGGAGAATGTTGAGCTAAAAGCTCAACTTGCTTTGCTAACTAGCAACTATGGGAAATTAGAAGAAAGTCATGTTAAGCTCTCAAGCTCACATGAGGATCTTCTAGTCTCCCATGGTAGGCTAAAGTTAGCTCATGAGGCCATCATGTCAAAGGTAACATCTAGTGGGCCTCATGTGGACATTAGCACTACATCTACTCCAAATGTTATATTGCCATGTTCTAGTCCTTGTAATTCATCCTCTCACAACCACGCTATATTTTGTGATGAATTACATTCCATGCCTTGTTGATCTAACAATGTAGCATCTACTTCCTCTAGTACTTTTGTTGAACCTAACCATGTAGAGGAAATCAAAGAGCTCAAGGCTCAAGTCACTTCTTTGAAGAATGACTTAAAAAAGGGTCATCAAGGGAAGTCCGCACTCAACAAAATCTTGAGTGTGCAAAAATCCCCCAATGACAAGAGTGGGCTTGGATTCAATTCCAATGTCAAGAACAAGTCCACTATCAATTTGAATCACAAGGATAACAAGAAAAATGTCCAAGATCAAGTCAAGAATCCGGCCAACATTGTTTGCTTCAAGTGCAAGGAAGAAGGGCATCATGTCAAACATTGCCCATTAAAGAAGAAGTCCCTTGGCAAGAAGCAACAAGGGAAGCGGCCTCAAGCTCTACATCTTGTTAGAGATGGGCCTCCTCCCAAGAAGACTCAAGCTCTTCCTCAAGTTGTTTCTTCATCCAAAAAGAAAGATGGCAAGAGTAGAACTTGCTACATATGCCGCGAGAAGGGGCACATTTCTTCCTCATGCACTATTGGTATCTCCTCATCCCATCCTATCTTGATTGATGATGCTTATTCACTTCGTAAGGATGAGGTTGGCAATGTGTTTGCCAAATTTGTTGGTGCTCAATGTGGTGTCAAGAAAAGAACCATTTGGGTTGTCAAGCCTATTATGACTAACCTCTTAGGACCCAACTTGGTTGGGGACCAACAAGCCAAAACTTGATCAATAGGTGTGTTTTGGAGGGCATTGGAGACTTGGCTACATTGTGAAGAATTGAGGGATCTTCATCAATTATTATTTTCAAGCCAAGCCATTTGGATTATCTTGATTATATTATATTTCCAATGTTCCTCCTTGCGGTAACATATGCTAAACTCTTTACATTGAAAGTTACTCGCCCCCTTATGCATGTGTTGGTTTTGTATCTTCCATGCTTTTGTACATGTTGTGCTATCCACTTAATTATCTTGAAGTATCAAGCATATTTGTGTATGATTAGGTGGCACACCATGTATGTGTGTTTCTTATGTTTGAGCCTTGCTTGGTTATATTTGGTATCTTATTTGTCTCTTGTGAGAGATTAATGGACTATCCCATTTTGGGGGAGTGTTATGCTTGGGCATTCCACAATCCTAAAATTGTGTGTACATGAGGAATACCACCTAGTATTTATATTGGATTATTGTATAGTCTCTATGTGGTACAATTCTCATGAGAAATTTAAGTTTTATAATGTCCATTAATTATCTCTATTTGTATACTTTTGCCTCGTGTTGGTTTTATGGTAGTATCACATTATGGGAGAGTCATATGCTTAGTGCATATTACAAATCCTAGAAAATGTGAATATTCGAGGTTGTGTCACTTAGAATTGGTATTGACAATTATCTAGCGCCTATGTGACACATTTGCTCATACAAGTTCCAATTTGCTTGAATGCCTTTATTGATCATATTTTGGATCTTGTATACAAGAGTGTTTCTTGGTATGTGTTTCCTCATATTTACATCTCTATATCATCATGGAAAACATTTGCTTCAAGTTACTCTAATCACTAGTGATTGTGTTACTATTGGAAGCTACCAAGAATCTCATTCGAAGTATCTTTCTTAATTCTTATATTTTGATTATATGCTTCTTATTGTGACTATGATCTTGGATATCCATGCAAGCTACCTTGAGATAATTATTCCCAATACTTCTTGTCCTTGGACAATGAGTACTCAAGTTAAGGTAGAATGTATTGATCATATCCACTTTGGCCTTTGCTTAATCTTGTCCTATCTTTGGCCAAGTAAATGTTTTGTGTGCTCCCATTCCTTCCTTGCCTCTTATGCATCTTCTTATTTTATCGGTATCCTCGTGTGTTTTATTTAATGTAGGTAGTGGTGATGATCTCATTTGTGTGCATTTTGCATTCAAAAGAAAAATTATATATAATGTACTACTTATGGGTGAGCTCTCCTATATTATCTAGAACAATTCTTTTATGCTTCCTTGTTTGATCCATGTCGGGTTTTATATGCTTGGAAGCTCAATCTTTCCGTTTTGGTATTTTGTGCCATCATGAAAAGTTTGGGGAGTTTGGTTTCTTGTTGGAACCTTGCTCTTTTTGGGAGTTGGTTTTGTCTCATTCCTTGTTTCATGTTTTGTCTATTTTTAGAATGAGATAAATCCTTGAGCATTTGTGTTCTTATATATGCTTTGCTCTTTGGATTTTGCCTAGTTTATTTGTTGAACTTGTGAATCTTTCATGTGTTGAATTGGTTCTTTGATACAATTTGGACACCATTTGTCATGTCTCACTCTTGTGCGTGATATCTCGGTTTACTTGGTGCTTTTGTTCAAATTGTATCTCCTTTTTGTTTCTTGAAAGCCTCGTGCATGCATATTTACTACATGTTATGACATGTTTGCTTTCTTTGATCCAATATATAGGGAAAACTCCACCAAATCCCATCGGCTAAGTTGTGCATGAAATTCAATTTCATATCAATTTGCACATATTTATGTGGAGTCTCTCCTATGTATTGTAGTTGCACTAACTACATTGGACCCAATAAGTTTGGGGACCATTTTGTACTTAATTGTGTTTTAGGTACATTGGAGATATATTGGATGCTTGTCTCTCGATTTTGAAGAAGTAGTGCTTACAAATTTTGAGGCAAGCTGTAGGATGATCAACAAATTCCTATCCTCTACATCCTACCAATTATATCTCGGTAACAAGTATCTCTTGCTCATGCATGTTTATCTTACTTCCAACCTTTTGTAGGTTGCATCTTGGCATGAATTCTTGTTATTGTATTTATTGTTGTATTTCTAGCCATGGTATTAAAAGAACTCTCTATTGTAAATGTGCATAAGTTGAGATGAGTGCATATAATTGGGACTATAAAAAATCATGCATATGATCCACCAATCCCAAATATGTCAATCTAGTAAGTTTATTGCCTATCTTTTCCTCAACTTCTCTCATATGCAATAGTGAAATTTTGCTAGTTGATTTCTCCTTGTGATACTTGTTGCCTTTCTCCATATATTCCAACTTTCTCCTTTTCCCTTGGTGATAGTTGTAATGTATGGGGTGTGTTGGTTGTTGAAGCTCATCGATGTACAATAAGATATTTGAGCCTTTTGGCCATGCTTTCAAGAAAAATCTTATTGGTATTGTCATGACTTCATTTTGGATATCTTTCTCTATTGATTTTAAGTATCTACTTTGTGTGTACATGTTTATTTGTGGATTAATATCTTTGCAAGATTGTCTACTTAGAAACTTATACACATGAAAGAGGTTACTCATTTTTTTTCTTGATATCTTCCTTGTTTCGTGTGTGTTATGGTCATACTAAGCAATATCATTCATTGAAGACTATGTGGATACGCAATGATCATCCTTGTACTAGTCTTATAATATGCTTTGTCATGCATCTCACACATCCTTGTGGTTGAGCCCGCTAATATGTTGTCTCTTACTTATTGCTCAACCATTTGTTTCTTGCAAAGTTTATGCCTTGGTATTTGCTCATTTGCACAAAGCTGTTTTATAAGTAAAATAGAGGAAGTGAGGATTCCATGTTGTGCACATTGTATTCACATACAAAAACCTAATGTGGCACATACCTTGGGGAGCTTCCTAACTTTATTTATAGCATCACTTTGTGCTTATCATATTTGTTCTCTCATGCCTTGTATTATTAAAATGGAGTTGGATGAGTGAGGATTCCATGATTATGCACTTTGTTCCCAAATGCAATTATCATAATTGGTGCATTATCTTTGGGGAGCTCATCTAATTCATTTAATAATGCTCATTTGTCTTCTTTCTCATTCGTTGTGCCTTAAATGTTTATGGGGGAGCAAGGATTCCATATTTGTGCATCATGTATTCGAATGCATTTATTTTTAAATTGTGCACAAATCTTGGGGAGCTTCTCCATTTATTATTTAAAAACATTCTTTTGATCTTTTGTTGCTTTCAATTGGTTTGTCGGATCTTATGATTGCTTACATCATTTGTTGATTCTTCTTTTATTTTATTTCTTTTGGCAATCTTTGGGTCCTCGATATAGTTCTACTTCCTTCCAAGTATTCATCGTTGGATATGTGCGAATGCACACCGTTTGGGGATTTATCACTATATTGGCCATCTAGAACTAGTCATCCATTTCGGCAATCGATGCCAATGGGGGAGAAGTTTTAGAGGGATTTAGGGAAATGGTTTATGCCTTGAGTTTGTTAATAAGCATTTGCCTTTCATGCTCTTGCATCTTTGTTGTTGCTTAGCATGTGGTATATATAGAGGAAACTCCACCAATGATAATGATTGGCAATATATGCAATGAAATTCAAGTTCACCACACATGCATAGATTGTGGGGGAGTTTGCTCTATATATGGTGGTGGTACCAATATCACATACTTATGTAGTATTTGATATTGGTGCTACCATTTTATGTGTTAAATTCCTTATATAAACCCTCTCAAATGGATTGTCATCAATTACCAAAATGGGGGAGATTTAAAGAACATGTGGGCCCCCATGTGTGGTTTTGGTAATTAATGACAATCTCTATGGACTAATGATTGTATCAAGTTGTACTTGTAGGAATTATCCATAGGCAATGCTTGAACCATATGTTGCCTTCAAGGTTTGGAGAAGAAGAAAGTGAAGAGGATCAAGTGGTGACCAACGTGTTCAAAGAGTGATCCACAGATTGGTCATGTGAGAGTTAAACCTATGAAGATCTCATGCTTAAAGCTTGCCATCCTCGGTGATCATGGATCGATGAAGACAAGGTCAAAGTAAAGGTTTCCCCATGTTGTATGGGGGAGTAACTTGCAAGTCTTCATCAAGCAAGTGCGTACAAGACCAATCAAGAAAGGTATTCCATCTTGAGAAGGACAAGACCGTCTAAATCATAATCAAGTGGAATATGCGCAAGGCAAAGGTATGATCTTGATAGGGTTTCTTTCTTACCGGTCTCGTGGTGTTAGTTGGGGAGAACGGTTTATAGGATAGACAACCGTACTATCAAGAGG
Source organism: Avena insularis (assembly GCA_023614405.1). Classification (NCBI taxonomy): domain Eukaryota; kingdom Viridiplantae; phylum Streptophyta; class Magnoliopsida; order Poales; family Poaceae; genus Avena; species Avena insularis. Next base: position 13,352,685 of record CM042689.1, on the reverse strand, counting down.
GGCTCCCAAGTGAGTAACTCGATCATATCGTTCAGAGAGAGCTCAAACCTTTGCATACTTAGCATCATCCTTTCTTGGTTGTTATTTGTATTTTATCCATGTGAGGTTCTAGAGCTTGTGGTAATATTCATAGCAAGCCCTAGTTCATCAAAACCGGATTTCCCCTTTATATCTTATTGCATTTTTGATCTTGGAGGTTTTACCGGTTTGTCTTTTAGAGATAGGTAAAACCTTCCATTATTTGGTTCTTACTCATGTGAGGATTTAGAGCTTGTTTTAATCTCCATGGCAAGCTCTAGTTCATCGAAAACGGATTTCATATGCATTCTCTACTATGTTTTCGATGTTGGAGGTTTTACTGGTTTGTCTTTTTGACAGAGGTTAAACCTTTCGTCATTTGGTTCTATACTACCTTGCTGGACTATTATGTTTTTCTGTATGATCTTGTAGAGCTTATTGTCCTCTTTAAAACGAGCCCAAGATCATCAAAATCGGAGTCAGGATGCAAAAGTTATGGATGTTTTCGTATTGGTCTTTCTGCCAGTTTTTGTAAGACCGGAGACTCCGGACTAATCTCCGGTCTAATCTCCGGACCGCGTCCAGTACGTCCTCCAGATTGTCCCCGTTTGGCCTGGGTACACCGGAGACTCCGGTCCCAGTCCGGAGACTCCGGACCGGGCGATTCCTGGGCCTAACGGTTGGATTTCTAGGGACCTATTTAAGGGGCCCTTCTTCCCCAATGGTTCCCTAGCTCTCTTGCAAGTTTTCCCCCACCATTGTTGACCTTTTTGAAGCTTGCTACCCCCTTCAATCCCTCCCTTGATTCTTGCATATACTTTAGGGATTTGAAAGAGGAGATCTAGATCTACAATCCTACCAATCCATCTCTCCTCTAAGTGAGGGGAACATCTTGGGATCTAGATCTTGGAGTCTTTTATGGATTTCCTCCTTTGTTCTTCCTCTCTTATTCCCCCACAAGCTTTTGTAGCTTTGGTGGAATTTGGGATAGAAGGATTTGAGCACTACTTTTGTTCTTGCCATTGCATTTGGTGCATCGGTTTGAGTTCTCCTCGGAGGATTTGGTGAGTAAAAGTTGAGAAGCTTTTTACTCTTGGGTTCTTGGAACCTTAGACAGTTTGTTGGTGTTGCAGGTTGTGGCCTTGGTGGCGTTTGTTGGGAGCCTCCAATTAAGTCGTGGAGAAGTGCCCCAACCTTGTGAGAGGTTCCGGTTTGCCATCGACAAGTGCACCGATAGTGGAAGCGTGGATCGATCCCATTGGGGAGAGATTCACCGGAGAATAAGGGAGGCCTTTTGTGGCATTGGTGGTTTGATACCACCCCTCTCCAAACGAGACGTACTCCATGTTGGGAGGAACTCAGTAAAATATCGTTGTCCCCGCGCGCCTCGGTTATCTCTATACCTGAGCTCTTTACTTATTCACTTTACATTGTGATAGCCTTCATGCTTGAAGTAATATATATATCTTGCTATCACTTTGTTGCTTGTATTGCTTAGCATAAGTTGTTGGTGCACATAGGTGAACCTTAGTTGTTCTAGGTTGTGCTTAACAAAGTAAACACTAGTTTTATTCCGCCTTTGTTGAGCCACTCTAGGAAAAGTTTTAATCGCCTATTCACGCCCCCTCTAGGCGACATCTTAGCTATATTCACCCCCTCTAGGCGACAATAGAACTTTGATAAGGTTAATGAACCTTAGCTATATGTGCTGAATTGCGCAACGCCGGAAAATGTTCTGGAGGCAGCCAGAATGCTCATGGATCACGTGCCTCAAAGGTTGCGGTCACGGAGATCTAAGTTCCTATTGAACCAAGTAGGTCGGATAATTAATCAAATACTAAGATTTGAGAGTAAATCATTATTGTTTGACAATGATGAACCGAATACATACAAAGAAGCAATGATGGGCCCTGACTCCGTCAAATGGCTTGAAGCCATAAAATCCGTGATAAGTCCATACACGATAAATCAAGTTTTGAACTTGGAAGACCCTCCAGAAAGGTGTAAAAACCTATCGGTCGTATTTGGATCTATAAAGAAACAGACATGGATGTCTCACACCTATGAAATATTCGACATGTCGTAAAGTATTTTATGACAATGTTCAAGGAGTTGACTATGACAAGATTTGATCTTTCATAGCGATATTTAGTCTGGACGGATTAAAGTAGCAACCACTACATATAATTTGGTATATGGTAGATGAATAAACAAAACAAAGTTCTTTTAATAGAATGGTTACCTAGGACGTGTACATGACACGATCCAAAGGGTTTTGTTAATTCAAAGGATGCTAAAAGGGGCATGCAAACTTCAATGGTTGAAGTAAGCATCGCGGAGTTGGAATCTTCACCATGATGAAAAAGGAGTTTTTCATCAAGAGACGATGAAGATGCTTGCATTTGCAAGAAATTAAGTGGGAGCGCTAAGACATATTTCTAATACATTATGTGGAGGACATTTTGTTGATTAGAAATGATGTATCTTTTATTGACAAAGGTTAAGAATTTCATGTCGATGAAAAACTTAGGCAAAACCCGAATATTTAGCATGAATGTCTATAGTGGATAGACTGTGACGCTAATATGGTTATGCCAAACGTACATATATGAGATATTGAAGGAGTTCAATATATAAACAACAAGAAACGGTTCTTGTCGCATGGAAAAGAATTGAATCAAGATTCAAGTGTATCGACACTTGATAAGTGAAACAAGATTCAAGTGCTTTGACACTTGATGAGTGAAATCACGAGAATGTTTTGATCAATCATACCATGATATGTACACATCCAGATATGTCCTATGCTCTAAGTGTTATGAGCATATACCATAATGAATCATAAAATGATCATTGGACGATAGTAAGGATATTCTTATGATCTTTTGGAAGAACTAAGAATATATTTGTGTAGAGGTGACAAACAATTACAAATAGTTCATTGTAAAGCGTTACATTGATATTAGTTTTATCACAAGATACAAATTAAGTTTATCTCAATTTAAACTATGGGTGGCACAATGAAATGGAAAGAAAGTTTCCATGATGGATTTGGATGAAATCCAAAGTTAAGACATTGTGACGAATACTACAACAAAAAGGCTAAGTATATGACTGCTATAGTAGCAGCAAAGGAGGGAATTTGTGTCAAGTAGTTTGTTATCAAACTAAGGTGTGGTTCGCAATGGGCTAACACTAAAGATATATTGTGTGACAATAGTATGGACGTGTTTGAACCCCAAGGAACTAAAGGTCTCACCGAAAGACCAAATTTATATAATGCCATCTCATTGGAGAATGAGTGATGCGTGAAGATGCAAAGACATGCAAATACACATGGACCTGAAGCGTCAGATTCGTAGATTATGTTAACCACTTGCAATTGCGTATATGGAACACCAGAAAGCCATAGGTGTTCAATACGCAAAGTTTTGAAACTAGATTATTGTCTCTAGTGCAAGTGGGAGACTGAAGGGAATATGCCCGAGAGGCAATAATAAAGTGATTATTATCATATTCCTTATTTATGATAAATGTTTATTTTACATGCTATAATTGTATTAATACGGAAACGTTAATACATGTGTGTTTAATAAACAAAAGGTAGTTCCTAGTTATGCCTCTCTTATAAACTAGCTCGTTGATTAACAAGATGATCATAGGTTTCCTGATCATGGACATTGGATGTTGTTAATAATGAGGTCACAACATTAGTGTAATGATGTGATGAACATTCATCCAAAGTATAGCATTACGATCAAAGTCATTGAGTTTATATTGCTATAACAACTTACGAAGTGATCCTAATCCTTAGACCATGAGATCATGTCAATCACTAACACCGGAAGAGTTTCTCGATGACATCAAACGTCACACCGTAACTGGGTGATTATAAAGATGGCTTCAGAACTACTAAAGTGTTATGTTAAGACCCATGGATCAAGAGTGGAATTTGTTCATCCCGATGACGGATAGATATACTCTGGGCCCTCTCGGTGATAACACATTGATTAGCTTGCAAGCAAGTGATTTGATCACTAGAATGTTATATCACGGGAACGAGAAAAGAGTGCATGTCGGTAACGAGATAAAACTAGGTGTGGATATACCGATGATCGAATCTCGGACATGTAATATATCGTGAAACAAAAGGATTAAGATACTAGCGTAAAAGGTTCACATGATCACAGAAGTCATTGTTGAATGTGTGGGAGTCAGTATGGATCTCCAGGTCCCGCTACTGAATATTGATCGGAGAAGGGTCTCGATCATGTCCGCATTATTCGCTAACCGTAGGGTGACACACTTAAGGGATACCGACACCATTTGGAGCAAATGATATGCCAGAAAAAGAAAAGGAAAGCGCAGGAATTTATTTCACTAGACACCAAAACTGTTTCGGTTGAAATTGCTGAAACTGGTTCTGCATGTGAAATGGAATACTAGCAAGGGGTTTTATGTGAATGTTTGTTAATTAAAGTAATTAACAAAATTCTGAATAAATAAATAAAAGAGTTTTATTTAAATGAGAGCTTGCATTAAATTTGGTGGAAATTTAATGCATGTGAGTGGATTTTTGAGTGAAGGCTTTTTAATGGGAGCGGAGGCTTTTCATTTTGAGTGGGAGCTCCACCCACATGAATGTGGAAGAGGTGGGGGCAGCCCCCATGGCTGGGCGCCATGCCCTTTGGGTGCCCCCCTCTCCCCTATAAAAGGCCCCCTCTCCTCCTCTCAAAGCACACCTCGTCGCGAAGGATCTCTCTCCCCCTTTTAGAATTTCCCCATGGTCTCGGATCAGCGAGATACATGTTCCCGGTGGGTTTTTCTGGAAGGATTTGTTGCTTCCGCTGCTTCGCTGGAGCGAGGGCGCGGAGGTTGTCGGGGTACCCAAACGTCTGTGCGATCACGGATGCACCACTACTTTGAGGTGCTGGACTTGATCGTCTTTGGACCGGCCGACTGGACAGATGGACTTCATCACGATCTTGAGATCGGCAAGCGTTCGTCTACATCATCCACGAGTACAACCTCGTTAACGCTATTCGGTCTTCGAGGGTATGTATTCTATGGATGTATATCCACCCGTTGCTTGTATCTAGTAGATAGATCTTGGTACATAGATGTTCCCATCGTAGGAATTTTTTTGTTTTCTATGCTGCGAACCCTACAAAAGTATGATCCCTAGGCCTTGTTTCTAAACATTGAAATATCGTTTGCTACTAGATCCGTTGCATGTTTGCTTGCTTTAGTCTTTACCTCACCGTCAAGCTATTTTCTGGCACTGTTACCACTTGTATTTCACTATCTCTTCGCCGAACTAGTGCACCTATACACTTGACAAGTGTATTGGGTGTGTTAGGGACACAAGAGACTTCTTGTATATTGATTGAAGGATTGCTTGAGAGGGAATACCTTTGACCACTTCCTCCCTGAGTTTGATAAACCTTGGGTAATCCACTTAAGGGAAACTTGCTGCTGTTCTACAAACCTCTGCACTTGGAGGCCCAACAACTGTCTACAAGAATAGAAGTGCGTAGACATCAATCACATGCTTCAATAGTTTCGGAGATCTATATTCCATCAACGGCGCTCCCACCACCCAACCCTCATCCATGGTTGCTTCGGTGGATCTATGGCATCAAAGATTAGGACATCCTCAAGCCGCCACACTATCACATCTTCTTAGTGAATTTTCTATTTCATGTAATAAAGATTCTCATGATCTCTTGTTTTGTGAGTCATGTCAATTAGGCAAACATGTTCGTTTTCCTTTTATTTCCTCTCATTCTTCTAGTACCTTTCCGTTTGAATTATTACATTGTGATTTATGAACATCTCCTCATGCAAGTATCTCTGGTTTTAAATACTGTCTTATCATTCTAGATGATTTTACTCACTTTATTTGGACTTTCCCAATGCACAACAAATCTGATGTACACACCATATTTATAAACTTCCAACGATATGTGTTTGACCACTTCTTTCTACCTATAAGATTTATCCAATGCAACAATTGTCATGAATTTGACAACATCCGAAATCAAAACTTTTTCCTTAGCCATGGCATTCTCCTGTGATTTTCCTGCCCCTATACCTCCCCTTAAAACGGCAAGGCCGAACAAGCTCTGCACATAATCAATGATATAATTCGTACTCTCTTAATTCATTCATCCGTGCCTCCAAAATTTTGGGCTGGGGCCCTACGCACCGTCACATATTTACTCAACATAAGGCCAACTAAATCAAACCCACACACTACTCCTTGTTTTTCTCCTTTTCACTGTCAACCCGATTGTTTTGAGCTACGTGTTTTTGATTGCCTTTGTTTTCAAAACATGTATGCCACATACCCTACCAAATTATCACCCCCGTCTATCTTTTGTGTTTTCCTCGGATACTCTGACGAACACAAGGGTTTTTGTTGTCTCGAGTTATTATCTGGCCGTATTCACATCTCTAGTCACGCCACGTTCGTAGAACATGTCTTTCCTTTTTCGCAACGCACACCACCTCCCGAACCCAAGTCCTCTAAACCGCCGCCCCTACCCGACGTGCCGTCCTACACCCTCTCCACGTCATTCCTGCCTCAGCCCAACCAACGCACACCCCTACCCAAAACCCTACCCCTGCTGTGGCAGAAATTCACCCCCTTTTCATGCCACGGCAACATCCAATAACACCAGCCCCACGGAAAGCGCGCTCTGCCACGATAGCTGAAATGGCTGAAAACTCTGTCACGATAAACTTCTTTGTCGCACAACCCGAGCCTCCCTCCCCTTCGCCCGAGTCATCCACTGCGTCGGGCTCTGCCTCTTCCTCCCCTCCACTCAATCCTCCATCCCATGTTGTGCCTACTGCTAAACCTACCAATGATCATGTTATGCGTACTCGTGCAAAATCTGGATTTCTCTTACCCACTCAAACACTTAATCTCAATGTTACTCCATCTACCTCTCCCATCCCTAAAACTTACAAATCAGCTCTTCTCGATCCTCATTGGACTTCTGCTATGTATGAAGAATTCCAAACTCTCATCGATAATAATACTTGGCAACTTGTTCCTCGTCCTCCTGGTGCAAATGTAGTTTCTGGAAAATGGGGTTTTCGTTAAAAATTTCACTCCGATGGTACTCTCTCGTGTTATAAAGCTTGTTGGGGTTTCGTGGTTTTTCTCAACAACATGGTCTTGATTCAGTTACTGACAGCAACCTCTTGGTTTTGAAGATATAACTAATCTCAATCACGTTTGTCTTCTAAAAAAATCACTATATGATCTAAAACAAGCTTCTCGTGCATGGTTTCAACGATTCTGTACCTTTCTTCTCCCTATCGGTTTTCAACCATCTCCCTCGGATTCCTCTCCTTTTGTCTATCACACACTACCTCTCACACAACCTACTTACTCTTATACGTAGATGACATTGTCTTAACATCCTCCACTCATCATTTTCTCGATCACATTATTTCCATACTTCGCTCTAAATTTTCCATGAATGATCTTGGTATACTTCATCACTTCTTAGAAATTGCTATCACTCGTGATACCCATGGTCTTTTTCTATCTCAGCGACAATATATTCTTGATCTTCTAACTAAATCAGACATGCTTGACTGTCAATCGTCTAAAACCCCTATAGATACAACTACCAAACTTTCCTCCTTAGGTGATGTTTTTCCCGATGCCACTCTCTATCATAGTATAACTAGTGCTCTTCAATATCTCACTCTCACTCGTCCAGAAATTTCTTTTGCCATTCAACAAGCCTGTCTCTACATGCATGATCCTTGCATTCCACATCATAATCACGTTAAACGTGTTCTTCGATATCTCAAACGTACTATTGATCATGGTCTCCACATATATTCATCATCTCCAAACACTTTGACATCATATTCCGATGCAGACTGCGATGGTTTCCCGAATACTCTTCGGTCCACATCCGGATACTGTGTTTTTCTTGGTAACAACTTGATTGCATGGTCTTCAAAACGACAGATTACAGTTTCACGTTCGTCCGCAGAAGCTGAGTACCATGCAGTGGCACATGCGGTCGCCGAAACGGTCTGGTTGCGTCAGCTTCTCTCGGATCTTTGTCGTCCTGTCCAACATGCTACTATAGTTTATTGTGATAATATTTCAACTGTTTACATGTCTAGCAATCCAGTGCAGCATCGTCGGACAAAGCATATCGAGATCGACATCTATTTTGTTTGTAAAAAGGTGGCTTTGGGCCATGTTCGTGTTCTTCATGTTCCAGCCACTACTCAATTTGCAGATATCTTCACACGGGGTCTTCCGACAATATCGTTTACCGATATTCGATCCAGTCTCAACGTTGGTGAACCACACGTTGACACTGCGGGGATGTTAGATTATAAGTCGGTTTGGTTTTTTCTTGTAAAATAAGTTAGTGTTTGCCCGGCCGACCACCTATATATACCCTTTGTAGTCTCTTAAAAAAATCAATCATTATAAGACAATTATATTTCTATAGATTACACATCATTTTTTTGTGTGTAGGGTGGATAAAAGGAGATAAGTGCATATGAGACTTCTATAAAAGGAGTATGTATCATTTTTCTATGCATGTGCGCCATAATTCATAACAAGAAAAACGTGACCATTTGTGCAACGCTCCTCGGTTCTAAGTTAAATACAACGCACGGTTGACATTTTATGATCTTTTAACGCACTTTTTTGCTGATTATTTTAAATATGTTTGCAAATTCTTAGCATATAGACATATAAAACAAAATATTCCACAAGACATATATAAAACTATTTTGTGAGACAACTTGATATATATTAATAATCAAAATCTTGTACTTCCAAACAGTCCGTGGTGACATGAATATGTCGCTCATTCAGATCAATAGAAAGTGCCAAAGGTTCAACACATGCCAATGCCTCATAACTTGCAAGACCTACAAATTTCTTAATCACCCTTGAAGATGCACTAAGGTATAGCCCATCATCGCTCCTGCACACAACCGGTACCGAGGTATAGCCCATCATCGCTCCTGCACACAACCAGTACCAAGCCCCTTCAGTCATCTCGAGCCACCGCCCCATCACAATTCAATTTAATTGGGGCCGCATTAGGTCCAATCCATATAACATTTATGCTCCCACGGACTACCCGAGCTAGGCTTTTGAGTCGTGGAAAAGCTGCACCAAGATCAGATATGAACCTATTTTCAAAACCTATTGTAGCCGTAGGGCTCTCAAACTCATTTTGACGAATCACCTTCCTCCTACTTTCCTCACTGCCCATAGTGTCACCACAACATGGATGAAGTCAGCATGTTTTAGAGTTTCGTCATGAAAAAGAGTCATTGTCGATGATCACTTATATTAATAACCATATGCTCAATAAGCTCTTCATCCATCAATGTCCACACACAACATGCCATTGTGCATTCAATCAAAGAATGTTTCCATGAATACAGAATTCCACACAAGGAACAATCTGAGACCGTCAGCATATCATGATGGTTCAGAACATGTCCCATCAGCAATGAAGATCTCGCTAGTCTCCAGACAAGTACTCTAATCTTTCTTAGAACCTTAGTTGTAACTCCACCTACAATCAAAAAAATATCTTAGTTAAAACACCACTTGCAACTAGAAAAATCTCAATTCCGACCCAACTAATGCCCCCACAAAATTTAGAAAATAGCTCTAAATTGATATAAAAAACCACAAAAAAAATCACAGACACAAATCCAGAGGACTTAGACCTAGGATCATATATATATGCAGCTCGTCCAACCCGAACAACCATCCATGTCCATAGAAAAAAAAACTTTCATATGGAGATAACTACGCTAAGCTGATAATTAGCAACACTGTTTTTAGAACTAGATTTGATACACAAGTTGGGAAAAAAAATTCTACTTCCACCGGTTTATACTAATGATTTTAACTTTGTCTAGATATGAATGTGTCTAACTAGATACGTACGAATTTAGAAAATTAAGACCATTAGTATGGATCGGATGGAGTATGAATATTGCAAGAGAATGCAATTCGATCCAATTCTGCAATTCCCTGCTATTCAGATGTTGATTTGTCTATGTGTTTAGTTAGGAATCGAATTTTCGCGACATGGTAGATGTGCTCTTTAAACTTGAATGATCCCGTGTACATTCCACATAAGCCTCGACATGTCATTGGCATGACCACACATTTTGGCCTTTTTATCCAGGCGAGATCACAAACGGCGACCGGCCGGAAATATTAATGTACCGTCCTACCGGCGATTCTTCGCCGCTTGCCGAACGAAGGTTGCGACGAGCTCACCTAGGATTCCGGCTCGTGCACATGCGGCCACCAAAACCCAACCACCGCGACAGACAGGTGATACTACGTTTTAATACTGCACTGCAGAAGTGAAGTCGCCGTGATCTCATCTCCGAGGTAGTCCAGCACCTGATCCGTGTCGGAGGGAAGAGGAGAGAGTGAGAGAGAGAAGATGCGGCCGCGGCTGGTGCTCTTCGGCGACTCCATCACCGAGCAGTCCTTCGCCTCCGGCGGCTGGGGCGCAGCCCTCGCCGACCACTTCGCCCGCCAGGTACGTCCGCACAACTCTCCCCCCACTCCGGTTGCGCCGCCGCTAGCTGCTGTTGTTAGGCGTGATATCGGGTTTCCGCTGATTAGGCGGACGTGGTTCTGCGCGGGCTCAGCGGGTACAACACGCGATGGGCGCTGAAGGTGCTGGACAGAGCCATGGAGGGGGCGGCCGCTGGGGGCGCGGACCCGGCGGCCGTCACGCTGTTCTTCGGCGCCAACGACGCCAGCCTGCCCGACCAGCCGCAGGCGCACCAGCACGTGCCGCTCGACGAGTACCAGGACAACCTCCGCGCAATCTGCGCCAACTTGAAGGTAGCGGCCGTACTGTCCCGGAACAGGGAATTCGGCGCAATCTGCTTTGCTTCTTCAATTACTCATCCGCGGTTTGGTTTTTGCAGAATAAGTGGCCCTCAGCTGCTATCATACTCATCACCCCTCCACCGATCCACGAGCCAGCCAGGATCCGGTAACGAGCCCCCTCACCTTGCAGATATCTCCTTTACTTACTGTACTGGTTTTATTCATGGTGAGTGATCAGGTCTCAGGTGAACGGATTAGGATCCACTAGGAATCTGTATGATGATAGCCTTGTCGAATTCTTGATTCAGTTGGTAATGTATTGCTGACATGTATGTCTTACCACAGTATATCCGAAGTCCTCTATCCATTTATTGTATCCCTGATCATTCTGATGAATAAACCAGCGGAACCTGCTGAAAATTATTTTTATTATAAAAGGAATGAGGTTATTGGGCTCTATGTATATCCAGTCATCAGCTTGCCACTTAGTGGCCTGTGATCTGTCTGAAGATTCCTTTGAAGCAAATATTAGAAATTATGCCTTTTAGCAAAGCAGATTCGCGAGCAAACCACACTTATTCCACATATCTTTCCATGCAGAGACATATATGGAGATAATGATCCTTCAAGACAGCCTGAAAGAACAAATGAAGCTGCTGGCACTTATGCACAGGCATGCATAGCTGTTGCTAAAGAATTGGATCATCCAGTTATAGACATCTGGACACAGATGCAGCAGTTTCCTGATTGGCAGACATCTGCATTATGGTAGGAATATTTTTTTCCCTGTGAGCAAAATTAGATCATGAAAAATTGTTATAACTTCTTTTTTTTTTTTTTGAAGTTATATATTTATATATATGAAGGCTGGGGCAAACCCAAAGCCTTATGAGTACAGCAGAGATACAGCTCGGGCAGAATTTACAACCCGGATTAGTCCGGGGGATTTTGTAGGAGCAAAAAGAAGTAAAACAAAATAAAAACAAAAACAAGGAAACTCTGAGGACGGCTTAGTCCAGTAGAAACTTTTGTTTCCACTTTAATAGCTCAGGTGCTAGCTTAGTAGATCTTGTAGCCCATAAATCAAGTGTCTGATTGATGTTACCGAACAGGGCCTGCATATTTGTGCTCCTGTTATTGAAGATTCTGTTGTTTCTGGCATACCAGAGTTGGAGGAAACATGTAGCCAGTAGCAGAGGCCATGTTTTGCTGTCTTTCCCAGTAATAGTCGATTCAACAAAATCCACAAGATCATTTGTACGAGCAGCCGTGTGTGCAATGTTTAGTTTTTCCCAAACCCAGGAGGCCTGGCGGCAATGTAGGGCAATATGTTCGAAACTCTCCAGAGCCGGGCATTGATCACAGCCACTATCGTTACACCATTGTTTGTTGGCCATGTTGTCTTTTGTGTTCAATCTTCGTCTGAAGGCGAGCCAGAGGAACACCTTGTGCCTCCTAGGCTAACATTAAAAAAAACTTTATAATTGGATGTGGCTGATGTAAGAGAAACCAACAAGTGGCAATTCTTAGACAGACTATTACTCAGAATTTACACTGATTGCTTGAAATCTGGTCTGTGTCTAGTTAGTTTTATGTCTGGTTTTGGCTTCAGAAACACTGTTGGAGACTCCCGAAAGAAAAGGCTGGATGTCTCCTTATTTACTTTATGAGGAAAATACTGCGCCAACACACTATCGTTGAAACACTACCATTTCAAACTATCCAAAGAATAAGTCGTAGTAAAGTAAAGGTTCAGAATCATGTAAACCTGATGCAGCCAACCTGTAATGTCTTTAAACTTTGCAATGTGATGTTCTTCTTGGTTATGCTTGGCATTCTTAGTAAAATGAAGAATCACAGTTAAGTGAATCTGGGGGAGCCAACCTATAATGCTTTTAAACTTTGCAGTGTGATGTTCTTGGTTATGCTTCGCATTCTTTTGCGAGCAACAGAAGAAAACAGGCAACCTGCATCATAATTTTCATCATGCGGGCAACAGAAAAGAACTGACAACCCAAGCTGAGAATCAGTTGATACTTTGCGTCACTGTGTGACCTATCTCACTGGAAAAACAATGATTATTGAGCCACATAAATTTCACTTGATATTTTACACCACGACTCTGTTTTCTAACATTTGCAATTTCCGATAAAAACCTGCACTTACATATAGAGCAAAGTATAAACTACCTCTTTTATCCTTTTTGTGGGAACTGCCGAAGATTTATCTTATCTGCTTGAACATAGAAAATTTCCCATCTCCCAAAAATAGAATGTTCTGTAGTAGATGTTCTCAGATACTATATATGAATCAAAAGACTCTACTACCATTTGCTAATAACCATTAGTCTATGTTCTTAGAATAGCGTGGAACTCTAAAAAAGCTAATTTGCTCACTTTCCCAGTCCTGTTATTCATCTGGTGATTTTCATAGTCGATCATTAATTGCACAGTATGTTAGGAGAATATTTTATTCATCTTCACTCTTCATGCCCTGGTATTTTGTGAATTGAGATTTTTATTACAGAATATCTTGCCAAAGGATTGCACGAATATAGAATATTTTATTAATCTTGAGTGTGCCATGATCTGGTTGTGAAACAGTAGTCATTCTGAATTACGATGCATCTTCCTGATCACAAGCAGCAGATAACCTTGTTCTGTCATGCAGCGACGGACTTCATTTCACCCCGTCCGGGAACAAGATTTTGTTCGACGAGGTGCTCAAGGCACTGGAAAATATTGGTTTCGGCCAGCACAGCCTCCGGTCGGATCTCCCTCTGTTCCATGAAATCGACCCCAAGGACCCTTTGAAAGCATTGGAAATTTGAGCAAGGCAGCTGCATGGTCTGATTATTCAGAAAGGCAAGCTCTGATTGGTTTGAACACTGCTGTATTTGTCGTGATAACTGGGTCACCTCTGTGTGGCAGCATGTGCGGTACTTGTTTAGAAGAAGATGTGGTTTATGTTCCATGTATCACCCCATTCTGTGGTTTGCGAGATAAAAAAAGACAGTACATTTCGTAAGGTGCAGCAGCAGAGCTCTGGTTTCTGTTGCTTTTCTCACGTTTGATATAGTTAGCTTCTTCTGAACCATGTATGGCCATGCATGATTCCCAGTTCTCATATGTGATGCAGCGGCCTTTTCTTTTTGCTGTTATGCCAGACGAGTTTGTGCACGATATTAGAGGGTACTGTTGCAGGAATGCTGCAAGTGTTCCATCAATTTGTAGAGGATACAGCATGCAGGTGTTCCGGCGTGACCTAGCGTGACCCAGTTTTTCAGCCAGCGCCCCAACCCGCGGGGGAGAGCGGGGCGCCCAATGGGCCAGCTCTGTTGGTGAGGCGAAGCAAAAAATTTGCTCCATATATAATAAAGATCTTAAACCTACTAGCTTCTCTATTCTCTCAGAATTTTGAAGAAGCCAAGGAATTAACGTGGTTGCGACACGTCGTCACTCTTTTCAGCTTTGTCTTTCCGTGTGGAGTTATGTTGGTACCCGTGCAATATTTTGAGAAGCTTTGGTTTCTTATGGTGTCGACATGTGTACAATTTTGTTTGTTTCGTGGTTCACCGTTGTTGGGTTGTCTAGGTGCCTCTACCGGGTGTATGTAGCAATTGTGTGGTTTGGACAGCTGTCACAATAGTACTGTATTCACATGCTAGCAATGACAGTGTTGGTTGTTCAGGGCTCTATGTTGACACGTTTGTTGGCACCGCTTGCTTTTCTAGAAAAGTCATGTGTCATCCTTCTCACTCTTGTTTTTTTAGAAATGTCACGTTGCCACTGCATGCTTTTCTAGAAACATCATGTTCGTTACCGATAAGTACTCTTTTCTCGTTCCCGTGATATAACATTCTAGTGATCAAATCACTTGCTTGCAAGCTATGTTAATGTGATATCACCGAGAGGGTTCTGAGTATATCTCTCTGTCATCTGGATGGACAAATCACACTCTTGATCCACGAGCCTCAACTAACACTTTCTAAGTACCCAACGACACATTTATAATCACCCAGTTACGGTGTGACGTTTGATAGAATCAAAGTACTTTTCTAATGGAAATGATTGACGTGATCTCATGGTCTAAGGACATTGAGTTACTTTGAATAAGATAGAAATATAAACTTGAGGACTTGATCGTATTGCTAAATCTACTGCGGGTGACTGTTCATCATATCATTCTCTAATGACATGATCCTGTTATCAATAACATTCAATGTTCATGATCAGAAACCTTGATCAGTTAATCAACAAGCTAGTATGAAGAGATACATTACTAGGAACCCTTTTGTTTATAAATCACACATGTATTAATATTTTCTATTAACACAATTATAGCATAAAACATAAACATCTATTATAAATCTGGAATAGCATCATAACCATTTTATTATTGCCTCTCGGGCATATTTCTTTCAGAATCAAGCTACAATGTGCATCATACAAATACAAACGGTAGGAAGTAACCTAGTTCCTACATCAAATAAAGGCCGCGTATAAAGATAAAATAAACAGCATATCATGGTTACAAATCATGATACAATGAACATCAGATCACGACAACGAATCATGGTACAATGCACAAGTACTCAATGCTGGAAATCTAGGTACAAGTGTACAACATACATCACATCGGGTTTACAAAGGAAAGCTACGATTGAAGGAACGATCTAAGAACCCTAGACGGATGAAGCCTAGATGAAGGTGAAGTCACTTATCGTCATCGCTGGAGGAGGAGGACATAGATCATAACCGTCAGACGGGGAGGAAGTAGTCTTCACGTTGCCACCATCGTCGAAGACCGGAGAAGATGGACCACCCCACCTGACGTGGACCGACCGGGGAACGATGCTTGATGTGGGGCAAAATGGCGGGTTCACTTCCGGTGTTGGGCGGGCACGGTAGAAATAGGGGGTGATTTCGCTCGAGGTGAGCGAATCTCTCTCGGGAACTTCTCGCTGTTGCTGAAAAGCTCCCGCCATCGTCATTGTCTGCCACGCTTGGGGGTCACCACTTTTTTTTGCATCGGGTGAACGCTCAAATCGACCGTTTTCATCTCCACACGAGGTGGCTGGACTTCACACATGCCACCAAACGCGTCCTAGAAAGAACTTGAGGTTGAGCCTGCATTCTTGCAAAGTGGCTCGAGTATTTACACAAGACGTCCGTGAATGAATTTTCAACTTCAAGTCAAACTTTGTAGGGAAACCAAAGTGTGCAAGTCCACATCTACTCGAGAGACCCCGAGGAATCGAATGGGAGTTCGTGGAGGAGGAAACTTCGTTTTCCAACTTTGATCGCGAGCGAGGAAGAGCAAGAGAGAGTCTGCGGAGGCAACTACTGAAATCGGTCGGGATCAGATCAATCAAATTCGCCCGCTATACAAAAAGACGGAGCTCTATCGGATAATCTGACAGGCCCCGATGACTCATCTCGTCTCTCTCATCTTCCTAGTCCTGTACTCCTGTCCCCGTCGTTAGGTACACCTGCCCAGCCCGCGAGTTCCCTCTCTCCCCGCATCTAGCAGGAAGCAGCTCACGCGCAAGTCATGGCCGCGGCGCTCGTGGCGCACAAGCCCCTGGCGGCCATCACCGCCGACGACCTAGCCGCGGCGGGGGCTGCCGATGCCGCGGCGCTCCACTCGGCGGTCCGGAGCGCGCTCGGCGCCGACGCCGGCGGCGGGCCCGCCGCGGTGTGGGCGGAGCTCTCCCGGGGCGCGCTCCGCACGGAAGTCCCGTTCGCGGTCCACCGGATGCTCTACTACGGCTGCTACGCCGGGTCCCCGTCCACCGCGCCGCCCGCCTGGTCGCCCGACCCGTAAGAGCCCGATCGAATACCGTCTCGTAGCTTAGCTCCCTCCTTTTTTTTTTTTTTTGCTCCCGCGCCATGCCCTGACGAGTTGGGATCTTGCGAATTCTACAGCGAGGAGGCGGCCCTCACCAATGTCGGCCGCGTCCTGGAGGCGCGGGGGAGGGACCTCATCGGTGAAGCGTACAAGGATCCAGTCACTAGCTTCCGGGACTTCCACAAGTTCTCCAACGAGAATCCAGAGGTGATCAGAGTTCATAGATTCTAGTACTGTATTTTATTTTTCCTCCAGTACTACTAGTACTACATGCTAAAGCTTCGAGAGGTGGACTTACAGTTTCAGTTCGGTTTCTGCTTTTCAAGAACAGGCATACTGGAAGATGGTCTTTGAGGAGATGGGCATTGCATTCAGCGTGGAGCCATCCTGCATCTTGCGTGACAGTGATGGGTACCCTGGTGGCGAATGGTTGCCGGGGGCTGTGCTTAATGCCGCTGCGAATTGCCTGACTGCTAAACCCGGAAGGAATTCCGGCGACGTTGCCATCGTGTGGAGGGATGAGGGGAAGGATTCCGAGCCCCTCAACTTTGTGACTCTCGAGGAATTGCGGAAAAAAGTTTGGTAATGATATTCCCAAGAGGACTAGTAGTTCTGATCATATAACTATGTTTGCTTGGTTGAAATCTAACTCGACAGGTGCTTCTTCTCACTTCTGTCTAGAGCAGCCTCGTGGCAAATGCGCTCGATGCACTTGGTCTGGCAAAGGGATCTGCTATTGCAATTGACATGCCTATGAATGTGAATGCCGTTGTTATCTACCTCGCCATCGTGTTAGCAGGATGCATTGTCGTCTCGATTGCAGACAGCTTTGCTGCACCTGCAATATCGACAAGGCTAAAGATATCTGAGGCAAAAGCAATTTTCACCCAGGTACTTAGCGAATCCTGTTTCTACCATGTTATTTTGATGAATGTCCATGTTGTGCAATTTTTGTCCAATAGTAATATGCTTAATTTCTGAATGTTCTGGAAATACTGATAATGTTTCCTTGCTAGGATTGCATTCTTCGAGATGACAAGGAACTGCCATTGTATAGGTGCGTTGCTAAAGTGCACAGACATTGATTATATAATTCATAATGAGAATTATTCCTCACACATCATTTTTTTTGTTCTACAGTAGAGTAGTGGAGGCCAAGGCCCCTATGGCTATAGTGATCCCTGCAAGGGGATCAACACCGATAAAAGGACTGCGTGCTGATGATCTTTCATGGCAAGATTTCCTTGGAAAGGCTGATCATACCAAGTATGTTATTTCTAGTTATGCCTTTCCTTTGCCAACCTTTTTTTATATAAGTAGATTGCACTAATACGAGCAAATTGCAGAGCTGATATTTATACCGCAGTCGAGCAACCTGCCTACCAGTTCAGTAATATTCTATTTTCATCGGGGACCACAGGTGACCTCTAATTTCGGTATTTTATAGTGATTTGTTTGCCGGTTCTAGTACAAATTATATATGTACAACTACCTGCTTGTCTGTTATTTACATTAAATATGCATAAGTAGACCCTCACTAACAATTAGTAGATTATGAGTTGATCGAGTACTATTTAAAACCTTCTGACAGTTTCTCGTGTTTAGGGGAGCCAAAGGCGATTCCATGGACACATTTGACCCCTCTTAAGGCAGCTTCTGATGGATGGTGTCACATGGATATTCGTCGAGGTGATGTTGTTGCGTGGCCTACAAACCTTGGGTGGATGATGGGTCCCTGGCTTGTCTATGCCTCGCTACTGAATGGAGCTTCCATGGCGCTGTATAATGGCTCCCCGAATAGTTCAGGGTTTGCAAAGTTTGTACAGGTAAGTTTGATAATTCAGTTTTGCAAAAGAGCGTTGAAAAGTCATGCGTGTAATTTATTATACCAGTTATGTCCATTTAGGTACTCAGTACACACCATAAATCTCAGCTGTTTGACATGTTTTGCACTCGTGCCTTGTTAGGAAAATTTAGTCCTTCAAGGAAACATAATGTTATGCACATAAAACTTCTTATTTTCTGCACTGGCCATATTTGATCTGCACCATTTTTTGCTTTAATATAAACTCATGATTTACATCCATTTTGTTCATTTTTTTTAGTCTCATCTCATTACTGGCTATTCTGTACGAAATCCAGATTTAGAAACCATGTCCAGTCTGAAAGAAATGATAATCAACAGAAAAAGGGAAACACATGAAAATCAGTCCGAACAGAATTTGTTTACAACGAAACCTTCAAATATTGATCATCGTGAATGACTGGAGATCATGGTAATAATGAATCAGTTCATGGTTAAAGCTGGGTATTCCAGCATCTGTGTCATCGCTTTATACATGTAGCTATTCCTTTATTTGCCCACAATACCACATCCCTGTAATAGTCCAGTATCTATCACAATCTTACATAGACTTAATAGAAAAAATGGATGATACTATCTTACATAGAGTAAAAGGAACTGCAACAAGCAACCACCTTGTTAGGAACTCCCATCTTGCTTGGACATGGCGTTGGCACATGCAGCCTGGTGTGCAAGGAACTGGTACTGGTCATAGTCCTGATTAGAAACATCTAGCTAACGGCCTTGAACTCTTTCTGTAAACCCATTTTAAATAATCTGCAAACAAAATCAACTCAAACAGACTTGAGATATAAAAAAGACTGAGTTTGGCTGATCAAAGCCACAAAATGAAAGAGGGTTCCAGCCGATCAGTTGCATATTGCATCATGCATATAGGGTTCTCACCGATGTGTGGACAAATCGGCTCTGATTTCTGGATCAACAAAACCACATCAATGCGATGGATGACCAAATCTGATGCGAATGATTAATTAAAATCATGTGAACACTGCGTAGATAAAACAAGAGTCTTACAAATAGGTACTACTAGATGGACCTAGCACGCTTTGCCATGCCATTCTTTGCTATTGCCTTTTAGATTTTCTGTGTGAACTGCTTCTGGGTGCACGTGAGTGAAGCGAAGCGAACCAGAACCCATGGTAAGAATCTGCCAATCAGGACACACACAAGCAAGCAGAAACACGCCGGTTTGAAGTCCGAACCCAATCACCCTGCATGATATATCTGAATCAAAATCTTCCGGTTGTGCATTATGAAATTAATCCTGCGTACTTGTCCCAAACACAAAACTCCAGCACAACAAAAGCACCTCACAATTATTATATTGACCTGCAGGATGCTAAGGTGACAATGCTTGGAGTGGTACCCAGCATTGTTCGCACATGGAAAAATACAGATTGTACTGCGGGATTTGATTGGTCAACCATCAGGTAATTTCTGGATTGTTCGACCCTCTACACTTTTTTATTCTGCAGTACCTTGCATAAGGGAAATATTGTGCTCATGCCATCTAGTTTATAACCAATACGGTTCATTTTATGCAGATGCTTTAGCTCAACTGGGGAGGCATCAAGTGTGGAAGATTATTTGTGGCTGATGGGAAGAGCTTGCTACAAGCCAGTAATCGAGTACTGTGGTGGCACAGAAATTGGTGGCGGATTTGTTACTGGATCCCTGCTGCAACCTCAAGCATTGTCAGCATTCAGTACACCTGCCATGGGCTGTAACATGTTTATTCTTGACAGCAATGGGAATCCCTTAGTAAGTGTCTGCTTGGAATCAACAGAAAATTTCTCGATGCAATTTGGTTCCATTGAGAATTGTATGATCACATTTTCCCTACCAATATACACAACATTATCATATAGTCTTAGACATGCAACAATGCAACTCATACATCAGTTTCATGCTGCCACCAAATGCTACTTCCCATGTACCACTGGCACATTCTTTGTCAAATCACATATATATCTTTGTTTTGCTTTAGAGTCTAGCAGGCGACCTAATGTCTGTGCAATTCCTCAAACTTTACAGCCACTTGATTCTGCTGGTATTGGAGAACTTGCGCTAGATCCAACATTATTTGGATCATCAACGGCACTGCTAAATGCTGATCATCATGAGGTTTACTTCAGTGGAATGCCACAATGGAATGGAAAAGTATGTATCATCTGTTCTTGATTTCCTTTTTAATGATCCTCAAAGATTAAAGACACTAACCGCATGGCTCTGCCTATGCAGGTCCTCCGGAGGCATGGCGATGAATTTGAGCGTACCACAGATGGATATTACAGGGCTCATGGACGTGCAGATGATACAATGAACCTTGGTGGCATTAAGGTAGAAAACGTGGTAACACACGAGTAACCTGCCAAAACACGGCTTGAGTCGGCCCATCCATTTGATTTTGCATGATTGATTTCAGGTCAGTTCCATCGAGATTGAGAGGATCTGCAACAGGGTGAACGATGCCATTCTTGAAACAGCGGCTATCGGGGTTCCACCTGTAGGGGGTGGCCCCGAACAATTAACCATAGCCGTCGTGTTAAAGGATCAAAGTCCGCAAGCAGGAGATCTGAATCAACTGAAACTAATGTTCAACTCTGCTCTCAAGAGATTGAATCCTCTTTTCAAGGTGCTTTGATTGTTCCCCTGAACTGCACATTGATAACTTACATTTCTTTAAGGAAATATTAATAATAAAGTGTCGCCTCATACTTTGCCTAAAGAGACACCACTTATATCTCTATTCCTTGGTTTGCAGGTTTCGTCCGTTGTTGTGGTGCCATCGCTCCCCCGAACCGCCTCGAACAAGGTCATGAGGAGAGTCCTACGCAAGGAGTTCACCCAGGCAAAGCCCTCTAAAATCTAGATGTTTAGGAGAGTATTTCTTCACCTATTAAAATTATTATTACAGGCGGTTGTGCACGAAACTGTGAATATATACATACCAGCTCACGCGCCTTGAAAAAATCAGTTGTTTTTACACATCATTGTATAGCGAGACTAATTTAGATAGATCTGACATGGCAGATGAGGTACTAATAAAGCATGATTGCTACCATGTACTGATATTTTTATTTTGCATGACATCCAGGTAACCTATAGGTGCAAAATGTTTGGATTTATTTCTCATCCATTGAATCACTTTTATGAATGGTCTAGGTTACTTGGATGTTCTTGTTATATCGATATAGGGTATCACACACTATCAACACAATGTGCGCATGTCTTTTCCTCCAAGAAAGAAATTGCCGATATGTCCTTGTATCCTGTTAGCGCCGCGACTGATCTGCCTGTTGTGGTCTTAGGGTGTGTTTGTATTGTGGTCAAAGTTTACCCTACCAATATTTTGATCATGATCAAAAGGTTGACTCTTGTTTAAATTGTTGCCAACTTTTTGGCATACCAATACTGAGAAAATTACAAAAAACCACCACAATTGGGGCTAGGTTTTTAAAAGACCACCAAAAATTTAAAAAATTTCAGATAGCACCGTTTTTGGGGCGAGAGGTTTCAGAAAGCCCTGATCCGCCTCTGACTCGGGACTAATGACGAAACTGACAGATGGGACCCGGTTATTGTTATCAGGCTGACGTGGCGTCTTTCTTGACAAGAAACACCTCCAGACTTTATAAATTCTAAACCTACGTCCTTTTTCTCTTTTTTCAACTCCTTCTCATAAAAATTCTTTTTTATTTCTTTATTCTTTAGTTTAATTAGTTCATACATCTGAGCAGAGCAGTTCATACATCTGAGCAGAGCAGTTGAGCCGTGAGCCCGTGAGGACGGCCGAAGGCCACAGGTCAGAGCGGACGGACGGCGTGGAGCCGGCGCATGGTCAGGCGCGTGGCCGGGTACGGACGACCACGACGACGGCTAGGGCGGCCACGGCGACGGCCGGAGCGTCCGGCCGAAGGCCACAGGTCAGAGCGGCGCCTGGGACTTCTCAGCTTCCGCCGCAGCTCCACCGCCGTCGCCTCCTTCGACCCGGCGCAGGACGACGAGCTCCTCGTCCTCGATGCCCTCCAGGCCCACGTCGCCGACCGCCTCGCCGCCCTCTCCGCGCACCAGCAGGGGCAGCCGGGCCCGGTACTCTCGCTCGCGTTCCTCTCCAAGCTCCTGGACGCCGTGGTGTCCTCGGACGCGGCCTTCCGCGACGCCCTCGCCGTGGGCCCCGTCGGCGCCGCGCTCTCCAGGGCCCCCGCCGACCGCCTCGCCGCCGACCTCCTCGACCGCGCCGTCAAGGCGCTCGACGTCCTCAACGCTGTCTCCCTCGCGCTCGCCTCGCTCCAGGGATCCCACCGCGCCGCCCTCACCGCCGCCTCCGGCCTCCTCGGCTCTGACAGCGCGCCGATGCTCCACCGCGCGCAGTTCGCGCGGGCGCGCCGGGCGATCGCGAAGCTGTTCCCCGACGCCGGGTCCAGGGGCGGGAGCTCAGCAGCCTCCTGGACGAGATCGCCGAGGAGGACGAGGCGGCGGCGTCCGATTCAGAACCCGAGGCCGTTGCGTCCGTCAGCGAGGAGCGCGCGGGCGACGTCGTGGAGCACGTCGAGGCGCTAGCCAGCGCGTGCAGGGAGCTCGAGGACGGCCTGGCCCCTCTCGAGCGACAGGTGCGCGCCGTGTTCCACCGTGTGGTCGCCAGCCGCGCGGAGATCGTGCGTTGCATCGAGCACAATGCGCGCAGCGGCAGCGCCGGGTCCGCCTACGCCGGCGCGCCACCGCCTCAGCCTCGCGCGGTCCATCGGCGTCAGCAACTTCTCTGCGGCCAAGATGGAGCGCCTGGTGTCCCTCGCCGCCCTGCCGCCGACGGTCAACCAGGTGGAGCTCAACGTCGGGTGCGGGCGAGAGAATTTATAAAGACCGGGGGTGTTTCTTGTAAAAAACAACGCCACGTCAGCCTGATAACCAGGTCTCACATGTCAGTTTTGTTATTAGACCCGAGTCAGAGGCGGATCAGTGCTTTCTGAAACCTCTTACCCCCAAAACGGTGTTATCTGAATTTTTTTAAATTTTTGGTGGCCTTTTGAAATCCCAGCCCCAGTTGTGGTGGTTTTTTTAATTTTCTCGTCAATACTTCACTACCAACTCTAGTTCAATTTTTTTAGCCAATGTTGAACAACTTGTGGGCAAGTAAAGGCTCAACCAAAATTTTGGCTAGCCAAATATTTGGTGGGGTAATCTTGGGCACAAACCAAACACACCCTTAGTGCCATGAAGGCACGGTGGATCTCAGTCCTTATTGGCGCACATTTGGCTCGCTCGAGTGCTTGTACTCATAGATAGGTGGTACAAGGACTCGTTTGTAATTTTTATTACTTTTAGGATTCCTTGTACGTTGAGGATTATGAATAAATCAATGGACTTTTTACAAAAAAGATGTAGGGTATCCAATGAATTATCTTTACTATTAAAGCATAATAAAATGTCGCGCTCGCCTCACTCTGGGGATCCCACCGCGCCGCCCTCACCGCCGCCTCCTGCCTCCTCGGCTCTGACATCGCGCCGATGCTCCATCACAGTGATTGCAGGCGGCTGGCGATTGTGAAGTTGTTCACGCCGGGTCCAAGGCGAGCTCAGACCTCTCGACGAGATCGCCGAGGGAGGCGGCGGCGTCCGATCGTAACCCGAGGCCGCGTCCGTCGGCCGAGGAAGCAAGGCGACGTCGTGGAGCACGCCGAGGCGCTTAGCCAGCGTCTGAGGAGCTCGAGGACGGCTGGCCCTCGAGCGACAGCGCGGCGCAGTGTTCCACCGTGTGGTCGCCACCACGCGGAGATCGTCGCGTATCGAGCACGCGTACAGCGGGCAAGGCCAGCTTCGCCGCGCGGGCCGCTTTCGCTGTCCATCGCGGCCAAGAATCGAACTTCTCGCCAAGAAGATGGGCCTGGTGTGTCTTCGCCGCCGACGACGGCCAACTGTGGAGCTCAACGTCGGGCAAAGTAGAGAATTTATAAAGTCTTGGGGTGTTTCTTGTAAAAAACAACGCCACGTCAGTCTGATAACCGGGTCCTACATGTCAGTTTCGTTATTGGACCCGAGTCAGAGGCGGATCAGTGCTTTCTGAAACCTCTCACCCCAAAAACGGTGCTATCTGAATTTTTTTTAAATTTTTGGTGGCCTTTTGAAATCCGAGCTCCAATTGTGGTGGTTTTTTATAATTTTCTCGCCAATACTTCACTATCAACTCTAGTTCAATTTTTTTAGCCAATGTTGGACAACTTGTGGGCAAGCAAAGACTCAACCAAAATTTTGGCTAGCCAAATATTTGGTGGGGTAATCTTGGGCACAAACCAAACACACCCTTAGTGCCATGGAGGCACGGTGGATCTCAGTCCTTATTGGCGCACATTTGGCTCGCTCGAGTGCTTGTACTCATAGATAGGTGGTATAAGGACTCATTTGTAATTTTTATTACTTTTAGGATTCCTTGTACATTGAGGATTATGAATAGATCAATGGACTTTTTACAAAAAAAGATATAGGGTATCCAATGAATTATCTTTACTATTAAAGCATAACTAGCTGAATGCCCGTGCGTTGCTACGGTATCTCGATTTTTTTCTCTTCACGTATGCAATTTATAAAACACATAAGTTGGTATGTGAAAGGAAGATACCTTATTAATCATCATTTCAACATCAATATATACCACCTTTGCCATAGGTAAGAGCATTCAATTTGTGTTTGTAAAACTTACAAAGTTATATTCTATTTGTTTCACATCATACTTCTATTTTATATTGCTTTTGCTCTTTGATACCGGTTACATGGAGTAACGATTCATATAGGTAACGGATAATATGACACCAAGAGTTGGGTCAACGCCTCCCAATTTAACTATTGACGAACCAGATCTACACTCACTTGTTTCTGATACAAAAAATCCGCACCAAAACATAGTGCCCCAAAGGCATGATAAGGATGCATATGTCATGCTTCTCCTTTCCTGTTAGTGTTCGTAGTCACCCATGTCACTCAGCTGCTATCTGCCAGCGTTTTCTAAATGTCTGGCAAAATCGACATTGTCACTCATTTGATCATTCCCATAGCAGCACTACACAAACTCAGTTAGGTGCCATTCTTCGACATACTGATTAAAATGTCATTACAAAAATTCATCTGGACTGAATGAGGATATCAACATGGTATTTTATTCTGACTTTGTATAGAAAGTGTGATGTGGACATACAAAAAATAGATATATTGTGCCGGTCAAA
Source organism: Avena insularis (assembly GCA_023614405.1). Taxonomy (NCBI): domain Eukaryota; kingdom Viridiplantae; phylum Streptophyta; class Magnoliopsida; order Poales; family Poaceae; genus Avena; species Avena insularis. The sequence goes on along the minus strand of CM042689.1, from coordinate 13,326,863 downwards.
TTATGAGCATTCAAATTACACAATCAAAACATATCAACTTGTAAATGTTACAAATTGGCATGGACATGTGCACAACTATAAGTAAAGAAAATATTAGAACTCATACATGTGTTTGAAAAGGATGGTCGCAACAGTTTGAGGTCAACAACCGTCATTGATTAGAGACTTGTGCTAAAAAAGTCACTACTTTAGAGTTCAGCTCCTCGTCACTTTAGAGTTCAGCTCCTCCAGTAGCCTAGCTACGAAGACATTATGAAATGAAAGAAGAACTATAACCGCACACCCAACCATGAAATTGCGGCAAAGGGTACAAAAGACTTTGGAAGAAGGAGAGCTACTGACCCTGTTACAAGGCAAGGAATTTAGCCCGTCCTTTGTTTCTTGTCATGGGATGGGACGCTATGTCAACACTGTCTAATATTCACCATCATAATTATAAAAAGTCTAATTATCTTCATAGGAGTTGTTGTACAATGAGACAAATCGGTTGAGTAACAATATGACAGAAAGGTCCTGCAAGAACCTGCATGAACACACTCCACATGTCACAAACTTCTAAGTAATTCACAGCCTTACCTCCAGTGCAGCTCTAAACATGCAGTAGCTAGCATGATTCTTCCAAGCAAACATGCACACCAGCAAAACAACAGTATAGCATAGGAGTAGGTCAAAAACCTCTAAATTACCGAGTCATTCATACTTTGGTGGATTTAGATTTTGCAAGACTTTTAACCATACAAAAACATGATATTTATCACTTATTTTATAACTTCATTTAAAGTGACACTTTATCAAAATATATCGACGTGCACAAACTTTCCCCCCTTTGATTACCCACATATACTTAATTAAATCATAACATGTCCACGCGTGTTAAATTTATCATATATGAACGCGCAAAAAAAGGTTCGTTTTAGAATATGCGGTACACTTGGCAGTTAAATCCTGCAACAAAACTCTTATTCACCGGCACGCTCAAAATATCTCTTGAACTCTTCCCATGATGAAATTTGTGCATCCGGCTAAGTCTGTTATTTGGACTCGGCTACACGGGAATCATCAATATTAATTTCTGCAACCGAAGACCAAAGATTACATTCACGGTAGTGTACAAAAGTAGTCTGTCGGGTTTGGGTAACAGATGTTAAATTCTTATAGAAAAGTGAGTTGTCCGAACCATTCAGATTTAGTGCAAATAATCCATTTGTGCCACACAGCTCGGCAGATTTAACCACTTGAAGAGAGTCCTGAATAACTTACCAAATATGCAAACATGGGTAAATAGAGTCAAAGCAGAGTATCACTTGCCTGTAATCCAAACAGTACACATACACATAGCCTTGCATAACTAAGTCTAGAAATATGGGGAGAGTAGAGAATTAGGCAATAGAATAACTGCAATAATACAACAGACTGGTACCTTTTTTTGGCTCCAATAATCACCAGCAGAACCTGATGAGTGATGATACAATGTGAATGCGTACAAACCTGCTGTAACCGTGTAAGAGAGATGTATTCCCTCAAAATAGATGTCTCTATAAGTTGGATGGAATCTCACCAATTGCTACTTTTTATCACTGTGGCATCCATGTAGGATTTTCCTCTAACTCTAAAGAAGCAGGCGTAAATGTTTTGTAGTTATTCTGTATATATCAATAAATTAGCAATACTCTAGTAAAACATATAATCATTTTGGCATTAGTATGCCCTATACTATATATGTCTAGCAGGCTAGTGCACATTTTCATCGAAAGAATAGATGGCATATTGATTCCCCTTCAATTTGATTGGATCAAAAGATGGTCGATGAAGCATTATCTTTGAATATATTATATAATCGGAAGTGCCAAAAAAATACTGTTTTAATTGATACATGACTTCCAAAGCCACCAGAAACTTGACTACATTAATAAAAGAGGGTTTCACTATAAAAACAGATAGTTAACGTCATCAACACACTGGGTTTCCTTAAAGAAAACATAACAAAAGAAAATGAAAAAAGAAACCATTTTTCTGAGACTATGTAATGGTATGATTACTTGGAGTATTAAAGAAACAAAAGAGTACTTGGCTAAACTTCAGCAAAAAAGAGGGATTCATATGCATTAACCCACACACAGTAAGGAGGCATGTCTACACACAGCAGAGGTCGGGATCTGGTCGTCATCGCCCACGCCGGGAGCTCTAAGCCCTTTGTCGCCACTGGCCCCTGTTCCTAGAGGAGAGGAAGACAATGGCGTCAAATCTGTTACAGCGCGCGCGGTGGCCTGTTCTCCAAGAATAAGAGTACGTTGCATTAACTCCAAAAGAAATGGCTATTTTCTATAGGTTGTACTTGCGGATACAAAAGATCTTATAGGTTATAGCTACCAAAGATATATTATCTAGTGCCATCTTCTAGAAAATAAAAGACCAGAGTTTCCACAACTACTTCTCTGCCGTCTTGCAGAGTTACACGATGAATTGGTGCTATCTGCAAGAAGTGTTCAGGAAGACTCACATGAGCATGCTATAAATTTACATCGGATGCCCTTGCAAATGGGTTATGGTCAAAGTTAGAAAATAATTCATCGAAACTTCTATACACACGACGCTCTTTGTCCGATGTGTGCACAACAAACAATCATGTGGCTTGCTATAGATGTCCTCACGGGTATGAATGGTTGGATGCTGCCGTCGTACATGAATCGTATAAAAACAACGGGTGTGTAGCAGCTCTCATAATTCACTCATAAGTGTCCCAAGTCCTTTCTCTATGGTTCCACAAACCTAGGCTCTAAACAAAAAATTAAGATAAGACAAATTAAACTGCAGGAATGTTGTATGATGCCATTTCGACTGGTTAACCAATGCTGTATGCATCATGGGGTATATTTAGAAGTCAGAGAGCTTAGAGCAGCCACAATGTGGCGCTTAAAAGACGACGTTAGGACTAAAATCCTGTTGCATCAGCAGTTGAAGCCTTGAATCGCGGGCACCCGGTACAAATCTCTGTGTCCGACGGTAGTCAATTTTTTTTGTGTGTTCGTGAAGAGCGGAGACTGCTGGGATCTATAATTAGCGTCCGCACTAAGCGCCCAGCTTTGGGTAGCTTACCGCTTCGCTTCCTATTTTATTTTTTTAATTTACTTTGCTTCGTAGGCGTCTAGGTAAGCGTTGATCCATTGTGGCTGCTCTTATAGAGCTGGATCACAATTATTTTATTTTATTTTGATTTATTTTTGCTTCGTATGCCTCTAGGTAAGCGTTGATCCATTGTGGCTACTCTTATAGAGCTGGATCACAATTAACAATTTAAATAAGTGACAAACTATCCAAGCATATTAAAAACTGGTAGCTTGTTTCCATGAAATTCTGAACAATTTATCATTATTGGTGTAATTGACAAGAGTACAATACAATCTAAGCATAAATCAGGGAACACAACTACAAAAACCTCTATCATGGGCATACATTTTGAGAATCACATGACAAACAGAAAGCTCCTTACCTAAATCTTTTAATGGTGCGGCTGCAACGCCTATCTATCCTTCCTTACCGCAAAACAACTACATGTTGTGTCTGGGGCAGCAGTTTTGTCTTCCTGTGTCGGCGGCTCCGGGCCTGGCTTCTGCAAAATGTGTGACCATGAACTACTTGTAAAGCTACGTTCTACAGGAGAAACAATTAAACCATTGCTAGTATCAAAACTAATGCTGAAATAGGTAAGGTAGCTGGAAACATATATCTTTACAAAAGCATATATTGGAGAAACCTCAATCTCATGATCTGTTTATTTCTGCATTTGCTAAACACGCACATTTACGGTTGTACTAAACCAATCATAATATTGTACGCATATAGGTACATAATGGTGATAAAAACATGAAACCGTTTGTTACAGAAAAGTATTGCTCCAGGAACATCACACGAGGATGCGTCTACTTTAATGAGAAAAATAGTGCATATCACAAAAGTAACTTGGTAGAAGAATACAATCAGTCAGACATCATACAAGAATCTACAAGGCGTTTTAGCAGGTAAGTATAAACATCTGACAACAAAGATGGCTTATTCAGCATTTAAAACAATGGTAGGAAAAGTAGTAGGCTAGAAGTTCAATGCATCTCTAGTAGGAATTCAAGGGGCAATGCGGCACGCCTCTAGACCGGAAAATCCAAGGTACATGTCCAGGGCTCCATTTAACATCACAAATTCCAAATACAAAAATGATACCAAATAAGCACTTTACTCAATGGCAGCAGTAGATCATCCACTGTTTCCATAGTGCACCATATGTACCTTCCAGCATGCTGCTGAAATAATTATTTGCGCAATAGTTGTGTTAGCATAAAGAAAAGAACAACAAAAATACTTGCATATTATCCCGAGATCTTGACTTTCGCTATATTCACAAACCATATATTACCTCATCGATCATCTTCTTCAGTGCTACAGCTGCGTCATTTTCTGGAGAGAACTTGAGGAATCCATTCCTTTCAATTCCTAATTAAAGGACAACATATCCAAAAGAAATTGAGTAAAAGGCATACCTAAGAGAGTGATGAAGCAGTTCTCACCCCTAACAAATAATTTAAAGCACTCGGATTTACCATCTTCAAAATTGTTACCGTGGCATGGGGCAGCGCCTCTCCCCCCTAATTCATCATCACCAATAAACCCTAGAAATAATCCCTAAATCGGTAATGAGTCAATAGCTAGACAGAGTAAGTAGGAGATAATGAAAGATTGACACAGGGAGCAGGTTGAGACCAAGTTCTATGAGGAAAAACAATTCAGCTCTCGTCTTGATCCTCTACGGTCTGACACACGCCTCCATGCACCATTGTCGGCTTCCTCTCCGTCCCTCCCTAATCTCCAATTTCCGGCCTCCAATTTCCCTACACACCACGAGTACTTCCCTCCCTCCCCAGCCTCCTCTCCCTCTCCAATTTTTGATCAGAGAGAAGCGGAAGGGGAGGATCTTCGTAATATCATGCAAGGTGAGACATGTCCAAACAACCAAACCATCTCGATTGGTTTGAAATATTTCTGAGAAGTGCCAAGATTTTTAATGTGCGGTAACAAAAACTACTCAAGCAAATATATTAACCAATATATGGAGGAGGGTACGAACCTATTTTGATGTTCAGCTTGCAATATGCATAACTCGCACCCGTCCGCATCTGAGTTTGTAGGGTGCAAGCCCGTGGAGAGGAATGACGGCGGCATTTATGCGTCCGGTGCCAGCGGATGACCAATCAGTGCAGGGATGCAGACCTGCCGTTGAGGAGCATGTCGTTGATCTGTGGACGGAAACCGCGGTGCAGGGGAGGGCAGGAAGGAAGGGTTCTGCCCGTGGTGGAAGGGAAGGCCGGCATGGGCGAAGCAGTAGGCGCCGCCGATGTCCTGGAGAGGAGGGCGCCGGTGGCTGGTCGAGGGACGAAGGCGGGAGTCAGGAGGGAGTTCAGATCGGAGGAGATGAGAACGCGTCGGGAAGGCATAGAGAGGCGAGCGATACAACGGTGATTGTGCAGGTCATGATTTTTTTCGTGGAATGGGCGGCGGACAAAGCCTAGAAGCTTAAACGCAGGCCGCGTAACACGGACGAACAGTCTTTTTTTAAGTAGTAGAGATGGGTTGGTTTCGATGGGTTGGTGGAACGCATAATCACGGGTTGGGTCGGGGAGGTTTCACGGTTTTGATGGTTTGGCACCGTAGAAAGACGGGACGGTAAAACACAGGCGCCTTGAGCGAATCGGCGATCGGCTGAAAAGGACATGGATCGGTGGCCAGCGGTGGGATCACCCCATCTGACCGTCTGTCCGCCTCCACTCCTTTGTGACCGCCGATCCGCCGGTGCCTGAGCATGCGGAGGATCACGACCTTCAAGTCCGCCTGAGAACCAAAGGGCTCTGCCGGTTCGAGCTCTGCTCACCTCGCCTTCGCCATCGCCGAGCGAACACGAGCTCGAGCTCCTAACTCCTCTCTACTTGGTCGAGGCCGCTGAAGTTGGCCTAGCCCCCCATCAGCAGCACGAGCCCGTCGTAAAGGCCGGAACCGGGCACCGGTGGCAGGAAGTGTTGTTTTGTGCCGCGTATGTCCACCTTCCGCCTCCACTGCTACCTCTCCACTGTTGCAGATGAGTACCCGGTTCGAATGGTTTTGCCGGGCTCGAACTGTCTCAGTCCAGCTAAGAGCTAACCACAACAGATTTACGGGTTCAGTCCACAAAACTGAAAATCGGGAGACCGTCCACTTGCAGTGCAAGTGCGGCCTGGGTTCGCGGTTCAGGTGGTTTCAAACCAAAGCATGCACAGGATTAGCCAGAGGTGTAGCCATCCTCCAGCTACTTCCTGGAGACCAGACGCTACTGGTCCGGGAACTCCTACTGCAAAAAATGACTTCAGATACAATTTACTTCAACCTAGAAGATAAGTTTGAGTAGTTCAGCACAGGGTCCCCAAATCGTATAACTTCAGAAGTTCATCTTGGTTACTCACCAAGCTTTAAGGGAGTTGCTCCAGTCCATAATTCAGGTACGATTTACCTCAACCTAGGAGAAAAGTTTAAACGGATCATTTTAAATCAATTCAGTCTATCCATCAGACAGTTGCCAAAATTTCGAAATCACTATGTAACATTATTTCATAAAACATAGTTCCAGAAGAAACCACTAATTCCAAACCCATCGCCCTTTCTCGAACAAAATTCCACCCCCCCCGCTCCATTCGTACCAATACATACAGTACAATATGCAGTGACCCGTAATTACGCTAGTGATCCATAACATAAATTCATATCAACCTACAACTGAGCACACGTCCAGATCCGATCGAGCCATAACACATCAAAAAGAGAGGTGATGTGTGGGAAGGAGGGTGGAGAGAGAGAGGCACATATCTATGGACCTGAGGTGCTGGTATCGTGGATGATGGGGAAATCATCAGGGGAAGTGGCGTCACAAAATTTCTTTGGGCGAGATTTGGACCCGGAGTCTCCCTGTGAACTGGGCGTCCGATTCAAGTTCGCTGAAAATTGATCCAAAATGCTAAGCGATCACCATGTGGGGCTGGAGGCGCTCCGGAAGGAGGGGGCGTCTGTCTTGAAGGTGCTTGATCTGCTAGCGGCGGCGGGAGGGTGGCTAGGATGGGGACGCATGAGGGAGATGGGAGGGGCGACGGCGACCTATGCTTTTTTCGACTTGTGGCGACCTATGCTAGGCTTCGTGGAGCGGGACTATTGGCTTTTCTCATTGGCTGTTTCACTTATCGGTGGCAGCGAAAGGGTAATTAGTTAAGCGAAGACTTATCGTACCATTAGATGTATATTGGATGGTCTAGATTGTCTCAATGTTTAATGTTTGATGTGACCTACGATCACCAACTCCCTTTTAATAGTAAAGATAAAATGTAGTGTGGCGTGTCACACATAAAAAAATACAAACAAGATGCCATTCCACGTCTTTTTTTCTCGAACAAAGTCCACAGCTTTAATCTTAACAAACATACTGACACGTCTAAAGATAACAAACCACCTAAAGCCTTTTTAAAGGAAAACCATGTAAAACTAACAACCTACCAAGCTTGTTGAAGCTAACAACCTAACAAGCTTTTTAGAGGAAAATTACTAGATGTAAGTTCCCATTACTTTGTCCTCTCAAAACAAAAGCTTAAAATTTCTCCTATATTTTTAGATAAATGCTATGCAAATGCACAATTCCTAAATCTATCCTTCTGGTCTCCTAATTCTTCATGCTGTTACAACGGGATTCAGAAAAACATTCATGGGTTAAAAAAAAATACTTCCACGAGATTCAAATAATGTTCACATGTTTAAAAAAAAACGTTCAATTTGTTCACACGGTTCCAAATTTGTTATTGGGTGTACATAAATGATCACAAGGTTTTAAAATATGTTAAGTGTCATTGTTCATGATTTTCAAAGAAAAATCATGGTCCAAAAAAAGACAACATTCATAGTTAAGAAAATACTTTCACATATTCAAAAAAAAAATCGTTGATTCTTGAAAATGTTCACGGTCTAAACTTACTTTCACGAGTTAAAAAAGGTTCATCTGTTTGAAAAAATAATCACGGGTTTTTAAAATGTTCACGAGTGGTTCAAAAATGTTTTCATTCCTAAATATTCTTCATAGTATTTTATATCTATATTATCACAAATATTTTAAACTCATTCGAAAAAATAGGCCTGAAATTCTCTAGTTTTAAACTCATTGTAAAACAAATCATGAGTGTGAAAAAGAACAAAAAAATTAGACTCAGGGAAACTAGTTTTAACACACGTGGAACAAAAAATCATGACAACTAAAGGAACCCAACCTTTTGCAACGTGGAACAAAATTTAATTACTGGTGGAACAAATCACGAGTATAAAAAGGAAAAAATAGATTGAGCGAAGACTAATTTTAACACGTGAGGAACAAAAGATCTCAACAAGAAAAGTACCAAAATTTTGCACCGCGGAACAAAATTTTAGTATTGGTGGAAGTGGAACAAATTGTAAGTACAAAACAAAAAATTTAGACTTCGCAAAACTAGATTTAACACAATGAAGAACAGAAAAATCTCAACAACGAAATGACCATAATTTACACCGTGGAAGTACAAAATGAAACAAAAACTTTAGGCTTAGCAATGGAAAATCTCAACAAATTTGTTTTTTCGTACTAGTTTTAACATGATGAGAAACGGAAAATAATCTCAACAACGAAAGAAACATACTTTTGCACAATGGAACAGATTTTAGTACCGGTGGAACAAATCGCGAGTACAAAAAATTTAGTCCGAAACGAAACCTAACTTTACCATGGGAGGAACACAAATCTCAACAACAAGAGGAACATAAATCATCACCGTGGAACAAATTGTAGTGCCCAGTAAAACAAAAAAAAATGGGTTTCAGTTTTTTTTTGTAGTGCGAGTGAAACATGTGAAATAAAAATAAAAACCTAACTTATAAAGAAACCATAATAAACTAAACTATGAAAAAGAGAAGCGAAAAACAAAGAAAAAAGGAAAGAAAAAACATAAATAAAAAATAAACATGAAAAGGAAGAAAAGGAAAAAGAAAAAACTAAACCAAAAAGAATGAAAAAAAACATAAAATTAAAAGAATGTGATTTAGAAGAAAAGTAAAAAAAGGAAAATGATATAGGCAGAAGGAAGCAACGGAGAGAAAAGGCATAAGGGCATCTCCACTTGGCTACCCAGGACGTCGATCCGGACGCCGAAAATAGGTTCGGACGTGAAATTTCGCCCAGTCGTGTACTCACTAACCTGTTTTCGTCTGAATTTGGGCGAACTTTGGTCCAAACTTTCCAGGCCGCACCCAGGATCCCGAGAACGTCTTAGGAACGCCGAACGAAGCGAATTCAGCGAGTGGACCCGCCCAGTCAGCATATATTCTCCCATATTCATCCAAAGTTCGCCCAAGTTTGCCTATATTCGACCATATTCGTCCAAAGTTTGTCCATATTCTCCTAAAGTTCGTTCATATTGCCATATTCACCCAAAGTTCATCCATATCGACCATATTCACCCAAAGTTCGTCCAAAATTCGCCCATATTTGCCCAAAGTTCGTCCGTATCGCCCATATTCACCCATAGTTCGTCCATATCGCTCATATTCGCCTAAAGTTCATCCATATCGACCATATTCGCCCAAAGTTCGTTCATATTCGGCCAAGACCGCTTATATTCGTCCATATTCGCTCATATTCGCCCAAAGTTCGTCCATATCAACCATATTCGCCCAAAGTTCCCCAAACCGTTATATTCGCCCAAAGTTCATCCAAAGTTTGCCAAAATTTGTTAAATTTTAGCCAAACGCGGGAATTCATCCGGAAACGCGAGGGAAAAACTCGCCAGACCGAAAATGAGTTTCGTTCAGCTAAAATTTGGTCCGGATTTTGGTATGAATTCGTAGGATGCTCTAACGTCTTACTTTTTTATCAGTAGATAGATTGGTCCTTCATTCAAGTGGACGCACTATCCTCAAAAAAAAAAAAAAAATCAAGTGGACGCACGAACGGGAGATCGAACCGGAGCGAGTGAACTAGTAGCAAATGGGCCGAGCCCAGAATACTCGTCCTTTAACGAAACGGTGGTACGAACGCTCGGGCGCTGGGAGTCCTTTCCCTCTCTCCTCTTTCTCACCCCTTCCCCCAACCCTGCCGCTCCCACCCCCACCCTCAACCCCGCCGCCGCTGCGATGGAGGCGGTCCGGCAGGCGGAGGCCAATCTGACGGTGTACGTTCACCCCTCCAACGCAGCCGACGTCCGCCGCGCCGTCTCCCGCCAGCTCAGCACCCTCCTCTTCACGTACGTCCCCCTCCCTATCTCTCTTGCTCTCGTTAATGCAATGCCCGGAGTTCTGCGTGTGTAAAAAGAAATTTTGATGTCTCTTGCGACCATGGCGACCCAGGGCGAGCTAGCGCCGCCGCCGGGCTAATCTCCTTCTGCCGGCGCCCTCTCCCAAAGCCAACACCAGATCCGGCCTCCCCCGCGCATCCTCTTCCCATCCAGCGTGATTTCTAGCCCGTTTCTTGGGGCTGCGGCATCGGCCGTGTCCTGAGCCCACCATACCTGTGGCGGCGGCCCTGACCTCGCCCCTCTCCTCCGCTACTCCCGTCGCTGGGCTGGCCACGACATCAGACCAGGGCCGAGCCGGTAAAATCAGAAGCCCTGTGCGAAACTCTAAAATGAGCCCCCTGACACAATTGATTTTAAGTATTCAACAATTATAGTAAGCCAGAGTATCTTACATAGCCTTGGATATGTGAATAAACTTACCTAGAAAACTCCTGGTTCCATAATGTTTATTTGAACAACATCATTCACTTAGTGTTCGTAGAAATATAGAAATATGAAATCTTCAATAGTATCCTCATAATCAATCTTTTTCCTTTTTTTTCTCTTTTGCGCTTTTAAAAACCAGATTCTTGGTTTCCTACAAAAGAGATGAACAACAGAGTTAGATGAATTTGGGATTGAAGTACACCTAGGGCACAAAGACCAGAGAGGAAAAGATCAGATACAGCCTGTGGGGATGAGGGATGTATGCACCTGCTGATTGATGGGCTCGATCCATAAATTCAGTTTTTGTTGATCGGCTGGTTAGGAGTAGAAGATTAGAGGAAGAACGGCAGAAAGCCAAAACGGAAACAGCCTCGTGCCGCGGCGTCGAGAAGATGAACTGACGTTCTAGCAACTTCCTCTAGGGCTCCAGGCTGGACTCGATCCGGAATCCTGATCGATCGATGGGATCGATCAATATTGATACCCTCAACTCTCTCCGATCGATTGTAAGGCCCAGTAATGCCATCCTTTTTATTTCCCAAGTGGCCCTGGTCCAGAAACCAGGTGAAGAAAAGATAGGAATTTTTTCCGATGCATACCTATACCTACATAAGCCCGTGTCAGAATTCTGGGCCCCCAAAATTTTTTGGGCCCTGTGCAGCCGCACAGTCCGCACTCCCGCCGGCTCGGGCCTGCATCAGACCGCCCCATCGAAGTACGTGTGGCGCTCGAGGCCTCCGGTGCGCCCGCGTCGGTGGTGCTCTACGCGCCGGTCGGTCCGGCTCCGCCTGCCACCTCCGCTGCCGCTGTCTCCGGCTGTTCCAGCCTCCCGCAAGGCTGACCCGGCCGTTGGGGGACCGTTTGGCTTGTCCTCGCCGCTCCCACAAGCCCGCGACGAATGCCGTTCCTCCGCCTTGCCCTTCTGTCCTTGCTGCTGCTGCTGCTGCCATGACTGCGGGCTGCGTCATCCAGCTGTCCGTCCCCAAGGCGTCCATGGCCGGGGTGTTGTGTGCTTCTACTGCAGCTTCCGGTCTTGCTTCTCGCCGCTGTGAAGACGTCATTGGCTCATGCCATGTTGGTGTCCTGCAGCCTGCTGCTGACAGCGGCGACGAAGAGAAGCTGGCCCTCCTATTGCCGTCAACTGCTCAATCAACGACGCCCCCCTCCGCCGTGCCACGTCATGTTTCTTGGGTCTCCGCAGCTGACGATGATGACGACAGCGACAGCGGAGAGGAGTTGGCCCCTCGGATGCAACGGGCTGCCACCAAGACTGCTGCACTTGATCTTGATGTCGACAAGGACGCCCTGCGCGTGCTGTTGTCTGCCTCCAATGGCCTTGGCTCTGGTGAGATGCCCGTCTTGTGTGTGCCGACAGCGTGTGCTTGGACACATGCTCGGGCGTGCAACGTGAGGAAGGAGAGCACAGTGGATGCGAGGAAGGAGAGCACAGTGGATGGAAGGAGGTGTTGCCGCGGCGTGGCCCGCTCTGTCCGGCGTTGCGAGTCCCGTCAAGTGCTCCCCGACCTATCCCTGCTTGGCTTTCGAGAAGATGTTGCAGGTGCCTCGCTCGTGGACATTGTGCAGTTGTTTGTAAAGATCCCTTCAGGTGCTCCCGATGTCTTGAGAATGGTCATCGGGCGCGCGAGTGCTGCAATGCATGGCGTCCACTCAGCTTATTGGCAAGCCATGCGATGTCGACATTGCCCTGCCTCACTGCCGGGCATTGTCAAGCTCCAACTCTTCGTCGGACCCAGTGCGAAGCCTCGCTCCCCTCCAAGCCCTCCAAGGTGTCTCGTCCTGCTTCTTGGGCGTCAGTCGTTTCTACTCCCGCTAGCTCTTTGGCCCCGCCAGATAGTTGTTGCGGTCCGCTTTGGAGGAGCATGTTGATTTGTTACGCTCTGAGCTCCTTAGCATGGCTTCCCTTCGGCTTGGTGAGGCTGTTCGTCCTCTACACGATGTTGTTGACTCCTTGCACGAGTGGCTGCTAGGGATTGGGAGCTTTCTTGAGCGGACTGAGGCTGCGCTGGGTAGGCTCTCCCTAGCGCATGTCGATACTGAGGTGCGCCATGTGGAGAGTGGAGTGGGCCGTTATGGCTGTTTCTCTCCTCGTGCTAGGGCTAGCTCGACGGTCATGGCTCCGGTCCGAGCTTCAGGAAGTTTCTGGTGGTATGGTTCTGCCTCCATCCGTCGAGGAAGCAAAGTTGGACTCGCTTGAGATCTCGGCCGTGGCTTCTCCATCAAGTCAGGCGCTTGACTTTGGGGAGCGTGGTGATGTGGATGCCGCTGCCTCTCTCTCGCCCGAGTTCGATAGGCACGTGGTTCCTGTAGGAGATGTGGTTGCCAAGTCAGCAGTGTTGGCACCTGCACCTAGGGCTATCGTCGCCGGAGAGGTTTGCGACTTTCTCGCCACTTTGGCTGTTGCTTACCCTGGATCCAACAAAACGAATGCCGCTACAGGAAAGGCTACCGCAGTTGCTTGATGGATGACCCTCAATGTTTTGGCCTGTCACTGTGGGTGTGCTCGTGTTCATTTTCCTTTGGCTCTATGTGGGCACTTTTGGTGGTGTTTTGACTATTCTGTCGGCGTGGTGTAGGAGTATCGTGTTGGGAGTGTCTGTGCGTATGTGTGTGGTCTCATGTGTTGGTAGTAGGTCACGTGTCTCTGGGGTTGTGGCTTGGTTACCTTTTGTGACTAAGTATGTAACGGTTTTTGCCCAGTTTTCCAAAAATTAACTTAATTAATGGGTGAGGCAAATTTTTTGCCTCCGTTTCAAAAAAAAGTTAATGCAATGCCCCGTGCTTGTCTCGGCATAGCGCTGTGACAGTGCATATTTGGATGCTGGTTTGAGCAGAAAGTTGGATTTTGATTATCACAATTTCAGCTTAAATTCCTCAAAAGAAAAAAAAGCTTCAGTTTAGGAGGGAAAAATCGAACGATTTTTTTTACATCCTTGTTGTCACGCTTCTTGTGCTCCCGATCTCTCTAAAACTTACAAGTTTCTGCTTTTTAATGTTCACTATGTGACCAATTTGGATGACAGGCATTAATGTGCAGGTATGAAGATCGGTTTGATGGTGTGTTGCTAGCTCATGAAGTTGAAGTCGAGAGTGATAAAGCTAAAATCATGGATGGTTTGGTACCCTATTTCGGCGTGCCAGTTCATGCAAGTATGCTGCTGTTTTCTCCTCAGCCAGGCATGATCCTTGGTAGGTGGACATATAACTCTGAACAGCACTCCTCATACGACCTCATATTTGCATGTTATTGGTACATCAGCTATGTGAAATCATGACACCTTTTGGATACTGCATCTTGTGCATTCAGTTATAGTAGAGTTTGTCAGTGCATTTACAATGGTTGAATTTGTTTGTCATTTCTTGTGCAATGGGAAAAAAGTTATAACAATATCACTAATCTCAGCTCAAATTGTGACCAAGCCATTCTCTTTGCTATTTATGAAAATGCAATCAGTTGAGTTTTCTTGCATTCAGTCATGCTCGACCATTACTGTCAGATCAAAGTATTTTGACTGAGCTGGGCATATACATGCGCTTCCTCATGTCTGTTATTCTAATAGATGTGTATTTGCACAATCTCATGTGTGTTAGCACTTGTGCTTCTCAAATCTTGATGGACTATTGATCCTTGATTCCTTCTTGTGCTTGTCAAAATTTCATGACACTAAATCATGTTTCTTTGGAGATTCATGGTAAAAACCATGTTCCCATTTTTTCGCCTTTGATGGAATTCAAGTGAGCACCTGAAGCTTCCATACCTAATGGTCTACAGAGCCCCATTGACAAACCAGAGTAATGGAATAGCATATATTTCCTCTATGAAAAGAATAACATACAAATTAGGAAATAAACTAACTTGAATCAGTTCTTTCCGATAATCATAGAGTTGCCTTTATTCTCAGTTACTTAGATACTATGTTGCATTGGAGTTTACAAAAACTTCCTGATCATCATGGGGTTTTCAGACCTTTCATCTCTTTTTTTTTTATCTGAAAACTGTAGGGGAGGCCCCGACAGTAAAAAAATTATATTAAAGAGAAAAGAATATTTACAAGAGAGGGGGATGTACAAGAGGGCTTAGCCCAGGGCATAGCCCAAAGAGAGTTACAAAGCGTTTAGCCAGGCTATAAGATAGGATTTCAGATCATCCTTCATTCTGTAAGAGAGAAGGAAGAGGTCTCTTTTAAAAGAAAAGGACCAAGCGCTAATAGAGGGAGTGACATTATCAAAAATAAGGGCATTCCTTTGCTTCCATAAATTCCAGCAGGCGGTTGCAAAGACCTCAAAGAAGAACGGCCTTCGAAAGTTGGATTTAGCAGTGGCCATCAACTGAGGGAGTTCGAGATTGTCTTCAAGCCTGAAGTTGATGGAAAGCCAACATTGCTTGCTGAAGCTGCAGCGCCAAAAAAGATGGTCTCTGGTTTCAAGATGTCCCTCGTCGCAGAGGCTGCAAATGCCATTATCGTCAAGAGAAAAAGATTTCCTTAGCAGCATCTCCTTTGTGTTCAGACAAACTCCTTTCATCTCTTCTCAGGTCAGCCAAGCTCAATAAAAGTGCTTTGACTTGACAGTAAAGGCCTTATATGTTAAAATCGGAAGAAAACTTTACAGACCAGTGGCATTATCATAAATAGCACCCAAGCCAGTGTGCTTAAAGTTTGAGCTGAGACTAGTGGCACTTTTATAATTTCCTAGAGAAATATTGCGGTAGAAGTTTGAAATATGTATATCTGATGATTATTTATTTATTTATTTTACTTCAGAAGGGAAGGTTGAAATGCTTGGGAAGGGGTCAATTCATGCCATTGTCCTGGGGGTTTTCTCAGCAGCCATTATATCAGATGATATTAGTGAGACATTCAGATTCAAAAGAGTAAGATTGACATTTCTATTGATAGTTAAGGAAATAGCTATGCTTCTGCTAATATAATGTGTGGAATCTAAGTTTTGTTTTGTTTCATGTAACCTTGTAAATAATACCTTGTATTTTCTAGTTTCAGTAACAGATTATCAATAGTACTCTTGCATCGTTTTGATGCTTCACAAATTGTACTCAGCAAAGCTGATAACATGGAAGTGGGAACTAAACTCTGGACAAATTGTTCATTTATACCATTCCTAGATATGAGCATTTGTTTAGATACATTCATCCACACCTGTGGCACCTTACAAATAAAACTAGAATGCTTAAAGTTTATCTCTTTTCATGTTGATCTTTAACACTTGGAACTTGCAAGTATATAGTAGCTGGTGCTGTAGCACAACTCAACGTTTTTGACAAATGTTCCGACCATTGCTACTTAATTTTTGCCATCTGTTGCAAGAATGACAAGTTAGTTGATGGTGTGTGATCGTGCTGTCAAAAGACCTTTGATCTGTGCAACTTCAGCTAGCCTGCTATTTAGCTTTTGTACATTTTTTGTGCACCATCAAATCCCTCGGAATTGTTTTTTTGCTTCAATTCTTCAGTGAACTTCTAATCACTCGGAAGACTAGAAAGAAACTAGATACCAAAAAGTTTGAACACAGCATGAGAAAGTTGGCTGATATTTCCAGATTGATTGGGTTGGGACGGAGCCAGAAATTGAGCAGAGTGGAGGCGAGTTGAGAATGTAAAATTTTGCATAGCATGTAACACATTACATTGTAAATGGACTATTCAAGAAAAGTTTAGTATTGTAATCATGGTTTTTGAGTCGCTGAATAGTCGCCGACTAATCGCCAAGTTGTTTTCCAAAAAACATGGCGACTCGCGACTATACAGCGACTATACAGCGATTTTTGTCGACTATCACTGAGTCGCAGGGGTTTGCGACTCACTTTTGAGTCGCGATTCAAAACCATGATTGTAATGTGAGAGATACGCATCTCTCTGTTTATCTAAGTAGTGGAGTCTAACTAAACCCAAAATACCAACATCAGTACAGTATAGGTGTACTCATATTTTGAGCCATCAGTCAGATGTAAATTTATATTGTAAATTAAAGTGTTGAAGGAAAGTGTAATTTTGTTGATTGTATTCACATCTTTCACTATTATGTACATTCTAATGCTGTGTTAATTACACAATTAGCCAATTCCTGGGATTCATAGATCGCAAAAGCTCGAGTGTAGGGAATACATTGAGCTACAACAAGGAAATACAGGGTAGAAGGCCACGAACTAGCAGTCAGCAACAATATTCATTGGCTAATTTTCTTGGGTCACACAGCCACAAGAGGGCAGACCTCGGGATAATTTTTTAAGACATAATATCAAAGTAGTAATTAATCTATTGCAAGTCCATTGATTAACTAGACTACCTGGTTGTGCTACACAAAAATTACTAGCTACTACTACAGATAGCATTTTTATACAAAAAGTTTGAACACAGCATGAGAAAGTTGGCTGATATTTCCAGATTGGTTGGGTTGGTGTGCACAGCATGTGATAAACAAACTTTTTCTATCTTGAGAATTCCGATATGCGTGATAGTTTTTAATAAATCCAACCTATCGCTTTAATAAGCTAGGTCTCATTTTTCCCTTCCATTGAGAGTTATATTATTTTCACAGAGAAGAGATGGTGGGAAATTTGTAAGCAAGTCAGACAAGGGGCATGAGATTAGAAAGGGAAGCATGATACGGTTTTCTGTTAAAAGGTAATAGGTTCATCCAGTCCCTTTTGTCGGGGTCAATTTCACTGTTTTATTTTCCAATTTGGACAGCAGCTTTACACATTTGAGATATTTGTACATTTTCTTTCTATTCATATATTACTTATATTAGCTGCATGTTTACGTGTGTACTGTTCTAGCATATTTCCCCTGCTGTGCTGATGAAGGGCCAGCCTTGCTTTGAACTTACAACAGTAACACTCACCAATGATATGTCATAGAGTTTGATGATGCGCATCAAACTACGTACCAGAATGGTTATACTAAGTATGCAGATATACTGAGCATTACTTTATGGCTTGTTTAATCATGTACTGGAAATGAACTGATCCTCATACAATCATCCCCACAATACATTGTACATGAGAAACATATGAGAACTCCTCAAGTGATTAGGAGTAGTTCATATGTCACTCTGTTCTATTGCTCAAATAATTGGTCAAGTCATGTGACTCTGTAGTTTGAGTCAAATAAACTGATCATGTGCCTTTGCTTGTTATTCATCTGTAGGGTGGACACAGAAATGAATTGTCACATAACTGGATCTTTAGTGCCACCTCACACAGGATCCATGCTTTGGCTGTCAGTACATGATGCTGAATACGCATCAGAAATCAACAGGTCTGGACGTGCTTAACACTCTTCCGTGCTTTGCTTTTTAAACTGACAAGTAAATCTCTGCAATATTTTCAAGCTCCTGTAATAAAACGTGTGCCCCTATAAAAATTCCAGTGGCAAAAGGAAATCAAGGGATATCAGCATGAAAACCGAGCATGACGTACAAAATCACACAGCTGTGAACAACGAAGACGCTGTGATAAATTCGGAACGGCCACGCAAGCACGGGAAGCGGTATGATGCTGCCATTTGAAGGTTTATTAAGATTGCGTTTGTTGTTCATAGGAGTACTGAGGGTCACCGACTTGTATCTGGTAACGTGATTTTGCTCCTGCTCATTACAGAGGTGGTGATGGTCCCAATTCAACAAGTGGTGTTTTTCCCCCCTTGTGCCAGTAATTTCTTAGGTAGCACCAGTTGTATGGTGATGATGTAAAATTGAACAAGTACTGAAAGTGTAATGGGTTCATTGAATGTTTGCTGATCTTATCCCAGAGAAGATCTCTTGGTTATTAGCAAATTTACAGTTACTTCGGTTTCGTATTAACTCCAGTTTATACCAAGTGAAGTAAGCAGTGTCCTTTTACGATCCTTTTACGATCTGGAAGTGTTCATTAAGTGCTAGCATTGCTGCAGTTGTAGAAGGTGTAAGATGCGCCTTTTTGCGAGCCTGCACCTTCAGGAACCATTATAGGATATGTAAACTCTGGAAGCATTTTGGAGACAAAGAACCAATGGCTCCATCTCTTTTGGTCGTGCAGATAGGAAATCTTGAGGCTTTCTGTATAATGAAAATAAGCAGCAGGAAACTTCTCTACTGGTTTTGTCAGAGAAATGAAGTTCATAGGCATGAGATGAATCGAGAATCAGGTTGCCTGCTGCCTTGTGCTTAGAGCGAATTTTGAGGAAATGGCGACAACTGATCTGGCGTCTTCTCCATCTGAAATACAAGTTGAGATAGATTTATGCTTGAGCCCACAGTTCCTTAGCTCGCGCCGGTTCTATGCTCCGTGGGTTAGTTCAGTCTCTCAACAGACATGGGCTTCATTTTTAGATCATGGGAAAATTGGTTATTGAGTATTGATATCGATTCTTCGATCTGTAATGTGCTGTTTATTGATTTTCCGCATACATGCGTGTGTAACTGTTATTCTTTAAACTTTATTTTATCCAGTTCATTCGGAGATTAGTGCATTCTATTGTGATGGATGGCAAAATGTGGTGGCAATTAGGGCTGATTTGACTTGATGCATCTTATTGGCACGTTCAATATCTTTAACACTAGTTCAAGGAAGTTAATTTTGAAGTGTAAGAACTATGCTCTAGAGTTGGATAATCATGTTCCTTACCTCATCGATCTTTGTGGCGAAGCCTCCAAATATTGCATCAACCTAGGCCAAGTTGGTTCCGATGAATACCCCCAACCAAAAGACCTAACCTCTTATCTCTGGCTACTCTAGGCAAGGCACCCTTTGTTGCATTGTCACCGCTATTACCTTGCCGCCGTCGGCCCCATCTTATGTTTTTTAGAGAAGAAACCAATAGGTAATGCATCAATATAAGCCATCAGGGTTGCGTGAAAATCCCTAGCTCTAAACATAACTACTCCGGTAAGGTTGCCTTCCTCGACTTCAATGTCGTGCTGCCAATATGTTGATGAGTTCTCTCGTGATTTGTGACGGCATGAATATGTCTTCAATCTATGGGTGAATACCCTAGCCTCCACCCAACACCGTGGTGAAAAAATCCATAGGAACACCGCCGACCCCCCTCCCCCCCCCTCCAACTGGAGGATCGAAAAAGGAAACAAGTAGGGGACGAGATAGAATAGAGTCTCAGATTAGTGAGGCGTTGCTTCTAGGGAAGACGGCGTATTTCCATACATGGATTGGCTTGTAGCGGCGTCTAATGTGTCACACTTTTTATATGGTAGGATTTATGTGCATTTGCAAGAGAAAAAAGGAATCCATGCTCTAGAGACTTCTAGGACTCTACTCAAAGTTTTAGGAAGTTTATAATAGGGTGACGTCAGTCTTCTCTTAGAGCTAAGGATGGTTCCTTAGAAATGCAGAGAAGCCTATTTTTCCATTCTACCACATGTCTTCTTTTAGCAACACAATTTTGTTCTAAATTTAATAATTCTCATTGATTGTTAGGGATGACAATAAGAGATAATGCATTGTACATATTATATATTTTTTCTTTTCTGAATGACGTGATGAGCTAAGAGAAGATGGGGGACATATCAGGTGAAAATGGATACATTCTACAAATTGCAAATTTTCAATGTGGGTCATTCAATTGTATATCAACGGTAAGACGATGTCGTGGACTAGACATACCCATAAAAACGGTAAGATCGCACACCTCACCCACCAATTGAAATTAGCTATATATAATATGCGCACTTACAGTCATCACCGCCGCCAATGTAGTGCGGAAATTGAAGGGTTTCACGGTATAGTAAATCAAAATTTTCTACGAATGCGAACAGAGGAAAGCCAAGATCTAATCTAGGAGATGCAAACAACGAGAGAGATTAGATTAGATCTTCATACCCTTGAAGATTCGCAATGAACGCGTTCGTCGGAACGTGGGTGATGTAGTCGTACTCGCTTCTCCTCCTCGCGATCCGATCCGATCTAGCACCGCAAATGGCGATGCCTCCGGGAGATGCACACGTGCAGCACCTCGACGTCTCCTCCTTCCTCGGTCCAGCAAGTATGGTGGAGAGACGGATTGGATCTACAATGCGACGGCGCGGTGCAAGTGGTGGAGAGTTTCTGCAGGCTTCGCACACGCAATGGGAGGGAGAGATGGAGGAGGGCAGCAGGGCGGCTAGGGTTGAGGGGAAGGTGTGTGGGGGTGGTGCGCCCCAGCCCTCTATATATAGAGGGGTGGGCGCCTGCCCTAACCCCTCCCCCAAGCCCTAGGCCGGCGGCCAAGGAGGAAGGAGTGGGGGGGGCAAGTAATCCCCCCCTTCTAGAAGCTCCAAACTAGGGTTTCCCCTTGTTTGGCTGGCTGGGCCCTATGGGGCCTTGTGCCCCTGGCCCAATGCGGCCAGGGCACTCCCTCATAGGCCCATGCCCCCTCCCGACAGGTGGGACCACGTTGGTCCCCCTCTGGAAGATTCTAGAAGCTTCCGGTACAATACCGATTAACCCGGAACAATTCCGAACTCCAAAAACTGCACTGCCTTATATGAATCTTATTATCCGGACCATTCCGGAACCTCTCGTGATGTCCCGGATCCCATCCGAGACTCTGAACAAAAACTCATAAACCAATTATCCAATCTATCCTAGCGTCGAGACATATTAAGTGTGTGACCCTTCGGGTTCGAGAACATGCAGACATGATCTTCTATCAATAATCAATAGCGGGGTCTGGAAACCCATATTGACTCCCACACATTCATCGATGATCATATCGGATGAACCACGATGCTAGGATTCAATCAATCCCATATACATATTCCCTTCGTCTCGCGATATTTTACTTGCCCGAGATTTGATCGTCGGTACCGTCATACCTAGTTCAACCTCGTTCACAGCAAGTACTTTACTCGTTTCGTAATCCGATATCACTTTGTGATTAACTCCTTAACCACATGCTTGCAAGCGGTGTTGATATCGATTACGGAGTGGGCCCGAAGTATATCTCTCCGACTTGGGAGGGACAAATCCCATCTCGATACATACAACCCAACAGGTACTTTCCGATCACCTGAGAGACACCTTTATGATCACCCTCTCATAGGATGACGTTTGATGACCTCAAAGCTTTCTTCCGATACCAGGAAGTTGTATTATCTCATGGTCTAAGGAATATAATATTTGACATAAGAAAAGCTTCGCAAAGATGAACACGATGACACGATCTAATTACTTCGCTTAGTTTGGGTCTGTCCATCATATCATTCTCCCAATGATATGATCTCATTATTAATCGACAACTCATGTCCATGGTTAGGAAACCTTAACCATCATTAATCAATGAGCTAGTCCATAGAGGCGTACTAGGGACACGGTGTTGTTCACAAACCACACAAGTATTAAAGTTTCCGCTTAATACAATTCTAGCATGGAATATAAACATTATCATGAACAAGAATTATAATAATAACATCTTTATTATTGCCTCTAGGGCATAATTCCAACAGTATCCCACTTGCACTAGAGTCAATAATCTAGTTTACATTTGGCAACAATCTCACACCCATGGCACTAAGGTGCTGATCATGTTTTACACGTGGAAGAGGTTTAGTCAATGGATCTGTGACATTCAGATCTGTATGTACTTTGCTAATCTTCAGATCTCCATCTGCTATATAATCTCGGATTATATGAAACTTGCGGTTGATATGCTTGGTCTTTGGATGATATCTTGGTTCCTTAGCGAGTGCTATGGCGCCAGTGTTGTCACACAATATCTCCAGTGGGTCCAATGCACTTGGAACCACGCCAAGCTCAGTGATAAAGTTCCTGATCCAAACTCCTTCACTTGACGCTTCTACAACAGCCATGTATTCCGCTTCTACTGTAGATCCCGCGATCACGCTTTGCTTGGAGCTTCTCCAGCTCACAGCTCCTCCATTCAAAATATACACGTATCACCATGCGAGATTTAGAATCATCCTTGTCGATTATCGAAACTAGCGTCGACGTAACCTTTTACGACGAGATGTTCATCACCCCCATAGACTAAGAACATTTCTTTAGTCCTATTTAGGTACTTTAGGATGTTCTTCACGGCTGTCCAGTGTTCCTCTCCTGGATCACTTTGATATCTGCTCGTCAAACTAAGAGCATTGGACACATCCGGTCTAGTACACAGCATGGCATACATGATAGAACCTATGGCAAGGCATAAGGCACTTTGCTCATAGCTTCCCTATCATTTACCATAGCTGGACACTGAGCCTTGCTCAATATCTTACCTGACAACATAGGCACTGAACCTTTCTTTGCCTTATCCATTCTGAACCTTTTCAGAACTTTGTCCAGGTATGTACTCTGGCTTAAAGCTATCAGGCGTCTTTGTCTATCTCTATAGATTTTGATGCCCAATATATAAGCAGCTTCACCTAGGTCTTTCATTGAAAAACACTTGTTCAAATAACTCTTCACATCGTTAAGCATGTTAATGTCATTTCCAATAATCAATATGTCATCCACATATAGTACCAGAAATGTCACCGAGCTCCCACTCACTTTCTTGTAGATACAAGCTTCGTAGCAATCTGGAACAAATCCAAAGCTCTTGATCACTTGATCAAAACGAAGGTTCCAACTCCGAGATGCTTGCTTCAGTCCATAGATGGAACGCTGAAGTTTGCATACTTTATCAGCATCCTTAGGATCGACAAAACCTTCGGGTTGCATCATATACAACTCTTCATCAATGTTGCCATTGAGGAATGCAGTCTTGACATCCATCTGCCATATTTCATAATCATGAAACGCAGCAATTGCTAATAAAATCCGAATGGACTTAAACATCGCTACGGGAGAGAAAGTCTCATCGTAGTCAACACCTTGAACTTGTCGAAAACCTTTTGCGACAAGTCGTGCTTTATAGACGGTAACATTACCATCTGCGTCCGTTTTCTTCTTAAAGATCCATTTGCACTCAACGGCCTTTCGGTCGCTAGGAGGGTCCACCAAAGTCCATACTTGGTTTTCGCTCATGGATCCCAATTCGGATTTCATGGCTTCTAGCCATTTCTCAGAGTCTGGGCTCATCATCGCTTCCTCATAGTTCGTAGGTTCACTGTCTTCTACCAACAAGACAGTCAAGACAGGGTTGCCGTACCACTCAGGAGGGGCACGCGACCTTGTCAACCTGCGACGTTTAGTAGCAGCATCGTCCGAAGCTTCATGATCCTTGTCATTAGCTTCCTCTATTGTTGGTGCAGGCGGCACTGGAACAATTTCAGGTGCTGCGCTACATTCCAACTCAAGAGAAGGTTCAACAACCTCGTCTAGCTCTACTTTCCTCCCACTCACTTCTTTCGAGAGAAACTCCTTCTCAAGAAAGGAACCATTCTTTGCGACAAACACTTTGCCTTCAGTTCTGTGATAGAAGGTATACCCAATAGTTTCCTTAGGGTATCCTATGAAGACGCATTTCTCCGCTTTGGGTTCGAGCTTGTCCGGCATCAATTTCTTGACGTAAGCTTCGCATCCCCAAACTTTAAGAAACGACAACTTAGGTTTAGCACCAAACCATAGTTCATACGGTGTCGTCTCAACGGATTTAGATGGTGCCCTATTTAAAGTGAATGCAGCAGTTTCTAATGCATAACCCCAAAATGATAACGGCAAATCAGTAAGAGACATCATTGATCGGACCATATCTAATAGGGTTCGATTCTGGCGTTCAGACACACCATTGCGCTGTGGTGTTCCGGGTGGCGTGAGTTGCGAAACGATTCCGCTTGCTTTAAGATGCGTGAGAAAATCATAACTCAAATATTCACCTCCACGATCGGATCGTAGAAACTTAATCTTTCTGTTACGATGGTTCTCCACTTCATTCTGAAATTCTTTGAACTTTTCAAATGTTTCAGATTTATGTTTCATTAAATAGATATACCCATATCTACTTAAGTCATCGGTAAAAGTGAGAAAATAGCGATATCCATCGCGCGTCGAAACACTCATCGGTCTGCATACATCGGTATGTATGATTTCCAACAAGTCCGTTGCTCGCTCCAACATTCCGGAGAACGGGGTTTTGATCATCTTGCCCATGAGGCATGGTTCGCATGTGTCAAATTATTCAAAATCAAGAGACTCCAAAATTCCACCAGAATGGAGTTTCATGCGCTTTACACCAATATGACCTAGACGACAGTGCCACAAATAAGTAGTATTATCACTATCTACTTTGCATCTCTTAGCCTCAATGTTATGGATGTGTGTTTCATCCCTTTCGAGATTTAGAAGAAATAAACCATTCACAACAGGTGCATGACCATAAAAGATGTTACTCATATAAATAGAACAACCATTATTCTCCGATTTAAATGAATAACCGTCTTGCAATAAACAAGATCCAGAAATAATATTCATGCTCAATGCAGGCACATAATAACATTTATTGAGGTTTAAAACTAATCTCGAAGGTAAAACTAAGGAGAGCGTGCTGACGGCCATCACATCAACTCTTAATCCGTTGCCAACGCGCATCGTCACCTCATCCCTCGCAAGCTGCCGTCTATTCCGTAGCTCCTGTTTCGAGTTACAAATATTAGCAACTGAACCAGTATCAAATACCCAGGCACTACAACGAGGGCTAGTAAGGAAAACATCAATAACATGTATATCAAATATACCTTTGATGGTGCCATCCTTCTTGTCCGCTAAGTACTTCGGACAGTTGTGCTTCCAGTGACCCTTGTCCTTGCAATAGAAGCACTCAGTGTCCGGCTTAGGACCAGACCTGAGCTTCTTCTCAGCAGGGGCAACGCGCTTGCCGCCGCCTTTCTTGAAGGGCTTCTTTGCACCCTTACCTTTATTGAAGGTGGGGGCTTGTTGACCATCAACACATGATTATACTTTTTGATGTCCACCTCGCAGCCTTGACTTTGCGAAGAGCTCGGTGATCGTATCGATGGAACCAATCTGATTGTGAGTCACTACAAAACTTTTGTAGCTGGGAGGGAGTGATTGCAGAACCCTGTCAATCTTGAGCTCCTCTGGAATCTTGCAGTCCAGTTGCTCAAGGCGTTGAGTGTAGCCCGACATCTTAATGGCGTGCTCACTAACGGAACTCCCTTCCTCCATCTTGCAGTTAAAGAACTTCTCAGAGATCTCATATCTCTCAGAACGGGCCTGAGTCTGAAATATGGTTTTTAGCTCCTCGAGAATCTCAAAGGGCCCGGGATAGTCTTCAAAACGATTTTTAAGGTCCGATTCCATAGCAAACAACATGGTGATCTTAATCACACCATAATCATCTTTGCGCGACTGATAGACATCTTTCTCATCAGCCGGCGCAGTAGCAGCAGGGGCGTCACCTAACGCATTCTCAAGGACATAGTCCTTTTGACCGCCAGAGAGAATGATTCTCAGATTGCGGAACCATTTGGTGAAGTTAGACCCATTGTTTTTAAGGTTTTCCTTCTCAGCAAAAACGTTGAAGTTGAAGTTGGACTTAGCCATTTGATCTACAATGTTTGCAAGTACAAATTAGAATATGTTCATGATAACTAGTTCAACTTTTAATCAAATTACTAGATGAACTCCCACTAAATTCAACATCCCTCAAGTTGTTTAGTGAACACGATCCAAATTCACCACACCTAATCCGATCTTCACAAGAAGAGATGTGGCTTCAATGGTGGACAACGAAGTGTCGATCATATCATTCATATGACTCATGCTTAACCTTTCGGTTCATGTGTTTCGAGGCCATGTCTGTACATGCTAGGCTCGTCAAGTTAGACCCAAGTATTTCCGCGTGTGCAAAACTGGCTTGCACCCGTTGTATGTGAACGTAGAGTCTATAGCACCCGATCATCATGTGATGCTTGGACACGACGAACTTTCGCAACGGTGCATACATGGGGAGAACACAGTTTTATCTTGATCTTTAAGTGAGGAATCATCTTATAATGCTACCGTCGCGATCTAAGCATAATAAGATACATAAAAGGATAAACATCACATACATATAACTTTATGTGACATGGTATAGCCAATCTTCGCGCAATGATCTCCATCTTGTGCGTGCCGGCATGATCTCCATCACTCCACCATGACTGCCTCCACCACGAATAGCAACTACAACTATTGCTAACTACTTAGCGATAAAGTGAAACTATTACATGGCGTATAAGAAGTTGACACACAGGTCATACACATTTATAAAGACAACCATATGGCTCCTGCCGGTTGTGTACTCATCGACATGCAAGTCGTGAAACATTACAAAACATGATCATCGCATACAATACACATATCACATCTTGGGCCATACCATATCACAGAAAACACTCCCTGCAAAAACAAGTTAGACGCCTCTACTTTGTTGTTGCATGTTTTACGTGGCTTATGGGAGTAGCAAGCTAAGAACGATTCTTACCTACGGAAAGCCACAACGGTGATATTATGGTTGCCAAACTCCGGTATTAATCCCATGACAACTATAGTGAGAGAAACTGGTATCCACCAGCCGCATGTGTGGAACAAGCCACACGTCAAGTGCGGAGCGGTCTCATGACGACGCCGCTAAGTAAGGTTGGCCTGGACCGCTTCAATCTCACTATCCCGCATCATAAGAAGAACACAAACAAGAGGCTTGCAACAGAAAACATCAACGCCCGCAACAACCATGTTGCGTTCTACTCGTGAAACACATCTACGCATAGATCTAGCTCTGATACCACTGAAGGGTTTCGCGGCATAGTAAATCAAAATTTTCTACGGATGCGAACAAAGGAAAGCCAAGATCTAATCTAGGAGATGCAAACAACGAGAGAGATTAGATTAGATCTTCATACCCTTGAAGATTCGCACAGCGGAACGTTCGTCGGAACGTGGGTGATGTAGTCGTACTCGCTTCTCCTCCTCGCGATCCGATCCGATCTAGCACCGCAAGTGGCGATGCCTCCGGTAGATGCACACGTGCAGCACATCGACGTCTCCTCCTTCCTCGGTCTAGCAAGTATGGTGGAGAGACGGATTGGATCTACAACGCGACGGCGCGGTGCAAGTGGTGGAGAGTTTCTGCAGCAGGGCTTCGCCTACACGCAGTCGGGAGGGAGAGAGGGAGGAGGGCAGCAGGGCGGCTAGGGTTGAGGGGAAGGTGTGTGGGGGTGGTGCGCCCCAGCCCTCTATATATATAGAGGGGTGGGCGCCTACCCTAACCCCTCCCCCAAGCCCTAGGCCGGCGGCCAAGGAGGAAGGAGTGGGGGGCAAGTAATCCCCCCTTCTAGAAGCTCCAAACTAGGGTTTCCCCTTGTTTGGCCGGCTGGGCCCTATGGGGCCTTGTGCCCCTGGCCCAATGCGTCCAGGGCACTCCCTCATAGGCCCATGCCCCCTCCCGACAGGTGGGACCATGTTGGTCCCCCTCTAGAAGGTTCTAGAAGCTTCCGGTACAATACCGATTAACCCGGAACAATTCCGAACTCCAAAAACTGCACTGCCTTATATGAATCTTATTCTCCGGACCATTCCGGAATCTCTCGTGATGTCCCGGATCCCATCCGAGACTCCGAACAAAAACTCATAAACCAATTATCCAATCTATCCTAGCGTCGAGACACGTTAAGTGTGTGACCCTTCGGGTTCGAGAACATGCAGACATGATCTTCTATCAATAATCAATAGCGGGGTCTGGAAACCCATATTGACTCCCACACATTCATCGATGATCATATCGGATGAACCAGGATTCAATCAATCCCATATACATATTCCCTTCGTCTCGCGATATTTTACTTGCCCGAGATTTGATCGTCGGTACCGTCATACCTAGTTCAACCTCGTTCACAGCAAGTACTTTACTTGTTCCGTAATCCGATATCACTTTGTGATTAACTCCTTAACCACATACTTGCAAGCGGTGTTGATATCGATTACTGAGTGGGCCCGAAGTATATCTCTCCGACTTGGAGGGACAAATCCCATCTCGATACATATAACCCAACAGGTACTTTCTGATCACCTGAGAGACACCTTTATGATCACCCTCTCATAGGATGACGTTTGATGACCTCAAAGCTTTCTTCCGATACCAGGGAGTTGTATTATCTCATGGTCTAAGGAATATAATATTTGACATAAGAAAAGCTTCGTAAAAATGAACACGATGACACGATCTAATTGCTTCGCTTAGTTTGGGTCTGTCCATCATATCATTCTCCCAATGATATGATCTCATTATTAATCGACAACTCATGTCCATGGTTAGGAAACCTTAACCATCATTAATCAATGAGCTAGTCCATAGAGGCGTACTAGGGACACGGTGTTGTTCACAAACCACACAAGTATTAAAGTTTCCGCTTAATACAATTCTAGCATGGAATATAAACATTATCATGAACAAGAATTATAATAATAACATCTTTATTATTGCCTCTAGGGCATAATTCCAACAGAAATATGCGGTGATCACCATCTCAGCGACAAGGTTTTAGGTTTCTGGTAGAAAAATTCCCAAGTAAGGGAAGTCCGGGTTTTCGGTTAACGCATTTAGCGGAAAATCCTGACCGGTTACCGGACGAATATGAAAAGAAACATTTGAATTCAAAGTTCTCAGTATGACCATTTACCAAGAGTTTTCATTAAAATTCAAAATTTTCAATTTTTCAAGATCTTTTGCTTGGAATGACCATTTACCGAGGGTGCTCGCGAAATCCGTTACCTGGCGGTAACCAGAAATCCCGACCACCAACCAAATTGCTGGTAATTCTTCTCTTTCCTCTCGCATGCTAGTAATTACTAATGATGATGCGATCAATTACAGTAATGTTTCTTACTTTTTGATAATTCATAGCTGGCCACATTTGCCATGTGGTTCTTTGGCACATGTTTAGTTTTATGCCGAGACTACTGATTAGTAACACTTATTTTTGCCATGCAGTTCTCTAAAAAGCCTACAACAAATGATTTTGCGGTTATTTCAATAACCAAGGTGCAGGAGGAGACCGATGCAGATGGTTCTTGTCACGCTTTTGATTCTTCAGAACATGGACAAAAGCTAATGCATCCTGCCCTGACTAGCTACACCTACAACTGTATAGTGGAGCAACAACCATAATCCCCCTTCCCCAATTCTCCATATGGCAGTGGCAGTACTCCTTCGTTCAAGTACTTGTTCAGAGCTTGAAAAATTATTGATCTTAGAGAAGGAGCAAAAGGAGCCACATGATTTCATGTTTCAATTCCCACTAATGATCCATGCTTGATTTGTATCATCGTATTTGGAATAGTGAGTGTGGAACATGTGCACTTTTGAAACAGAGGCTAAATATAGCAATCTTCGATGTATGCTGCAGGTGGAATGCAAAGATTATCTACATAGGAGGCCCATTCACGAGAGTGTGAGTAGGCAATGTTGCCCAAAATGCAATGTCTAATGCTCCTTAACAAATTCAAACATTTTTTTTCAATATTTTCTAGAACCTTGAGTTCTTGTGTGTTTTCATATGTCACTAACTACGAATGCCATGGCGATACAGATGTAGCAAACACTATATTTTTTCATGATAGTTAGAACTGCAATCACGACTTAATTAAATTGTTTTGTTTGCGATCTCATTGATTTATAGTGCTATAGATGTAGGGACAAATTAGCGATGATATTTGCTTGTAATTTCAAGGTGCAACTATGATCACAATTGTGTAGGTGTGTGCAATATATCATCTGCCATTTATAGTAGTTGTTTGAGTTGAACAAATTTAGGGAAAGGATCCTTCTTAAGGATGCCTCTATATAGATATAATGGTGGTATGTTATCGGATATGGTTGATCGAAGGCAGGGGCGGATCTACACCCCAGGAAACCCGGGCCTTGGCCCGGGGAGT
Organism: Avena insularis; assembly: GCA_023614405.1. NCBI lineage: Eukaryota > Viridiplantae > Streptophyta > Magnoliopsida > Poales > Poaceae > Avena > Avena insularis. The sequence goes on along the minus strand of CM042689.1, from coordinate 13,296,234 downwards.
AGACAAATTTTTTATCTACATATTAGTAGAAATGCACTATTTTTTCTAGGATTTAGCGCAATTTTAACATATAATATGATGTTGGCCCTGGGTTTGGTGAAATTCTGGATCCGCCACTGACCGAAGGGACGGATCCACCATAGGACAGAAGTGTACAAATATACACCCAAATTTTTCTGCAAGAAAATACATAGTGTATTGGTTGGACAAATGTATCACTTGTGATATTTTCTAGCCTATATACGTTGCATTTTCTCATCCAAAACGAGGTTAAATCTCGAATTAGCAAATAGCAGGGTCTGATAAAACACCATTTTTCAGCCTTTTCACCTTTATGTTTTGTGTTGGTTGAAATTGTACACCCAAAATTAAATTTCTAGATCCGTCCATGGTTGACCGGCTCTAAAGTGTCGTGATGGGATATGGTTGACCGGCTCCGAAGATCAGCAAAGGAAGTATATATATTACCATGTGCCGATGTTGACGTTTTGCTAAAAAAAACATCATTGCAATGTACATTACAATGTGCCGATGCTATTTTCCACTTTTACGCTAATCAAGAAATTTGTTATTATGGTTTCTAAACTTTTATTTGTATATGTAGTGAAAATATATAATTGATTGTAGTATAAATATGTTGGTTCGTATCAACACAAGTGCATCTTTCTATACACGTGAGTCATGTTTACATATGCGATATGTGCAAAGTGTAAGGAAAATAAATCTCAAGTGACGGTAACAACGCACAGGTATTTAGCTTTTTTTGAAACAATACGCACAGGTATTTAGCTAGTACTTCTATGCTCTAATACTATTTAACACACATAAGTTACATTCAGTTTTCCCTCAAAAAAAAAAAGTTACATTCAGTTTTGAACAGGGCCTTGGAGGTGTCATTGACAGCAGGCCCCGCAGGTGGGGACCCCTGCCAGCCAGCGGTATCCAGGAGCCTCGTTCGTCCCGTAGCGCAAGCAAACCGTGTTGGCAAACGTGACCCCAGCCGAGAAGAGTAACCGCACACCAGCCCATGCACGCCTGCGAGTCCCATGATCTCATCCCATCCCATCTCAACCCACCACCGCCTCTTCCGCCCAAGTAAACTGCTTCCCCAGTAATCAGCGAGCGCATTAAAACTGCCGGGTAGTACATCTGACCGGCGACGCCCGACACCCAGCACGCAATCTCTATCCCATCTCTTCGGCATTCGGGGGGCACCGTGCTCTCTACCTTCCGTGCGCCACCACGTAAATTTCCCACAAAAACTTGGCGGCGGCGTCGACGGCGATGGGGAAGCTGGCGAGGATCGTCGACGGTATCAAGACGAGGCTGAACAGGAAGACGAAGGGGGAGAGGGAGGACGCGGCGGCAGCGGCGTGCTACGGCAAGATGGACAAGACGGAGAGCATGAGGGTGGAGATCAGGAGCCGCCGCGCCCAGCGGCTCATCACCAAGAACCTCGCCGCCGCCGACAGCCTCGGCCACGGTCACGGCGCCGGCGCCAAGAAGACCAAGAAGCGCTTCTTCGGCTTCTGAACGGGAATGGAAGCTCGATCGATCTGTCTATCCTTCCTTTCCTCGTTTCAAAATACAAGCAAGATCGGTCCGGCCCTTGGCCCTTTTCCCTTGTCGATTAATTAGTTGCTCGATTGATTAATTAGTTCCCTTCCGTAGATCATCATGTAATGTGGTTCGTGGTGCATGCAAATATGATTATCCCCGTTGTCATCATCCATGCATGTGTTTTGTGCCCTGTGATACCTTGTTCGCCTTTCTCTCTGAGATTTTATTTTTGGAAGTATTTAATCGGCAGAACGTGAGCAATTGAATGGTGGAAAAAGTGAACAGGCCGCCGCTACAAATAAACGGAGTACAGGCTGTGCTGCAGCTATAACAGCCAAACAACAGATTTATGCTGCACAAAATTGATAATAATAATTATAAAAAAGTTGACTTCTAGAACAAAAACAAAAAAGACTACTGAAAAAAAATACTTCGATCACAATTCACAAATCAATTGGCCTTAGAGGATGCAATTTTGGCAGGACACCGTCTCCTTCGGTGGCAGGAGGTCTTATTTTCAGAGGTTGGGTAAGCATCATTAGTCATCATCCCTCTATATCGTCGTTGTTGGTCATGTCCTCTAGATCGAAAACCCCGAAACACTGAGATTTTCGATATTGTCTTGGTTTTCAAATCCACATTTTAAGTTAAAATACACATAAAAATAATCACATTTATTTTAGTAAATCTAACATCCGGAGGGGAGATGAAGATGATCAATAATGAGGAGTAGTACATGGAAAAGGGTTGCAAAATAGGAAACATCGACACCTGTCAGCATTGGAGCAGTACGATAGAAAAATGGTGGACCAGTGCTAATTGACAATAAGGTAGCGCCACAAATTACCAAAAACTCAGGACAATGCGATCTATCATTTATGATGTAAAAAAATACTAGTAACTATTGAGAAGTAATTGTGAACTACAAAAATAAAATCAATATTATCCAAAAAAAAAACTCATTTAACAACTAATATGACTATATATTGCAAATGGAAATAGCTCCTGACACAAATTTCATGAGCCTCGCGCACCATGGACACCCTTCCCTCTGTTGCGGCCTTCAATTTAATTTTCATATTTTGGGAAATCACCATTTTACCCACCATGCTTATGTATCCTCCCCATGCATTCAAAAGTCTAGAACACCCATACTTTGAACATTTTAGTGTGAATTCATAGATAATTCGTCTTCAAAATAGTGGGAATGTATGATTTATTACAAGTTGTTTCAATTTACATGTCTTTCATGCTAATTTTACGTAGTTATCATGTGAAAAATAAAAATTCCTTTTTGAGAAACTTGGACAGATTCAAAACTCAAAAAGTCAAATACATTGTTGAAACATGCTCAAATTCAAAACACCCACAACATAAAAAAAATGGAAGGGAAGTGAACAAAGCCTGGCCCACCAAAGACCAGAAGGTAGCAAAGCCATCCTCACAGGCCCACCACCTACCCCGGCTAACTCCCCCTCTCCGTCTCCGTCTCCGTCTTCCTATCCAATCCCATCTCCTTCCCTCCCGGCGGTCTGCCTCGCCTGTGACCACCTCGCCGTTGCCTCCCTCTCAACCGCCGCCGGCGTTGGAGATGCAGGCGACGGCCGCATCCTTCCTCGCCCGCCCGCTCCCGCTCCCGCGTCTCCATCGGTGCGGACGCAACTTTGAAGTTTGAACCCTCCTGACTCCCTCCCTTGTTAAATCTCTAGCCTCTTTTTTTTCCGGGTTACTGACTGGGCCCTGTGCCTGTGGCTCTGGTGGGTGCAGCATTGGCGGGGGAAGACATGGGGTGGTCGCTGTGCGCGGAGGCGTCTCGGCGCTGCCGCCGCGGCTGCGGGTGGTGCGGTGCTCTATGAGCCTCTCTATCGGCGCCGGTTCGAGCGACGCCGGAGACAGCGGATTCAGCTACCGTAAGAGAACTTTTCAAACCCTAGCTCCCATGTAAATGCCGTCGCTGATTTATTTCGGAGGACGGATGGTATAGGATTGGATGGTACTGCAGGAAGTTTTGGTGTTGCTGGTGAACGGGACAAAGAATAATAATATGTGTCGGTAGTTGCACAATTTAGTTTGCTTTATGTTGAATAATTGCTGATAATATTTATAGGGGGTGACCTGAGCATGACTTGCATTGAGATTGAAAGGAAGTGTGGAGTTGCTACACTGCATGCAATTGATGGATATTTTGAGGATTACTTCTTGTATGTCAATCAGAAGTACATAGTTTAGAGAGGACAGAAGCATATGCATTACGGGGACAACTTAGGGGCACTGCTGCACTAGGAAGGAATATGCAGAGAATGCGATTGCTGGTTCGGTACTATACCTTTGTTATTAGATTGGGGATTGATCAAACTAAGGGCTGTGTTTTTCGCCAGGTGTGGTTAACTAAAACAGAAGATGATATTTTGGTATTGAAGAACTAAAATAATTTATCTCCATTTCATTGTTGACTTCCTGTCTTTATAACTATACATAATTACACACTATCATTGACCACAGACTTGAGGTTTATTTACGATATATGAATTCTTTGTGAACTTGTAATGATAGCGAAGTGTTTCATATTCATTGTCTTGACAAATCAAAATGTGGTCTGCAGCTCTGTTCGCAAGTTATCTCTTGTCCTTGACATGAATAGCAAATATGTAAGAAGACAACTTTCATTCATTTAGTGGTGGTAACTTGTGTCAATTTGTATTTTAGCTGTTTCCATAGTTTTTATTGTTGCAACTCTTGGTTGTTATATACATCGCTAAGAATGTCCAGATTTGTAGGCCCCAACTTTTGTCTGTTTCGACAAAGAATTATGTTTATCTGAGGTCATCTTCAGCCAAGTTTATGTGTATCCACAGAGTATGCTCCTGTCTTCCGAAGATACTGTGAGTGGGATCCCTACAAGCTTCTTGGTGTTGATCGTGATGCATCCGAAGAAGAGATCAGGAGTGCAAAGAACTTTCTAGTTCAGCAGTATGCTGGGCACGAAGCAAGCGAAGAAGCTATTGAAGGTGCTTATGAGAAGATAATAATGAAGAGCTACCAGCATCGGAAGAAAACAAAAATTAATCTTAAGACCAAGCTGTTGAAGCAAGTCGAGGAATCCCCATCATGGGTTAAGGCGTTGCTTGGATACTTTGAGGTGCCATCAATGGATATTATTTCCAAAAGATTATTCTTTTTTGCCTTCATTGCTGGATGGAGCATAGCAACTTCTGCTGAGAATGGACCTGCATTCCAGGTATATTCTTTTATTATTTTGACCTTTGAAGATCTGCCATTTCTTGTTTAATGGCATGTTTCTGTCCCATGTTTGTTAAATGATACTGACCTAAAAATGTCAAACATAACTTGTTTATCTGACATAAGTACTAAATTAAGTGTCATTAAGTTATGAGCAATCATACAAATCATCCGAATTAGAAAATCACAACTGATGATTGCTGCCGTATGCATCTATTTCATTGATGTTTATGTTTGACACCTGAGAACTCAATAGCAAGGACAAGGCAAGCCCTACTAAGTGATAAACATACTAGACGTTTGAAGTGCCCTCCCAGCTTAGGGATCACTGTATTGACAAGTAGTTATCTTGTGCAGCTTGCGATATCACTCTTCTCGTGCATATACTTCCTTAATGACAAGATGAAGAACCTTCTCAGAGCGTCCACCACTGGGTTAGCAGAGTTTTATTCATTGAACACCTTGAATTATATCTGCAACATGTATACTCACGCATTTGTTCTTCCAGGTTCGGAATACTTGTTGGTGGCTGGATTATTGGTTCTCTGCTGGTCCCTATTATCCCAACATTTATCATCCCACCTACATGGTCCCTTGAGCTTCTTACCTCGTTGGTCGCCTATGTTTTCTTGTTCCTGGGGAGCACTTACCTCAAATGAAACCCTGTCATTCTTGCAACCGTAAATTGTAGAATTGTTCGGAAAATTTTGGCTGTTGCTGATATCTCTACCCTGGTCCTCGGGGAATTGGATGAACAACTGCTTAGTGTTTTATTCTCCTCGTATACTCTTGCGGTGTAGCTGCATTTGTTTTGTATGCACCTGTTGTCCATCTACTCACTTGTGTAGATTACTGATTCATGTGGGTGCTGCTTCATTTTCGCCCTGTGCTGCAAGCGAACGGCTGTATGGATTGTCCATCGCTGGAGCCTAGATACTGGTGCTGTCAGATTGTTATTTCATACCGGAATAGAATATGTATATGTGCTGTAGCAAGACTTATGCATCTATTTTGTATGTCTGCCCAACTTGAAAGAAGCATCTACTGTCACAGATGTTAGCAGTCACCAATGTTAGCAGGAGTAACCCCAAAATGTTGCGCTCCGACATTTTTCTGAAACTGTTGGATTGCAAAAAACAAAATGTCTTGAACTGTTGTGTGTTGTGGTGCATTATTTGTGACCGTTGTAGAGTAGTGGCGTAAGGACCCTCTGCCAGTCTGCTGTGTTGGCCTGGTCCACACAGAATAGGGAACCAGTTAGGAATCCAACGATCGTACTCCATATGAACTGACCCGGTGGCTGTTCCCTTCCTTCCGCTGTCCATTTTGGACGTGTTTGGTTGCTCGGGCTGAAAATTCATGTTTTTCCGAGTTGGTCAGCAGATGCTGTATGGGGGAGATTGTCTTTCCCTGCGTTTGGTTCGATCTCCTCTCGATCAACTGGTTTAATCTTCTTTTGATCTATTGGTTTAATCTCCTCTGCATTTGGTTCAATCTTCTCTTGATCCGTTGTTTAATCCGCAATGTATCCATTGTTTCATTCTCCTCTCGTTCAAACACTTCATTCTCATCTGCATTTGCTGCTCCGTCTGATCATCCATTCCATAACTTGGGTCCATTGTATTTTTACAAAGCCTAGCAATGTGCCCTATGATCCCATAACGTTTGCACTTACGTCGTCGAGTTGGTGCACCACCCTCTGCACTATCTCTCATCCTATTCTTCATTGACCTACCTATTGGTCTAATAAAAACTGGAGGGTATAGCTTGAAGCCTGGATCCACTTTCATTTATTGGTCTTTTCCCAACAAGGCTGGAACATTCTGAGCATATGCTGCCCTAAATTTGGCAACGGAGAAACACTCCGACACATACTGATCAACTTCGTCCTCTTCACCTCCTAGAACACCCATGAAAACAATGCATGTATGCAGGATTTCCCACGGAGCTGTCATTGTTTGCAATAGCATGTCCTATCAACCAAACTCACTGAATACGTCCATTGCCTATCTTTACTATTAGTGTATGTTACCTCAGCCTCCATTTCTCTTCTAATGCATTTTATCTTCAATTGTTTTACCCTAGCATGCAAAGCCTTAATCAAAGATGGGAGGATGAGATGGCCAGCATATACTGTTGATGCAATTTTTTGACGCAAATCAGTCTTTATCATGATCATGTTCCTAATCTTATCAAATATTTGCCACGACATAAGCCATTTCAATGACTTGACCTTTGCATTTAAACTCTCTGCAAGGTTACTTGTTACATAGTCTACCTTGCAAATTTCATTGAATCGGCTTCTTGACCACACCATTCCATGATGTGCATCCAAGTACTCCTTCACCGCAGGTTTTTGTTTATACAACACTTCCAAATGATACAGATGCTTTCTCAAACTGTATGTGTATGAAGCTGGCCATAGGTTATTGGAAATGATACAGATGCTTTGGAAGTGTTGTATTACCAAATTGCATACATTACTTATGCATGATAGCATCATGCTTCTTTAAACATTAGTCCTTATCGGATCAATGATGTTGATTTCAGATATTGAATCTTATATTGTCTCGAAGACCGTGAGTGCATAATCTTGCAATCACAAAAGGCAAGTTCACACTTGCTCATGTCCTTTGATTATTTTCTGTAAAGTATTTTGCAAATACAGTGTTGTCATCACCTGCATTTAAAAAAAGGTTAGAAAACACTATTTTTATAATAATATGATTATAGGTTATTTACCATGAGGTAATAACCTACTATGAAAGTTCCGGTGGTAAAGGAACATATTATCTAGGACTTAACAACCAATGTCGCCAATGATTCTTGCGCCGTATATCACGCGTTAACCATGAGATTTGGAATGGGACGGAGAAGTCAGTTGTATCCTCTTCCTCTCGCATGTAGCCGGATGTGCAGGTCATGGCTGTTATCACTCGTAGCGTGCATATTAATTGGTAATTCGTAGAGGATATGCAGCATATGGGTGGGAACCCTCAACGTCCCACGATAGTTCTGGCATCTAACGAGATGTATAAACCATTGTCGTAATTCAATGGGTGGGCATGGTATACACCAAGGAGGCATGCGGGGTCGCGAAGGGGGCAGTGATTGGCTTGGATCTTAGTCTAGGCCCCACACCAAGGAAGTGTGGATGAGAATGCAACTCGGATGTGCAACAAAGCTAAGATCTCTCATGGATAAAGTGACGCACCTCTGCAGAGTGTAAGAACTGTAACTTGTTACTCCCTGTTTCGGGAAGGAGCTGCGAACGCGGTGGGAAAGGAGTTTATTTTTGATTCTTCTTTGTAAGAAGTTTCTTTCTCTCTCTTTAGCCTAGAGTGTTCTCTGGATCTTGTGTAAAGAGTTGAGTTGTAACCTATAGTCATGTCTTGGACCTGCTATATTTCTGTTGTACCACTCCGAGGGATGTAATACTAGTGAATGGTGTTTCATTGGTGTTATGTCAACGACTATAGTGTACTACATCATGCAGTGGTATGTTGGATCACCGCAACCGCAATGCAGTGGTGCACCCGTGATCGCACACACGTCCGGGTACCCCGACAACCTCCGCGCCCTCGCTCTAGCGAAGCAGCGGAAGAAACAAATCCTTTCAGAAAAAGCCATCGGGAACATGTATCTCGCTGATCCGAGACCACGGGGGAATTCTAAAGGAAGAAGAGAGATCCTTCACGAGGAGGTGTGAGTGAGAAGTGAGAGGAGGGGGGTACTTGTATAGGGGAGGGGCAGCCCAAGGGGGCATGGCCGCCGGCCATGGAGGGTGCCCCACCTCTCCCTCAATCATGTGGTGGAATCTCCACTCACATAAACACACCTCCACTCACAATTCCACTCACATGCATTAATTTTCCACCAAAATTAATGCAAGCTCTCATTAAAAAAAATCTTTTATTTATTTTATTCAGAACTTTGTTAATTACTCTAATTAACAAACATTCATATAAAACCCCTTATAACATTTCAATTTCACATGCAGAACCTGTTTCAGCAATTTCAACCGAAACGATTCCGGTGTCTAGTGAAATAAATTTCTGCGCTTTCTTTTTATTTATCTGGCATTTTATTTGCTCCAAATGGTGTCGGTATACCTTAAGTGTGTCACCCTATGGTTCGCAAATAATGTAGACATGATCGAGACCCTCTTCGATCAATAATCAGTAGCGGGACCTGGAGATCCGTACTGACTCCCACACATTCAACGATGACTTCTGTGATCGTGTGAACCTTATACACATGTAACTCAATCCCTTTGTCTCGCGATATATTACATGTACGAGATTCGATCATCAATATCTCCATACCTAGTTTGATCTCGTTATCGACATGTACTCTTTCCTTGTTCCCGTGATATAATATTCTAGTGATCAAATCACTTGCTTGCAAGCTAACTAATGTGATATCACCGAGAGGGTCCAGAGTATATCTATCCATCATCGGGATGGAAAAATTACACTCTTGATCCATGAGCCTCAACATAACACCTTCGTAGCACTGAACTCATCTTTATAGTCACCCTGTTACGGTGTGACGTTTGATGTTATCAAGATACTCTTCCGATGTTAGTGATTGACATGATCTCGTGGTATAAGGACTAAGATTACTTCGTATGATGTTATAGCAATATAAACACAATGAATTTGATCATAATGCTATACTTTGGATGAATGTTCATCACATCATTCCAACAATGTTGGGACCTCGTTATTAACATCATCCAATGTCCATGATCAGGAAACCTTTGATCATCTTGTTAATCAACGAGCTAGTTTATAAGAGAGGCATAACTAGGAACTTTCCTTTTGTTTATTAAACACACATGTATTAACGTTTCTGTATTAATATAATTATAGCATGCAAAATAATCATTTATCATAAATAAGAAATACGATAATAACCACTTTATTATTGTCTCTCGGGCATATTCCCTTCAAACGTATCTATAATTTTTGTTGTTCCATGCTTGTTTTGTATCCACTTTGCTTTACTTTGTCTACACTTTGAGGTATTTTTATATGTTTTTGGAACTAACCTATTAAAAAGATACCACAGTGCCAGTTGCTTGTTTTCTGCTGTTTTTGGTTCTAGAAAAGCCAGAAAATAAATATTCTCGGAATTGGATGGGACGAAAGCCAAAGTCAATATTTCATCGAGGAGAACACGGATCCAGAAGACGAGACGGAGGAGGTCCACGAGGGGCCCACACCTGCCTGAGCCGCGAGCCTAGCGCATGAGGGGGTGCGGCGCCTGCACCCCTCCCTCCCCTTCGCCTATAAGAAGCCCCTGATGCCTAAACCCCAAGCACCCGATCAATCTTCCACGAAACAGTCCGTAGCCGCCGCCACCATCGTCCCTAGATCGGGGGGATCTGAAGCTCTTACCTACACCCTTCCGGAGGGGAGAGATCATCCCAGAGGCCTTCTTCATCACCATGCCAGCCTCCGGTACAATGCGTGAGTAGTTCCACCTTGGACTATGGGTCCATACAGTAGCTAGATGGTTGTTTCTCCTCCTTTGTGCTACTCCCTCCGACCCATATTAGTCGACTCTAATTTGGATGTATCTATCACAAAAACATATCTAGATACATCCAAATTGAAGTCAACTAATATGGGTCGGAGGGTGTACCATGTTTAGATCTTGTGAGCTTCGTTCATGATCAAGATCATCTATTTGTAATCATGCATGTTGTGTTTACGGGGATCCGATGGATATTGAGATTACTATGTCAGATTGATTAATGATTCTATCTTGTTGATTCTATCATGTCTGTGTTGTTTGAGATCTTGCATGCTCTCCGTTTCTAGTAGCTATCTTGGCCAAGTAGATGCTAGTGACTCCAAGAGGGAGGATTTATGCTCGATAGTGGGTTCATGCCTCTATTGAATCTGGGGAAGTGGCAGAAATCTCTATGGTTGTAGATGTGTTGTTGCTAATAGGGAGAAAACAAAAATCTCTTGTTCATGGAACAATTGTATTGTTTACTTTACACACATTGCTTAAAGCAGTTATCCGTTGCTTGCAACTTAATACTGGAGGGGGTTCGAATGATAACCTGAAGGTGGATTACTAGTCATAGATGCATTTGGATGGCGGTCTATGTATATTGTTGTAATGTGATGCGGCTCAGATGACTGTACAACTTCGTTATGAGCACAACAGTATGTCTTCCCTCAGTAAGAAACCAAGGTTATCGAACCAGTAGGAGGAAGGAAACGACCCCAAGGTGTTTCTAACAACTTGGAACCTGCACAACACAAACTCAAGACTTTTCCCCAACGAAGGGTTAGGTTGTCAATCTCATCGGTTTGCTGAAAACAAAGGATTAAACGTATAGTGTGTAAGGTAATGGTAGCTTGCAGAAAGTAAACAGTAACAGTGGAAGATGTATCAATGGTAAAGATTGGACCTGGGTCCACAGTACACTAGAGGTGTTCTCCTTAAGATAGACAACATAAAATGCTGGGTAAAGAAATTACAGCGGGGCAATTGACAGGACAGAGCAAGGCATAACAATGCAATACTAGACATTCATGATCCTATGTGATTTTATTGGGCATTACAAACAATATACATAGACCGCCATCCAACTGCATCTATGAATAGAAATCCACCTTCAGGTTATCATCCGAACCCCCTCCAGTATTAAGTTACAAGCAACGGATAACTGCTTTAAGCAATGTGTCTAAAGTAAACAATACAATTGTTCCATGAACAAGAGATTGTTGTTTTTTCCCTAGTAGCAACAGCACATCTACAACCTTAGAGATTTCTGTCACTTCCCCAGATTCAATAGAGGCATCAACGAGCATAAATACTCCCTCTTGGAGTCACTAGCATCTACTTGGCCAAGAAAGCTACTAGAAATGGAGAGCATGAAAGATCTCAAACAACACAGACATGATAGAATCAACAAGATATAATCATTAATCAATCTAACATAGTAATCTAAATATCCATCGGATCCTCGCAAACACAACATGCATGATTACAAATAGATGATCTTGATCATGAACGGAGCTCACAAGATCTAAACATGGTAGCACAAAGGAGGAGAAACAACCATCTAGCTACTGTACGGACCCATAGTCCAAGGTGGAACTACTCACGCATCATAATGGAGGCTGACATGGTGATGAAGAAGGCCTCCGGGATGATCTCTCCCCTCCGGTAGGGTGCCGGGAAGAGCTTCAGATCCCCTCGATCTAGGGACGATGGTGGCGGCGGATACGAACTGTTTCGTGGAAGATTGATCGGGTACTTAGGGTTTTGGTATCGGGGGCTTCTTATAGGCGAAGGGGGAGACCGAGGGGGTTACCGAGGCGGCCGCACCCCCCACGCGTGGCCTGGGCTAGCCCACATGGCCAGGGGGTGTGGGCCTGATACGTCGGAAACGTATCTATAATTTTTGATGTTCCATGCTTGTTTAGTATCTACTTTTCTTTGCTCTGTCTACACTTTGAGGTGTTTTTATATGTTTTCTGGAACTAACCTATTAACAAGTTGTCATAGTGCCAGCTGCCTATTTTTTCTGTTTTTGGTTCCAAAAAGGCAAAAAATCAATATTCTCGGAATTGGATGGGACAAAAGCCAAAGTCAATATTTTACCGTGGGCAACACGAAGCCAGAATACGAGATGGAGGAGGCTCACCAGGGGGACACACCCCTTGGCGGCGCGGCCTAGGGCTAGGCGCGCCTAGGGGGGTGCAGCCACCCTGGTGGCCCTCTGCCTCTCCTTTTCGCCTATAAAGTCCCCCCGATGCCAAAACCCTAAACACCCGGTCAATATTCTACGAAACCGTCTGAAGCTGCCACCAACATCGTCCCTAGATCGGGGGGGGGGTCTGAAGTTCTTCCCGGCACCCTGCCGGAGGGGAGATCATCCCGGAGGCCTTCTTCTCCGGTATGAAGCGTGAGTAGTTCCACCTTGGAATACGGGTCCATGTAGTATCTAGATGGTTGTATCTCCTCCTTTGTGCTTTCATGTATAGATCTTGTGAGCTCCGTTCATGATCAAGATCTCATCTATTTGTAATCATGCATGTTGTGTTTGCGGGGATCCTATGGATATTGAGATTACTATGTCAGATTGATTAATGGTTTTGTCTATTTGATTCTATCATGTCTGTGTTGTTTGTGATCTTGCATGCTCTTCGTTGTTAGTAGCTATCTTGGCCGAGTAGTTGCTAGTGACTCCAAGAGGGGGTATTTATGCTCGATAGTGGGTTCATGCCTCTACTTATCAAGGGAAGTGACAGAAATCTCTACGGTAGTATATGTGTTGCTGCCACTAGGGAGAAAACAACGGTCTCTTGTTCATGGAACAAGTGGATTGTTTACCTTACACACTTTTCTTAAAGTAGTTGTCTGTTGCTTGCATCTTAATACTAGAGGGGGTTCGGATGATAACATGAAGGTGGACTTGTAGTCATAGATGAAGTTTGATGGCGGTCTATGTATATTGTTGTATTGCCCAACGAATCTTATAGGATCTTTTTTTCTAGTATTGCATTGTTATGCCTTGCTCAGTTCCCGTCAATTGCCCTGCTATAATTTGTTTATCCTTCATGCCATGTTTGTTTATCTAAGGAGAGCACCTCTAGTGAACTATGGACCCCGGTCCAATCTTTACCATTGATACATCTTCCATTCATCATTTACTTGCTGCAAACCATCATTACGTTCCACACCATACAGTTAATCCTTTGTTACAGCAAACCGGTGAGCTTGACAACCTCACTGATTCGTTGGGGCAAAGTCTTGAGTTTGTGTTGTGCAGGTTTCCATGTTGCTTGCAACACCTTTGAGACGTTTCCTTCCTCCCTCTGGTTCGATAACCTCGGTCTCTACTGAGGGAAAACTTGCTGTTGTGCTCCTCACATCTTGCTCTTGGGGTTTCCAATGAAGTGCTCCCAAGTCAACACCGGACGCATGCATCAAAGCTTTCTAGCGCTTTTGCTGGGGAGTGTGAGGACGTCTTCACAAGGGGAGTCCTTCTCAACCTTTCTCTTTACTTTGTTTTTAGTTTGCTTAGTTTCTTTTGCTTGGTTTTGTTTGCCTCTTTTTATCAAAAACTCCAAAAAATTAGTTTAGTTTGGTTTGCTTTCTCTTATCAAAAACACAAAAAAAATTAGTTCCTGCTTTAGCTGCTGCTGCTGTTTTTGGCTTGCTCCACTTTTGCCAAAATGAACTCTGCTGAGAACACCAAGTTGTGTGACTTCACTAGCACAAACAACAATAATTTCCTAAGCACTCCTATTGCTCCACCTGCTTCTGATGCTACCCTTTATGAAATTAAGTCTGCTTTGTTGAATATTGTGATGAGAAAGCAATTTTCTGGTGCTAGTTCTGATGATGCTGCTGCCCATCTCAATAAATTTGTTGAACTTTGTGAGATGCAAAAGTATAAGGATGTAGATGGAGATATTATTAAGCTCAAGTTGTTTCCTTTATCCTTGAGAGGAAAAGCTAAAGAATGGTTGCTATCCTTGCCTAGAAATAGTATTGATTCTTGGATTAAGTGCAAAGATGCTTTTATTGGAAAGTACTACCCTCCTGCTAAGATTATATCTATGAGAAGTGATATTATGAAATTTAAACAACTTGATAATGAACATGTTGCTCAAGCTTGGGAAAGAATGAAATCTTTGGTTAAGAATTGTCCCACTCATGGACTTACTGCTTGGATGATTATCCAGACTTTTTATGCAGGTTTAAACTTCTCTTCAAGAAACCTGTTGGATTCAGCTGCTGGAGGTACCTTTATGACCATCACCTTGGGTGCTGCAACAAAACACCTTGATAATATGATGGTTAATTACTCTGAATGGCACACCGAGAGAGCTCCACATGGTAAGAAGGTAAATTCTGTTGAAGAAACCTCCTCTTTGAGTGATAAGATAGATGTTATTATGGCTATGCTTGTTAATGGGAAAGCTCCTTTAGATCCTAATAGTGTTCCCTTAGCCTCTTTGGTTGCTTAAGAAGAACAAGTTGATGTTAACTTCATTAGAAACAACAATTTCAACAACAATGCCTATAGGAATAATTTTGGTGGTAACAACAACTATAGGCATTATCCTCCTAATAATGGAAATACTTATTATGGTAGATCTAGAATGCCTAGTGAAGATAGGATTCTAGAAGTTGAAAGATCCACTAAAAACTTTATGCAAATGCAATATGAGCAAAACAAGATATTCACTAAAACTATGGAAGAACAATCTGTTATCTTGAAGAATATTAGTCATCAGCTTGAGAATTTGAATAGAGATATTCCTAGTTTACAGTCAAAAATTTTGAGTGCTGAGAAAAATATTTCCTCTTTGTCTGAAGCACAGTCCTCTTTGATTAATAAAATGGCTGCTAAACCTGAAACCATGGAAAGTACATTTGCTGCTACTCATTCCATACAAGTTACTATTGATGAAAATGTTAGACTGTTATCCCAACTTCATGCTAAGTGGGAAAGGGAAGCTGAAATTGATAAAAACAATAGTGTGTGCACCATCACCACCACTCATATGGATGCCACTAAACCACAAGAAGTCACTATTCCTCCTCCTACAATGCCTAAGCCTAATGAGTCTACTACTAGTGATGCTAAGTTTGATTTTGATCTAGATGGTTGCAATATTTCTGAAGTGATTATGTTCCTACAAAAGCTTGCTAGAAGTCCTGATGCTAGTGATATGCATGTTGCTTTCACCAAACACATTACTGATGCTCTTGTTAAGATTAAGGAAGAGAAGTTAAAACACAAAGCTTATATTCCTAGGAAAGTAGAAGATAGTTGGGAACCCATTATTAATATGCAAGTGAATGACTTGGATCTCAAAGCTTCATGCGATCTTGGTTCTAATGTCTTTATTATGCCTAGGAAGATTTATGAAATGCTTGATTTACCACCTTTGGAAGATTGTTATTTGGATGTTCCACTTAATGATAATGCTAAGAAGAAACTCATGGGAAGTGTTAATGATGTTCTCATTATGGTTAATAATGCTTATGTCCCTGTTGATTTCTATGTTTTGGATGTTGAATACAATGTGTCATGTCCTATTACTTTGGGAAGACCTTTTCTTAGAACTGTTGGTGCCATCATTGATATGAAAGAAGGCACCATTAAATATCATTTTCCATTCAAGAAAGGTATTTAACACTTCCCTATGAGGAGAGAGAAGTTCCTTTTTGCTCCTCCTTTGAAAGCAATGTTTGATGTTAATGCTTTTTCTTTGAAAATACTTGATTTCTTGCTTTTTGTGCCTAACTTAAAGGCGTTAAAGAAACGTACTTGTTGGGAGATAACCCAAGAGTTTCCTTGAGTCTTGGAAGTTATTACTTCAGTAATGACCTCTCCTTATCCTTTTTGTTTGCTTTTTGTGCCAAGAATGACCTCTAATGAGAGGGAAGTAAGATTTGGGGAGTTGCTGTCCCGAAACAGATTTGTGTCCTCCACCATAAAAATTTGTGAGGAGTCTTTGTAAGTCGGATTGAGTGTTCAATTTACGAATAAATCCACCAGTATGTTAGCTAACTTTCATTAGTTCAACACTTTTTTATTTGAGCAACAGGAGGTCTTCGAAAAAAATCGGTTTCTACCTGCTGGTCTGTTTTGACAGATTTCTGCCATTATTTGCATTTGCTTCTTATCGATTTCTTTTTTAGTTCTCTTTTGGGGAATTGAGCTTTTTAAAGGAAGTTGCTTTAGTATCTTGTGTTTTTAGTGAAAGTTTTGCTGTTCTAAAGCTAAGCCTAAAGGTCTATTATCTTTTGAATGCAGTAATGTTGCTAATGAAGATTGTGTGAAGTTTTGTATGAAGGAAAATTTTCAGGTGTAGAGAGAGAATGATGTAATGAGATGAAGAATGGACAAAAGATCAAGCTTGGGGATGCGACCCTAGTGTCACCCCAAGAAATATCCAAGAAGTACAGGCGTCAAAGCTTGGGGATGCCCAAGGCATCCCCTTCTTCATCAATAAAAAGCCTAGGTCTTTCTAGACACTTCGTTTTTATTGTTTCATGCACTGTTGTGTTGTTCTTGGAGCATCTTAGTTTTCGTTTGCTTTGATTAGTTTGTTTAGTTTGCTTGAATAAAGTAGTTTGGACCCCCGTTCTCGCTGTGTTGTTTCAAATAAGTCGATTGGTGTTGGAAAGGAGTAGGAAGTTCTTGCTTGAAAGTGCAAGAGGAGCTTGCTTTGACTGTGACTTAGACTTTATCATGCCATGCTAGGTGTTATTTGGACCTTATGCTTAGTGATTATTGCTTTAGCATGTCTTGTTCCAAACAATTAGGATTGCTTAGTGTGCCTTGAAAAAATCATGCATTGTTTTAGCATACAAAAGCATAGTATCGTGGTATTCTCCTTTGATGTTTTGTTTGGTTTGACTTGGCACATGCTCACACCATGTTATGACTATGAACAAGTCACCATAGCCTCTATGATCATTTAGTACTTGACTTGTAGTACCAGTTTATGCTTTGATTAGTAATGTTTTGTTGCTCTACATGATTATGGCCATTATTGCTCTCTTAGTTGGTTGCTCCCAGTCTTTTGCTAGCCTCCACTTGTATGAGTAAGTTTTACTCATGCTTCCAACTCCCAAGAAACCAAGTTATTCCAAAGTGTCCACTATAAATACCTATGCATGGTGTGTTACACCATTCCAAGCATATTCTTGTTTTCAGCTATCTTCCAATTAAAAAGTATTTTGTTATATGAAAACTTAGTGATTAAAGCTCTCACGAACTTGATGGCACACTTTATATTCCTTGACCCTAATAAACTTGAACCATTGTGTCATCTATGTTGTATATGCTTGCACTTATACGTTGGAATTAGCAGAACCATGCTGTCATGGGGAACGTTTTCAACATTGCACTTGTACTTGTACACAGTCGATATCATGATCTTTTGTCTATGGATGTCACCGGTGTGAAATAAAAAGGGATCTTGTAAGTCCATGGAGTTATGTATTTTATGTTAGAGAAACGCCTGGGCCGCTAGCCTAAGCCATGCCTAATCATGGTAGAAACTTGCGGCATCACCATAATGAGCTATCTGTGAAGCATCCTCAATAAAAATCTATGCAAATAGTAAATAAAAAGATCGCTGAGATGCTCATTGTCTGCTTGCCTTGTCATTTTAGTTATGGGAAAGCTCCTGTACCATGTGCAAGGGGTACCCCGTTGGCGGTTCTCTATGATACGCATGTACTTACTATGACAAGAACTTACAGGTGACTGAAGTTGAGTAGCATGAGGTGTGACCCTCATATTCAAGGGACATGAGATTGCCAGCTTATAATTTGTCAAGCATATACTCCATAGTTTGTTCACTTTAACCTTAATCACTTCAAGATGCTTATGATAGGGGCAATGAGGGCTGAAAGCTAAACAAGTACCATAATTTTTGGAAGCTCTTTTTGAAACTTGAAATCCCAACTTCCCTTTATGAAGGGCCTTTCTTCCACCACTATATTGAGTCTCCACCTTCTACCTTTAGGCACCATTAAGAGAGCATAGTTTCCATTCTTAGTTCTATGTGTAGTGTCCCAAAACTTATTGATTGATGCATATTGTGATATTACTTGTTCTTGTGCTATTTGTATCTAGTCACTCCATGAGGGACAAGCTGATTGCCACTATGCCATGTTTTCTGTATGTGAAACAAATAAACATTTTTGAATGCATGTTATTCATGATCTTTGTTTGTAGCCTTTCATGTTGCATGCATAGTTACTTTGTCTTACTGTTAGAACTCCATCTTTCATGCACATGTTTAGAGTTCTTTGATCCCAGCTTTCAGTGCTTGCAAATGGTTTGATCTTGGTTTTGATGGTGCATGTCACCTCAAAAATTATTCTTTTTATCACTTACCTACTCGAGGACGAGCCGGAGTTAAGCTTGGGGATGCTTGATACGTTGGAAACGTATCTATAATTTTTGATATTCCATGCTTGTTTAGTATCTACTTTTATTTGCTTTGTCTACACTTTGAGGTGTTTTTATATGTTTTCTGGAACTAACCTATTAACAAGTTGCCATAGTGCCAGTTGCCTATTTTCTTCTGTTTTTGGTTCCAGAAAGGCAGAAAACCAATATTCTTGGAATTGGACGTGACAAAAGCCAAAGTTAATATTTTACCGTGGGCAACACGAAGCCAGAATACGAGATGGAGGAGGCTCACCAGGGGGACACACCCTTGGCGGCGTGGCCTAGGGCTAGGCGCGCCTAGGGGGGTGCAGCCACCCTGGTGACCCCCTACCTTGCCTCTTCGCCTATAAAGTCCCCCCGATTCCAAAACCCTAAACACCCGATCAATATTCTACGAAACCGTCTAAAGCTGCCACCAACATCGTCCCTAGACTAGGGGGATCTGAAGTTCTTCCCGGCACCCTGCCAGAGGGGAGATCACCCCGGAGGCCTTCTTCTCCGGTATGAAGCGTGAGTAGTTCCACCTTGGACTATGGGTCCATGTAGTAGCTAGATGGTTCTATTTCCTCCTTTGTGCTTTTATGTATAGATCTTGTGAGCTCCGTTCATGATCAAGATCTCATCTATTTGTAATCATGCATGTTGTGTTTTGTGGGGATTCGATGGATATTGAGATTACTATGTCAGATTGATTAATGGTTTTGTCTATTTGATTCTATCATGTCTGTGTTCTTTGTGATCTTGCATGCTCTTCGTTGTTAGTAGCTATCTTGGCCGAGTAGTTGCTAGTGACTCGAAGAGGGGGTATTTATGCTCAATAGTGGGTTCATGCCTATACTTATCAAAGGAAGTGATAGAAATCTCTACGGTAGTAGATGTGCTGTTGCCACTAGGGAGAAAACAACGGTCTCTTGTTCATGGAACAAGTGGATTGTTTACCTTACACACTTTGCTTAAAGAAGTTGTCTGTTGCTTGCAACCTAATACTGGAGGAGGTTCGGATGATAACCTGAAGGTGGACTTCTAGTAATAGATGAAGTTGGATGGCGGTCTATGTATATTGTTGTATTGCCCAATCGAATCTCACAGGATCTTTTTGTCTAGTATTGCATTGTTATGCCTTGCTCAGTTCCTGTCAATTGCCCTGCTGTAATTTGTTTACCCTTCATGCCATGTTTGTTTATCTAAGGAGAGCACCTCTAGTGAACTATGGACCCCGGTCCAATCTTTACCATTGATACATCTTCCACTGTTACTGTTTACTTGCTGCAAACCATCATTACCTTCCACACCATATAGTTAATCTTTGTTACAGCAAACCGGTGAGCTTGACAACCTCACTGATTCGTTGGGGCAAAGTCTTGAGTTTGTGTTGTGCAGGTTTCCATGTTGCTTGCAACACCTTTGAGACATTTCCTTCCTCCTTCTGGATCGATAACCTCGGTCTCTACTGAGGGAAAACTTGTTGCTGTGCTCCTCACACCTTGCTCTTGGGGTTTCTAACGAAGTGCTCCCAAGTCAACACCAGACGCACGCATCAGGGCCCCTCGTGGCCCTCCTTTGTCTTGTCTTCTGGCTCCGTGTTCTCCTCGGTGAAATATTGACTTTGGCTTTCGTCCCGTACAATTCTGAGAATATTTATTTTCTAGCTTTTCTGGAACCAAAAATAGCAGAAAACAGGCAACTGGCACTCTGCCATCTTGTTAATAGGTTAGTCCTAGAAAACGTATAAAAATACCTCAAAGTGTAGACAAAGCATAGGAAAGTGGATACTAAACAAGCATGGAACATAAACAATTATAGATACGTTTACGACATATCATAATACCCAATCAAATCTCATAGGATCATGAATGTCTAGTATTGCAGTGTTATGCCTTGCTCTGTCCTGTCAATTTCCCCACTGTAATTTGTTTACCCAACATGTTTTGTTATCTATCTTAAGGAGAACACCTCTAGTGAACTGTGGACCCCGGTCCAATCTTTACTATTGATACATCTTCCACTGTTACTGTTTACTTTCTGCAAGTTACCATTACCTTCCACACCATACATTTAATCCTTTGTTTTCAGCAAACCGGTGAGATTGACAACCTCACTGTTCGTTGGGGCAAAGTCTTGAGTTTGTGTTGTGCAGGTTCCAAGTTGTTAGCAACACCTTGGGGTCGTTTCCTTCCTCCTACTGACTCGATAACCTTGGTTTCGTACTGAGGAAGACTTACTGTTGTGCTCATCATACCTTCCTCTTAGGGTTTCCCAACGAAGCTCTATAGTGATCTGAGCCGCATCAGTGGAGTGGGCTCCAAGGCTAGGGGTAGGGGCGACTCTGGGTCGAGGACGACATAAGGTAGGAGGGAACGATGGCAGGGCAGTGGAGGGGCGATGTGGGAGCCGTTCCAGGCTCGTGGGGAAGCGAATGCCTTGGGTGAGCGAGAATGGCCGGTCCGATGTGTCTTCATACGGCCCCACCCTTCACCACGTATGCAAGACCCGTCCCAACGCGGCCCCACCCTTCACCACGTATGCAGGACCCATCCCAACACGGCCCCACCCGTCAGCATGTAACGGTCGAGTCCACGTAACATAACGCTCAACGCATGACCCGACCCAACGCGGTCCCACCAGTCAGCATGTAACGATCAAGCCTTTGACCTGAAGGCATACCTTCGTCCGAGCGCCTGCGAGGGTTTCGTAATATAGCAAGGGGAAAAGTGAAAAAAAGTTAAGCGGCTGGAGAAACTGAGTATAACTAACGAACCAGGGGCACACAAATAGAAATCCCTATTTAAATCCATCCCTAGCTACTACGAATTGTAGTTTATCAATATCTCCCTAACTATATAGAAAATAGCAGTTTATCATTACAAACCAGGGGATAACTCATGAATAGCGATAAAGGGGGGGAGGGCAAACTTCTCCTTCTTCTTCCACCGTTCTTCTCAACCGTGCACTTCATTTCTATGCGCGCCACATTGCATTGGCGCACTCATTCCTCTTGTTATTCCAAACTTCAATGTCGTTGTGCTCGACACCATGGTTAGTCTCAACATCATCAGGAGTTATATTTACCTCTTCTAGGAAATGCTCATCCAGACCCCATCCTAAGATCTAGCTATGAAGGATGCAACATGCAAGAACAAGCTTAACTTTAGTGGGAAAAGTGTGGAATGGATTCTGATCAAGAACCTTGAATTTATTTTTCAATCCAGCAAACGCCCTCTCTATGGTGACTCTCAAGCTAGAGTGTCTAAGGTTGAACAACTCATCCGCATTCTACGGTCTGTTCTTTGGGGAGATGTCGTTCAGATGATACCTGGTTTTCCTGTAGGGTGGTAGAATCCAACAAGCATACCCAACATCTCCAAGAAAGAACTTACCATCAGGGAGCCTAAAAAGGTTGTCAGGAAGAATGCTTGCACCATGGGCACGCCCTTTCCAACCAGCTAGCACGTATGTACATCTGAGATCAAAATCAACCGCAGCAAGCATATTTTGACTAGTGTAGTGCTTCCTTCCTCTATATACAGAAGCTTGTGCTTTCAACACTCCAGCTATCATATAAATACCATCTATTGCGCCAATACAATCTTGTGATGGTAAGAACAAACAAAGTGTGATGATTTTGTGCATTGTGGTATTTTTAGGAATAGAAAAGGTAGTACGTGTCCTCACCTTGAAATCTGGATACCATCTGCGGTTGTTTCGTATCTTGGGGGTGTTTGACCTGAAGGTGGCTTGGTCTTCTCTTCTCTGAGCTCCCCAATTGCATGCATGACTTTGTTGAAATAGCGGAAATATGTCTCGATGGATCTCCTGAATGTATTGTGGATGACTCTGAAACTTCTAATATGCCCTACAACATGAAAGAACATCGTCACTTGCTCTTCAACAAGGTGTGAAACTATCTTGCAACAATACTCTCTCCCTAAACCTTTTCTAAAGTTCATAGAAGGGGGGCTCTTATTATCCGAAGCATTTGGACAGCCTCTAGGTTGCTCTTGTTGTGCATGAAGTTTAGATTGGGAATCATATCCTAATCTTGGACTAGCATAAGACCGTAATTCACTCTTGGATAGGCATCTCACCTCATTGTTCTTTTGTGGATCACTAGAATCTAAGCCTGAATCACATCTACCAGTGATGCTGTCTGATGGATCACACCATCTGGTCGGCGGCCTGTTCTATTAGATATAACATGAGTACTTGCTAAATCTACAGTACAAGCTGTCAAAAAACTACGGGAAAAAAGTAGGAGATGACACAGTGGTTTACCTCCGTCATGGCAGACAAGGGAGACTTGTCCGGGTCAGAGAAGAAGATGACCTCGTAATGTCGCTCGTGACTCGCAAGCGACGTGCCTCTAAGCTCGTGGGTGAGGTAGATCTGCGGAACCGTCGCCGCGTCGTTCGCCGGTGTCGGCTGGGGAAAAGAGGGTGGTGGTTTGCTAGGACGTGACTCTCCGTTTGCCGCGAAACGCCGCAGCCTTCGATTTTGGACGTCTGACAATCTCGTCTCAGCCTCCCACACGCACGGCGTCTTCGTGTTTTGCGCAGCTGTGGCCTAGCTTCACAAAAACGACGGGCGTTTCCTTCTGTCTGACTCAGCATTTCTTTTACTACCATGTTGTCCACAACACATTCCTAGTTCATGACATCTACATATATGAAGGTGGAAAGCTTCAGCGATCGGTTAGCTACGCCAAATCAGGCTTCGGTACTGTAGATCACATCTACAGTCACCGTGCATCTACAGTACCTTTTCCTTTTTTTTCTTATTGCCACGTAAGTCTCTGTAGGTACGTACGATGTTGTTGCGGAGCTTATCTCGATCCGTTCCCACCGCTCAATAACCGTATGCCTCTCTTGATTTTCTCTCTCCCTCATCTGATTGAGAGCTTCACCAGCGTCGCCCTCCTCACGGCTGTGCCATTGACCACCTCCTCTAAAGCCGCCGGCTACCCCGACCCTTCCCCGCATCCATGGTCGAACAATCTAGGAGTTCCACAATTTGCAGTCTTGCCATACCAAAAAGATCACGAACCCTCCCAATTGCCGTCGCCAGTCGCCCCGGCTGGCCGGGCCTCTCCGTTAGCTTGTATGAACACACGACCCTGTTCGAGCAATGAGTCGCCGGGGGCCAACGACGTCGTCAACTGAATCGGGTCCTCATCCAGATTGCCGCGTGCTCTTCCTCTCCATCGCTACTCTCCATGGATGCATTGGAAGAGCGAAGACTTGGACGATTGAGATCAGCATGGAGCATCAAATGGCGGCGTACGTGCCAAATCACGGTGCAGGTCAATGCTCTCCAGCCAAATTCCAGTAGTTTGATGAATCTTTGTTTTTATTGCAGGTCATCTATTTGACAAATTGATTCTTGCGAACCTAGAGTGTTGTTGTATGGCTTCTCTGATTAACCTTGGATACAGTCTTGATCTCTTAGTTCTTTTTCTCGCATGTTGCTTGCGTTCTTTTATCCGATTACTTTTTTATTTTGGTAGGCGACTTGCATGTTTGCAGCCCTCTGCTTCTTCCGATCATGTTAGTATTTTGTTCTATTCCTTTTATAATCAGCGTGTTTGTTGTCTACAGGTTCTAGTATGAGTCCATTCAGCGTTTTCCTTCGCCGCCGGCGTCATCCTCCTTCTATGTCGCTTCCTCTGGCTCTTTGTCGGCATCGTGTACCTCCTCCGACTCAGCGGCGAGGTTGGTCTTCTTCTGTTCTAAGTCACCTCCGCCGGGATCATGTCCTCTGGTAGTTCTATTATTCGTTTTCTATTCTTATTCATTTATTTCTTCCATCGATGCATTTTTCACGGCAAATCGGACCTTCCTCCGGATTTTATTGTCCACTTCCTAACCTTTGTGCTAATTCATCCTGCTATAATATTTATTGGCCCTTGGATAGTTATTAGTGGCAGTTAATTGGATTTCTATTTTGTCAGCATTTGTGGTTTCAGAGAAGCAAACTAAGATGGCGTGCTTTAGATCCAATGAGTAATATTATATCTTGCAATGATAATTTACTTTTAGCATGTTTAGGCAAGTTTTCATGAAAATACTTCTGATAATCAAATTGTAAACCCAGTTAAATGATTATTCGCCGATACTACTAAATGTAGATTATGCTATTATCCCTGAAAAATTTAGAGCCTATTCACTAAATGACCTATATCTCAAGTATCAACACATCATGATTTCCTTTCACTTGAATGCTGATCTTTATAATTGTAGGCTCTTCAAGATGTTTCAGATTTCACTTTTTTTTATTTTTTGCTATGCATCTCCATGCAGCTTTCAAGGATATTGTCGAGGAGGTTGAAGGTACAGGAAGGTGGCTTCGCAGGCAGCAAAAGAGGTTGTCTATTTTGTTTGTTGCCATTGCATTATATTTGACTTGCGGAGCTTTGGTTGCTGAGGTAAAAAAATTCAGTAGCTACTTTCTTATGTCATCTTTCAGCAATATTGTTCTGAGGTGTGATTTACCAAAAATATCTTTCGTATTGTTCTCACTGTAGCACTACCTTCATTAAGAAATTGTTTACACATAAATTAATCTTCCGTTTATTTCTCAGCATGTACTTTACAAATGTAATGGTTAATTTCGACGATGATTGATGGTTGATATTTTCTATTGTTTTTCCAGGAACTTAACATTCAAAATTAATAGGCATTTCTTAAGGTAATGTTTGTTAGAGTTATACTTAGGGCGTATATGAGATGGAGTAGTACTCCACTCGTATACGTATCAATCTTTGTATTATGCCACACAAGGGGTTTTTCCTTGTTCTATAACACGTAACCGAAGCCACCGAAAGGGGCTATCGTTCCCGTCATTATTTTCTACATGGTATCAGGCCGTCCTTTTCCCTTCTAGCTGCCGCCGCCGCAGGTGCCCTCACCGCCGCCGCTGCTCCCTCTCCTCCGACGATCTTCCTCCAAACTCACATCAGGACCTTCCCCTCCCTCTCCTCTACCAATTCCCCACTTTTTTACACCCAAAATCCCTTCTACAACCCTTCTCCACCAAAACCCTATATCAATCTATCAGGACCAATGTCGACGCCCTCTTCATCCTCTCCTTCGTTCTCCGTCGGTACTCCTCCGGCCATGAGGCTAACCCGCGACAATTTCCTCTCCTGGCAGACTCAAGCGATGCCCGCCCTCCGTGGTGCCCGTTTCATGGGTCTTCTTGACGGCACCGACAAGGCTCCACCTCTAACCCTTGAAGTCGAAGATGAGAACCAGAAGAAGATCACTATGCCCAACCCCAACTATGATACGTGGATCACCAGGGATCAGCAGGTCGTGAGTTTCCTGGTGAATTCACTCTCGGAGGATGTTCTCCCCCATGTTTATGGCCTTCCCCACGATGTAGATGTGTGGGCAGACCTGGTTTCTCTCTTCCCCTCGCAATCCAAGTCCAAGGTCTCGAGCCTGCGAGGTTCCCTCACCAATACAAAAAAGCTTGACCTCACCGCTCAACAATACATCACCAAGATGAAGGGGTTTGCTTCGGAACTTGCTGCCCTAGGCAAGCCTGTCGATGACGACGAGCTCAAGGACTACATACTCAATGGCTTGGATGGATCTTTCAACCATCTGGTGTCGGCTATCAATGTTGCCCCCTCTACGACTCTTACTGATATGTGTTCTCAGCTCCTCGCCTGTGAAAATCGTGACCTCATGCTTCAATCTTCAGGACAAGCCTCGGGGTCCTTCATGTCATCTGTTAATGCTGCATCTCGTCGCCCTCCTGATGCCTATTGTCGACCCCCAACAACCCCTACGCCAACACCTTATCATTATCCTATGCCGCAGCCTCCACCTGCACCCTACAACCCGCCACCACAGCAGCCCTACTATGCCCCATATCCTCTATCCTACCCACAATCCCCATCCCCTGTCATGCAATTTCAGCCACCTCTCCTACCCTTCCCCACCACCCAACCATCCTATATGCAGCCCTCTCCACAACCCTACTACCGCCCTCCATCACAACCAGCGCGGCCTCCTCCACCGCCATCGCGTCAGGATCCTACTCGCAACAACAACCAGCGCCGCAAATGGGGGCGTAAGGATCATGGCCGTGTTGCCACACCATGGCAGGAAGGTGTCTTCTGCCAAATCTGCAAAAAGGAAGGTCATGCAGCTGCCGACTGTTGGTGGCGCTACGGCGATGACGACGATGATGATAGCCCCAAGGATTTCAAAGGTGCTTATGGTGTTGATACAAACTGGGTGATTGATACAGGAGCAACCAATCACACCACAGGACAACTCAACAAGCTTCAACTTCATGAGCCCTACAATGGTCGTGATCAAGTTCACAATGCTAGTGGACAAGGTATGGAAATTGCTCATATTGGTCATTCAGTTTTGCAAACCCCGCAATGTTCTTTTAAACTCAAAAATATTCTTCACGTTCCTGATGCTTCCATGAACTTGCTTTCTGCACATAAAATCACTCTAGACAATAATGCCTATATTGAAATTCATCCTTTCTTTTTCTTGATTAAGGACAAGGCCACACAACAAATCATGTTTAGAGGTCCGTGTGAAGGTGGCCTCTATCCCCTTGTTCCAGTTTCCATGGGGTCATCTTCCAAGCATGCTCTTGTCACCGTCAAGCCTTCATCCTCCACGTGGCATCGTCGCTTAGGGCATCCGTCATCCTTTATTATTCAGCAAGTTCTTAGGAAGCATAGTTTGGCTTATACTCCAAAAATAAATTCTTACATATGTGATCCATGCCAACAGGCTAAGAGTCACCAGCTACCCTATCCTGTTTCCACTAGTATTTCTACAGTTCCTTTGACACATGTTTTTTCTGATGTATGGGGTCCATCTCCTCTTTCTGTAGGCAAACATGCATATTATGTAAGCTTCATCGATGATTTTAGCAAGTACACCTGGATTTATTTGCTTAAAAAATGTTTCGATGTTTATCAAGTTTTTCCTGATTTTCAACAATATGTTGAACGACAATTTGGTACAAAGATTCTCACTACGCAAACTGATTGGGGTGGTGAGTATGAGAAGTTAAATACCTTCTTTCAGTGAGTAGGCATTGTTCATCATGTTTCATGTCCTCATGCTCATCAACAAAATGGTTCTGCTGAACGTAAACATCGTCATATTGTCAAAGTTGGCCTTGCTTTGCTTGCCAATACCTCTATGCCACTCAAGTATTGGGATGATGCTTTCATCACTGCCACTTTTCTTATAAACTTGTTGCCCACAAAAGTTCTCAATCTTGAGTCCCCCACTGAAAAGCTTCTTCATGTTAAACCAAACTATGAGTCTCTTCGTGTCTTTGGTTGTGCATGTTGGCCAAATCTTCGTCCCTACAATAAACACAAACTTTCTTTTCGCTCCAAACGATGTGTGTTCGTCATAAAGGAGTAAAATGTCTAGATGTTACAACTGGCTGAGTCTATATTTCCCGTGATGTGGTTTTTGATGAAAACATCTTTCCGTTTGCTGAGTTGCATCCTAATGCTGGTCGTCGTCTCCGTGAGGAACTTCTCCTTCTTCCATATGACACGCCAAACTCAAACTCACACAATGGGGGTGCGCTTGCTAATGATCAATATGTGCACAATATTCCTTTTATTCCTCTTCTACGGGTTCCTACTCTAGAGGCATCAAGATTGTCTCAAAATGTTGTGCAAAATTCTGGTGAAACTGGTGCAAATTCCACATCAAATCATGCAACACAAGAAAACAATGCTACAGGACCTCCTTGGCCTGATCCCGAGGCTGATACGCAGCGTAGATCCTCCTCGGATCGTGCGCCTGTCCCCTCTGATCCTGCAGAGTCAGAGCCCGCCCGGGACTCGACGTCCTCTCCTAGAAGTGCGCGTGCGGGCCAGTCCGGGGACGCCACGTCTGGGCGGGAAGAGCCCCGATAGGCCCGGTCTCCCTCGCGGTCCCCCTTGCCCCCTCTGCACCACTCCGATGCTGCCACGTCACCGCCTCCCTCTGAGTCTGCGTCGATGCATGACAACGACCCGGACAACACTCTCGATAGCGACATATCTCCCGCCCAGGATCAGTAGCTCAGATCTTCTATGCAGCCACAGCCTGTGTCGCCTCCTGTTGTTGGTGTGCAAACACGTTTGCAAAAAGGTATTCGACAGCCTAAAAAATAAATCGATGGCACTGTTAGATATGCTTTGTTGACATCTACAGGAGAACCTCAAAATCTAAAGGATGCTCTTTCTGATAAAAATTGGAAGCAAGCAATGCAGGAGGAATATGATGCACTTATTGACAACAAAACTTGGCACCTTGTTCCATCAGGCTCCAAGAAAAATGTGATTGATTGTAAGTGGGTCTATCGTATTAAAAGACATGCTGATGGCAATATTGACAGGTATAAGGCAATGTTAGTTGCAAAGGGGTTTAAACAACGGTATGACATTGACTATGAGGATACTTTTAGCCCTGTTGTTAAAATTTCCACTGTTAGACTTGTTCTCTCTGTAGCAGTCTCAAAAGAATGGATTTTAAGGCAGCTAGATGTCAAGAATGCGTTCTTACATGGTGTTCTGGAAGAGGAGGTTTATATGAAACAACCACCAGGGTTCCAGTCTTCCGCTACTCCTAATTATGTTTGTAAACTTGATAAGGCTCTTTATGGTTTGAAGTAGGCTCCCAGAGCGTGGTACTCTCGTCTCAGTGCCAAGCTTCATACTATGGGTTTTATTCCATCCAAGGCTGATACGTCTCTGTTTTTGTTCAACAAGGAAGGTATCACTATGTTCCTCCTCATATATATTGATGACATTATTGTTACCAGTTCGTCAGACTCTGCTATATCAGTCCTTCTGTGTACTCTTTGTACAGATTTTGCTCTAAAAGATCTTGGTGATTTGCATTATTTCTTGGGTCTTGAGGTTCATAAGCACTCCAATGGTTTGTTGCTGAATCAGGAAAAGTATGCTAATGACATCATTCAGCGTGTGGGTATGCAACATTGCTCACCGTGTCCTACACCTCTTGCAGTTAATGACAAATTATCATTAACTGAGTGTACACCACTTGGTCCAGAGGATTGTACTCAGTACAGAAGTATTGTTGGAGCTCTTCAGTATCTTACTCTTACTAGACCTGACTTGTGTTTTTCTGTTAATAAAGTCTGTCAATATCTTCATGCTCCCACCACAACACACTGGACAACAGTAAAAATGATCTTGAGGTACATAAATGGCACCAAAAAGATTGGACTTACTTTTCAGAAGTCGTTATCTACTCTTCTTAGTGCCTACTCTGATGCAGACTGGGCAGGTGATCTTGATGATAGACGGTCTACAGGTGGGTTTGCTATATTTTTTGGTGCTAATCTTATTTCTTGGAGTGCTCGGAAACAGGCCACGGTCTCCCGTTCTAGTACAGAGGCAGAATATAAAGCTATAGCTAATGCTATAGCTGAAATTATTTGGGTTGAAGCTCTTGCTCGTGAGCTTGGTATCACTCTCAAGGAAAAACCATGCTTATGGTGTGATAATCTTGGTGCTACGTTTCTATCGGCTAATCCAGTTTTTCATGCTCGCACTAAGCATATCGAAATTGACTATTTCTTTGTTCGAGAACGGGTTGCTGCAAAGAAACTTGATGTGAGATTTAATTCTAGCAAGGACCAAATTGCAGATGGTTTTACCAAGACTTTATGTAATACAAAGCTAGATGAATTTAAGCGTAATCTCAACCTCTTCCAGGTTTCGATTAAGGGGGGGTGTTAGAGTTATACTTAGGGCGTATACGAGATGGAGTAGTACTCCACTCGTATACGTATCAATCTTTGTATTAGCCACACAAGGGGCTATAGTTCCCGTCATTATTTTCTACAATGGTATTAGTGAGGCCCGGTCAACACATCAGTTCTTTTAGTTTGAAGGTTTTCTTGGAAGGTATTACAACTTCTCCTTGCTCCTAGCTTCAGGATGAGGCCAGAATCTATAAGCTTTGCATCATATTTTTATCATGGCCAATGTGTTACAACCTTGCAGCTATTTGAAGCATAGAAGGGATAATATGGCACAGACTGACGCCCACCAACCCACTTACCCACCACCACCATGTGCTTAATGATTCCAATTTTCTACATGATATTGTCTATGAAAAGTGACACGGTTACACGTGGCAACAATCAAATGTGATCATTTTTTTTCATTCAGAAAAGAATCAAAGAGGCCCATCATAGAAGAAACTGTATGACGGGAGGGCGCTAAAGTATATGGCTTACCAACAATGAAGCGAATTCCTGTATAACTAATATCATGGTTTTATCCAATCATGTTACTCTTAGATTTGAAGATTCAGACTAATATTTCATGTCTTACGAATACTGATATTTCTCCCGGATGCAATTTAGGCGTCTGAAAGCTGAGGTGTGGTGTAAATATTCCATAACCTTTGTTTCCTAGCTATTGGTGGACTATTTCAAGTTATGGGCTGCTGATTTTCTACTAACGAAAAGGCAACACTGTTAATATGCTTTTAACACAATTCCATGGTGCTTTAGGGCCTCTGTTGACATTCTATTTGTACTTAAAATTACATTAAATTTGTTACCAGTACTCCCGAGATTCTGGTTGTCATTTTATTTACTTGGTGATATACTTAGCTCAGATTATTTGGTCCCTATCAGATATAGGTAATATGGAACTTCGATATCTAGCATTTTATTTTGCAATTATAGTATGTACGCCCAACAGAATTTTCCCAAATGATTTACTCAACAGATGGTCTATCCTCACCTGTGTATGTTTTTTTGTTGTTCATATCTGGCTGGCAATTCTGCAAACACGAATGGGCAGGAGAGTTGATGGCCTTGATCTGAACCTTTGCCAGCAGTCTAATCATTCGACAACAACACCTACTGAACTCCAAGGTGGCATGATCTGCAGCTGTGGAACTAGGCTCATGGCCTTATATGTAGTGCAGTTCCCTTCAAAGTATTACAGGTTCTATAGTGAACTAAGTTCATGATCTGAAGATGGTCCTGGCTAAAATTACAGGTTATACGGTTAACTCAATCAATGTATGATCTGAAGCATATTGCCCGCTGCGCCTAATTTCCTAGTCAATCACTGAATTTTTGCAACCACGAGATGTGTTTGTAGAGATGCGGGCTACCAATGATGCCCTAGACGTCGGCACACGCTCACAAACAGCTCCAAAACGGGTGTCGCTTGCTTCCCGGACGCCAAAACTGGCGGCCGGTTTCGCAGGTCGCCCGTGGCGTGGCACGCGGCAGCTGTCAGCTGCTGCTGAGGCTGAATGCATCGCTGGCCGCAGTGCGCGCAAAGCCACACACACACACACACACCAAAGGTGGATGGATCCATGCGCCCTTCAGCATCTCGAACCGGGACCCCTACCCCGCATGGGCTGCTGATCCCTACGGCCTAGGTTCATTAGATTAACCCCAACCCAGATGGCGAGGTGAATCAACAGTTTAGGGGATTAGCCTACTCCCTCTGTCCGCCGCAAATAATTGTACTTCTAGGCTTGTTCTAAGTCAAAATTAGTAAAGTTTGACTAATTTTATAATAAAATGTATCAATAATTATGACACTAAATTGGTATCACTAGGTATGTTTTCAAATCTAGTTCGTAATATATAAATTATATGTAATATATATTGTTATATTTATCTATAAAGTTGGTCAAAATTTAAAAAGTTTGATTTAGCCAAAAACTAGAAATACACTTATTTGCCGACGGAGGGAAACGCATGCAGTAAACAAACGGCCTATGCCGTACGTTAAAGATCTCGCCTCAGTGTAGGGATGCTCCGTGCTGTGCCGTCCCGTCACACACATGCGCAGGGCGTCTCGCTGACGCGTTAGACCCACCTGATCTAGGCGATTACTCATCATATTGCCGATGTACAACGTACTTTTTTTTTTGCGAAAAATGTGCAACGTACTTAATAGTATCAGTTAGTAGATAACCTGTGGATGCGGAAGAGGGTCATGCATGCAGTTGCAAAGCACGCGCAGCACCGACCCGAGTATACTCCGATCTAATTTGGACTCGCCGCCACATTTTCTCGATCATTTGTTAATTATTACTCGGCATGGAACGTGTTGCTCTGCCACATTTTTTTTGATTTCCTATAATCGCGTTTATAGTTATATATATCGCGTATGTACGTACGTACGTACGTACCCCCCTGCGCCGTGCGTGTCGTGGAAAGAGGGGACTTCTCCCCAGCATCTGATTTGCTGCGCATCTGGGGAGAAGCGGGCCGGCGTGCCCCTTTGCACTTGCACGTACGTACGGGCTCCTTTGTTTATCCATCTTCATTCACGCGCTCCTTGCCTTGCTTTATTATTGTTCCTTTGTTACTTATTAACACTACAAGTACCACTGATGGAAACATGAACGCTACGGACTCGTGTAAATAAATACTCACATTTCATCCTGGGGTTTGGCCGCATGTATTATTGCTGCACAAGCCAGCCCTTTCGCGCCGCAGAGGTCTGGGGCTACATACTTAGAACCAGACGAGCCACATTGGTAGGCCTGAACTAAGATAAGATTGGCAGGAAACGTTGTCAGTCGTCTCTCTCTCTATCTGTACGCATGAAATATCAGAAAGAAGCATACGTAGTTGGAGAAGTTCGGAAGGAAATAATTTAAAAATTGCTTGTGGTGTTCTCAGCCGCCATGCAAAAGCGACGTGTCAGGCATCGATCGAGGTTTCACTGTTGCAGGACGACGACCGACAGTTCCCATTTCTTAATACATACTCTTTCAGTTCCAAATTACTCTGCGTCTTAGGTGGATCAAAGTCAAATATATTAAAACTTGACCAAACATTTTTAATAGAATAATAATATTTGTAATATCAATTATATACAATACGACGAGTCTAACTATATTTATTACATATTTTAGATATTAATAATTTTTATATTTTATAGTCAAAGTTTATAAAGTTTGACTTTGACTAATCTAAAACGCAGAGTAATTTGGGATAGAGGAAGCAGTAATAGTAGATACGATGCATTTCTAGAAGTTTTCCTTGTTAGATAGATCTCTAACGTGACTGGGCCCAATGGTCCAAAGACGCTTCTAATCGCGCCGATCGGGGCCCATCCTTATCTAGGACGGTGGGCCCCTGTCGCCAGCGCTATATAAAGTGGTGGGGAGCCGGCAGCACGATCTACGAGGTCAGCCGTGCCCTAGCCGCCCCACCTACAAGCCAATCCGATCTAGGCTAGCGCTGCGCCGACGGGAAGCTCCACCGACGCCACCCTAACCGCACGCTCGCCACACTCCCCCATATCACCCATGGCCAACGACGGAGGTTCTAGCTCCGGCACCGTCGGCATTCCCTCCGCTCGTGTCTCTGCCGAGCCGTGAAGCGTAGAGCTCGTCTCTGTTCTCTCTATGTCTCTCCGTTCTCGATCTACAAAGGTGATGTTTAATGCTACTGTTAGATCTAGACTAGATCCGTGGTAAAGTTGATTTGAACATTGGTATCAGAGCCATGGTATTAGTTGCTAGATTTTACAGTGCTTTTTTGTAGAAAGTAAAAAGTTCAAAAGGAAATAATTAGATCCAAAGTGTGCCTGCCCTATGGCCGCGCCGTTCCTCTCGATCTAGATGGGCATCCATTATGGAGACATCTAGAAGAAGAACACACCCTTCGGGGCAAAGCAAAACCCTAGATCTAAAGTCCCAAAAGATCCCGAATGCAAGTCCTAACCCCATAGATCCCCAAAGAAAAGGCAATAAAAAAAAACAGGGGAAAAAGGGTCCACTCCGGCCATCGCCGGGAAAGTCTCCGCCCCACACCTCGGCCACTTGACGACGGTGCACCCACTCTCGGGTGGATGCACACATCGGCAAGGAGCAAGGTGGGGGGCGCCGCCGCAGTTTCACTATGGACCAAGCAAAAAAAAAGGAGCAAAGGCTCCACCGCCGCCCCTCTTGAGGTGGACGCACCGCCGGCAAGGAGGGCGGGGAGGGGCAAGGCTCACAGGAGCGGAGCAGAGGGAGGGGCGCGCCGTGGCGGCCACCTCGCCTCGCCCGACTCGCGGGCTCGCCGCCGGAGCGGAGCAGAGGGAGGGGCACGCCGTGGCGGCCACCTCGCCTCGCCCGACTCACGGGCTCGCCGCCGGAGCCAAGGCGAGGAGGGGCGCCCGAGGCGCCTCACCGCCTCGGCCTCGCACGGGGGCAGCCGCCAGATCCCAGCCGGAGGGAGGCCACGGGAGGGGCCGCCTCGCAGCTTGAAGCTGGCCACGGAGCTGAGGGAGGCTCACAGGCGCCGCCACCTCGGCCCAACATGGCCGCCACGCCGCAGAGAGGGCGTGAGGGAAGGGGCACGCCTCTCCTCCACAGCCCATCTGGGTGGATGCGCTGACGACGCGAGGCAGACGCTGGGGACACCGCGGCCATGGATGGACACGCCACGACAAGGCAGCGACGCCATGAAGGCCATTTGCGCACGGGAGTGGGGAAAGTGGGATTAGGGTTTTGGGGGGCTGGCGGCTGGGGGGTTATTATAGCCCCGATGCGCTGCTGGATCTAGGCAGCGCAGGATTAGACGGTAGGATCGATCGGCGGCGGGTGGGGCGAAGGCTGTGACAGTTGGCGCTTTGGGTTGGCCTGGCGGGCGCCTATGGCGGGGCTGGGTCTGCAGCATTGGCAAGGCAGGCAAGAAGCTTCGCGTGCCGAATGAAAAGTAGAGCCATGGTGGCCTGGCGGGCTTGGCTCACGGCCGGGCCCAGGCCGCTGTGGAACGCCCGCTGCTTTTTTTAGCAGTTTTTCTGTCTTTTGTTTTACAGGGATGTTTTAACTGTTTGGCTTAAAGTTTTTTAGTTTTTTTTTGCACAGTTTTTTCTAGTCACCTTGTTGCAAGTACTTTTTGACTAGAGAATGATGTAAAGGCAGAATTTTTTCTGTAAAGTTCAAAGTATAAAGAAAGTTATTATTAAGTTTCCGCTGCAAATGTATGGTTTAAATTGCAACAATGCAATAAAAGTTGATTAAATTTTGACACAAAGATGTGATTAAAGTGATTATGTCTCATGCTATTAATTGACCAACGTTATTAATAATCATGACCATAATTTTTTCCTATTAAGTATTAAAGGTGCATTTAAATTTATTTCTGCCCAACGGTGATGTAATTTTAAATAGCACGAAACGATTGCATGCTTAATTTATACCAACGTTGAATTAACGCATACAATTGTTTTACTTGGTGATCTCACATCTTTTGTGATTTTTAGGAGGTCTCAACCTCATGGCATGTTTGAAGGACATCCCGCTCCTAAGGGGGGACAACTACTCCGAATGGAGGAAGAAAGTTGACTTGGCGTTGATGCTACGAAGTGGATTGGTGGTTGACACCAAGCAAAGTCAAGCCCGACCCGACCCCGTCAAGGCTTGAGGAAAGTGCTAACTTTGAGAAAAGGAAGAGGGACCATGCTCCATTGGAGCTGGCCTACTCTATTGATAACCAGAAATGGGTGAACGCCAACAAGAAGACTCTGGCCTTCGTAAAGAACACAATTGAGAACGCAATAGTGGGCTCAATTGGAGAGTGCACTGAGTGGTAGTATCTCGCCAAGATAAAGAGCCGTTCTTGGCTCTTCAAAGATATATCGACCAGTGTTAAAGCGGTAGTTCTTGAAAAAAGTATACGGGAGGACCCCACGGAATAAGAGAGCACATCTTGAGGATGTCAAACATGGCAGCGAAGCTCAAGCCCATGGATGAGGACCTCGAGCTAAAGCCAGCACTCTTGGTGCACCTTGTGATGGCCTCACTTCCACAGCCTTTTGAAAACTTTGTAATAAACTATAATATGTCCCTTGAAAAGTGGGACATAGAAAAGACCATTGGGATGTGCTCCCAAGAAGAGGAAAGGTTGAAAGCCCTTCACGGCGGTTCTCTGAACTTTGTGAAGGATAACAGGAAGAGAGGCTTCACAGGTGGCAACCATGGTGGCTCACCCTCCAAGCCCCATGGCAAGGGTCCAATGCAGCACCAGTACCAGCATCACCAGTCCACCCCTGGGGAGAAGGACCAGTGCCATCACTGTAAAAAGACTGGCCACTACAAGAAGGACTTTCCAGTTTGGCTAAAGTACATCATGGCCAAAAATGGTAAAGATATTGTTTCTTTTGTTAATGAATCTTTGTATGAAAAGTTTACTAGATCCACTTGGTGGATTGATTCTGGAGCAACTGTTCACGTTGCCAACTCTTTACAGGGGTTCCATTCGACAAGGACCACGCCAAGAAGAGAAAGATGCATTGAAGTGGCGAATGGAATAGAAGCAGAAGTGGAGGCCATTGGTGACGTCCCTCTGGAGATGGCTGATGGCTCTTTGCTTTTGCTCAAAGATGTGCTTTTCGTTCCTTCATTACATAGGAATTTAATAAGTGTTTCCTGTTTGGACAAAGATTCTTACGAATGTTATTTTGGAAATGGCAAGTGTGCCATTTGGTTGAAAGACAAATGTGTGGGTGTTGCTACATTATTTGATAAGTTATATTTGTTATCCCTGCATGAGAAAGTTTTTTCTGTGTGTGATATGAATGAAAAAGTTTCCTTGTGGAACAAAGAACAAAAGAAAAGAAAGCGAACTCTTGACTCATCGAAACTATGGCACTGCAGACTAGGCCATATTTCGAGGGGAAGAATAGAAAACCTCGTTAAAAATGACATTCTTCCTCCATTAGAGTTCTCAGACATAGAACAATGCATAGATTGCATTAAAGGAAAGTATGTCAAACAAATTAAAAAGGGTGCAAACCGAAGCATAGCTACACTAGAAATAATCCACACGGATATTTGTGGACCGTTTCCGGTGAAAAGTGTGGATGGCTATGATTCATTCATAACATTCACGGATGATTACTCCCGGTATGGTTATATTTATCCAATTAAAGAAAGATCTGAAGCATTGGATAAATTTAAAATTTTCAAAGCTGAAGTAGAAAATCAGCATGATAAAAGAATTAAAATAGTTCGGTTCGATCGTGGGGGGGAGTACTACGGTCGGCATACTCCATATGGTCAAGTACCAGGACCCTTTGCAAGGTTTCTGCAAGAAAATGGAATAGTCGCCCAATATTCTATGCCGGGCGAACCTCAGCAAAACGGAGTAGCTGAAAGGCGTAACCGTACCCTTATGGATATGGTGCGCAGCATGATGAGCTATTCCATCCTCCCATTGGGATTGTGGATGGAGGCGCTTAAAACCGCCATTCACATTCTCAACAGAGTACCAAGTACATCGGTGCCCAAAACACCGTATGAATTGTGGACAGGCAGAGTCCCCTCTCTGCACCACTTGAGGGTCTAGGGGAGCCCAGCTGAGGCAAAAGTTTTCAATCCAAACATCGCAAAGTTAGACCCCAAAACAGTATCTTGCCATTTCATTGGCTATCCAGATAAGTCCAAAGGCTACCGTTTCTACTGTCCCGACAGATACACAAAGTTTGTAGAAACGAGACATGCAGTCTTCTTGGAGGACGAATTGATGAGGGGGAGCACAGTAGCTAGGAAAATTGATCTTGAGGAGAAGAGGGTGCATGCACCTAATCCGATGACTCAGGAGCCATTTTTCTCGCTACCTGTTGTGCCACCATCTACAACCCCTGAGGTTGTGGTGCCGGCACCTGTTGTGACTCCACACGTGACAACAATGGGCGAAAGTTGAACACATCCATCAGAGCCACAGAACCTGTTGAGCACGAAAGGGAGCCGTAACAGCCACCTCATAAATGTGCTCGAACCGAGGCAAGAAATGAGCAAGAGTCTGATGAACTCAGACGGTCTAAAAGAGAATGAAGACCAGCCATTTCCAAAGAAATCTACAAAGTTTACAATGCAGTTCATATGGAGGGCGATCCTACCTCATATGAGGAAGCCATGAGTAGTCCTCACTCAGCCAAGTGGGTGGAGGCAATGGAAGATGAAATGAAATCAATGAGTTCCAACAATGTTTGGGACTTAGAGGAAATTCCCAAAGGAGCCAAAACAGTAGGATGCAAGTGGGTCTACAAAACAAAATATGACTCCAATGGGAATGTAGAAAAGTACAAAGCTAGACTCGTGGCAAAAGGCTTTACGCAAAGAGAAGGCGTAGATTACAATGAGACTTTTTCTCCGGTCTCATGTAAGGACTCCTTCAGAATCATCATGGCACTAGTTGCACATTTTGATTTAGAGTTACATCAAATGGATGTCAAGACGGCATTTCTAAATGGAGATTTAGAAGAAAATGTTTACATGAAACAACCCAAGGATTTTTTCATGGAGGGGAAGGAACATATGGGATGCCGCCTAAAGAAATCCATTTATGGGTTAAAGCAAGCCTCTAGGCAGTGGTATTTAAAGTTTAATGATACCATTAAAAGATTTGGATTCAAAGAAAATATTGAGGACAACTGCATTTATGCAAAGTTCAAAAGTGGGAAATATATTTTCCTAATTCTATATGTGGATGACATTCTGCTTGCTAGCAGTGATGTTAGTCTACTACTAGAAACAAAGAAGTTCTTGTCATCAAACTTTGACATGAAAGACCTTGGTGAAGCTTCTTATGTTTTGGGCATAGAAATTCACCGAGACAGAAAGAATGGAGTGTTAGGACTGTCGCAGAAAGCGTATTGTGAAAAGATTTTAAAGAAATACAATATGCATGCGAGTAATTCAACACCTGCTCCCATAGTCAAGGGCGATAGTTTTGGAAAATCTCAATGTCCAAAGAATCAATATGAGATCGATCAAATGAAGTCAGTACCATATGCTTCGGCTGTTGGAAGCTTACAGTATGCACAAGTGTGCACTCATACGACTTAGCATTTATCACCGGGTACTCGGTAGATATCAAGAGAATCCGCATAGAGCTTTGGAAGATGGTAAAGAAAGCTTTGCGTTATGTGCAAGGCACAAAAGGCCTCATGCTAACATATAGACGATCTGATTCCCTAGAGATAAAAGGGTATTCAGATGCAGATTTTGCGGGAGATAAAGACGACCGAAAGTCCACGACAGGGTATGTCTTTACTCTCGCAGGAGGTGCTATTTCGTGGAGAAGCGCCAAACATTCAATAGTTGCATCATCTACGATGTATGCAGAATTTATAGCATGTTATGAGGCCATGGGACAGGCGTTATGGTTAAAGAAATTCTTACCCGACTTGAAAGTGGTTGACTGCATCAGCAGGCCACTAAAGATGTACTGTGACAACGAGCCCGCAATATTCTATGCTCACAACAACAAGTCGAGTAATGCTTCAAAGTCTATAGATATAAAGTATTATGTTGTGAAGGACAAAGTTCAGGATCAAACTATAAGTCTTGAGCATATAAGGACAAAGGATATGCTTGCGGATCCGCTAACGAAAGGCTTACCACCCAATGTGTTCAAGGAACACATAGCCGGCATGGGTTTAACGGCAAGCCTATGATTCCTGGACTATGGAGGCCCAAAAGTAACAGAATTTGTTTCAGAACACGAAGGTATATAGTAGCTGTCTGATTCTATCGGCAATTGAGCTGAGACGATGAAACATGCTCTATGTGTCATTCTCTGATGAAATAAGTAAAGAACAAGGTTAAAAGTAAAGTCGAGATCTAGGGGGAGAATGTTAGATAGATCTCTAACGTGACTGGGCCCAACGGCCAAAGACGCCTAATCGCGCCCGATCGGGCGCCCATCCTATCTAGGACGGTGGGCCCTCGCCATGGCCGCTATATAAAGTGGTGGGAGCCGCAGCACGATCTCTAGGTCGATCGTGCCTAGCCGCCACCTACAAGCCAATCTGATCTAGGCTAGCGCTGCGCCGACGGGAAGCTCCACCGACGCCACCCTAACCACACGCTCGCCACACTCCCCCATATCACCCATGGCCAATGACGGAGGTTCTAGCTCCGGCACCGGTTCGGGCATTCCCTCTGGCTCGTGTCTGTCGAGCCAGGGAGCAGGTAGAGCTCGTGTCTGTTCTCTCTTTGTCTCTCCGTTCTCAATCTATAAAGATGATGTTTAATGCTACTGTTAGATCTAGACTAGATCCGTGGTAAAGTTGATTTGAACATCCCTACTCATACCACGTCATGGATCGATCGCTAGCTCCGATGTCATGCGGTTGAGGCATTGACATCGATATATGCACCGCGGACGTCCGCGTCCTGATGCAGCATCATTCTAGTATTTTCTGTCGACCACGCTGCCTCACTGTCCATCAATGGCTAGTACTACTACTGGCAGGAATCGACCAAAGAATCAGAGACTCAAGTTGTTGTCATGGAGCTGATTTGTCATCGGCACGCGCATATCAACGTAGTATTTAGAGGGCGATCGAGGTAAGCAAAAAAATAGCGCATTAAAAAAAATTAGGGTTGGCCTCCTCCAAACGCTATACATGCTATAGCGTGCTATATTTCAAAATAGCGTTTTTAAATAATATAAAATATAATTTAAAAATAAAATATTAATAAAAATAAAAAAATATTTTAAAAATTGTTTGAACAATATACATAATCACATATAAAAATAGTTTTCTAGCCTAACATCAACATCCCACGAGGTAACAACATAGCATTGGCGTACAACATCAACATTTTACGGGCTAAAAAAAGTAGTGCGCTATTTTTTGCTAATGCTATAACATTTTAGCGCGATATAACATGCTATTTTGTAAATAGCGTCATCGCGAATAAAATTGATAAAATTTAGCGTGACCTTTTTAGATATGCTACATCGCGCTATTTTTTTCCATGGGTAGCAGTCGCTACCCCCGTAACTCCACGCATCACTGATGCCTACGTAGCCACATGAAGAAGAAGGGGGCGGTGGTCGGTACATGAAGTTGAGACATATCTGAACACACACGCTCTGAGGAAGGAGTACTGAATAGTCAGCCCTTGCACCGTCGTGCGCGCGTGCAAAGGCAATGGAGTGGGGAGGGGCCAACCGGCCAAGTGCCGTGGTGCGCGCGCGCGGTGGAGCCTGCCTGATCCTAGAGCGCATGCGTGCCCGGCCGCGCGCGCTCCGAGTGCCGGCCCGGTCACCCCGGCCGATCGATCGATGTTTCCTCCTAGCTACGCCTACGGGAGGCCGACGATCGCATATGGCCGGCGTAGAGCGTCTAGCGGCCCCAACTGTAAAAGCACCCA
Organism: Avena insularis; assembly: GCA_023614405.1. Classification (NCBI taxonomy): domain Eukaryota; kingdom Viridiplantae; phylum Streptophyta; class Magnoliopsida; order Poales; family Poaceae; genus Avena; species Avena insularis. The sequence continues at coordinate 13,254,318 of CM042689.1, read as the reverse complement.
AAAAGATGGAGCGCACAAGCGAGGAGAAAAAGGGACTGTTCGTGCGCCGCATGTGTAGATCCATCCATCTCGCTCTCGCTACTCGCCACTCGATCGGTAGCTGCTGTAGCTAGACGGCCAGAGCGGCTAGCACCGGCTAGCTAGGGAAAGATCGCTGGAGCCAGAGCACGGCACGCACAGATCGGCCGCCATCGATCGAATCGATGCACGGCGCGCAGTGGCGGCCGGGTCAGAGCGGCTGACAATCGATGATCACTGCGCACTACGGCACTAGCTCTCCTGTGTTTGCTGCGCAGTGGCAGTGCTAGCTGCGGCATGCAAAAGTCATGCATGCAGGGCTACGCCTGCGCCTGCCCGGCCGGTTGCGGCCGGCCGGCGCATGCATGCGATGCGAGCCTAGCTAGCTTCTCTGCATCTCTGCTTCTGCTTGTCATCATTCGCTTGCAGCCTACATATGTAGCCAAGCCTAGGGCGCAGCAAGTGACGGGGACGGGATGATGCGCATCATCTTCTTCGTCTTTGAGATAGCTCGATCGATCTGGTGACAATTGAATCATGAGTTCGTTGCTTTCAAGTTACAAGAGGAAAAGAGGAGCATGTATAGCATAACAGGCTGCATGTCCTGGTTACAATGAAGGAATTATGCTGGACCGGCGAACGGAAGGACCCCGTGTGCTGAGTGCTAACCTGATCCGCGCACGCCGACGTCGCGCGCAGCCTTCCTGTTGGCTGAAATTGCGCGTAGCACAAGTGCAGAGCTGAATGGTTCTTCCGAGGTATAGTAAGATATGGTGGCTAGATCCATCACAGGACCAATAATCCGTCACTTAAAGCATAAAGTTATGTTAGCCGCTCTCGGTTTTACTCAGCTTTGATTTACTTGTGGAAATAGTTCTTTTTCAGATGGTTCTCTCCATGGTTCATATTACTTCTTTGAACTCTCAAACTGCAGCGAGGAACATTTTGTACCCTAGAATTTGACATCAGAACAGTTGTTCTCTAGCGTGAGAAAAAGCCGTATGCCCATAACATACACCAGTGATCCCTCACACCGGCAAAATTAGGAAACAGGTATATATGTAACATAGCAATTTTTGGGGATGTAGAAAAACTGGAAAATGAGAGCAAATTTAGAACAATTAATGTTGAAGTTGTTAATCTTTAATTTCTCAAAATCAGGATTTGATTAAAAAAATCAAAGTTATTGTGCAAACCAAATAACCAAAAAAAAAACTTGAATAATATATTTAATTAGTTCATGAATATTTTTTTATCTAGTTGTCATATTTATCCACAAATTATTACTGTAGTGTCCCCCCCCCAAATACTGTTGAACATGTTTTTAATGTTTTTCTCCTTCTCTTTTTATGAAGCTCCATGTTTTAGTTTTATTATACTTCATTTTTAATGAATTCTAGCTTTTAGACAAATATGGCTCACCGTTTGTGTGTCTACTAGTTATTTTCTAAATATTACTATACTGTTTGCACTGATTTACCCAGTCTAAATCGTCTTGGAACCCATTGTCATAATAGTGCAAATGCTCTGTGGTCCCAATTATTTCAATAGAATTACTATGCAACTAGGAACGATACATGCAATTCCAACGAAAGATCAAACCACATATACTCACTAATTAATCCCTTCTCCATGCGAGGTGGTGTTTTGGCTCATGAGTGCAAATGAACCTATTATAGAAAATACATGAAAACAAAATTTAAAATGTCAAAAACAATTAAACAAAATTTAACATGTATACATTCTATGTTGACATGCATCTTTTTTAGAAAAAATGAATATTTTATGTGGCATGTGTAAAAAGAAAAAAAAATATCCGTGGATAGTCAACTTGGAGCACCGAAATTTATCCTTTTTACAATGTACACAAATATATATATATATATATTTAATTTGTGTATGAACATACAATGTCTAGATTAACATAAAATATTTTCTATTTTGTTTTTGATATTTTAAATGTGCTTTCTAACCATGAGTTTACATGCACCCCGTAGGCGAATTGGATTTCTGTTCAATGCAGGCACATAAACTACAAGCTTCCAGTCAACCTAAAATCTCACGCAACATATAAAAATCTCTGACTACGCTCCATACTAGGCCAGCATGGCACTGTTCATGTGGCCAGTTTCGCATGGGGTTGAAAGCTGCCTTTGTTTATGTGACATAATATAAAAATCAGTGGGCTTTTCGAATGTCGGCCTCCACTCAATTTGTATGGCCAGTTGTTTCGCAAAGAGCACACACTACACGTACGCAGGTTTGGACGCCGTGCAAATATAACACTGCGACGTATGATTTTTGAATATTTTGCATCTCAATGTTTCTCCAGGAACAAACATAGATGCAAAATATAAAAAAGTAAAATAAAAATATGAAAAATCTGGACATAAATTTTGGCATTGAAGAGTATCACTGGTGGAAACGGGGCTATAGGTCCCGGTTGGTACGGGGCTTTAGTCCCGGTTCCCCAACCGGGACGGGGCAATCGGGACTAAAGCCCTAACCTTTAGTCCCGGTTATCCCATCAACCGGGACAAAAGGGTGCACACGTGGCAGCGGCAGAGGGCGAGGGGGGTGGAGCATTAGTCCCGGTTTGTAACACGAACCGGAACTAATAACCTTCGCCACAGTAGATTTGGCCAATTTCCGCATGACGGAGAATTCATTTTGGCACACTTTGTTGTCAGCAAGATATTTTCGCCTTTTTTGTGCCGCAGCGGAGAATTCATTTAGGTTGTTTTATTGTTTATTTAGTGATTTGCACTTATCAATGAAGGAACCTTATATTACATCATGAATATCATGACAATATTACATTGAATACACGGATCGAGTTCATGCACTACATACAAAAGTTGCTATTCGATGCTACCGGCCAATTCCTTTAAAGTTGTTATTTTTACAATCCCTATTGTCTATACACAGCGGAATAGTATTCCCCTTTTGGGTCTAGGACTTCTGCATCCAAGAATCCCGCCAATTCCTTATGAATTGCTCGTACGCGATCCTTTGGCAGAAGACCGTCCCGTAGACGTTCGATCTGATTTAAAAAAGGAGTCAGCCTATATGAATGAAACTAAACACAATTTGATTGTAACTAAAAACTATAGAAATTGTTTACGTACATGGAGTTGCTCTAACATAGTATCCACATAGATTGTTACCTGGTCCCTGCGTCAGGCACTTTACGAGAACAGAGTTCAATCAAAATAATAATCAAGCATGATAATAACTGTATCAAAACTAGAATCAAAGAGATGCGCGGATATAGCTAGTGGTGCTTACATTTAGTGGTTGAAATGTAAGCTCCTCTTTCCAAACACCCCTAGCCTTGTTGGTGAACCGTTTCCAAGCGCTGCCCGGCGTAGAAAACGAATAAAATAAGTTATTAAGTACTTGATATCATAAAATTCACGAACGTTGCCGATATAGTGTCGTAATGATTAGAATTACCGCTGGAGAAGTATCTGCATGTCCTTCCACGTCTCAAGGGGTTTATGTTTCGAGTCCATGACTAGTACACGCCCTTTGTCAAGTTGAATGATTAACAGAATATAGTGGTAGCTGCGAATGCATAACTAATCAATTATATACTTAACATCGAGTAAGCGAAATAGAAAGTGTATACAAGACAATAACACTCACTCGAAGTTGTAAGGAAATAGTATTTCCCTTTTGGTTTCTTGAAACCTTAACGCGTGTACTATATTATCCTCCGTATCCTGGGGGTTTGTTTTGAGATTAGCTTGATGAACCCAATATGGGTCAATGAAGCCAATGTCATAGATTTGTCCTCTGCTGCATTCGAGAATCTTCATTCTGCATATTACAGTATGATTATATACATGCAATAAACAAGGTGAGATAGCTGGAGACTAAATTAATTACAGAATTAGTACTTACAGACAATAGGCACGCACTGATGATCGATTTTTCCAAGGCGTCTTGATTGAATAATTGAAATAGTTCATCAAATTCAATGGATATCATGTCATCCATATCTTTCCCATAATGCTTTTTTGTAACCTTCAGCACTATCCAGTTAGCCCCGGCCTTTGTGGCATGCAAGTACCAGTTATGCAATCTTCGCATTTTTGTTGGAAGATTGTTTACCTCCTCAGGTTTGACGAGAGGTTTGCCGTACTGGTATTTGTATGCTACTTCATTCACGGGGAAGAACTCTAACTGGGATAAGTACTGGGCAATACTCATACCTTGAGCAGCGGCAGCTTCTCCGTATTGTGCAACTACCTCTGGATCATACTGCTCTTCAGCCCCATATTTGCTCGACCCCACATTGGTTTGGGAAATCACCTTGAGAGAGGCGCAAGGCTGTTTTGCTTGTTCTCCGGCTGGCAGATTTCTCGCTTGCATCAGTACTGCTCTTCGAGGCTTTTTGTGCCGCATGTGACTTGAGAATAGAACGCTCATAGTCTGATGACAGCTTTGGCTCGGGTTGATGAAGAGTCTTTAGCATTTTCAACACTTTGGTTTTTTCTTCTTTGGTGCTAGGGAACTCTGGCTCTTTCGGCCGCCTCAGCTTAGCAGCATTTGTCGTTTCGCATCAACGATCGCCAGATCTCCTCTTGATACAGTCATAAGCTCTCTTGGGAGGAACCTTTGGTACTTTTGGAAGAGGCTCTTGTTTACGTTTGGCGATCGCTTATAACGACCTGATGGCGATGCGCTTACGCTTTTTATCTGGCGCGGCGATGGCTCATGGCGATGGCTGCACGGAGATTGGTGGCGGCGGAGCCGGGTGAGGCGGCGAAGACGGCTGCATGCGGCGACGACCTCGGAGAGCGGGTGAGGCGGCGAAGATGGTCTTGGCGTGTGATTTCAAAGCACGATACATTCCTACGCCATAGAATGGTGACGTTTTTGCGTCTCCCGATGCGATCACATCCCTTCACTGCGGGGTAGTGAAGATCCAAAACCTCAAAGGTGGGCATGATTTCATCACGCCGACAACAGCGTAGCCCTCTGGAACAGACGGCAGTGGTAAGTTGGTGTGGGTCCAATTGGTAGGCATATCCGACCGCCACCTTCATTGATATGTTCACAACTTTGACATGTAGCTCGCGATTGTGTCATCTGCGTGATATCATCCTTTGGGTAGCCAATGTGAGCCATCGTCGGTGCATCATCGTCATCGCCATTGTCATCACCGGGACCTTGGTGGAAGCCACTGCTTTTTCGATTATTCGATAGGCGGTAGCATCGAATGCAGTGTCTTCTGAGATGGGCGATAGTACTTTGCTCTTTAAGTGCGTTAATTTCATCTTGTTGTTGCTTTAATCGTTCTTCAATTAAGCATTCGCTCTTCGACTATTTGCTTCAACTTCCGCCTTGTCCTTTCTCCTCTGACGGCTTCTATCAGGATATTTCTTCCTCTCTTCGGGAAACCCAGTCCTCCATGGTTGGGAGCCTCTTGTGCCTCGTGTTCGTCCATCATGTTCCTTATTTCCAAGGGTGAGTGTGAGCTCATCATTCTCTCTATCGGGAATGAAGTCCCCATCTTTAACCTTCTTGCTTTTCTCATCCTCTCGATTGGCAAGGGGTCTTCTTTATGTCGTATGTTATATATACACCCCCTTCCGAGTCCAACATGCCCCCATGCCCGTAAAACCAATTCCTTGCACGTTCTACCCAATCATCTGTCTCTGGGGTGATCTTTTTAGCACGTAGTTCATTCTCAAGTTTCTCCCACTTAGGAATGCCAGCCCTGTAGCCACCTTGCCCCATAGTATGGTGATACTTCTTGTTAGCAGCATTCAGCTTATTCGTTTCAGACATTTTCTTAGCTTTTTCTAATTTCTTGTATTCCACAAACTCAGCCCAGAATGGTTTTAGCTTCTCAAACTAAATATTCTTGAAATCGGGAGTCTTCTCTTTCACGACATAGTCAAGGTGCAATCTTTTCTTCCAGTTGGTGAAACACTGGGCCATCTTCTTCAAAGCCCACTCCCTGACCTTAGCCTCCATGGCTCTCCCATGTTGTAAGGCGTCCTCAACTGGATCCTCCGCATTTGGATCCAGCTCTATCTTCGGTAGTTTGAAATTAACCATGAGCCTCTTCCATAGTAAATCTTTGGCGTGGTTAGGGACAAATAAACATGTTCCCTCTTCATCCGCATTAGCAGGCCTATTCCAATTTCTAATGGTGATCGGGATTAAGTCCCTAAGTATTACTCCGCATTGTGCCACAAATTTGGTTGCGACAACTTCGGGAGCCGTCGGTTTGCCGTCTTCAGCGACATCTTCGATCCTGAACCTCTCATGGTCTTGCAACTTTTTGGTTGGGCCTCGTCTGGTCTTTTCAGTAGATTCCTTCGATCCGGAGGGCTAAAAGAAGAAAGATCGTCGTTACTATTTCTATATAGATAGCAGATGATTAATTAATGAATTAATTATATTACATGCACCACGCCGGAGCGGTTGTCTTCTCGATTACACAAGGCATCGCCTTCTCCCTCGCGGAAGGCAACACCTTCAACCTCAAACAAGTCGTCTATTCCGGTAAAAAGAGGACCACCCTCACCGGAGTTGTTCAGAAACGTTGATACGTCTAAATTATCGTCCCCACGGATCACACCTTGGATCAACTCTTCATTTTCTTCGTCTCTGACGTGTGGGTCCATATTTTCTGCATAGGTGGAAAAATGAATAAGTCAAAGCGGCTAAAGGAGAAAGTTAGGTACGGTGTTGAGAGATATAAACCCTAATTCAGAGAAACCCTAATATATACATACACAATAATAAAAATGAAGAGAAACCCTAAACCCTAAACCTAGCTACAAAAAGGAAACCGTGTAGTAGATAGGTAACTCTAGCTAAAATCAACTAAAATCAATACTCCGGAGTTCCGAGGGGTGTAAAACCTAGTTCGGAGAAACCTCGGATGCATATGAGAGGGGAACATGAGTATAAGGCTACAAAAGGGAAACTATCCAGCAGATACGTAACACTAGATACTAACAAAATACCATATTGGAATCGATTTAAGAGGGTTGAATGCCTGGCGAAGGCACATCGTCGAACCCACATGCACCTAAGGGCATGCAATTTCATGGGAAGATTTACGCCACGAGCTGCACCGAGCTTTCCTCGTCGAACACAATGGTTTTGACATGCGACCCCTTCGCCCATGTCTCGCACGCACGTGGCGAACAGGGGAACTCCCATCGGCCGCCTCCTCCCCTCTCCTCACCTTCCCGAGCAAACAGATCTTACGCCTCTCTCTTGCCACAATACACACCGCCCCACGTCCTCAAGACGCCTCCATGTCTGGAACCGCCAACATCCCTTTTCCCGAGCCTTACAAACCCGACATGAGGGAGTATAAATCTATCGGTGAGTAAATGTGATACTCCTATAGCAAGCGAGGATAGTCCGATGATAAGGATGCGATTAGGGATGGCATGGGGCCCCGAAACCCACAAACCCGATGGATACCCGCCTTAAATAGGGAGGGTTTGGTAAAAAGTTAGACCCTCCAAGTTTAATGGGGCGGGTATGGGGTGGCAAACCCATACCCTGAACCCATGACCGCTCTAAGCCTTAACCCTATCCCTAAGAGCATGTTTAGCAGACGCGTTTAAGCGAGCCTTAGGCTGATTTTACTTGATTAGGCCTCCATCCCGTCCGATCCGGATTTTCTCTAAGCGTCGACTGAGGAAGCGTCGATCGCTAGGACTACTTTTTTCAGACAGAGTTTGATTAGCGCTCCTAGATGTTGCTAGCTACCCAAATTAGCGTTCGTCTTTGTGAGGCAGGCGTTTAGTCCATAATCCAATTTTCTGGCATTATTTTTTTAAACATAAGCGTATGTACAAGAGCTTGCCATAGTACATGCCCTAATAATCATATGACTAACCACACGTCCACGCGGGCCATGCACGCAGACAACACATCACCCGAAGCCGCCGCCCACCACCCGATCGAAGCCCACCAGCAGCAGCCGCCGCCCACCACCCGAAGCCCACCATGCAGCAGCACCTACTAGCAGCAGCCGCCGCCCACCACAGCCAGAGGAGGAGGAGGAGCGAGCGAGGAGGGCACTGACGGCCGGTGGGGAAGCAAGGCGGCTTGATCGTCGGCGGGAAGAGACGCGGGCGGCGGTCGTCGGGGAAGGAGACGCAGCAGAGGAGGAGGAGCCTTGATGGCGGCGAGGAGGAGCGGAGGCCGGCAGAGGCCAAGGGCCGGAGCATGAGGCGGCGGCGATGGCGGGCGCGGGGAAGCACAAGGCGGCGTCGTGGATGAAACAGAGAAGCAGAGAAGAAGAAGAGAAGTTATATAAAAGGGAGGGAGTATCGTCCGGTTGGCTCCAACGGGACTAAAAAACATCGTCGGTTGGCGCCACCAGGTCGTATACTCAATTTTCAGCAACTAAAGGCGCTTTGAGGTATTTAGTCGGTTGGTGGCTCCAACCGGATATATTCCCCTTTTCAAATTTCGTATTTTCTCTGTTCCCTTTGATTTTTATTTGGGGTTTAAATTTGTAATGTTTTTAAATGATAATTACTTTGGAATTTAGAAAAACTTTAAACATAAAAAGTGTTTGAATTTGAATAACTAATTGAAACCATTTTCATTTTGAAAAATAATTAATGTAACCATTTAAACTATGAACCGTTTAAAATTAATAATGAAATAACTTATATTTTTAAATATTAATTTGGAATTTAGAAAAATTTAAACATAAAAAGTGTATGGATTTGAATAAATAATCCAAAACCATTTTCTATTTTTAAAAATAATTAATGTAACCATTTAAAATTAATAATGAATTAACTTATATTTTTAAATATTAATTTGGAATTTAGAAAACTTTAAACATAAAAAGTGTATGGATTTGAATAAATAATCCAAAACCATTTTCTATTTTAAAAATAATTAATGTAACCATTTAAAATTAAAAATGAATTAACTTATATTTTTTAAATATTAATTTGGAATTTAGAAAAACTTTAAACATAAAAAGTGTATGGATTTGAATAAATAATCCAAAACCATTTTCTATTTTTAAAAAATAATTAATGTAACCATTTAAAATTAAAAATGAATTAACTTATATTTTTTAAATATTAATTTGGAATTTAGAAAAACTTTAAACATAAAAAGTGTTTAGATTTGAATAAATAATTCAAAACCATTTTCTGTTTTAAAAAATAATTAATGTAACCATTTATAATATGAACCATTTACAATTAAAAATGGATTAACTTATAAGTAATTCAAAACCATTTTCTGTTTTTAATGGGCAGAAAAAAGAGGACGGAAAACAATGGGCGGAAAGAAAATTTGATTAGGATAGAACTGGAATTAAAGTATATAACACAACTAACACAAAGTTACATAGAAGAACTAAAAATTAAGATACATGGCCAGATTAAGCCACAATCGGCCGAACTTGTTTTGCAATGTTGGAATAATTCAGTCATGCTCCTGCCTACACCTGTAATACTCGCCCTTGTAGTCGCCGTACTTTCATGTGCCGTCGTCGCTATCGTCGTCAAATTAGTAGTTGAACCTTGAAGGTTGATGCGAGTGGGCTGGACTTGAGGGTAAGCCAAGTGAGGCTAGAATCGGCCGTGTCATAGGCCATGACGCTCTAGAGAGTCCGGCCGCGCCACCACAGCCGACGGCCGGCCTCGTTGAAGTTCGGAGGAGGTGGGCCCTCCTCCTCGTGCCTGGCGGGTGTCCTCTCACGCCGATCCACGAAAAAGGCTTCCCAAGTCGGGAAATAGTCGGGATGCCATCTGGGATTCCTCCGCTGCTCCGGCGTGAGCTTGAAGTAGTAGTGGTTTGTGATGGCCATCCGACGCGCCACACCTAGAGGGACAGGAGGAACCGGCACGCCTCCGGCGCTCAGCATCCAGCCGACGGGGACACAGTAGCGTGAGGCGAGTATAGGCGCAAAGCGCCTCCAGGAGTTAGTGCTACGGTGGAAGCCATGGAAAAGAGTGATGAGGTTGCAGATATGAGTCTAGAGATGTGCAATGACAATGGAGTCCAACCCTACATATATATATAGTGAAGAACTGGCGGGAAAAAATGGCGGGAAGAAAAATGGCGGGAAAAATGGCGTGTCGATATTATGTCGTGCGGAGTGTACCTTTTCCCAGATGGTGTCACCAACCGGGACTAAAGATGAAAAATGGCGCGTCCACACACATGCATAATATGGGCACAACATCACAAACTATGTCGTGATTCAGCACATAACATCGGTCATTTGGACCGAAAGCCATGAAACCTCGAACATGATAGGTCATTTTGTGAAGGTTTTTTAGAAACATGGTTAATATACCAAGTCTGGTATTTTTCCTTTCAACTATGTAACATAATATGACACCACGCGAAGGATTTTCATTGTTCGGATTTTTTTTGAATTTATTATGCCCGTTTTAAATTATCTGAATTTCTAACTATGGTCGAACCGGTGTGCATGAAGATAGGGGACGAGCATTGTTAGAACTTGCATTGGATCTCTGAAGAAACCACATATTGCGAGTCTAAAAATGATTTTTTCAAAAAATCACGGGCGATAGATCATGTACCTGTAGTACAAACCGGACCCACTTCCTATCGATTCGGCAGACATTTGTCCTTTTTACCCGGGATGGACGAAAAGGTTTGAGATGTACCGGTTGGGAGATAGTCCATGTAAGGTGGTCTAGTATTTTAGGAAAATGGTACGGTAGCATTTTGAAACGGCATTTTGGTGGTTACTTCACAAAACGACCCGTTTTTTGCGCTCGGAAAATGGAAAAGGGCTTTTCCGTGCGACAAAAAGGAAAACTTCCTCCTGCAACATTGTTCTCCATACCAATGTCCACACACATGCATAATATGGGCACAACATCACAAACTATGCCGTGATTCAGCACATAACATTGGTCATTTGGACCGAAAGCCATGAAACCTCGAACATGACAGGTCATTTTGTGAAGGTTTTTTGGAAACATGGTCAATATACCAAGTCTCGTATTTTTCCTTTCAACTATGTAACATAATATGACACCACGCGAAGGATTTTCATTGTTCGGATTTTTTTGAATTTATTATGCCCGTTTTGAATTATCTGAATTTCTAACTATGGTCGCACCGGTGTGCATGAAGATAGTGACGAGCATCGTTAGAACTTGCATTGGATATCTGAAGAAACCACATATTGCGAGTCTAAAAATGATTTTTTCAAAAAATCACGGGCGATAGATCATGTACCTGTAGTACAAACCGGACCCACTTCCTATCGATTCGGCAGACATTTGTCCTTTTACGGGATGGAGGAAAGGTTTGAGATGTTACGGTTGGGAGATAGTCCATGTAAGGTGGTCTAGTATTTTAGGAAAATGGGACGGTAGCATTCTGAAACGGCATTTTGGTGGTTACTTCACAAAACGACCCGTTTTTTGCGCTCGGAAAATGGAAAAGGGCTTTTTCGTGCGACAAAAAGGAAAACTTCCTCCTGCAACATTGTTCTCCATACCAATGTCCACACACATGCATAATATGGACACAACATCACAAACTATGCCGTGATTCAGCACATAACATCGGTCATTTGGACCGAAAGCCATGAAACCTCGAACATGATAGGTCATTTTGTGAAGGTTTTTGAAACATGGTCAATATACCAAGTCTGGTATTTTTCCTTTCAACTATGTAACATAATATGACACCATGAAGGATTTTCATTGTTCAGATTTTTTTGAATTTATTATGCCCGTTTTGAATTATCTGAATTTCTAACTATGGTCGAACCGGTGTGCATGAAGATAGGGACGAGCATCGTTAGAACTTGCATTGGATCTCTGAAGAAACCACATATTGCGAGTCTAAAATGATTTTTCAAAAAATCACAGGCGATAGATCATGTACCGTAGTACAAACGGACCCACTTCCTACCGATTCGGCGGACATTTATCCTTTTCACGGGATGGGAAAAGGTTTGAGATGTACGGTTGGGAGATAGTCCATGTAAGGTGGTCTAGTATTTTAGGAAAATGGGGCGGTAGCATTCTGAAGCGGCATTTTGGTGGTTACTTCACAAACGACCCGTTTTTGCGCTCGGAAAATGGAAAAGGGCTTTTCGATGCGACAAAGGAAAACTTCCTCCTGCAACATTGTTCTCCATACCAATATCCACACACATGCATAATATGGGCACAACATCACAAACTATGCCGTGATTCAGCACATAACTTCCTACCGATTCGACAGACATTTGTCCTTTTACGGGATGGACGATTTGGCATTTGGGCAGGAAGCACTAATGATAGGGGTGAGTGTCGACATTATGTCGTATGGCGTGTACCTTGTCCTGGATGGTGTCACCAATCGGGACTAAAGATCAACTGTAGTCGATTGGAGACACCAACGGGACAAAACAATCGACACTAATGATAGGGTGAGCCTAGCATTATTTCGTAAGTGTCGACACTATGCCGAGCTGCTTGTACCATAAATAGGCATCCTTGAGTCCGATCCTCCAGGCAGTTTTGAGAGCGAGGACACCTGCGGCGATTTCGAGGAGATGCCGTGAGCCCAGTCCTCGGCATCTCCGGAAACTGGTCATAGAGGCACTCCTAATATGTGAAATTAGTTAGCTCCGAGGCATATTGATCTAGTTAGAGAAGTTACAAGCTGCAAGATGGTTTTCGAGAGCGAGACACCACTGCTGCGGCCGATTTGAGGAGATGCGTGAGCCCAGATCCTCGGCATCTCCGAGAAACTGGTCATAGAGGCACTCCCTAATATGTGAAATTAGTTAGCTCCGAGGCGTATTGATCTAGTTAGAGAAGTTACAAGCTGCAAGATGGTTTTCGAGAGCAGGGACACCACTATGACCAGTTTCAGGGAGATGCCGCCGGATCCCAGTCCTCCGGCATCTCCAAGAAACTGGTCATAGAGGCACTCCTGGTCCAGCCACAAAACGGGACTAACACTCAAGACATTTATTAATATTAAAAACTGAGACTACAAAACCGGGACTAAAGGCCACAAACCGCGAAAGATATCCTTCGGTCAAGCCACAAACCGCGAAAGACATGAACTAGAGTTACATAATATGAGCATGAACTTCTTGGCATATGCCATTCCTTATGATCGCTTCAGACGTAACCATGGAGCATCTTCTTTACTTAACGGAATGCTTGGGTTAGTTTTCACTGTGAAGGGCGGAATTTCATCAAACTTATTATAATCTTCTGACATGTCTGTCTTGTCCTCGATTCCCACGATGTTTCTTTTCCCTGAAAGAACTATGTGACGCTTTGGCTCATCATATGATGTATTCGTTTGCATATTTTTTCTTTTTTTCGGTCTGGAGGACATGTCCTTCACATAGAAAACCTGAGACACATCATTTGCTAGGACGAATGGTTCATCTCTATAACCAAGATTGTTGAGATCCACTGTTGTCATTTCGTACAACTGGTCTATCTTTACCCCTTCCCCATTCAGGTTGACCCATTTGCAGCGAAACAAAGGGACCTTAAAAGAGACTCCATAGTCTAGTTCCCATATCTCCTCTATGTAAGCATAATATGTGTCCTTTTGTCCATTCCTCGTCTATTGCATCAAAGCGGACACCACTATTTTGGTTGGTGCTCTTTTTATCTTGGGCGATCGTGTAAAATGTATTCCCATTTATTTCAGACTTTGGAAATTCAATACAAGAGAAGATGGTGACGCGAAAACAAGTATAGCTGATCTCCAACGGTGGTGTCATTCAAGAGATGTGTCCGCATCCAACCACCGAAAGACTTCATGTGTTCATCTCAGAATCCATGATTTAGGCTTCCCGGTTTTTGAGCATAATATTCTTGTGTTCCTCGATATCTGAGCTGCCAAGGTGGAATTATGTAGAACTGTGTAGTGTGCTTTAGTGAAAGAATCCCCGTCCCTACATATCATTGCTTTCTTTCCCAGTGTGCCTTTTCCACTTAGTCTTCCCTCATGCCGCGAGTCAGAAACACCAATCGGCTTAAGGTCAGGAATAAAGTCAACACAAAACTCAATGACCTCCTATGTTCCATATCCCTTGAGATGCTTCCTTCTCTAGCACGGTTATGAACATATATCTTTAAGACTCCATGAACCTCTCAAAGGGGAACATATTGTGCAGAAATACCGGACCGAGAATGGCAATCTCTTCCACTAGATGAACCAGGAGATGCGTCATAATATTGAAGAAGGATGGTGGGAACACCAATTCAAAACTAACAAGACATTGTACCACATCCTTCTGTAACCTTGGCAGAATATCTGGATTGATTACCTTCTGAGATATTGCATTGAGGAATGAACACAGCTTCACAATGGGTACTCGAACATTTTCCTAGAGAAGCCCCTCAATGCAATCAAGCAATCTAGCGTCATAATCATGTGACAGTCATGAGACTTCAGGTTTTGGAACTTTTTCTCTGCCATATTTATTATCCCCTTTATATTAGATGAGAAGCCCGACGGCACCTTGATACTGTAAAGGACTTCAAAAAAGATTTCCTTCTCTCCTTTGGTAAGAGCATAGCTGGCACGACTTAAGTGACGCCCTTTATCCGTCTTGTTATGTGTATGCATGTTCTTTGGGTCTTTCATAATTTGTTGGTCCTCCCGTGCTTCAGGTGTATATTTTGTCTTCCCATACACACCTAGGAATCCTAGTAGGTTCACGCAGAGATTCTTCGTCACGTGCATCACGTCGATTGAAGAGCGGACACACAGGACTTTCCAATATGGCAGCTCCCAAAATATAGATTTCTTCTTCCACATGGGTGCGTGTCCTATAGCGACGTCGTTCGGAACTGATTGACCGCCAGGACCCTTTCCAAAGATTACTTCTATGTCCTTGACCATACCAAATACATCATCACCAGCAGGGAGTTCAGGCTTCTTCCGGTGATCTGCCTCACCTTTGAAATGCTTGCCTTTCTTTCTTACGGCATGATTGGTCGGAAGAAATCGTCGATTCGCCAGGTACACAACCTTCTTGCATTTATGCAAATATGTACCTTCGGTATTATCTAAACAGTGGGTGCATGCCTTATATCCCTTGTTTGTCTGTCCTGAAAGATTACTAAGAGCAGGCCAATCATTGATGGTTACGAATAACAACCCTCGTAGATCAAATGGCTCCTGTTTGTTCTCATCCCATGCACGTACACCTGGTTTTCCCCACAACTGTAAGAGTTCTTCAACTGATGGCCTAAGGTACACATCAATGTCGTTGCCCGGTTGCTTCGGGCCTTGGATGAGCACTGGCATCATAATGAACTTATGCTTCATGCACAACCAAGGAGGCAGGTTGTAGATACATAGAGTCACGGGCAGGTCGTGTTGCAGCTCGCTTCCCCAAAAGGATTCATGCCATCCGTACTTAGACCAAACCATAAGTTCCTTGCGCCACCGCAAAGTCTGGGAAGTCTCTCTCGATTTTTCTCCACTGTGACCCATCGCCAGGTGTCTCAACTTCCGTCTTTCTTACGGTATTCTTTGTGCCATCGCAACAACCCGGCATGCTCTTTGTTTCGGACATGCGTTTCAACCTTGGTATTATAGGAGCATACCACATAACCTTAGCAGAGCCCTCTTAGGAGGGGCTCTCTCAACATCACCAGGATCATCTCGTCGATCTTATACCGCAACGCATTGCATACCGGCATTTATCTAAATTCTCATACTCCTTACCGTGGTAGAGGATGCGATCATTAATGCATGCATGTATCTTTTGCACATCTAATCCCAGAGGACAGAGAGTCTTCTTTGCTTCATAGGTACTCTCGGGAAGTTCGTTATGTTTTGGAAACTTCGGCTTCATTATTTTCAGCATCTTTTCAAATGAGGAGTCATTAGACCACACTCGCCTTCCATTGCAACAATTCCAGTGGTACCGAGCTTTGTGCTGCCATCTTCACAATTTGGGTACAACAATTTCTTGTGATCTTCTAACATGCCCTCTAACTTCAACTTCTCATTTTTGTTTCACGTCTCGCTTTGCATCGAAATGACCCTACCAAGTTCATCACCGGCTCATCCGATGCCCGTTCTTCACCTCTTTCCTCTCCATTGTCTTCCATTGCGTATCATCAGATTCAGAAACATATGATGATAGTTGTTATCATCATCTTCTTCTTCACCATCTTCCATCATAACCCCTCTTTCCCGTGCTTGGTCCAGCAATTATAGTTGGGCATGAAACCTTTCATAATCGGTGGCGCGAATGATTTTTGAGGAAGAGTACTCCTTGTTGTTCGACATTGAACACATGGACAACATATAAATCCATTCTCTTTGTTTGCCGAGCCACATCGATAAATTTATCCACGCCTTTGATATACCGCCACGCTACCGGTCACCGTACATCCATTCCGACCGTTCATCGCATCATATAAGTAAGTTTATCAAAAACAGGACATCATAAATAGTGAAATAACCAATTCACACCGACACATGAATTGTATCAATGACCTAGAAAAGATAAGATTGCTAACCTCGATCGAGGGAAATAAAGAGGAGAAAGCTCAAGTGCGTCTCGGACACCTTCTATATTTTTGTTCTATGAGAAATTCAACGGGATTTTCACTCAAACATTTCATCAAACACCTTCAATGCATGCATAGAGAAAAACTAGCACACCCCTCACACCTTCCACCATTCAAAAACAGAGTGGAGGCTGGGGCCGTGCATTTATAGAGGCGGGGAGAATCGTCCGGTTGGAGCCACCAACCGGGACTAAAGGTGCGTGCCACGCCACGTGGCTGTGGACAAACCTTTAGTCTCGGTTGGTGGCTCCAACCGGGACGTATTCCCCCTTATCAACCGGGACGCATGCCCCTGGCCCGTGCCCGCTCAACCGGACAGCGTGCCAGCATTAGTCCCGGTTGGTGGCGCAACCGGGACTAATGCTCTGAGGGGTCGCGAACGGATGGCCCTTTTTCCACTAGTGTATTGATACGGTAATTTCATGTAATAACTAGTATAATTGTACAAGGTTTTATAAAACAAGTATATGAAGTTTATGCTTCAAATACACAATATTTAAAAAAAATCAGTTTTTTTTCATTTGCATTCGCCATGATATACAAGTACCCACCTCCGTTTGCAGAGTATTATGATCAGAACTTCATTAATACGTTCCATGGGTAACTATTTTCTCACGTAATTTATGCGTTGTAATGCAGAAAATCCCTAGGTAAACTCTTGGAATGATATAAACGAGCCAAAGGTAATATAGAGGTTGTGTGTGTGGGAGGTTACTTGTTTGATTTGAAGCGTCGGATTGGCATCAGATGGCGATGCGTGGGAGTTCTGGTTGTTTCTTGTGTTCTGAACTATGTCGCAACGACGGTGTGCGAGTAGGACTGAAGAAGTTTGGTCAGGGCTCAAAAGAAGAGAATGTTGTCCTCTCCCTCCTCATTTTTCCAAGCGGTGACACATCACCAACATGTGGACTCTACCACCTCTCTCTATATCTCTATTTATCCTCCTCCCAACCTCTCACTCACGCATACATCCGTGGACACTCGGGTACACCTTCCTCTAGAGAGCTTGATTGCGCTCAAGACAGGGTTCGGCCAAGCCCTATGAATGTTGGTGTTGTCCCTCCCCATATGATGACAAATGCCATTGGGAGCATTGGTGAAAGGGCATGTATGCCCCCATGTGTGGTTTTGGTAATTAATGACAAACTCTATGAACTAATGTGTAAATTGAGTTTCATTTGTAGGTTTGTCCATTAGCATCGCTTGGGCCATGTGTTAGTCTCAAGGTTGAAAGATGAAGTTTTGTCCAAGGGCTTTGTTCTCATTGGAATCATGAAGAAAGAATGAGCTTGAAGGTTGATCAAGACGAGTGCAAAAAGTTGCATCAAGATGGATCAACCTCAAGAAGGAATGAAGAAGGGCAAACTCAAGATGCGCCCTCTCTTGAATATCTCATGCTTGAAGCTTTCCATCCTCGTGATCATGGAGTGATGAAGACAAGTTCAACGAAAAGGTTTCCCCATGAGTATGGAGGAGAAATTTGCAAGTCTTCATCAAGAAAGAGCGAGCAAGAGCAATCAAGAAAGGTGTTCCATCTTGAGAAGGTCAAGATGGTCTACATCAAGCTCAAGTGGAATGCTCAAGGAGAAGGTATGATCTTGATAGGGTTTCTCTTTTACCGGTCTCGTGTTGTTAGTTAGGAGACCAGGTTTAGGATAGATAGATGTACTATCAAGAGGGGCTCTCAAGCGGGTGACTCGATCGCATCGTTCGGAGAGAGCTCAAACCTTTGCATACATAACATCATCTTTCTTGGTTGTTAGTTCGTTCTTGTCCATGAGAGGATCTAGAGCTTGTGGTTAGCATCATAACAAAATCTAGTTCATCAATTAAGGATTTCCCTTGCATATCTTATTGCGGTTGTTGTTCTTGCAAGTTTTTCGGCTCCACACCTTGGGAGATACATCACATATATATTCAGGGTATTTTCTCCACACCTTGCTGGATTCTACATGTCGTTATCTTTACAAAAAAATTGGTTTCATATCGTTTGGAGTTTGGATGCGAAAGTTATTGAAGTTTTGGTTTCAAGAGTTTCCTAACCGGAAGTCCCGACTAGCCACCGGTAGTATCGCTAGGGAATTTTGCCGCCGGTAGTTCCGGTGCTTTTTTCGCTCAGCTTTTGTATCTTCTCCATCTGGTTGGTCTAATTTAGCGTAATTTGGACCGGAAGTTGCACTAGAAATACCGCTCGGGCCTAATTGCCGCCGGCAGTACCGGGTGAATTTCCGGCTCCACTTCCGCTCACGTACTGTAACCTCTATGTTTTATGTGCTCTATTTGTCGGATCTTCGGTCGTAGTTTCTGCTGGTAGTACCGGTCTCAGCGGAAGTTCGGTGGACCGGAGGAAGTTCCGGCCAGGCTCATTTTTTTGTCTTTTGTGTCGTTGTTTTCTCACCGTTGGCTGAGTTCCAGCGGAAGTTCCGGCCTCCCACCAGAAGTTTCGGCCAGTATCGTAAATGCCCAAACGGTCAGATCTGGGAGCCCTTTAAAAGATGCTCCTCTTCCTCTTTGTGGATACAAGCTCTTTTCTTGGTTCTTGGCTTTCTCTCTCTCCTTCGTTGTTGACCTTGAAGAGCTTTCCCTCTCCCCTTCCCCTTCCTATGATTCTTACATCTTTTTGAGGGATTTGAGAGAGGACATCTAGATCTACAATCCCCCCAAACCAAATCCCTTCTTTGTTCATTGGGATCTAGATCTTGGAGAGTTTTGTGTTCTCCTCTTGTGTTCTTCCTCCCTTATTCCCCCAATAGCTTTTGTAGCTTTGTTCGAATTTGGGAGTGAAGGACTTACCCTTGCTTTTGTTGCATAGGTTTGAGTTCTCCATGGAGATTCGGCGAATCCAAGCTTGTGGGCTTGTTTCTCTTGGGTTCTTGGAACCCTAGACGGTTGTGGTTGGTGTGTTGACTTCTTGTGGCCTTCATTGTGGAGTGGCCTCAAGCTTGTGGCCTGTTGTGGCTTTGGTGCCTGTTGTGGCTTTGTTGTTGGGAGCCTCTAATTGAGTTGTGGAGATAGCCCCAACCTTGTACGGGTTTTGGTGACCACCCTCAAGTGTCCCATAGTGGATTGTGAGTAGGGCTTTGTGGCGAGCTCACGGGAGAATAGTGTAGGGTTCGTAGCATGGAAAACAAAAAAATTCTATCCCGAGAACACACAAAACCAAGATCTATTCTATGAGATCGGTGCAATGAGCTTGTAGAGAACTAACCCTCGAAGATCCAAAGCGTTAAACGAGATTTGGATATCGTGGTTGATGTAGTCGATCACTTGCCGATCTCAAGATCGCGTAGACGATCCTTCCGGCACCACGTTCCGGCAGCGCTTGCGTAGTCGATCACACGTACAATAGTCGATAAAGACCTTCCTCTCCCTTGTTCCAGCAGGGCGGTGGAGGTTTGTATATCTCCTCGGAATCCCAACAGCATGATGGCATGGTGGTGGTGGAGGAGAAGAGATTACTGCAGGGCTTCGCCTAAGCCGGACCAGTGTATGGAGGAGAGAGGGGAGGCGCCGACGGCTAGGGTTTGGGGTGAGATTCTATGGGGTGCCCTCACCCCTCCTTATATGGGTGGGGGGCTGCGTCCAGGGTTCCCACCCCTGGCCGAGTCCTTCCCCAACTCCTCTAGGGAGGCAGCAAGGAAGGGGGAGGGATAACTTGTCCCTCGAGGTTTCCCTTTCCTTCCTGATACATCGTAAATGTATCTATAATTTTTGATGATCCATGCTTGTTTAGTATCTACTTTCCTTTGCTTTGTCTACACTTTGAGGTGCTTTTTACATGTTTTCTGGTACTAACCTATTAACAAGTTGCCACAGTGCCAGTTTCCTGTTTTCTGTTGTTTTTGGTTCCAGAAAAGCTAGTATGGAAATATTCTCGGAATTGGACGGGACAAATGTCAAAGTCAATTACTTTCCATGGAGAACAAGAAGTCCATAGGGGAGATAGAGAGGCGTGCCAGGGCAGCCACACTCCCCTAGGAACGGGTGGGCCCTGCCCCGCGCCTAGGCAGGGTGTGGGATCCCTGGCCACCTCCTCGGCCTCCCCCTTCGCCTATAAGAAGCCCCCGATGCAGAAACCCTAAGTACCCGATCAATATTCCACGAAACCTTCTGTAGCCGCCTCCACCGTCGTCCCTAGATCTGGGGGATCTGAAGTTCTTCCCGGCACCCTGCCGGAGGGGAGATCATCCCGGAGGCCTTCTCTCCGGTATGATGCGTGAGTAGTCCTACCTTGGACTATGGGTCCATGTAGTAGCTAGATGGTTGTATCTCCTCCTTTGTGCTTTCATGTATAGATCTTGTGAGCTCCGTTCATGATCAAGATCTAATCTATTTGTAATCATGCATGTTGTGTTTGCGGGGATCCGATGGATATTGAGATTATTATGTTGGTTTGATTAATGGTTTTGTCTTTATGATTCTATCATGTTTGTGTTGTTTGTGATCTTGCATGCTCTCCGTTGTTAGTAGCTATCTTGGCCAAGTTGTTGCTAGTGACTCCAAGAGGGGGAATTTATGCTCGATAGTGGGTTATGCCTCTAGTTTCCAAGGGAAGTGACAGAAATCTCTTCGGTTGTAGATGTGTTGTTGCTACTAGGGAGAAAACAACGGTCTCTTGTTCATGGAACATGTGGACTGTTTACCTCACACACTTTTCTTACAGCAGTTGTCTGTTGCTTGCAACTTAATACTGGAGGGGGTTCAGATGATAACCTGAAGGTGGACTTCTAGTCATAGATGCAGTTGGATGGCAGTCTATATATCTTGTTGTATTGCCCAATCGAATCTCATAAGATCTTTTGGACTAGTAATTGCATTGTTATGCCTTGCTCAGTTCCTGTCAATTGCCCTGCTGTAATTTGTTTACCCTTCATGCCATGTTGTTTATCTAAGGAGAGCACCTCTAGTGAACTATGAACCCCGATCCAATCTTTACCATTGATACATCTTCCACTGTTACTTGTTTACTTGCTGCAAACCACCATTACCTTCCACACCATACATTTAATCCTTTGTTACAACAAACCGGTGAGCTTGACAACCTCACTGTTCGTTGGGGCAAAGTCTTGAGTTTGTCTTGTGCAGGTCTCCACGTTGTTTGCAACACCTGTGTGACGTTTTCTTCCTCCTTCTGGTTCGATAACCTCGGTCTCAACTGAGGGAAAACTTGTTGATGTGCTCTTCACACCCTGCACTTGGGTCACCAACAAAGTGCCATGTCGAGCACCGTCAAGTCTTCCTGGCGCCGTTGCCGGGGACTTAAAGAATAAGAAGCTCCCACGTCAACAGCCAGCCATCAAGTCCCTAACTAGGATTTGACTTTTCAAACTAGGATTTGTTTCTCTTCCTAGTCCTTGGCCGAGTTGGCCTAGGGTATCATGCGCCCTGCCCATCAAGGTATGGTGCATTCCAAGTACCCCCTCCCGGGGTGGTGGACCTTCCAGAATATTCTAGAAGCTTCCGGTTAAAACACCGAAAACATTTCTAAACCCTAGAAATTGACTTTCCTTATATGAATCCTATTCTCCGGACCATCCCGGATCTCCTCGAGATGTACTGGATCCAATCCAAGACTCTAACAACATTCGGTCTCCAAATCACATTCTATATCTACTCAAACAACATTGAATCCTTAAGTGTGTCTCCCTACGATTCGTGAACTATACAGACATGATCGAGACACCTCTCCAATTAATAACCATTTGTGGGATCTGGAAATCCATAATGGCTCCCACATATTTCTATGATGACTTTGTGATTGAATGAACCACTTACATACGATACGGATTCCCTTTGTCACGCAATACTTTACTTATCCGAGGTTTGATCGTCGGTATCTCTATACCTAGTTCAACCTCGTTACCGATAAGTACTCTTTACTCGTTCCGTGCTATGACATCCCTTCTGACCTAGTCACATGCTTGCAAGCCAATTGGATGAAATTCCACCAAGTGGGACCAGAGTATATCTATCTGTCATATGGATGGACAAATCCGACTCTTGATCCATGTGCTTTAACACATACTTTCAGAATACCTAATGCCACCTTTATAACCACCCAGTTACAAAGTGGTATTAAGCATCCATCCGGTGATGGTGATTAACATGATCTCATGGTCGAAGGATTAGGTTACTATGTATTTGAATGGTTGTAGAAAACGAATTCTAAATGACTTTGATCTTACGCTATGCTAACTATAGGAGTGTGTCCATCACATCATTATCCTAATGACATGATGTTGTTATTAATAACATCTAATGTCCATGATCAGGAAACCATGATCATCTATTAATCAACAAGCTAGTTCAACAAGAGGTTCTTTTATGTTTACAAAATACACAAGTATTAATGTTTTCAGTTAATACAATTATAGAATGGTATGTAAACATTTATCATAAACACAAAGATATAATAATAACCATTTTATTATTGCCTCTTGGGCATATCTCCAACAGTCTCCCACTTGCACTAGAGTCAATAATCTAGATTACATTGTGATGTACCTAACACCCATGGCGTTCTGGTGTTGGTCATGTTTTGCCCTAGGGAGAGGTTTAGTCAACGGATCTGCCACATTCAGATCTGTGTGTACTTTTAAAATATTTATGTCACCATCTTGGACATGCTCACGAATAGGATGAAAACGTAGCTTGATATGCTTCAGCTTCTTGTGTGACCTTGGCTCCTGTGCATTGGCTATGGCACCCATGTTGTCACATTATATGGCCATCGGGTCCAACGCACTAGGAACCACATCAAGCTCCATAATGAACTCCTTCATCCATATCGCCTCTTGTGAAGCCTCTAAAGCAGCTATGTATTTCGATTCAGTTGAAGATCTCGCCATAACGCTTTGCTTAGCACTCCTCTAGCTCACTGTTGCAACACTCAAAGTAAATATGTGTTCAGATTGCGACTTAGAGTCACCCGGATCGGTGTTCCAACTAGCATCGGTGTAACCATTTACAACGAGCTCTTCGTCACCTTCATAAGAAAGAACCATATCCTTAGTCCTTCTCAAGTACTTTAGGATATTTTTGACCGCTGTCCAGTGATATACTCCTATATCACTTTGATATCTTCTAGTCAAACTAATAGCATATGTAATATTTGGTCTTGTACATAGCATGGCATACATGATATAACCTATGGCTGAGGCATAGGGAGTTTTCCTCATCCCATCTCTATCTTCTGTCGTAGATGGACTTTGAATTTTACTCAAGGTTGTAGTGGACAACATGGGCAAGAACCCTTTCTTGCTTTCTTCCATTCCAAACTTCTTTAGAACCTTGTCCAAATATGTACTTTGTGAAAGCACTATTAAGCATCTTGATCTATCTCTATAAATCTTGATGCCTAAAATGTATGCAGCTTCGCCAAGATCCTTCATTGAAAAACTATTATTCAAATAGTCTTTGACACTTTTAAGAAGTTCTATATCATTCCCAATCAACAATATGTCATATATATAGTACTAGGAATGCTACAGAGCTCCCACTCACTTTATTGTAAATACAAGCTTCTCCATAAGTTTGTATAAAACCAAAGCTTTTGATCACCTTATCAAAATGTTGATTCCAGCTCTGGGATGCTTGCTTCAATCCATAAATGGACCGTTGAAGTTTGCATACCTTGTTAGCATCTTTAGGATCGACAAAACCTTTGGGTTGTACCATATAAAACTCTTCTTAAATGTCACCATTGAGGAACGTTGTTTTGCCATCTGCCATATCTCATAATCGTAATATGCAGCGACTGCTAACAAAATCCTCATAGACTTTAGCTTCGCTACCGGTGAGAAAGTCTCATTGTAGTCAAGTCCTTGAATTTGTCGAAACCCTTTCATGACAAGTCGAGCTTTATAGACGGTTACATTACCATCATCATATGTTTTCTTTTTGAAAATCCATTTGTACTCGACAGCCTTGTGGCCATCCGGTAAGTCCACCAAAGCCCACACTTGGTTTTCGTACATGGATCCAATCTTAGATTTCATGGCTTCATGCCATTTGTTGGAATCTAGGATCATCATTGCTTCCTCATACGTCGCAGGTTCGTCGGTGTTATCCACCAACATGACATTCATACCAATCTGGAGTGGTATGAACCCTCGTCGACCTGTGAGGTTCCGTAGTAACTTTGTTTGAAGTTTCATAATCATTATCATTAGCTTCCTCTCTTATTGGTGCAGGATACACATTAACATCTTCCGGCACCACGCTACTCTCAAATCCAAGAGAAGGTTCAACAACCTCGTCGAGTTCAACTTTCCTTCCAGTCACTTCTTTCGAGAGAAACTCCTTCTCAAGAAAGGATCCATTCTTGGCAATGAATTTTTTTCCTTCGGATCTATGATAGAAGGTATACCCAATTGTTTCTTTAGGGTATCCTATGAAGACGCATTTATCCTATTTGGGTTCAAGCTTATCGGGCTGTAACTTCTTTACATAAGCTTTGCAACCCCAAACTTTAACGAACAACAACTTAGGTTTATTCCCAAACCACAATTCATACGGTGTAGTTTAAACGGATTTTGATGGTGCCCTATTTAAAGTGAATGTGGCCATTTCTAATGCATAAACCCAAAATGATAACGGTAAATCTATAAGAGACATCATAGAACAAACCATATCTGAGAGAGTTCGATTATGACGTTCGGACACAGCATTACGCTGTGGTATTCCCGGTGGTGTCAATTGTGAAAGTATTCCGTATTTATATCATGCATGCCAAACTCGTAACTTAGATACTCACCTCCATGATCAGATCGCATCAACTTGATCTTCTTGTTACGTTGATTTTCTACTTCACTTGGAATTCCTTAAACTTCTCGAAAGTTTCAGACCTATGTTTCATAAAGTAGATATACCCATATCTAAGTAATCCATGAAAGTAAGAACATAACAATATCCACCGCGTGATGCCACTCATTGGACTACACACATCGGTATGTATGATCTCCAATAATTTTGTAGCTCGCTCCATTATTCCATAGAATGGTGTCTTAGTCATTTTTTGCATCAGACATGCTTCGCATATTTTAAGTGATTCAAAATCAAGTGATTCAAGAAGTCCATCGGAATGGAGTTTCTTCATGCGCTTCACTCTAATGTGACCAAGACGACAGTGCCACATATATGTGGAATTATCATTCATTTAGCATCTATATTATGAACATGTGTATCACTATTATCGAGATTCAATAAGAATAGACCATCTATCAAAGGCGCATGACCATAAAATATATTTCTCATATAAATAGAACAACCATTATTCTCGAACTTAAACGAGTAACCTCCTCGCAATAAACAAGATCCAGATATAATGTTCATGCTTAACATAGACACCAAATAACAATTATTTAGACTTAAAACTAATCCTGACGGTAGATGAAGAGAGAGTGTGCCGACAGCGATCACATCAACCTTGGAGCCATTTCCAATGCGCATCATCACCTCGTCTCTCGCTAGTATTCGCTTATCCTGCAGCACCTGTTTCGAGTTACAGATATGAGCGATTGAACTAGTATCAAATACCCAGGCACCACTACGACTACTAGTAAGATACACATCAATAACATGTATATCAAATATACCTTTCTTATTGATATTGCCGTTCTTCATATCTGCCAGGTACTTGGGGCAATTCGACTTCTAGTGACCTTCTCCCTTGCAGTAAAAGCACTCAGTATCAGGTCTAGTACCAGCCTTGGGTTTCTTTGTTGGCGCAACGGCTTTCTTGCCATCCTTCTTAAAGTTACCCTTATTTTTAGGATTGCCTTGCTTCTTGAAATTAATGGTCTTATTGAACATCAACACTTGGTGCTCTTTCTTGATCTGCACTTCCGCAGACTTCAACATGGAGAAGAGTTTAGGCAACGACTTATCCATGCGCTACATGTTGTAGTTCATCACGAAGTTCTTGTAACTAGGTGGAAGTGATTGGAGGATACGATGAATACCCAATGCATTAGGAATCATTATTCCCAAATCTGCGAGTTTATTCACGTGCCCAGACATCTTAAGCACATGCTCGCTAACGGAGACGCCCTCTTCCATCTTGTAGTTAAAGAACTTCTCAGAAGCTTCATAACTTTCCATGGCCACGTGAGTCTCAAATATCATTTTGAGCTCATTGACAATATCATGAGGGTCGCGGTTCTCAAAGCGCTTCTGAAGCTCTCATTCCAAACCATACAAGATGGCATACTGAACTGTGGAGTATTGATTCTTCTGAGTGAGGAAAACATTTTTTACCTCATCGGTATCATCATCTGCTTGCGGGTCACCTAGCGGTGCATCCAGCACATACATCAACTGACTAGTATTGAGGACAATCCTCAAGTTGCGGAACCAGTCCGCGAAGTTGCCTCCATTGTTTTTCAACTTTTCTTTCTCTAGGACGCATTAAAATTGATGGTAGGGGCCGCCATGATCTACAACATATTTACAAAGAGTTAAGACTAAGTTTATGATAAATTGAGTTCATATTTAATTCTTAAATTAACTAGGTGAACTCCCACTCAAAACAACATCCCTCACATTGTTTTAGTGATCACATGAACCAATCCACTACATCAAGTCCGATCATCACGAGAGATGATGTAGCATCAAAGGCGAACAATCAACATGTTCATGATATCAATCATATGACTCATGCTTTACCTTTCAGTATTACGTGTTCCGAGACCATGTCTGTACATGCTAGGCTCGTCAAGGTTAACCTTAGTATCCGCATGTGCAAATCTGGCTTGCACCCATTGTATGCACAAGTAGAATCTATCACACCCGATCATCATGTGGTGCTTCGAAATGACGAGTCTTAGCAACGATGGCTACTAAGTACGAACACTTTTTTACTTGATATTTAGTGAGGGGGATCATCTTATAATTCTACCGTCGCAATCTAAGCAATACAAGATGTATAAAAATGATTAACATCACATGCAATTCATAATATGTGATATGATATGGCCTTTCTTCTTGTGCCTTTGATCTCCATCTCCAAAGCACGAACATGATCTCCATCATCACCGACGTGGCGTCAAGGTCAATGGCGTCGCTTCATGGTTGTCCCCCACCAGCAGCAACTATTACAAATACTTTGATGAATAGACACGCAGGTCTTAAACGAAATTTAAAGACAATCATAAAGATCCTTCCGGTTGCCAATTTACAATAAGGATCATTGTATACATCATATGTAATCACAATCATATCATGGTCATATCACATCACAGCACAAGCCCTACAAAAACAAGTTAGACGCCTCTAATTTTCTTTGCATGTTTTACGTGGCTAGAGCTTTCGAATAAGAGCAGTTCTAACTTATGAACATGAACCACAATGTTGATACAAGTATTGTCAAGTGCCCATTGTAAAATGAATCTTCACTATGGTGGGAGCGACAGACACCCGCAAAGCCACTTGTGCAATGCAAGTTGCACGTTGAGTGTGGATCAAGTCTCATGTACGATGACATGTAATGTTTGCCCGAGCCGCTTCATCCCACCATCCTGCAAGATGCAAAGTACACAAAAAGCAAGCGACAACAAAAGCATCAACACCCATAAAACCATTGTGTTCTACTCGTGCAAAAGATCTATGCATAGATTTGACTCTGATACCACTGTAGGGTTTGTAGCATGGAAAATAAAAAAATCTATCGCGGGAACATACAAAACCAAGATCTATTATATAAGATCGGTGCAACAAGATTGTAGATAACTAACCCTCGAAGATCCAAAGCATTTAACGAGATTCAGATTTTGTGGTTGATGTAGTCAATCACTTGCCGATCTCAAGATCACATAAACGATCCTTCCGGTGCCACGTTCCGGCAGCGCTTCCGCAGTCGGTCACACATACGGTAGTCGATGAAGACCTTCCTCTCCCTTGTTCTAGCAGGGCAGCGGAGGTTTGTAGATCTCCTCGGAATCCCAACAGCACAACGGTGTGGTGGTGGTGGAGGAGAAGAGATTAATGCAGGACTTCGCCTAAGCCGAAGCAGTGTATGGAGGAGAGAGGGGAGGCGCTGGCGGCTAGGGTTTGGGGTGAGGGTCTATGGGCGCCCTCATCCCTCCTTATATGGGTGGGGGGCTGCGGACAGGGTTCCCTGTAACATCCCAGCATTTAGGACTAAACGAAGGGTAGATTTAGGATTTTGTGCATCTGCATGCATGCATCTGAAAATCTGGGTAAAATTTTCGCCAAATTAAAAAGCTATTGTGATAGAATTCTCACTCTGATGAAATTGATTTAGTGTCATCCAAGGGGGGGAGTGTGATGAATTTTGACATGACCTCTGTTATTTTGTTGAATTATGAGGGGAGGAATTTGAATTATAAATAATTATTCATAATAAGACAAATACAAGTGCTATCAACAAAAATATAAAGATTCTTTAAGACCAAAATTGCATTGTTCTTTCATAACAAAAGAATAAAGAAAATAGTATAAATAATAATAATATGAATAAAGAAAATGGAAAATGAATTACATTAATGAAACAAATAGAAAAGTTCTTTATTAAAAGAATATATGTATATCACATTATCCTTTTATAACAAAGGAATAAAAAGAAAAGATTAAAACAAGGATATTACAAAACTATTTATAAAAAAGAATACATGAAGTATTATATTATTATTTTACAATAAAAGAATAAGAATAAAGTAAAATACAGAAAAAAATAAGAAGAAATCTTTATTTAATCATACAAAGATTTAATCAATACAAGTAATTAGAAGTCATTACATAGATGAATAGTTACAAATAAAGAAAAAGAAAAGCTTCACTAAAATATATAAGAATTACATTGTTATTACAATTAAATAAGAAGATTACAAAAGCTTTAAACCTAAGCTAGAATCTCTATCTACTTTGATGATCTTGGATATTCTTTTGATTCCTGCAAAACAAAGAAATATAAGATAAAAATAAAAAGGAGTTAGTGTTAATAATTTTGCTCTCAGTCTAACAGTGGGGTGCACTGTTCATTTCGTCATTGGGATTATTTAGAAAGAGGGGCAAGTTTCACCAAATGAAATAGTATCTGTTCTTATTTCAAATCTGGCCTCGGTACAACATCATAGGCAAATAGGGGCAAGTTTCACCACTGTATAGGAAAAGGCAAACAATCAAGTTTAAGGAAAATATCTCCAGTTCCTATCTGAGCTCATCCACAATCCTGGCATTGAAACTTGGACCTGAGAAGGACCCATATGCAAGCAAGAAGGCATCACACACACCACATGCAGCTGCTGTGTTGTCAACACCACAGACAGCACAGGAAGTACATATGAAGGAGCACATCCATATCACGGCTACTAGCATTTCCATTTCCTCCACATCACTAGAACAACAAGAACACAAGATTACTGAAATTCAGAATAGCTAGCACAACAAACTTCACATCATTGGATTACTGCAATAGGATCTGGGTAAAACACTCCACAAGAGGAAGTAGTTGTACCTAAGCCCAAGCAAGGAGGAGGAGGATCAGGACCAATCCAAGAAGAGATCAGTAACTGGATCAAGAGGGAGAAGGCCAGGGAGTGCAAGGAGGAGCAGGACAAGCATTAGATCTGTCAACAGAACAAAATCATCTACATCACAAGCACCCTGGTTGCTTGGGAAAGCCATCCAGATGCTCAAGGAGGAGTTCCAGCAGCTGATCAAAGGCAAGTAGAAGATCTACAACAGACCATAAGCCACTCACCAACATCAGGTAAAAATCATCAGAACCAACCACTAGATCCTGTAGAAACCATTCTTGTATTCCACACATAGATATGGAAATACCAGGGGAACTCTACAAATCAACAAATTCCACCTACCATTCAACTAGAATATATCTAGGATGATTAGGTTGAGTGGTACTCTCAGAATTGTGAAGTGTTGCTTTGCAAAATCATCATAGAGACATACAAGGCTTTCTAAATCTTAGTATCTGTTCTTATCTTAGAAAGAATTGGTCTCAGCCTTATGAATCATTGACCAAGATCACATATTAGGAATCTGCATCAAGATCATCCAAACTGAATGATATTTTTTTTCCATACTCATTGTCAAGCTTAGCTTATACAGTAATGGAGATCACTGTGTTCCATCCTGAGGGAGGCATCACAGTGATATCTCATTAGTGAATCTACATAGCACATGAGAATAACACAACATAATCCTTTTCCTAGCTAAAAATAACTAGGAATCATATGATCACTGTCTTATTAATGGTAGTTGGGCATTTTCCAACTAGGTTGCAAGGCAACAATTATATATGATCATGTGCCACACAAGTAAAGCCTCAGACTTGGCATCATTGGCAAGTACATGAACTAACATTCTGTTAAATAAAGAGATTTAAGCAAATCATTTTCCTAGAATCTTTCTTTTAGGAATCATGCATTTCAGTATCAGACTATTCCATCAGTTTAATAAGATCAATATAGTCAAGGCCACTATATTTAATTAAAGCATAAACCATTGGATCCATCACTAGGATATGCCTGTTAACAACATAATAAGGATATACCTTGATCCAAGAAAATACCATAACAAAACCACACATTTCTGGGTGAGAACTTCATCCAAACAGAGACATCCCTTTATACTGGAGTAGCTTATCTTATATAACTACTACCAAGGGTGATAACAATGGTTCCAATACTTTCTCTGCTGAAGTTAGGTGACAGTTCAACTTAGAAGCACTAGCTCCACTTGTGCTTTTAGCTACATAATTAGCTAGTGTCATCATCATAAGGTAATCATAGCCCTATGTCATCCATTAGCTCAATTCAGATAAGTAGAATTTTAGGATCAAACATGCTAGTCAGGTTCAGTAGCAAAGCTACTGTAATGTGCTTAGGAACCGGAGAGAGGAACCCTAGCTAGGGTTGGACACAGATAAAGTGGCAGGAGTAAAACTGAGAGGGAGGGGTGAGTAAAGGATCACCTACCTTTGAAAAGCTACTGCTCGTCGAAGGAGGAGGCAGAGATAAACCCAAATCGAGCAGCGGCACAACGACACATGGAGCACCGTGTGCTAGCCCCGCACCGAGCTGTAACCTGCGGAAATCAGCACCACCAGATCATCACCGCAAGCAACTGTGGCCAGCGACCACGAACACATCACCACCAGACCCTCTCTGCATCACCAGGTCACCACCACAAATCAACCTCTAGAGCCATGGGCAACAAGAACCCTAGAACCAGATAATTGAAGGGGGCGATCGAGATCAATAGGGCGTCATACACAAATCGAATTGGAGGGTTAAGTAGGTCTGGGATGGGCAGAGCTAGGGTGGCTTTAGTAGTAGTATGACGACGTGTTAAATCCGGGATTTGGCGAGCGGCGGAGTAGGCGTCACAGAGGGGAGGATCGGGTTTGTCCCAGGAAGGATATGTGAGCGATAAGGGTGAAGGGGCCGGGGTCGTGTTGACCCCGAGCCAGACCTGGTTGGGCCGGGCCGGGCCATTCTAATTACCAACCAAACAGCTTCTAATAAAACTAATGATAAAAATAATATAAGCTAAAATAAGGAAATAACCAAGATACTCTATACACTATTTTATCTCTAGAAAAAAATGTAGAAAAATCCTAAAAATATATTTAATATATCAAAATGTTTATTCAAATCATATCTACCTAAGAAAAATATAATCATATATATTTAAGTTTAATAAAATGCAGATAAACATTAACACCCTTAAATAACTAAATGAAATTTAATAAATTCAGAAAAATTCCTAAAAATAAATAAAAATCACTTTCATACATAAAAATAAATCTCTTATCTAATAAAAATACTAACTTAAAATTTTACAAATAAAACTTAAAACAAATATTTAAAGACATTCAAAAATTGAGAAATTTTATAAAAAAAATCAAGATAATACCTAAAGATAAATAAAATTCAATTTTAAGATTTTAAGTAAGAATACTTACTAGGATAATACTAAATATATTATTCCAAAAACCTTTTAAAATTCTTAGATCATATATCTTCAATTATTAAAATGAGATAGTTGTTTTATTAATTATTTAACATTATTTCCTAAGTAAGAAATAATCATGTTCAAAACACAATCTTTTAACTCTAAAATAGTCTACCCTATGATTATAATTTAGAATACTATCCAAATATAAACAATCAATTTTATAATATTCCTTTAAAATATTTAATCAACTATAAGTCCAAGATTTACAAAGTTAGTCTTGTAGATCATTAACTTAAATTGGAAATAAGTGATCTCAATTCATATATAATAATATTAACAAACTTAGTATTTACTAAATATATTATAAAATAAATTCACCAATTTTCTTTATATAGCAGAATCTTATAGTATAGTCTATGAATATTAAATATACTACCTTTAAGTCTTTAAGACTAAGTTTCGTCATGCTTAAGTAAAACCCTAATTATTGTTAATTCCATAAATATTATATCCCAAGTCCAATTATATCTTTATAGTTAACTTTGGTCTAACATATCATAAGCTAGGTATGTAATGACTCAAAATCATTTAAACCCTATCCTAAACCATAACTTTAATCTTATTAATCTTCAGAGTTGATTAATTTAACATAAATAATATTTTCTTTAAATGTTATTCTTTTTGTCACTTCCAAAAAGAAACACTATACCATTTCTTTTAAGCCATAACAAAAATAAAACATATACCTTGTAATGGTTACATGATATGACCCAATCTTAGAATTGTATTACAATTGTACCTTACTTTCATGTCTTATATGTTATCCAAAAACCCCTACAACTACACTCCTTTATGAAATAAACTTAAAGATAACTCACATCCTAAACAAATCATCTAAATCCAACTCACATGTAATGTTGAGGAATTACTTAAGGTTTTACAAAATGCATAGCATTACTTATGCATAACAGCATATTGCTTCTTTAAACATTGTCCTTACCGGGCAATGATGGTACTTTTGTAGAACCCGAGGTCTAGGGCCAAGTCGAGACATTTGACTACAATAGTTCGCTATATCAAGGAAAGTTCACACTTGCTCATATCCTTTGATTATTTTTTGTAAAGTATTTTACAAATCCAGTGTTGTCATCACTGCATTTGAAAAAGGTCCTAAAACACTATTTTCATAATAATGTGATTATAGATTATTTACCATGAGGTAATAACCTACTATGAAAGTTCCGGTGGTAAAGGAACATAATACCTAGGACTTAACAACCAATGTCGACAGTGATTCTTGCGCCGTATATTACGCGTTAACCATGAGATTTGGAATGGGACGGAGAAGTCAGCTGGATCGGCTACCTTTCGCATGCATTGGACACTGTTCTGGGCATTTGTAAGTTGCAGATCATGGGTATAGCCGTTTTATACGGGGGAAGTCTACTATGGATCTGGGCTTACAAAATATAGATTTCTAGTGTTAATGGTTGTTGTGTGTATCCAACTAAGGTATAACTGTTTTATACGGGGAAAAGTCTACCTTGAGTTTGGGCATCCAACAATTATGGTGTATGGGGGATCGCGGAGAAGGACAGTGATTGGCTTGGATCTTAGTATGGGCCTCATACCAAGGAAGTGTGAACGGGAATGCGTGCCCGGATGTGCAACAAAGCTAAGATCTCTCATGGGTAAAGTAACGCACCTCTGCAGAGTGAAAGAATTGTAACTTGTTACTCCCTGTTCCGGGAAGGATCTGCGAATGCGGCGGAAAAGGAACTCCATGAAAGTTCTGGTAAACCCGTGAAGGCTGACGGACATAGCTTTTTAGAATAAAAGCAACCTTTGAATAAATGTTTACAAAACTTGCATTGCCTATGACCTATGGTCTATGGCTGTAGATATAGTGCATCAAACACTCCTTTTTAGTGAACTTGCTGAGTACGCTCGTACTCAACGTATCTTCTTAACCCTTGCTAGATTCTGAAGACATTAATGGTTGGGAAGAGGAAATACTATATCCAATTAAAGACCAAGAAGAATTCCGCTATGAAGAACCATAAGTATCCGGAAGCGTCGAAGGCAACAATTACGAAAACATCTATGGAATGGAGACCGACGTATCTGAAGTGTATATGTAGCATATATAGTGATCTAGTCCAGTAGCATAGATCTCTATCTTCTATCTATATTAAATCTCGTATAAACCTTAGTTGCTTCTTACTTCTGTTATCGAGTTATTATAGTTTAGCCCTGAGTCATCGGGATACCTCTATGGACCTAGGAGGATCTCAAAGTCGTCATGTAAATTTCTGATTGTAATAATGACAATGTATGTTGTGGGCCCGCTTTGTTTCTATTGTACCACTCTGAGGATGTAATATTTGCGGAATGGTACTCCGTGAGTGTTATGCCCACGACTATAGTATACTACAACATGCAGTGGTATGCTGGGTCATCACATTCCCACCCCTGGCCGATTCCTTCCCCAACTCCTCTAGGCCGACGACAAGGAAGGGGAGAAGGAAAACTTGTCCCTCAAGGTTTCCCTTTTCTTCCCTAACTAGGATTTGAATTTTCAAACTAGGATTTGACTTTTCAAACTAGAATTTGTTTGTATCTTCCTAGTCCTTGGCTGAGTTGGCCTAGGATATCATGCGCCCAGCCCATCAGGGTATGGTGCATTCCAAGTACCCCCTCCCTGGGTGGTGGACCTTCCAGAATATTCTAGCAGCTTCTGGTCAAAACATCAAAAACATTTCCGAAACCCAGAAATTGAATTTACTTATATGGATCTTATTCTCCGAAACAGTCCGGATCTCCTCGTGATGTCCTGGATCCAATCCAAGACTCTAAACAACTTTACGTCTCCAACTCACATTCAATATCTACTCAAACAACATCGAATCCTTAAGTGTGTTTCCCTACAGTTCGTGAACTATACAGACATGATCGATACACCTCTCCAATCAATAACCATTAGTGGGATCTGGAAATCCATAATGGCTCCCACATATTTCTACGATGACTTCATGATTGAATGAACCATTTACATACGATATTGATTCCCTTTGTCGCTTGATACTTTACTTATCTGGGGTTTGATCATCGGTATCTCTATACCTAGTTCAATCTCGTTACCGATAAATACTCTTTACATGTTCCGTGATATGACATCCCTTGTGACCTAGTCATATGTTTGCAAGCCAATTGGATGACATTCCACCGAGAGGGACCATAGTATATCTATCCGTCATATGGATGGACAAATCTCACTCTTGATCCATGTGCTTCAACACATACTTTCAGAATACCTAATGCCACCTTTATAACCACCCAGTTACGAAGTGGTGTTTGATATCATCAAAGCATCCATCCAGTGATGGTGATTAACATGATCTCATGGTCGGAGGATTAGGTTAGTATGTATTTGAAAGCTTATAGCAAACAAACTCTAAATGACTTTGATCTTACGCTACACTAACTATAGGAGTGTGTTCATCACATCACTCTTCTAATGACATGATCTTATTATTAATAACATCTAATGTCCATGATTAGGAAATCATGACCATCTATTAATCAACAAGCTAGTTCAACAAGTGGCTTACTAGGGACTCTTTTATGTTTACAAAATACACAAGTATTAATGTTTTCGGTTAATACAATTATAGCATGGGATGTAAACATTTATCATAAACACAAAGATATAATAATAACCATTTTATTACTCCCTCTTGGGCATATCTCCAACAAATAGGGTGAGCCTTTTGTGACGTCGGTGAGTTGTGTGCCTTCATCTCTTGTGGTGAGGTCTTCTGTGGCGTTGGGTGAGCATCGAGCCACCACACCTCAAGGTGAGCCATTTGTGGCGTTCGAGGAGCATTCCGCCGTCGCACCACTTCAACAGAGATGCAGCTTCTTTGGAAGTGAATTTCGGGATAAAAATCATCGCCTCTGTATCCATTTGTTATCTCTCAATCGAGCCTTTTACTTATGCATTTTACTTTGTGATAGCCATCGTGCTTGAAGTGTTTTACCTTTCTATCACCTTGTTACTTGTATTGCTTAGCATAAGTTGTTGGTGCAATTTGGTGAACCTAGTGGTTAGGTTTTGTGCTCAATAAATTAAATGTTAGTTTTTATTTCGTATTTTTTTAGTCTAAACCGTAATATTTTTAAAAGTCTATTCACCCCCCTCTAGACGACATCCATTGAACTTTCAATTGGTGTGCGCGACACCTCAACTACGAGCTACTAAAGGGAGGGAAGGTTGGAGCGAGTGGTGGCGAGAGGAGATCGTGTTGGGGGAGGGAGTAGATATGATCATCATGCATGTCTAAAGGGCGTGTTGAGGAGGTCGACGTGAAGCAGGGCATTGGGAAAATCTTGTGAGCCAGTGGTAATACAATTCGACTTACTAGCACAACTCAACGTGCCTACGGTGGTATGTTGGGGGTCTTTTCCCTAACATTTTAGTGTATTTCTTCATAGGTATTGTTCACACCTACGTACGAAAATAGTGTCAAAACGATAAAACTAGTATTTATGGACTCAAGCGGGATCCCAATTGTGCTGCTTAAAATGGTCATCTAGTTCAAAATTTTCTTAAAACTTGACTCACAAATTGGAGTTGGTCTAGAAACGGGATACATGGGCCTCGTTCGATAAGAATTATTTCATAGGAATTTTGGAGGATATTAAAAACCCTTGGGGAATTTTTTCTATGGAATACATTCTTATGCCCTCTATTCAATAGGCATCTCAACATGACCTAAAATTTCATTTTATTTTTTCTTTGAGAATTCCGATGCACTTCATGGATGTATATCTGTACTTTCTATTCCCACTTCTACAAATTTCGCATCCAAAGGCACATCTTACAAATTGTATGTGTTTTTGGAATCTTGCCAAAATCTGGAGGGCATGCCACTTTAATACTTCTTGTCTGAGGAACATGACATTCAACTTCATGTTTTGGCATTCCTATGTTTTAAAAATCCTGCAATCTACGGTGCCCGCCTAAGAGCATCTCTAGCAGATTATGTGAAATAGCCCAACCTGCAAAAATAACCAATTCTCTGCGGTTTTGCAGTGAAAACCAGGCCAGACCAATTCCCGCAAAATAAACCGGCCCACTTTTTTTGATCCCCGCAAACCCTCCTACCAATCCCAAATATACACGGGTCACAATGCTACATATGCTGTTTAAAGCATCAGGTTCGTTTAGTTAGCGGAAGGGACATTTTTGAGGCGAGGGTTGCCCCCATGCACCGCTATTGCAAATGTGCTCGCCCTGCGCGAGCTGCCATTTCCCAATTGCCATGGGCTTCCCTCTCATGCGTCACTCCGGTTCCAAGGTCATGGGCCCCACTCCTGCGATTGCCGGATCCGATTTCAATAGTGTTAGCCACGACTGCAAGGCACGCCACTACATGGGGAACCCGCAAGCCTTCCCCTACCCCTACTTCCATCCGATGGGCGAGGATTTGATGAATGATCTCCTGGATGATTGTGAAAAGTAAAGTCCAATCCCCTTTGTCCTTTACGGTTCGAAATTAGCCAAATTTCTCTATGATTGTTAGTTCTTGGCTTCGTAGTTTGAACCTCTATGTCTACTTGGAGCTGGATGCGAGGCCGGGCATCGATTGTTGAGCTCATGGCAAAACTCAAGAGGAGGGACGAGCTTTGGTTCACCAGTGTTGAGCATCAGATCATGATGACAAACACCGATAGAATGGACGATATGACGATGGAGTGCTTCAAAGTTGCAAAGACTGAGATTCTGGCAAATGCCAAGAGGAGGAGCAGGATAGAAAGCGATGTTAAAGAATAGTACAATGCTATTTTTAAATAGTAGTAATCACAAAGCAGTCTAGTTTGGGATTTTTCCTAGTAGCTCGATGCTACTCTTTGAAATCAAGTGTCTAATTCGGATATATTCGAACTTGTCAACTTATATGATGCATGCTTGTTCACCTCGAGCTCGTTGGAGCGGAACGGATCCCGCATACGTGAACTATAAAGCCGAAATTTTGTTTTTGCAGTTTGCATACGTCGGATCTGCTCCGCCGGCGTTTTTGTAAGGAATATCCATACGGTTTTTGCTGATCCACAATGTGCGGGGTCTGCTAGAGAGGTGCTCTACGCAGGTGAATGCTGCTGTGTAGGAGTATCTAGTAGCTGGTGTGTATGCACGTGATTTTGTGCCGGTGTATGGGTAAGCATGTGCACCATCGGTTTAGCACGGCCAAACAATGATTAGCCGGGAAGCGTACAACAGCGTACAAGTGACGACGCAGGTGCATGCTGCCTAAACAACTTTTCTTCGATAGAAAATCCGAGAGGGGAAAAAGGTGGGGCGCCGGAAAGAGGAGGAAGGTACGCTGGCCAGCCAGCGCGCGGTCGTACCGGCTGGATCCTGTTGTGTTGTGTTGTGCGCGCCACCGACCGCTGCAAGGACGGACACGGACAGCAGCTAGCTGCAGATCGATCGATCAATCGGGGTATTCGGGATGCCGCCGATCTCAACTGTCCCGTCACTCAATCAAATCAGAGTGGCGACGCGGAGTTGTGA
The DNA here is from genome assembly GCA_023614405.1 of Avena insularis. NCBI lineage: Eukaryota > Viridiplantae > Streptophyta > Magnoliopsida > Poales > Poaceae > Avena > Avena insularis. Next base: position 13,215,231 of record CM042689.1, on the reverse strand, counting down.
TGTGACCCATCCTCAATTTCCCAACGACCTCCATCGTATTCTAATCATGCATCAAAGTTCGTGTCCGCCTTCGGATTGGCCGCCGCGTGTTTCAGGCCATGCGTCTGGATAAATTTACACGGGAATTTTACTGCGCTGCAGAAAATGTGTTGTGGTAATACACAAATGGTACTCCGTACAAAAAAAAAAAGAGTGTCGGCTCAAAGGATGATCTCATGGAGGTGTTGAGTTTTTAATTTTCAATATGAGATACGGAGCATTATTCTGTGCCGGAATGTCCCTGTCTGGCTGGAGAGGAGAAGCGGCGCACGCACTGTACGTACTCTCGCAAGTGGATTCTTTGAGCCCTCCTTTGTTTAGTGCGACGAGGGGGGCAAACCGACTGATGAGCCGCGGGAGGGGAGCGTGCATGTATGTCTCGCGCAAGTGCATTTCACCACGCGCACGCGGTAATCCGAGTGAGCCCTGCGTGCATGGGAGTGCGTGTGTGTGTGCTCTCTGCTTCTCTGGCGCAAGTGCATCTCGCATGGCACACTGCGTACGGTGAAAGGCCGTCTCTCTTTTCGCAAAGCGATTAAAGGCAGCCGCAGCCCCAGCCCCCGGATGAGGCCAAAAGTTGCATGGCTCGCACTGTCCACACAGGCACATCTATCACGGAGAGGGAAAGAGACACTAGTAGTAGTGAAATTCACATCTTGACTCGAGGAAAACGAAATGCCGATGGGTTAGAACTTCTTTACTTCATCTGATCCGTTGCTAAAAATGCTTACATTATTGCAAAGGCGGGATGTAATTGGTATTCCTGTGATATCAGGGCCGGTCCTGAGATTTTAGGGGCCCGGGACGAAACTAAAATTTAGGACCCCTTGCTATTTTTTTGATATACACGTATGAAATAATGAAGAATAAATACTTCAAGTTTACCTATTTGTAATATTCATATAAAAATGACAATGTTTACATATTACTTTTAAAATTTCTCCTCGTATTCCTAGAAGCGAGGTCGGTGACAATGGAATCAATATCAATCTCGTCCAAAAACTTTTTCTCGATGCCGGATCATAAATATCCACACTAATTGGTTCCAAATCAACACTAGCAGATTTTGTAAGAGATGAATCAAATGCGATATCATGATCACTTACATTGTTATTACCCGTGTTGATTTCATCGTTCTCCTCCGTACCGATATCATCCTCTAGATCAATATTACTCTGTTCTCCAACAAGAACTAGTTCTAACTCAACTAGATTCCTCTAAGTGCTCGTGTTACTCTTTAAAAATTTATGAAGGGATCCTCTCTGTGAGTTAATTAACTTTTGTTCTTCCTTCCTCTTTTTCCTTTTCTTAGCACTAGAATCAGGTGCCTTAACTAATTAACCACACTAAAAATATAAAAAAGAATTACTAATTAGAAAAAAATTAACGGCAACGTTAGACTGCAGAAGACTCGGATCAGAAATTCAGAATTCAGACCCACAGACGCTTAACGACCAAGGCAAGAAGAGAGGCAGGCAGCAGGCAGAGGGAGAGGGTGCGAGGCGATTGGCGACCATCCCGACGGGCGACAGCTTGCTACTTGTTGCGTGCGGGCCTTCCTAGGATCGAGAGCGCAACGTCGAGTCAAGGTCGAGGCAGGAACTGGCATGCGGCCTGCCTTCATACGATACGATCAAAGAGATCGATAGCTGATCTGTTCGTAGGTTATGTACGTGCTGATGTGATGGACAAATCTAAAACATATGTGTGTCTAGCAAAATAGAGGGCCCAATCTAGCCAATAGAAATCTTAAAACCGCTATTTTTTATTTTTTTTAATATCTATTATAGTCCATATATGCAACATATATTTGCGAAGGGCCCCTCAAAATTTTGGGCCCGGGGCGGCTGCCCCTCCGGTCCCCCCTCAGGGCTGGCCCTGTGTGATATTAATATATACTCTTTTTCAACAAAAAAAGGCTTACATTCGAAATGGAAAGAGTATTTGCGAAGTCAATTGCACTGCCAATGTATTTATGTTCTCATTGTTCTCTTCTTAAAATGGATCACTTTCGTGTATAGCATAGATAACTACTAAGACCCGTCTTCATAATTTGGGGGAACCGGTGCGCCTTATAAAATGGAACCCTAGTTTTTTCGAACTCTCTCAAAAAAAAACTAGTTAGATGGAATTACATTTACTTAAGTATAACTTTAAAATGTGATACTACGTACAATGTTTAGAAATATAACTGTTAGGAATAGGCAACGTGTATTCCTCTAGGGACCAAAGGCCACAATATATAATACAGGTACAGATGCAAATATGCAGGAAGCCCCCTAACATATGGGAAAACTACAATATACAAATATATACATCTAACACCCCCCTCCCCGCAAACTCATGGTGGATCCACAACACTAAGTTTGGAGAGTAAGAAATCATGCTGCGCTCTGTTCTGTGCCTTCGTAAAGAAATCCGCTAACTGTAAATCTGAAGGCACATATTGAAGCGCAACAAGCTGAGCCTGCACCTGAGCACGTGTATAGAAAGCATCAACACCAATATGCTTGGTAAGCTCATGCTTGACCGGATCACGTGCAACACTAATAGCACCTGTACTGTCAGACAAAACCAGAGTGGGTGTGGTAATAGAAACCCCAAAATCCGCAAGTAACCACCATAACCAGGTCACCTCAGCAGTCAACAAGGCCATAGCACGCAACTCAGCCTCAACACTCGAATGGAAAACCGCTGTCTGTTTCTTCGTCTTCCAAGCAATGAGCGAATCACCAAGAAACACACAGTAAGAAGAAAGTAAACGGCGATCCGAAGGCTCACTCGCCCACGTAGCGTCTGAATAGCACTGGAGCTGGAGGGAGCTAGAACAAGGAAAGAAAAGGCGATGAGTGATCGTACCACGAAGATAACGAAGAACACGCAGAAGATGACTATAGTAAACAGTGGTAGGAGTAGAAACAAACTGACTTGGAATATAAACATGATAAGAGATGTCAGGACGAGTGACCGCAAGATAAACAAGACTCCCAACAAGATGACGATAACGCGTCGGATCAGGAAGAGGATCATCATCAGTAGGTTGAAGCTTAACATTAAGCTCCATAGGGGTCTCAACAGTGCGCTCATCCCCAAGAGCAACACGAGCAAGAAGATCCTGAATATACTTTTCCTGAGAGATGTAAAAGCCATCAGAAGTGGAGAAAACCTTAATCCCAAGAAAGTATCGAAGAGGACCAAGATCAGTCATAAGAAATTGATCACGAAGACGAGCCTCAACAAAGGCGATATACTCAGAATCATCACCAGTAATGATCATATCATCAACATAGAGAAGAAGAAGAGTGCGTCCACGAGGAGAAATGTGAACAAACAACGCTAGATCATGAGCACTAGGGGAGAAACCAGCAGCAGTCACTACAGAAGCAAAGCGCTAAAACCAGGCATGAGGGGCCTGTTTGAGGCCATAAAGAGAACGTCGAAGACGACAAACCATCCCCTCGGGAACAGAATACCCAGGAGGAGGCTGCATATAAACCTCCTCACTCAACTCACTATTGAGAAAGGTGTTCTGAACATCAAGCTGGGACACAGACCAGTGACGAACAGAAGCACCAGCAAGAAGAGTACGCACAGTGGTCATATGAGCCACATGAGCAAAGGTCTCATCATAGTCACGACCATGCTCCTGCTGAAAACCACGAGCCACAAGACGCGCTTTATAGCGCTCAAGAGATCCATCAAAGCGGATCTTAATCTTATAGATGCACTTACACGTGATAGGACGAACACCGGGAGGGGGAGAAACAAGATCCCAGGTGCCAGTGCGCTCAAGCGCAGCAATCTCCTCAGCCATGGCCAGCTGCCATTCAGGATGATGCTCAACATCTCGATAAGAAGTCGGCTCGGAGGCAACATAAAGACCATACTGACTAGGAGAGTAACGGTTGGGGGCACGACGCTGACGAACAAGACGAGTAGAGGGAAGCTCATCAGAGGAAGACGACGCAGGAGACGATGATGAAGAAGAAGGAATAGCAGAGGAAGACTCCGGAGAACAAGCAGAACTAGGAGAACTAGACGGAGCAGAGGAGGACGGTGTCAAAGAAGAGACATCAGGGGGAGGAGATCCTGAAGAAGACACAATAGGAGTAGAAGGAGATGTGTCAGGAAATAGAAAAAAAGAGATATCTTCCACCGGGTAGGTACCAGCGGTGGGACGAGGATAGAAAGGACGTGTCTCATCAAAAGTAACATCGCGAGAGATTCGCATCCGACGACCAACGAGGTCCCAACAGCGATAGCCCTTATGCTCATCACTGTATCGAAGGAAGACACACTCAACAGACTGAGCAGTCAGTTTGGTGCGTTCGCGAGGAGCAAGGAGAACATAGCAAACACAACCAAACAAGCGAAGCATGGAGTAGTCTGGAGACTGTCCAGATAGGCGCTCAAGAGGGATACCACCCTGCAGAGCGGCAGAAGGCTGAATATTGATGAGGTAAGCCGACGTAGCGACAGCCTGAGCCCAGAAATGCGGCGGAAGAGAAGAAGCAATCATCATGGCACGAGTGGTCTCAAGAAGATGACGATGCTTACGCTCAGCAACGCCATTCTGGGCATGTGCGCCAGGACAGGAGAACTAAGCAAGGGTGCCCTGCTCAGCAAGAACACCTCGCAACATCTGGGAGATATACTCACCAGCAGAATCAGCATGAAACACACGAATGGGAGTAGAATATTGAGTACGGACCATGGCCGCAAAACGCTGATATATGGAGAGCACTTCACTGCGAGAGCGCATAAAATACAACCAAGTATACCGAGAAAAATCACCGATGAATAAAATATAGTAGCGATGGCCCCCTTTCGAAGCGAAGGGAGTCGGACCCCAAACATCGGAATGAACTAAATCAAAAGGTCACTGAGATACAAACGCGCTAGTAGGATAGGGAAGTTGAATCTGTTTACCCAACCTACATCCCTGACAATGTAAAGACCCATCTCCTGAGACAGACCCCAGAAGACCACGATGAACTAATGACGACAGGCAAGAGTCACAAAGGTGACCAAGACGATGATGCCACTGCTGAAAGGAGCTGGTAGCAGAGGCGACGACCGGAGAAGAACTGGCAGATGAAGTGGCAGCGGAAGGAACACGAAGCCAGTTTAACTCCCAAAGTCCTAAAGAGTCACGACTGCGAGGGCCAGCTCCAACCAGGGCCTGTGTGCGACGGTCCTGGACAACACAAGAATCAGCATCAAGAATGACGCGACAACCAGAGTCAGTAAGCTGGCTAGCAAAGAACATATTCATCTTAAGAAGAGGGACATGAGAAATATCAGGAACAGAAAAAGAAGAAGTAGAAAGGGTGCTCCGACTAGAAACAGGAAGAGAGGTACCATCAGCCGTGAAAACACGGACAGGAGAAGGGAGAGAACAAAGAGCGGACAGAAAAGAAGACTTAGAGGTCACATGAAAAGAAGCTCCAGAATCCAGATACCACGGGGACGTACCTGACTATGTAGAATATGGTGGTTGCGCAGTGCCTGAAGAATCAGTCACAGAACTAGTAGTGCCTGTCGAAGAAGAGCCTGTAGCAGCAAGCAGACCGCGAAGACTTCTGATAATGTCCTGATCGGAGAGAGCAACTGCTGAAGATTCGGAAGGAGCCGACTGCCCATGAGCCTGGTGCTGCTGACGTAAACTAGGATCCCGTGTATAACAGGTGGCCCAAGTGTGGCCATCCTTGTTATAGTAAGAGCAATGGCGAAGACAACCACGACGACCCTGACCACGAGCCTGTTGGTGCTGACTCTAACCCTGACCGGGAGGAGTGGGTAGTATTGGCGGCGGCATAGAGGACCGCGGATGAGTCGGGGGAGCAGACGGCATAGGAGGACCACGAGTAGCAAGAACAGATGGAACCGCAAGAAGACCAACACCACGGAGACGGGTCTCCTCAGCCCGAAGCTCAGACAACACCTCAGAGAGCGGAACATGACCACGAGCATTCAACTGAGCACGCCGGGGCTCAAACTCCTGGCGGAGCCGAGACAGAAACTCATAGATGCGGTGAAACTCCAAATCCGAGTGCACAATCTAGCAGCACGAGCATGTGCCACAAACAGCAGTACAGAGAGAATCAAGCTGACGCCAGATAGCAGCACTCTGAGTATAGAACTCATCAATAGTGGAATCACCCTGCTGAAGAGCATGCTCCTGGCGAACCACAGACAGGTAAAGAGCATCCCCAGACGGCTGAGAGCGCTGACGAAGATGTTCCCACTGAGCAGCAACAGTAGGGAGACTCATGAACTCAGTAGCATACTGGGGCAGAACACTGGAGGTGAGAACAGCAGCAGCACAAGCATCCTCATCGACACACTGAGTGTAGACAGTCAGAGCGTGACGATAGGCCTCGATATCAGAAGAGTACTGCTTGAACTTCAGGTCATAAGCAGCAACAACACTATCATCAGCACTCTGAGCAGCATCCTTGGCCTCCTGAGAAGCATCAGCGCCGAGAACAATCGACGTCGGCGGAAGAGGAGCCACAGGAGTAGGGGGGCACGACGGACAGGAGACCTCGCCGGAGAGCACACCCCAAAGACGGAGACCGCGCATGTGAACGCGCACAAAGGCAGCGAAATCAGGGTAATTCGCGCCATCGAAGATCACCGGGCAGCGAGGAATCGCAACATAACCCGATGAAGAAGACATATCTCTCTCTCTTTTTTTTGGATTTTTTTTGGATCTAGATCTGGCTCGAAGTCAACGCTCGCAAGCCAGCAATCTCCGGCCAATTCCGCCTAGAATAGGGCACCACCGGTGATCTGAGCACTGGTACAAGGTAGATCGGGGAAGCGCGAACCTATTCCGGGGGGAATCGAGACCGGAAGAGAAGCAGCTGAGATGGTCCTTTCAGGCGGCGAGGCAGCAGCTCGGCGGGCAGCAGCAAGAGCTGGCGCGAGGAGGTGGGCAGCAGCGCGGGCGCGAGGCGGCGGGAGGTGGGCTACAGCGAGCCAGCAGCTCGGCGGGAGTTGCACGCGCAGGGAGAGTCCTCACGGGAGTTGCACGTGCAGGGAGTTGCACGCGCGTCGGAGGCCCGCGTGGTGGAAGAAGACCGATCTGGATCTCGATCGGGTCAGGCACACCCAGATCAGGCACACCCAGATCGATCCAGATCTGAAACGGGGCAAAACGAGCGGCGACCGGCGGCGACGACGACGGCAAGGCCGGCGGTGACAGGGACGATGGCGGCCGACGAAGTTGCGAGAAAGAGGGCGGGGCTAACGTGAAACCGAACTAGCTGGGCTATGCTGGGCCACAATACTACATGCACGAGCTAATCAGAATTTAGAAATCAGAAAAAAGAGGAACTACACATACGTATACACAACGACAGAAAACCGGGGGCCTGTTCGATCGATCACCTCGAACACTTCCACCGACAGGGCTGTAACTAATCCTTTCATGTTCATATATTGGTAAGCTTGCCAAAACATCTTAGATTGTGGGATGGAGGAATTAGATCACATTTCCTTTTATTCATGTATAAACTGTCTGTGCAACATAATTTGATTAGATGAGAGAAGAGGCGATTTACTATTTGTCATACTGGAAGCTTTTATTACCCGACCTCTGAGTCTATAAATGTATATATCGTCTAATATTTACAAAGGACCAACCAATATGATAAACAAAAATCTAATAAAAATTGTGACATGTCACACACAATAATTATTCATCCCACTTAAACAAATAAAACTAGGTCACACAACAAATCATGTACATTTAGAAGCCTATGTACTGCACTTTGTCCGAACCAACACACTCGTAAGCCATTCCAGCTGCTTGGAACCGATTTCCATCCTCTCCCGGTGGTGCTAACGTTGGAGAATATAGCCCATGATTGCAACGAACTACAAAAATCAGTACAACACCTATTAAAAACATATTACTCTCTTTTTTAATCAAAAACCAGATCACCGCAGTAGAGCCATACAGTCTAAAATAAAGCTTCAACTCCCACTGAAATGAAATAACATAGAGAGTTATGAACTCCATGTAGCCGGAAAACACAAATGCGTGACATGTTTCAAGGTGGGTTAATATTAACCACGCTACGCTGGCCATTGGACAACCAAAGAATAAATGTTGTATAGTCTCCTACTAAAAACAAAGCTACAACGTGTATCCCTGCCAACTCCGCTTAGCTAGATATTATTTTGTAAAAATTGCAACAAAAATAGAAATGAAGGAAAGCCTTAATATTTAGTGACACTTTAAGTTTACATAACTTCTTAGACCTGGACCGCATTCTTGCATCAAATAATACATACTTAATACAAATTAAAATTACTGAATATAAAACATTTATTTCACAGCAACAACAACCAAGCCTTTGTCCCAATCAATTTGGGGTAAGCTAAAACATTTATTTCACACCCAAAAAAATAGTAGAATTCAAGTCCATCTAAAACCAGCACCCTCCATCGACAGTGTAACTATTTGTTACCTTGCTAACTATGTCATGACAAGCGTGTCGATGATGGCAAAAAGATTTTGAGAAGCTCAACATAAATAGACACTGTTCCTAAAGTGAGCAATGCATGTTATTTCCTGACAATATAAAAAAGGCTAGTATATTGCTCAAAAAGTTTACCATCATCTAACCACTTATCATCCAAAAATAGTGCATCACCATTCTCGACTTTAAAAGAGCAAAACCGAAGGAATGATTCTTCAATCCGCATCAAGCCTTTGAAAAAAATGGAAATCTCTTGATGTATCCGTGAAAGAAGAAAGTGATTTATTACCATGGAGTAATGACAACGGAAAAGGTGGTAAATATCTTAAAAGTCATTAGTATTTAGACATTTTTAAATCAAGGTCCTTTATACTCAACCCTTCATCTTTTGGTGTTCAAAGAATAACCCATTTTGTAAACCTATACATCTTGTATGTTGATTAGATTGTCAAAATATCTGGACTGAGAGAAACACAATTGGAAAGACACATATATCGCCTAGAAGGGAGGGGGGGGGGGGGTGAATAGGTGAGTTAAACCAATTAAATTTTTGTCTCTAAGAGATACAAAATAAACTAGTGTTTAACTTATCAAGCACAAAACCTAAATATGCTTGGTTCAACTATATGCACTAACAACTTGTGATAATCAAGGAAAGCAACTATATGCTAAAAAATATAATTTCAAGCACGAAGGCTATCAAAAAGTAAAATGCATAAGTAAATAGATTGGGTAAATAAATTACCGAGACATTCAAATACGATGCTTTTATCCCCAATTTCCACTTCCAAAGAAGCTAATATCTGTTGCAAATGTGCGGCGGCATAATGCTCCTCGAATGCCGTAGAAGGATCACCTTGAGATGTGGTGGATTGATGCATGCCAAACGCCACATGAGGACTCACCTGAATATGTGGAAGCACCACTCACCGATGCCACCAAGGCTCATATTATTCTTTCGAATGCGCACCACCATGGCAGGCACCCGATCCACTATGAGACTCTTGAGAGTGATCACCAAACTCATACAAGCTTGAGGCAATCTCCACAACTCAATTCGAGGCTCCCAAGAAACACCACCAAGGCCATAACATCGTCTAGGGTTCCAGGAACCCAAGTGGAACAAGCTCTGACTTCCAAGAACCCAAGAGTAACAATCTCAAAAGCTTTCACCAACCAATTCTCCGTAGAGAACTCAAAGCAATGCACATAATTCAATGGCAAGTCCTTCAGTCTAAAATTACACCAAAGCTACAAAATCTATTCGGCGAACAAGAGATAAAGAACACAAGTGGAAAACCACAAAAGTCTCCAAGATCTCGATCCCAATATTTCCTTCACAAAGAAGGATTTGGTTGGGTAGGATTGTAGATCTAGATCAATCTTCTCTCTATTTCCCTAAAAAGATTCAAGAAAGATTGGACAGAAAGATGGGAAGGGAAAGATATTGAAAGTCAACAATGTAGAAGGGGAGAGAGTAGAAGAGCTCACCCGCAAAGGAGGAAGTAGGAGGCCTTAAATGGCTATCTCAAAAATCTGCCCGTTTGAGCCCAAGACGCGCAGCACTCGTAGTACCGCCAAATAGGAAGTACTATCGCCAGCCCCATCCAATGGTCGAACGCACATGGTAGTGAGATAGAAGTACCATGCCGGTACTATAGACCAAGACGGGGTACTACCGCCAAAGTTGGGTGCCGGTACTAGCGCCTCACATCTGCCTAAGTTCCGGTAAATAAAATCGAGCATTCAGATACATGACTAGTGGGTGCCACACACTTGGTAGAACTAATCGGAACTTCCACTGGTACTATCGGGGTCAAAAATTCCCTAGTAGTACTACCGGTGAAACAATGGTACTACTGTCCTAGAAAACAGCGAAACCAAAATTGTGAAAAACTCCAGATCTAAATGGGATGAAAGAAATTTTGTTGGAAATATTGAGGATCACCAAGGGAGAAAATACCAAGGGGAGAGAGGTGTGAAAGCTCCCTAAGATAAGAACTAGTAAAACCTCCAACATGAAGACTCAATAAGACATTCATTGGAAATCCGTTTTTGATGAACTAGAATTTGTGAAGATGACAAGCATAAGACTAAAACCTCACAAGGATATGATACAAACACAACAAAGAATTATGATGCAAATTATGCAAAGGTTTGATATCTCTATGAGGATGCGATCAAGTTAATTAATCAAGATACCCTCTTGATAATACGGCTATCTATCCAACAACGTGGTCTCCTAATTAACAACATGAGACCAGTAAAAGATAAAACTTATCAATATCATACATTTGCATAGCGTATTCCACTTGAGCTTGATGAAGATAATCTTGTCCTTCTCAAGTTGGAACACCTTTCTTGATTGCTCCTGCTCACGCTTTCTTGATGAGGACTTGCAAATTTCTCCCCCCCCACTTCTATGGGAGAGACCCTACTTTCGACATGTCTTCAGATATCCATGATCACCAAAAGAATGGCAAGCTTAAAGCATATGATATTCTCGAAATGACTCATCTTGAAATTGCACTTCATTTGTTCTTTGAGTGTTAATCCACTTGGATCTACTCTTTGCACTTTTCTTGATCAACCTTGTATCTTCTTCTCATCACCATTCTTCGTATCACACCTTGAATATATCCTTGGTCATTGCTTATTCTTCTTCACTTTATTCTTCCTTTAACCTTGAATCTAACACATGGTTCAAGCAATTCCAATGGATAATCCCTACAAGTGTAACTCAATACAACCATTAGTCCATAGAGGTTGTCATTAATTACCAAAACTACACAAGGAGGTGAACATGCTTTTTCAGCAACCTTTTGCGCACCCATAGGGATCTCCAAAGGGGCATCATAATAATTGGGACATTGCTTAGAACCGAACTAAACTAGCAGTTTTACACAATCACTATATGACAACATTTGCACTCTCTAGGTACCGAGCCGTTTCTCAAGTTTGTCCTCAATAACCTTCTGATCTTGGTTTCATAGCTTCTTGTAATGCGTTGGAATAATGTCAAGATACTTAAATGGAGCAGAATTCTTCTTTCTCCTTGGCAATCCCAGAACCAATAAAGTGCACACTTACAAGAATTTTCAAGACAAGAAGTTGTTCAAACACATTCAAGATGAGTTATATCTTTATAGCCTTGTCTAAGCCATGGTCCATATTATGGATTATATCATCCACGTATTGCATAATGGACAAACCATCATTTGGTAATCGTTGTATGATGGCACTAACCATCCTTTTTTCCTTTGATTTGTTAATTAAAAAATGGCTTACATATCCATTACAATGTTAAAAAAATTGGTCAACGGATCACCCTATCGAACTCCCTTCAACCACAACACTTTCTTTTTGCATACAATTCTCTATCCAAGCTCTCCATAGAGGAGCAAAACCTTCATCCAAAGAGATTGTTGTACAAAATGACATTGAACCTTGCCATAAGCCTTCTCAAAGTTAATTTTAAATTTGTCCCCATCTATCCTTTTGGTGTGCAACTCATGGATCACCTGATGCAATAAGATTATTCACTGCCACTTTGATAAAAAATTGAAACTTACATTCACAGAACATACGTGCCTATATTGTTGAAACTTTGTTGCCTCAGGTCTCTTTGGTAACAAGGTTATTACTCTAAATTCAAAATATGGAGCCGTAACCTCTCCTTATCATACTCATAATAAAGATATGTAATCTCATCCTTAACAACCTCCTAAAGGGACTGCTAAAATTCAGCCATGAGGTTTTGTTGTTTCATTCAGTTCCATTTGATAAATTCCATTTTTCATCAATTCGTACAGTGTAAATTTAGATGTTCGCCAAGGAAAACCTAGAGGCAAATCGAGGGGTATATACATACTGAGCTATGACTTGCTGCCTCCAGCTAGTCCTCATCTCTATCTTTTACACAAGTTTATCATTGCTAAATCCTTCTTCAGTTTGTTGACCGGCCTAGTTGAAGGGTTTAGCACTTAACGTGCTCCTAGTATGTCGGAAAATAGTAACTAATAGCATAAGGCCCATTAGCTAAAATCCACAAATATCACAACCATAGATAACGTATAAATGGGTCATTTAAATACACACCTACTAGTTGTTTGTGTTTTATGTTCACCTCCCGAATTTACCAACATAACTAGTTCAGGACCCCCTCACCACCTCTACCCTTAACATCACCACCGGTGGATGACCACCTTCTTCATGCTTACCTAGGATGAAACACGATGATGCTCCTATGGTACTATTTTGATAGAGTATTCCTCCCGTGTTACACTTTGGGATGAGCGTTATTGTTTTCTAGATTGTTTGAGTCACTCCAAGAGATTCGTTTTTTTCATTTGTGAGATTCTTACGTTTTTCATCTCGGGTTGGCATATGGATTGGATCATGTTCAGAGCATGCACGGATTTGTTGGGAAATGCATCGTGTACCGTCCTTCGCACAAATATGCGATGTTGTGCACCTCGGTCGAGCAGTTTTAGTGCCTGTAATGGTGGTTTTAGACCCGAGTTGCTATAGTGAGGAATCGAGGGATACTATATATTCAATCATCCACTACCCGTGCCTTTCATTCCCCAACTTCGCCAGTACGAGAAAACCCTAGATCGACTCAAATCTGCAGGGTGGTTTTCATCTGATACCCACAAAAAACCAAATCCAGTTTTCCTTCAATCTCTTGACCTCGTGAGTGGAGCAGAGTGAGATCAAGCAATACCAGATCCTTTGCGCATCTCCGTCTGCAATGGATCGAGAAGATACATGGGCCATCGAAAATCTCTGATGCATAACTACAACAAAATTCGAGGCCTTCTCGGTTCAACAACAAGCATGCGAGGAAAATCTCTGATGCCGAGTGCATAGAGGAAGGAGGGGGCGAGGAGCGCCATTGGGAAGAGGACATAAGAAGGTAAGACCGACGTTTAGATAAAGAGAGACGCCGCTTGCATGATGAGAGGCACAAATCTAAAGAGCGTCGCCGACAAAAAGATGATCATCGATGAGCAGAAGTCCTTCACAATTATGAGAGACTTGCTAGGGAGTGGTCTCTTCTTGAGAAGAAACATAGAGAGGAGGCCGAGCCACGCTCCAACCATGATCGATGGTTGCATCGTTAAGAGATGTAGTGGGAAGATTCTGTGACTATGGAGAATTCCTCAACATCCTTAAGGTTGAATATGCACATGACTGTTGGCTTTGTTCAAGAAAATATAGTAAGCTCTTTGATTCCTACCATGATCTCATCTAGGCCACAAGTAGCACAATCTGAATCTATGCTGCCAATTTCGGTTGGTTTTGTTCCTGTTCATATTTTGGTTCCATTGGAGTCCTCTACATCTCCTTTGGCACCGATTACTACTGCTACTAGGAATCAACACGATTCGTTTCAACTTGTGTTAGAACATGCAACGATTGAGGTAGTGGGACAGAATGTGATAATTGTGGCAATGATCATCATGTTGGTGTTTTTGCCAGGAGAGGGATCTTTGGGACTACACATCACCTTTTTTTGGAAGATCAGATTTTGACCAAGTTTTCTACTCTATTCCTATTGTTGAAACTGATCAGCTATCGATGGAGCAGTTGAACTATGCTTGAATTATTGTTGAAAAAGGTCACGTAAATTATCGTCACATTTAACATGAGTTTGATGTGTGTGGACTACTACTAGAAACTTGAAGTGGAGGTTCTTTGTGAAGGTTGTTTCTCAGAAGGAATTCATGGAAATATTCCCCAATGCAAAGGTGCAATGAAGATTTGTCTCTCTTTGGGAAGTTCTTCATGAAAACTATTGATGATATTATTATTACTCTGTAGAAATGTAAAGGTGACAGTGAGCCATTTTTTATGATGGAAGAGGCCTAGTTAAGGATAAAAGGAATTCCAATGAAGTTCAGAAATAGATCAACAACTTGTAGTAGGTTTGGTTGGTAAGCATTTAGCTTTGGACAAGAATGACACAAGAAAAGTTAATATTGGTGCTAAGATATCTCCTTAGTTCTTAACACAAGAATTGGGGGATAAAAAGGGTTTTCATGAGTTCCAATATACAAGGGAATTGTTTGTTCTTAGTACTAACATTGCCATTCTCTATGCCATTGCTGATGATTATCAAGAAGGGAATGACAAGTAGGTACTCCAAAAAGACAGAGAACTATTGATGGTGAAAGTACAGATGGTTCTTGGAATGGGTGGGTCTCTTTCATATCCTCCTAGGTTTGTTAACAATTTAGGGAATTATCAAGGGGGAGAAATCAGAATTCCTCTGCCTTTAGTCAAGATACTGAAGGCGATTCAGATAGAGGGGAAACTATGGTGTTAGATGAGATGAAGACATCAGATTCGAGTTATGTATCTCTCACTACTAGGCTGCAACCTGTCTTGGAGAGTTCAGATGTTGGAAGCAACAACCAAGGTCGTTAAAACTAGCAGCTCCTTTTCTAAAGGGGCAGATTTCCCATATGTTCCCCCTGTTGTGAATAATGCAAGTGTCCATGCTCTTTTGGGGGATGTTCATATGGAAGTAGTATGTGCTTTAGCTCATGATGTGGTGGGAAATATGGATCCTCCCATAATCCATAATGCAAACAATGACCCTAGATTTAAAGTCTTCCTGAATACACTTGTTAACTCTGGTAGTGATGAAAGCTTTATGCACAAGATGAACTACAGTCAGTTAATGTAACCTATTATTCTATATGAGAATCCTATTACTGAGGAAAACTAGGCTGATGGGGAAGAGTCTGAAGAGCAAATGGGTTTTGGTGATAGGGATAATGAACAACAAGAGGATATGAATATATATGATGATGATAGGTTTGTGATTCGTGATGTAGTGATGGCTCTACCAGCACCCAAGCTGGAACATGAACATAGTGCTATTGCAATCCCTATAGATGGATCCCAACCTGAAGTGGAAAATACACAGGATGACCCTCTCTCTATTGGGCCACGTAGAGATAAAACAAAACTTTTTTGCCCTAAGATCTAGCCGAGGTAGATGGCCACGAGGATTACCACTAGACGCGCGATTACGGATTACTGATGAAGCGCGTCTGTTGATGCAGTGCATTCCTTGCGATCTCGATCCAATGAACGATCGTCGTGGTGCTGATCGTACATCACCTATGCTGGTATCCACACGTACAAGGAGGAGCGCCAGCGGTGAACTGCTAGGTTCGGTATGGCGGCTGGATTGTTGTGGAGCTAGGGTTTCTAACTCATGGAATGACCTAACCGTTAACCTCTCCTGGGTTTCTGCGCCCCACTATATATAGGGAGTGAAAGTGGGCTCCACTCACTCGTGGCCCATTCACTAAAGCCCATATAATATTAGTCACTGTGAGTCTGACTCAGTCCAAAATCCGGCTCGAGTCTAACCCAACCAGATTTTCGGTTCAGATCCAATCTAAACTTGCTCCCTCTCTTAAGTGTGTGACCCGCAGGCTCATGGCTACTTGAACACGATTAGAGTACGACTCTCAATCGATCAATCGGTAGTGGCTCCTAGCAGAACGTGCCGACTCCCAAGTACCAAAGAGTCTTGACGACATGCCTTTCCAATGCGACTTGCATCCGAGTCCCTTTTGCCTCACGATATACCTTGTCAGACTATAGGGGAATAACTATCATCCCTTAAATAGTCCGACTCTCTTCTCGATCCGAGATAAGTGATTCATCCGACTAACTCTTAGTCGATCGCCTTGGTTAACACTTAATCGAGTCATGCATGCCCATGCTTTCCGAATCATATCATCCGAGAGGGCCTAGAGAATATCTCTCCAACTGGAGGTGCAAACTTCCATCTTGGTTATTCACATCACGCAGCTTGATTCTCAGTCGACCCGAACTCTGCCTTTATAACTGCCCAGTTACGGATCAACGTTTGACAGAACCTAATCCGGTGATTCTCAACTCGGACTGTGCAACAACCTCAGGTCTAAGGATTACATTGATTGAGATATACAAATGACAACTTGTTCGTTGTACCTCAATATGGGTCAATCCGACCCGCTGAACTCTTTACTCGAATCCATGTAAGTCAGAATAGCATCTCCATGCACATGACAAGTGGAACCGAGTCATCAGCCGACTTTCACATTGGTCTAAGTTGTGTATCCAGCACAACCTTAATGACCAAGGATATTTAGTACAAACAACATGAATGTATAGTTTCACAACCGAATCACATATTCAATGATACACATCAGATGTTTATACAAGGACAACTTAATATCTTTATGAATACAATGAGAAATATCATCATATATGATTGCCTCTAGGGCATATTCCCAACACTCTCCCAGGTGTAAGATTCTATTGAGGAAAGTGGTGGCAATATTCTATCTCCTATGATACAACCCAACAAAGATAGATCCAGAAAAGCTTCCCAACACAATTCCCATGTGAGGGTAGAAGATAGGGCAATGCATCAAACTAGAGTTAGAAACCTGGAAGGTACAAATCTTCACTCTCATAATTTTTTTGTTCTAGATGATGATGATATTAGTGCTAGAGATTTATAATGGGGGGGAGGGTAGATTCTGCTTATTTTTCCCTTAAATCTATTGATTGAAATATTTATAGGTGGATTAACATAATTTGATAAATAAACATAAACTATAAAATAAAATATAGTTGAGACCAACAAACAGATCTTTCTTTTTGGTTTTGGGGAAGACAATGGTGATAATGATGATGGTTGTACTTCTATTCTGGCAAATAAAAGTAAGAACAAAGCCAGATATGCATGTAAGATCAAGTTGGGAGGCCGATAAGTACGTTGTAGTGCTGCCTCTAGAAGAGAATAAGTATGATACAATGCTACCTCAGTGAAAGTTCACAGAGACCACCCCATGTGTGCTATTATGACTGGATCTATGGTGAGGAGGAAAAATACTAAGTTCTTATGATAGGCACAAACTTGAATTGTAGAGGGGTTGGTAAGAAGGTATGGGTGTTTCTTGCAAGATTTAATCAGGGAACAAGAGCTGGATTTTATTGGTCTTTAGGAGACAATCAAGAAGGATTAATACCCTTCCTTTTTTAGGAAAATTGATTTGTTGAATCAATTATCTTGGAAATGGTCTTCTTCAATCGGGAGATATGGTGGCGTCTTTGGTGCCTTTAGGCTATAAAGTTTTGATGTTTGTGATACTATTCTCAATATATTATTTGTGAAGGTGACTTCGTTTGATTTGAAGATCCAATACAAGTGGAATATGGTGATAGTTTATTTGGTAGCCCAACAAGAGGACAAGATTTTCTAACTGAATTGGAAAATGTTGTAGTTGGTTGGTGGCGACTTCAATTTGCTGAGATGCCCTACTAACAAGAACAAGGTGCTTAGACCTAATCAATGGAATGGCATGTTCAACTCAATTATCAATACCTATGAACTAAAGAAGTTGGCTATGACGAGTGATTAAATCACTTGGTCAAATAATCAAGTTGTGCCAGCCTTGGAGAAGCTTGGTTGATTTTGGATGAGTAGTGATTGGGAGAATATTTTTCCCCTTACTATTGTGCACAAGATGACCAGAGATGTGCCTGATCACTGCCCAATTATCTTGGACACCTTGGAGGTAAACAAAAAGAAGAAAAGGGTGTTTATATTTGAGATAAGGTGGCTCAAAATAGGTTGCTTTCCTTTTGAGAGTGTCTAGAATTTTGGCCCAGCCTGTCAGATCAAACAACAAGATGGATATTATGTTGACCAAGTTAAGGAAAGTGAAGAAAGATCTACAGGGTTGGAGTGCCAAACTGAGAGGTGTTGATATTAAAAAGAAAAAAGATTTAACATATGAACTAGCTGATTTGGAACACTTAGAGGAAATTTTTGTTATGTCCATTAAAGAAATCCCAAAGGTGTAATTCAGAGTGAGCTAATGCAAACCTATGAAAATAAAAAGGCATTTTGGCAAGAAAGGTCCAGTGAAAATTGAATGCTCGAGGGAGATAATAATACAAGTTTCTTCCATAGGATTGCTAATGGGAGAAGAAGGGAAAATGATTTTTCTCTATAGGATAGGTATAACACAATACACGGTGATGAAAATTGGTGAAGCATGCAACTGATTTTATAAAAATTGTTTGGTTAGGAGCATTGTGAAGCTGTTAGGCTGAGAGATGATGTTTGGTCTGAAAATGAAAGACTATCCGATTTTGATAGACAAGAGATGGATAGGGATTTCACAGAAGAAGAAATTAAAAATGTTGTCTTCCATATGAAAAAAATAAAGCTGCAGGCCCTGATGAATTCCTATTGGATTCTATCAAGCCAGGTGGAGATTGTCAAAGAGGACATGGTAGCAATGTTTACCAAATTTCATAGTCACAAGTTTGATTTGAACAAGATTAATTATGGTATGATCGATCTGATTCGTAAGAGTGAGGATGCAGATGCTATCCAGAAATTCAGACCCATATGCCTTCTACATGTGTTATTCAAGATTTTTACCAAGGCAATCACTATTAGAACAAAATATGTCTTGCATCAACTGATTCATGCTTGCCAGACTACCTTTATTAAAGAAAGATTTATTACTGATGGAGTCATGCTGCTACATGAAATCCTTGCAGAAAAAAGTTATGAAACAACAGGTGGTTGTTCTCAAGCTTGATTTTGAGAAATCCTATGATAAAATTAGCCAAGATTTCTTGTTTTACTATTATAGGTAGAAATGTTTTACTGATAGGAGTTTGAGATGGATAAAAAAATCGGTTACTCAAGGGATTTGAGTGTCAAGGTCAATTAAAGTGGACCCTTATTTTGGCAACCATAAGGGGATGAGGCAAGAGATCCCTTTGCTCCTTCTCTATTTAATTTGGTAGTCAACAACCTATCTAAAATGGTTACTCTTGACGAACATAATGGTCTATTTTCTAGTTTGGATGATCACTTGGTGCCTAGAGGTGTTGCCATACTCAAGTATGTCGATGACACCATCCTAATCATTAAATATGATATGGAAGGGGAGAGAAACCTTAAATTACTTCTTTATATCTTTTAAATGATGTATGGGTTGAAGATTAACTTTGAAAAAAGTGAGGTTATGATGGTACCAAATGATGATGAAAAGCTATTGGAATATGCTAGTTTGTTGAACTATCAAGTATTCAGGGACTATTGTTTGTTCTAAGAGAATTACAATAGCTGGCATGTGCTTCCTTGGTGAGAGAGTGAAGAAAAAGATGGGTGGATGGATGGGAGGAGCAATGTCCATTGGTGGAAGAGTGATCAAACTTGATGCTTGATTTTCTAGCACTGGTGTGCACCAGATGTCCATGAGACCATTGCATAAAATCAGTGTGGTGCAAATGGAGAAACCCATTAGATCTTTCTTGTGGACCGGGGATGCTATCAAGAGAAGGTATTACCTGGTTAAATGGAAATTTGTGTGTAAACCTAGAACCAAAGGTGGACTGGGCCTAAAATATCTCACAAAATTCAATATTGTGTTGATGTGTAAATGGTGGTGAAAGTTGGAGAAGCAATCAGGTCCTTGGCAAGATTTTGTGAGAAACAAGTATTTGGGCAATGCTAGGATTTTTCACATAAGACACATGCCCAAGGGCTCTACTTTGTGATCAGATATGCTTCTTGTTAAGGAACTGTATCTATGTGGGAGAAAAATGTAAGTGGGAAATGCTAGGAGGACATACTTTTGGGGAATGCTTAATGTGGTCAAACTCCTCTCAGAGAAGAGTTCCCGAAGTTATTTAACATATGCAATTAAAAAGATTGACTGTAGCTGACGCTGCTAGTAGAGGATGGAGATTTTTCTTTAGGAGATGGCTTTCAGTTGACTTGTAGGGGAAAATGAGTGATCTACAAGATATGATAGTGTTGATGGCTGTCAATGAGAAAGATGATAGACTAGTCTAGAAATGGACTAAAAATGGACAATTCAGTGTTAGTCCATGTATGCAAAACTCTGCAGTAATGGGGTCGATAGATCCTTCAAGCATGTGTGGTAATCCAAAATTCTATTAAAAATTAAAATTTGGCTCTAGCTGATTTGGCATAATGCCATTTCCACCAAAGATAACATGATTAGAAGGAATTGTGTGGATAATACTAAATGATAATTCTATGATTAGGGGAATATATTCACCACCTTTTATTTGAGTGCTTTGTAGCTAAATATGTCTAGAGCCACGTGGCACATTCTATTGGTGGCACAGAGAGGCCAACTTCTTTCTCTCTATTCTTCCGGTGGTTTCCTCAACAGATGCGTGCCAGTAGGAATGTCCAGATTGTTGGGATTGCTGCTGGGAAATTTGGAAAATGCGAAGTAGATCATGTGTTTGATGGCAAGTTGATTTCATCTCCGGTGGATCTGGTATGCTCTTCTCCTACTTTTATGAAATACTAGGTAGGTTCACACTCTGCTAACAATCAGAATGTTCTGAGAGCTAGGTCCAACACGCTACCCAATCTTGCTGCTGGGAGAAGTCCTAGTTCTGTTGTTGTTCATGCTCTCCTGCGAGGAAGTGAGCGCCAAGATGATGACACTTGGAATGATGCTCAGGATCAAAGAAATTGAAGAGCCCGATTTGATCTCGTATGGGAAAATCTTCATAATGATGTGGTTGCTTCGCCTTATGTTGGTTCCCTGAAGAATAACACAAACGACTTGTTTTGACGATGGTGGTCACTTGTCTTGCTGGCTTCAGTGATGTTGCCTGTTGTTGTCTAAATTCAACTCCTTTTGGTTTTGTATATATAAGAGCATGACTAACAGCACTCGTAAACATGCCAAAATTGTATTTTTCCGGCGAGTATATAGGCTAGCTCTGGTCCGCGTGGGCGTGCCAACCCCTACTTGTACCGTCCCAGGCATCCGACACGGGTCAGAACCCGTATCCCTCCGCCGCGTCCAAACCCTAGCCTCGCGCCACCTCCGCTCACAGTCCTGTCCTTTGGTGGGCGATTCACGTGGCTTCGGTGCCAGATCGGCACGGTCGACGAGCAGATGTCAACCTTGCGCCATGGATGCAACCTGGGGGGTGGCCGTAGCGACGGGGGAGGAGGAGGAGGTTGTGCCCGTCGGCCGCCTGGGAGGGCCTCACTGCATCCGTGCAGCGACGAGGCGGCAAAGACGCCGGTGAGGTCCATCGGGGCCAAGCGGCGGGCGGCCCGACACTGGACCAACTGGGGGCTCCGTCCCCGCTGTCGCTCGCCCCTACACGAACAGAGCCCGCATGCCGGCCTCGTCCTAGTCATCGCGTCGGCGCCGTGGCGACGAGGAGGAGATGGAGCAGCTTCGCAAGGTGCTCGCCGCCTCTGTGGCCGACCGGGAGGAGAAGAGGTGCCTCGAGGAGAAGGAGGTAGTGACCCCCGTCACCGCGGTGGAGACGGCCATACGACAGGAGGAGCTGGAGGAGTCCATCGCGGCGATTCGCGTCGCTGAGGAGGAGCAGGACGGACCCTGCGCTATGGAGATGGACATCGTCGTCCTAAACGACTAGGTCGACGGCAAGGCGCTCCGGTGAGGCTAAAGAGCTTGGATTTTGGGCATTTTAGGACGCGGCAGCGTCCTCCGACGAGCTCTCTACTTATATTTTCATTTTAGGTGTAATTTTGCTATGTATTGCATGTATGAACGATGATCAACAACACGCTAGTTCGATCTTCCTGGGGATTTTCGAATTTCGATTTTACAGGTCGCGAGTAAGCGTGCTCATCTGCGCGACGTCCTCAAACGTGATGTACTCGCGTTTTATGGGTCGAGTGTTTACGGATGCTGTTAGTCATGTTCTAAGAACTTAGTAGCTTTCCTTTCTGTCAAGCGTTAGCTTTCGAGCGGCATTCAGTAGTGAACCCTTTCCCCTTTTGTTGCATCTGGTGTTGTCTTCTCTTCGTTTCGTTATCTTGATGATGATGAAATTCGATCATGTTGATCGCTTGGAGAAAAAAAGAAGTTCAAGACCAACTATAGGCAACTATATATACTCGTCCATCATCTTTTTGCTCTTACCAAAATAGCCGGTTACGTGTTTTTGCATGGAACTGAAAAAATTAAGGATCGGCAAGATCCTGCTGCCATGCCAACAAAAACTGTCACCGGATCAAAATCTAGGACAAGAGATGGCCAAATCTTGCTCAACGCCACTTTTAGCGAGGTGGGGCCACAAACAAGACAGACCGCCAATTTCTAGGAACGCAGAGCATTTGAAAACATGCCGCAACAACTCTCTAACTTTTCGAAAAGGAGACGAACGCAGAACCGTAGGAGCGCATATATGCTGTCCCATAATTGAAAATTCCAGTTGCTATCTTATGAGGCCATCTTTTATTAATTAGTACAGGAATTTTGACAGCCGGTAAATATCCACAACATGCATGGCCACATCATGACCATTTTCCCCAATTAGAAAAGCATAATCAGCTACACATGCAAAACTCTAGCAGCACCTCTCGAATTGGCTTTTAATCACTCGTTGGGGGCTCCAGCACTCGCTCAGCGGCATCGGCTGGATGTCCCCAGGCAAGCAAGCAAGCAGGCAGTCTCTCTCTCCTCTTCTCACTTAAAAAAAAGAAAGGAGCTTTTCCTTTTCTCTTACACGCATACGCACATTGACACTGACAGAGAGTGGCAGCAGCAGCAGCTCACTAAATCCCAAATCCTGCTCTTATCATCCTGTTTTCCTGCCTCCCTTCCCTTGTTGTGCCCTCCTCCCTCCTGCTCTCCAAAGCTCCCACACCCACACCCACACCGAGAAGGAAGGAAGAGAGAGAGACTGAGAGAGAGAAGCCAGCAGCAGCAAAAAGGTTTTGCCTTGCCTCCCTCACCCCCGCCCGTCCCGTCCCGTCCCCCCTGCTAAAATGTGATGTCCAATCCATCAGATTGCTTCTAGTTCAGTCCCCCACTCCTCTCCTGGGTCAGTCCCCCTTGCCCACAGCTGCTCCCTCTCCTCCAGCCTCCTCCTTCTTCTTGATTATCTTTTTTGATGGTTTTTCCGTGTTTCTTTCTCCTCCTAGTTATGGGATCCGGCCACCTGGATGGAAGCGCATTGGAGCAGCAGTAGCGGAGGCCAAGCTGCAGCCGGGGGATCTGGATCCGAGGCACCACCACCGGGTTCCTCACGGAGGCGACGGAAGCGGCGGCGCCGGGCAGCAGGAGGCTGCAGATGAGGACCACCACCACTACCGCCTGCTGCAGCTGCACCAACAAGGCCAGCAGCAGCAGCAGGACCAAGAACCTCCGCCGGTCCCCGTCTTCCAGCTCTCCCACCACCTGCAGTCCGTGAGGCAGCCGGCCGGCGAGTATGCCCTTCTCGCGCCCATGGGCGACGCCGGCCAGTCCCACTCCCACCATCACCACGGCCTCCAGACGCAGCTCCTCTCCTTCGGAGGAGGCGCTGGGAACCACCACCATCCCCACATGCACCAGTTCACGGCGCAGCCACAGCCGCCCGCGGCGTCCCAGACGCGGGCGCGAGGCGGACGAGGCGGCGGCGGCGAGCTGGTCTCCGCGGCGACGCCTGCGCGGGTGAGGGGAGGCGGCGGCGGCGGCGGGGAGATCGTGGCGGTGCAGGGAGGGCACATTGTGCGCGCCACGGGGCGCAAGGACCGCCACAGCAAGGTCTGCACGGCGCGCGGGCCGCGCGACCGGCGCGTGCGGCTGTCGGCGCACACGGCCATCCAGTTCTACGACGTGCAAGACCGCCTCGGCTACGACCGCCCCAGCAAGGCCGTGGACTGGCTCATCAAGAACGCCAAGGACGCCATCGACAGCCTCGACACCCTCCCCGCCTGGCAGCCCACGGCCGTCGCCCCCGCCTCCAGCAATGCCGCCGCGCCGCCGTCCTCATCGACCCACCCCGACTCGGCCGACAACTCCGACGACCAGGCGCAAGCCATCACGATCGCGCACACCTCGTTCGACTTCGCAGGCTCTGGTGGTGGCAGCGGGGGAGCCGCGGGCGGCATCAGCTTCCTCCCGCCGTCGCTCGACTCGGACTCCATCGCCGACACTATCAAGTCCTTCTTCCCCATGGGCGGCACCGCAGGCGGAGAGGCGTCATCGTCTACTGTGGCGGCGGCTCACTCGTCGGCCATGAGTTTCCAGAGCTACACGCCGGACCTCCTGTCGCGCACGGGCAGCCAGAGCCAAGAACTCCGGCTGTCGCTGCAGCCTTTACCAGCTGACCCCATGTTTCACCACCAGCAGCAACAGCAGCAGCAGGAGCAGCACCGGTCGCACGGCCACCACGAAGGCAACGGCACCGCGCAGCAGGCCATCTTCCCCGGAGCCGCCAATTACTCATTCGGTGGCGGCGCCATGTGGGGAGAGCAGGCGCAGAGCCAGCGCATGCTGCCGTGGAGCATGCCCGACCAACAAGGCGGCGGCGGCGGGAGCACTGGCGGCTACCTGTTCAACGTGTCGCAGCAGGCGGCGCATATGCAGGCGGCGCTGAGTGGCCAGAACCAGTTCTTCTTCCAGAGGGGACCCCTTCAGTCCAGTAACCAGCCCTCCTCCGACCGAGGATGGCCGGAGTCCGTCGAAGCTGACAACAGCAACCCGATGCAGCAGCAGCAGCAGCACCACCAAGGGGGCTCGAACCCTTCCGCTGTCGGGTTCGCTCCCGGCGTCAGCTTCTCCGGATTCCGCATCCCCGCGAGGATACAGGGCGACGAGGACCACGGCGGCGGCAATGGCGACAAGCCGCCGTCCGTGTCCTCGGCTTCCCACCACTGAGAGCGGCAGTGGACGACAGATGACATCACCAGACCAACCACCATGTATCAGTGACGACGACATCAGCTCCTCCAGTTGCATCACCGTACGTGAGAATTCTCCGTTCGACTTGTACTTCAATTCTTGTGTTTCCCATGCTGGCATTGCTCAGCCTGCTGATGTGATTTTATCCTCTTGATGCGCGCAGGTGTTGATTTGCTGCTGCCGGTTCTTGTCTGATAAAGAGAATTGCTGGTGATTGCAACCGGGAGGAGCATACAAAATACTTGGAGCTAGTGTACCACGGTTGGTTGGTTGGTTGGTTTTCCATCTCTTGTGCTGCTAAGCTTGTCACTGGTTTTTGCTTCAAGAGATTCGATGATCGCTCGGAGCTGTCTTAGACTTAGAATTGTGAGAGAGTATGCAGCTAGCTAGCACGTACCTGATCCGGGTTTGTTGCACTTGCACTGCATTAGGTGTAGTTGATGTTGTAGTTGCTCGTATCTTAGGTCAAGCTTGATTATTGCTTTCTTTTACCTGTCTGTTATGCATGGATGCTTTGCTTGGTCCGTCCTGTGGATTCAGGAGCCAGATCGATCGAAGCAGTGCTGCTACTATATTAGATGTTGTTCCCAGCGGACTTATATAAATGGATGCGAAGATGGATGGAGAGAGGAGTCTACCACCACTTCCATCTTTATCTTTCCATCCTGCTCTTTTGGATTGCAACATCTTTCCTTCTTTTACTGTCTCTAAAAACATATGTTGATTGGTCCCTGTCGCATATCTCCCCACTATCTATCTCCTTTTTTTTTTATGCCGTGCATCCAACAAATCCAACTCCTGCAGCCTCCATATTTTTATGCAGCAGCAGCATCTGTTCTTTTAAAAGACTTGTCATAGTTAGGAACTGAGAAAAATAGATAGAGTGCCTAGCTGCATATATGATGCCATTGCCGCAGCTGGTCCTCCGACCTCCTTCCTCAAGGAAACCAAAAGGGATGGGATTCAATGCAGACTTTTACAGTAGGCTTCAAAATATGACTGCGACTGCGAGCGAGCTTCCATGGATGGATGACCTTGCACTACTGTTTACTAGTCCACTACAGTACATCCGTTTCTTCCTGCTAGCAGCTAGCCTATCCATCCATGTGATCTGTTGGGTCTCTTTCCCTGCCGCAGCAGCAAAGGCAGGGCAGGGCAGGGCAGGGAGGAGGCAGCATGCATGCATGCCAGCAACAGCAACAGCAGCGGCAGCTTTCCTAGCGCTCTGTTCTACCACAATCTACCCTATCACCGGACAAGGCAAGATTGCTACTACAAGGAAAAGGCTGTTCGAGTGGTGTGTTGTGGCGTCATTAGTAGTACTGTCTGCATGTCTTACATGCGCCATCAGTACAAAGCTCTTTTAACCATTTCACCTTGACTCAGGCTCCAGGCCTTGTCTTTGCACTCACTCACTGATGCAGCACTTTGTGACAGATGCCAGCAGGAAGAGGGAGGGCCATGATGAGTGCTCCTCTCTGATTGGCTTCCACATGGACTCCCCCTGTCTGTACTGCAGTGGCTTTAAGCCTGGTATGGTAATTTTTAGTTGTGGCCTGATGAAAGGCATGTTGTGATGGATGCAGCCATCTTCACTTCAATTTCTCCTCCTCTGTGGACTCCTCATAAATTGACTGCTTCGCTGGGAGATGGAATGAGCAATGGCTGTACCACTACTGTGCACACATCCTACGTACGTGCTACTACAGCACTATCCACAAGTGCTTAACAGTGGGTTTGCAGGCTTTAGCCTAGGAATGCAGTGAGCACTTGTGATCGTTATGCACTATGATCTGTAGTGGTACGGCAGTGGTATGCAATGAAATCACCTGCGAAGTCTTTTCCTTGCGACAGTCTTTCGCCCCCGCTAAATTAATATAGCAACCATTCGGTATAACTTTGCGATCACTGTTAGACAAACAACATAATTCTAGCTCCTAAGAAACAAGAAAGAAAAATGAAGAAAAAACAATGCTAACACCGGCAGTTTGACGAAAATGGATTGTCTCGCAACTGCTATGTCCTCGAGAGAATTTCCACCACACACCAAACACTCCAAAGTGTCACGTATCAAGCAGCAAGGGAAGCGAGGATGACACTGCTGCTCGGACTGGTCCTTAGGTTTCCCTCGGTACCCTATGGGAATGGAGAAGAGATACACCCAACGCGATTCAGTAAGGACGGCGACACCCACAGGCGTCATCGTGTCGGTGCCAAGATGGCAAGGAATTCTCCCTACCCAACAAAAACCACACGTGTATTACTCCACCAAGCTTGCCACCCACCAACATACACCACCACCATTGTCTCACCGTGACCCATGTTGTGAGGCCGATGAAACCGAGAAGAAGGAACGCCAGCGAGGTTCGGCGATACAGTAGCACCCGAGAGGGAGCTGCCTGCACCACAGGAAGGCGGTAGCCGACTGGATGCACTAGTAGAGACAGACTAGGGCCCTCATCGGCCTGGCTAACCCCGAATGGGCCCGTAAAGCCTAGCGTCGCGCTGCAGCATGGGTGCCACCATCGTCGCCATCCCAAGCACCTGTCCCTGATCCTCCTTCTACCAGGGGAGTCGCCACCGTGCTAGAGGTGGCCCTCCCAGACCTACATGTGGGCTGACGGGCCTAGATTTGGGTCGGGAGGGCGGGCACCACGCCGCACATGCCAGCCGTCCTTCGACTACCGCAGCTCCCCGTTCGCCAAACTGCCGCCCACCCACCACCGTGCTCCCCGGGGCTCGCCAGTCTGATGCCCAACCGAACTGCTCGTCATGGTCGGCATGCACCAGCGCCATAACGGTGGCAACACCATGAGAAAAGCAGGTAGCCTTGCGCTGGAGGAGAGGGGAAGGGGAGTAGGGAGGGAGATGGCAGGGATAGGTTTTCCCATGTTTGCACGTGCCAGGGCGAGATGCGGGACTGTATGTGACTCTTCGGTACTGTCCCGCTTTTTTCCTAATATACTCCCTTCGTTTCAAAATATAAGATGTTTTAGGTTTGTGAAGAAAATGAATCTAGACTTTTTTAGTGTGTAGATTCATTCTAAAATTGAGTGAACCTACATACTAAAACAAGTCTAGATACATTTGGTTCACAAAGTTAAAACATCTTATATTTTAAAACGGAGGGAGTAGTTCTCTTTTTTTGCGACTTATCCTAATATAGTTCTCTTGCCCGAGTAGTCTTGCCACCGTAGGGTTAACTAGTATCAGTGATCATGATCAAGATCAAGATCGATCAGTGTTTGAAGAGAAGTTCTGAACATATTGATGTGAAATTTCTCACTCTCCATGATTTACTATGTACTGCCTCCGTTTTGTAAATTTAAGATATTTTAGGTTAGCAAAGCTAATGTATCTAGATATCTTTTAGTGTGTATGTTGAAATAAATCTAAACATACGAAAATATATCTAGATATATTTACTTCATAAAACTAAAACATCTTATATTTTCAAACGATAGTAGTACATGCTATCTTATGGAACATGGGTGAGGGCTAATTTGGCAACAATTTTTTTCTAAAACTGAAGTATATACCATAGTATTTTTGTGCCTAGCAAAGTAATACTTCAGCTTTTATCTTTTCTCTCTCTTAGAAAAAAGACCGTCTAACCTCTTTCTCAAATATTTTAAAAAAACTATGGTTTTGGAGAATACTTCAGTTTTAAAACCATATTATTTATTGAATTCAAACACCTCAAAATATTTAATACTTCATTTTTTCATAATCCAAAGTATTTTCTCAATACTTTAAAAATACTTTGATATCTTATGCGCCGAGAGTGAATCTTACGGGACTATCTATTTGGCAGTCATACTGTTTTGTAATTGGGCAGCGGTCAATTTTTTTATCCTACTAGGAGGACGCGACACGTGTTCGGTTTTGGTCCCCCAAATACCCATCCGTGGTTTTTCTGTCTGCCCCGAAAAAGCCAAAACCCTGGCAAAACCCACGCCTTGAAAAAGCAGAAACCACTTTTTCCCCTTTGCCTCAGAACAATCTTCTTGTATCGCACGAAACTGGAGTATGGACGAGATCTAGAAAATGTCGGAGAGGAAAAATAAGAACATGGAACAAGAAGAGGAGACACATCACGTCAAGATCGACAGGAAAAAGAAAAGGCTGGCAAGAGATCGCGAGAACCAGTCTTGGATAATCTCAATCTTAGTCAGTTGAGATCCTCCCCCAAACAGCTGACGTACAATTTCTCATCGTTGTTTCATATTAATATCATAAATATATCAAATAAGATATCAAATAAGTACATTCAGTCTCTGCAACAAGTAGTGTTTCTAACGCTATTACAGATGCATATAGCCAAAAAAATTAAACCCATGCTGCTGTTGTTTCTGGTTGGGCCATGGGTCCGAGGGTCCTTCCTGTTGTTGCTGCTGTCCTTCCCAAGCAGGATTGTGCTGCTCCTGCTCCTGCTCTCCCTGCGGCTCTCCTTCTTCATCCTCTTCGGGGTCAGGCTGGAGCTCAGCCATGATCTCCCTCACTTGGTCTTGGGTGAGGATCCAGTTGTTCTTCCCCATAATCGAGAATGCTTGTGGACAAGGTAGCGGCACATACTCATCCTATGCGGCATCAAGATAACCAAACTGATATGCTCAGAGTCTTTTGTCAGCTCGATAGACATCGAGGAAGCCACAAGCAGTTATATATTTGACGTCCATAAGTATGGAGCCGTCAACAGGTTGCATAACAGGTATTGGAATTTCACAGGCTTGGACAAGGTGGGTTACCAATCCACCAATGCGAATGTCACCTTTTTTTTGTTGCTCTGGTGGCGGAGGTGCTGGAGGAGTAGAGCCGCAGAATTGGGACTCTGCAGTGTGTTGGGGAAGATTGCCTTGGTGATCATGGCCATATCTGCATGGGCCATGGAACCAGTATCTCCTCTCCCCAACAGAGTGTTGGCAAGGAACAAGGCAAAGTAGCGGATTGTCAGGTTCTGAATGGTGGACATCTTCTTCTGGTAGAATTCCATGCCGCCGTTAACAGAAATAACCTTCCAGGTTTCTCCGCTTGAGACGCCATATAAATTTGTAACAGTTGGTTCCCCATCATGAGGGAATCCAAAAGCATCACAAAATTGTTGGAAAGAAATTTGATATGGCAGCTGGTCTATGGTGAAGCTCACCGTTCACGCATTACCTTTATCCCTGTAGTCATCGTAGAAGGAGGCGATGAACTCAAAGGTGAGCTCAGTGTAGGTGTAGTGGCTGGCGTAGGCTAGGAGTGATAACCCTGCACTTGCACACATGTGGTCAAAATCCGATCTCAAGAGTGGTGAGAAAGGCATCATCGGCCTAACGTGTGGGCATCACCCGCTGATGACTACAAGTTCACAGATTATTTGTAGATAGTTTCGAAATAAAGATATCGATCCTATAGGAAGCGGGAGTTTTGAAGTCTAATAACTCTTGAATTAAATACTGAAATAGAAATGCTAAATAACGTTCTAAGCAACAAGATAAAATGCGAGTGTTTTGTAAAAAGGTGTTTTGGGGTTTCTGTATAAGAGAACAATAATTAAAGTAAACAAATTTAATATAGAAAATAAGTATCGCGTATGTAAAAGAGATGTGAAACTACAATGGGAAAAAGCGTTCTTAGGTAATAGCAGATACACCACTAACATTTATAAAGGGTCTAAGGTAAAGATTATTATCATAAACATTCTCAACTATGTATGTGTGGGAGGAACTCTGTATTTGGATGAATAGGTAGCAACCACTGCTCACATCATCCTCATAACCACAGCAGACAAGCAATCTACATCAATCGAATTACTGCGCTATTAAGGGACTTTATCCTGTAAGATGTATCCCATGGCATGGATAGTGTTCTGTGAGTTTCCTCGTTTCCCAAGTTGATATGTAAGGAGCGCCAACAGCTTTATAGTCACTATAAGTGCTAGCACACCTTCGTCTATCAACAAGTAGTTCCTCCGTCAAGTCCCCACAAGAGGCAAATATTGAGAGGTCGACTTCTTCCAACATCAACATGAAGACAATCTAACACATGGTCACAACGATGAATATGATAATAAACTTTATCTTATTTCAATCTCATGCTAGGGTTTCTCCATCTCCCCAAGAACTAATGATCTACTCAGACATGGAGGCAATCAACATCATGGCAAAGACAATGGAATCTATCATAGATGAATAGTACTTGTATAAATCCACAACGAGTATGGAAATTACAACAAGATCTAGACAAGATGAAGATGGGATGGATGGAGATGGTGGTGATGCAACGGCTGATGATGAAGATCGATGCCTTAGCCTCCTGGATCTGCGTAGGGTGAAGATGGATCCCCGGTGGATGAGTGCCCCCTCCAGATCCCTTTCGGAGGTGAGGTTTCGGTGATTTCTGGTCGTTCTGTATGTCATCTCTCCGATATAGTTGCACGGGTGAAATTATTTGAGGAGGCGGTGGCGGCTCCAACTATACGGCTAGAGAATTTGTTTCCACCGTATAGTTGGTCGTTAAACCTTCTGTCTCCTGTGATTGCTTCGGGTTTTCTTCTGGTGTTATTGATATTTCCCAAATTAGCAATTTACGCTGTTTTTGACTCCTTTTCGCTCCAATACAACTGGTCAATAAATTGTGTCCATCGTATCCATCATCTGTCCTGATCCTGGTGAAAATAGACATAAAATATGCGCGCGAACACCGTAAAATACCAAGATCCTACTATTAAAATACAAAATAATAATATAAAACATGATGCAAATATGCACTCATCACTCGCCTTGATGAAACCATGTCGTACTTGTTGTCGAGCTCAGCCCGGAGTCCCGAGCCCTCACCAAGTTGGCGCTTGTTCTTGCGGAAAAGGCTACCAAGCTTGTTCATCTTGATGTACCGAAAAATTTCAACATAAAACCTTAGGCATATAGTTTCTACATGATATAAGAACGATTCTACATGGAAAAATGTAATCCTAATGTGATAAATCAAAAGGGAAAATCAAATAAAACTTGAGTTCATCAACTAGATCAATGTGAGGGTTTCAACCATGGAATTCTGAAAATAAAGCATGGATAGGGAGAGAAACATACCGATATGTTGATTCCCCAATCCAAACGAACGAAATCCGCGAAGAATCAAGAATTCTAGGTGGGTTTTGAGGAGTTTGGAGAGAGAATATGAGAGAAAAAGTGAGGAGGAGGAACCCTAGCTTTGCCGGCTCGTTTAAGTGGTCGCACGAACTATACGACGAGAATTATACGGGAGAGTTAGGTAGTTCCCACCATATAGTTGCGGAGGCGGCTAAATTTAGGGTTTATTTTTGCCATATCGGAACTATAAGACCACAACTATACGGGCAGAACAAAATTTCCCGCCGTATATTTGGTCGTTAAACCTTCGGTACCCCGAGATATAATTTGTGAGAAAGGGGTCGATAACTATGTGGCCACAACTATACGACCGGAAAATATTCCCGTTGTATAGTTGGTCGTTAAACATTCGGGTCCCCAAGATACAATTTGTGAGAAAGGGGTCGATAACTATACAACCGGAAAAATATTCACGCCATATATTTGGTCGTTAAACCTTCGGGAACATGCTTTTTGCCCAAATTTTTCAGAGATACACTTTTTAATCTAAGCAATATATTTTGGCCAGTTTTTGAAGATAAAAATCAAACTTAATTTTTACACTTAATCTACGCTTATTCAGTCGATATTTCTACTAATTTTTGACAACTGCATCTTTACGGGCGCGCTTCCACAAGGATGTCTATGAAAAAGTTGTAGGAATACGATGACCATCTTATTCTTTAACTATTTTATTAATGTGATGGGTTGATTCCCATCAAAAATTTTATTAAGAATGGTCAAATATTTCAACCTTCTCTCTGTTCTCGAATTCTTACCTTGGGTTTCCCCTTATGAAGGGCACTTACCGCTTGAACTCGTTTTGGCCGTGGAATATACCATTCCCCTGCTTCTAGCTTATTTGGAAAATACCTGATAATTTTAGCATCATAAATATTGAAGATTATTTTTCCCTCGGCACAATCAACTGAAGCTCCTGCAGTACTAAGAAAAGGTCTTCCAAGTATTATAGATAATTTTTCATCCTCTGGCATTTCAAGAATAATAAAATCGGTGGGAATAACATGCTCATCTATTCTAAGTAGAACATCCTCAATAATACCAATGGGCTGTGTAGTGGATTTGTCAGCCATCTGTAAAGTGATATAGGTAGGGGAATACTCCCCCAATCCTAACCTTTTATAGAGGGAATATGACATTACACTAACTCCTGCACCTAAATCACACAAGGCATTATGAATATCATTTTTGCCAATTGAGCATGAAATAGTTGGTATTCCCGGATCTCCCGACTTAGACAATAACTTCCCATTAGCAGGATAACTAGTCACCATGGCAATGGTCTCAGTTATTTCTTTCTATTAAGAATATCATGGAGAAATTTAGAACAGGTAGGAACTTTTATTGCATCTGCAAATGGAATTTCTAGACGGAGATCACCTAGTGCCTTTTTGAAAGATTCATAGATTACCTGATGAAAGGATCGTATGGGCACCTAGAGGGGGGGGAGTGAATAGGTTCTACATCAAATTTTCTTCTTTTTCAAATTAAGGTTTGACAAGAAAGGTAAATTCTCTAGATAATGCAACTAAGGTGAATTTACCTATATGACAAACAAGCACTAGCTAACACAACACTAAGCAAGAACAAGTAAGTAAAGTGCGGTAAAGGATATAAGTAACCAAAGTGGTAGACGCGGAGACACAAGGATTTGTTTCCCGTAGTTCCTTCCTTTTGAGGGGAAGTACGTCTACGTTTGGAGAGGGGGTGGTTTCAAACCACCAACGCCACGAGAGGCCTCCCTTGTTCTCCGATGAATCTCACCCCAACGGGATCGATACACCTTCCACTATATCCGCAACCTTCGAGGTGGAAGCCGACACCTTTACAACAAGTTCGGGGCACACATCCAAAACTTAATTGGAGGCTCCCGAATACAAGCAAGCTGTCAAGACAATCAAAGACAAGCTTGTAAGAACCAAATATAGAACTAGGGTTTCCAATGAAAAACACTAGAGCAATGGGGGCCCTCAAATGAATGAGGGGGAAATGAAGATCTCTTTTGGTGAAGTAGTAGATCAAGGGCTCCTCCTTTGATTCTCCAAAGATCAAAGACTTTGGATGGTGGAGTGAAGAGATCTTGGCGATTTGGTGGCTCAAATGGAGGTGGTAGTCTTCAATGCAACGAGCACCTTGTCCCAAGTTAGGCGGAGGGGTATTTATACCACTTGGAGGAATCAGCCCATTGGTGCATTAAATGCATCGGTACTACCGGTACTAAAGCGGTAGTACCGGTCACAACCTGTTGGGGAGATGACCTCGGGTAGGGTAAAGACGGGGAAAGATGAAAGGAAGTTGCCCGTCTTGTTTCCGAATTATTGATTGAGTCGGCCGAATCCTGTAGAGGTCGGCAAGGACAGGGAAGGACAGGACCATTATGACAAGGGCAAGGCATTACCCGGCCGAGATGTTATGTAAGTCGGCCGGGTTAGTCCGAGTAATCTTGATGCAGGTGAAGGACAAGCCGAGCTACGCGAGGTAAGGCCGAATGATACGAAGCTTGCAGGAGAAGGAGAAACCCAAGGTCAAACCCTAGCTGCAGGCTAGAAAGAATCTGAGTGGAGCCAAGCACTAGAGACAAAGGCGCAGAACGTCAGAGGGGCAGAAGGAGGTCATGGAGGCGACAGTCCTGAAGCCCGAGGCACGCAAAGGGGCCCTCTGGAGCTTTGCCGTTGTTAGAAGGGCGACAGGGAAAGGAGGGCGCCGAACTACTATTTTGGGACAAGCATATTCCTCGAATATGCTTGCCCCGTCAGCCCTAAAGGCACCCAGGCTCTCCTTTATAAGGGGAGGCTTGGACCCTGGGGAAGGGATCGGCTCATTTAGTACCGTTAGGCTGGTAAAGTTCTTCCTTTCTCCTTGAATACAGCTCAAGGAGCACTTGTAACCCAAGGAAGGAGAAATAAAGATCTTTGCCTTTGTCTTCTGTGTGTAGAATCAACTGCATCTTCCCTCCCCAGATCCCTCTAGCATCCATTGGCCCCATACTTTAGCCTACCCATGGCATCTGCCGTGCCACCACCACGACAGTTGGCACCCACCGTGGGGCCAGCAGCGGTGCTAGCTGGAGTCATGATCCGGACGGGAAACTTCATCAACACTGGCGAGCGCGTTGTTTCTGGCTTGGTCCGGAGATTCGATCTCTGTGACTATGTCAGTGACAATGCGGGCAGCTTCAAGGGAAAAACTCCCCTGTGCAACGGTGTCTTCATCAGCTTGGGCGGGCACAGGGTCTACGTCGACGTCGACATCTCCGGCATTTATCCTCACCAGGTTGTTGATGCAGGAGAGCCACCCCTTAGCGCTATGAGCCGTCAGCGCGGAGCGCACCCGGTGAGCAGCGTCGAGGTGATGGTTGTGGCCGGAGTCTGGGAGTAGCAGTGCGGATCAACGGAGACCTCCGTGCGCAGATCGCGCCCATCCAGACGGCACCACCACCCACCGAGGTAATCCCCCCAGTGACCAACCAGGCCAAAGTACAAGACACTACCCCAAAGGCACCAAGAGTGAGAGGGCCACCTCTGGAAAGACCAGAAAACATTCTTCAGGCAACCATAGAAAACCTGACTACACCTGTAGCGCCGATACTTGATCCGGCAAATGCTCAGGCAGAGTTAGAAGAAACCAGGCAAAAGGTGCTGGTAGAGGCAAAAAAGGTGTCAGCCTTGTGGGAGTCCTTAAACAGGACCCTGCGAGAATACGCCAAAGCTAATAAGCTTGACGTCGCTCTCGAACGGGTTGACGAGTTGAGATTAAGAGGGAAGAACCTCATAGATGATATCAACAAGGAGCATGATGCTCATAAGGCAGAATCAGTTGATTTGGGTTTGCCAAAGGTGCAGATACTCGACAAAGAACCTGAGAGCGGCAAATGCCGTAGCATTAGAGTTAGAGGGATTGACCGACGAAGCCCGGCAGAAACAGCAAGAAAGAGTGAATGAGCTGGTGCGCATCACGAACCAGCAAAACGAAGAAATGCTCAGGGCAGACCCAGCGAGGCCAGGGGCCTCGCGAATGGTTCACTCGGCTGGAGCAGCACCTGCCTTGTCCGTGGCAGCAGCGTCCTCACCCGGAAACAATGCACGAAGGGACAAAGCGGTAACTTCAGGAAAGAGAAACAAGCAAATCGTTCCGTATGATCCGGCGATAGCTGGGAAAGCAAACGAGAACAGAGGCAATGGAAGCCGAGGTAACAGTGGTGAGAGGAATCTCGGTCGTGCTGAGAAAGACGGCGGAAGCCGAGGCAATGGAGACCTCGGCAGAAGAGAACTCGGAAGAGGCAATCACGAGAACAATATCCCGGTTGAAGAAAGGAGAGAACCGCCGCTCAACCCGCAGCCAAGACATGAACCTCGGCAGGAAAAAGAAGCAAGACCAGTTCGCCACAATCAAGTAAATGAAAGGTACAATGATGGTTATTCCGAGATGGAATATGCGATCCATGGTGGAAATAACCAATATGGAATGCGAGACAGAGTTCTGTACAGAGATTTGCCATCAAATGATGCCAGAGTAAAGCTAGACCGGCTATATCGATCCGAGCTGCTGGAAGAACAAGGTCCACCGGGTCCGGCGTGCTTCGGACCACGAATCATGGGTGAACCACCTGTGCCGAACTTTCAGCTGGCAAGAGGCACAAAGACATATAATGGGAGCACAAAACCACAAGACTGGTTGATTGATTATGCCACAGCTGTGAAAATAGCAGGTGGGAACTTGCGATGGGCAGTACGGTATGTCCCACAAATGTTGGAAGGACCAGCTAGAGTATGGCTGAATAATCTGCCAGCAGGCAGCATCAACTGTTGGTTGGATTTTGAAGAAATGTTCGTTGGCAACTTTACCAGCACTTACAAGAGGCCAAACAGGCCGCAACAGTTAGCCATGTGCAAACAGAGGCCGAATGAAACAGACAGAGAGTTTTTAACTCGGCGGTGTAACCTGAGAAACTCGTGTGAAGGAGTTATAGAATCACAAGCAATAGCTTGGTTCGCTCAAGGATGCCGCTATGGCAGTGTGTTATGGCAGGGATTGCAAAGAGACATGCCAACTACATTGGCAGAAACCATCAGAATAGCGGATTCTTATGCATTGGGAGATCCGACGCAACAAGAATTAATGTCGGCAGATCATCGGGAGCAACAAGACCAGTATGCTAGAGATTTGGCCGGGTCATCCAGGCGCAATGACTGTAGAGGAAGAAGAAGAGAAGAAAGGCCGGATTATAGATATAATTCAGCCCAAGTGGCAGCGGTAGTACAAGATCAGCCGAGTCACGGAACGACTCAACGGCAAAAGAATGGTCCTCAGCAGTGGACACCAAGGAATGAAGGAAAAAGACAGTGGAATCTAGAACAAAAGAAGCAATGGCAGGAGAGGCCGAAGTACACGTTCGAATCTATGTTAGATCAGCCGTGTAAATTTCACACGTCAAACTCAGCCAGACCGGCCAACCATACAACCCGCCAATGTGCATGGATGAAAAATGCAATGGGAAACCCCGCAGGCATTCAGGCAGCGCCTCTCCAAGTGCATCAGCAGCATCAGCCGCAGTTGACTGGAGCAAATGCACAACAACTGATGTTACCGCCTCCACCCCCGAGATACGATAACTCGGACCGGAGAGATGCGGTACATTAGGTGATGAACCAAGGCCAGGATGGAAGGACGAATCCAGGAAATAATGGACGCAATGATTACAGAGAACATCATCAGTCTTATTGCGTGTTCACGACGGAACAGCAAGACAAACAGAGTGTGCAGCGCCGGCATATGGAAGTAAATGCGGTTATGCCGGCAGTGCCAAGATATATGCCTTGGTCAGATCAAGAAGTAACTTGGAGCATAAAGGATCACCCCAAGATAATGCCGAGTCCGGGGTCGTATGCACTCGTGTTGGATCCAACATTTGTTGGACCAAGCATTAATGTAAAATTTTCAAAGGTTCTCATTAACAATGGGAGCAGTATCAACATCATGTACAAAGATACCATGCATAAACCCGGAATATCGCAGAACATGCTGCAATCCACGTGGACCACTTTCCATGGGATAGTACCAGGGCTTTCATGCGAACCCATTGGTAAGGTCCGAGTGGATGTGTTATTCGGCACAAGAGATAACTGCAGAGCAGAAAACTTAGAGTTTGAAGTGGTGGATCTAGAGAGTTGTTATCATGCTTTACTCGGATGGCCAGCGTTGGCCAAATTCATGGGCAGTTGTCATGTAAGTTATCTGAAAATGAAGCTACCCGGACCACAAGGAGTGATAACGATGTGAGGATTACAAGAAGTCAATGGAATGTGCTTCAAGGGTCAAATTGGCGAGTCATTGGTTATAGCAAGAGAAAAAAGAATGATTCAGGAGGTAGCAGACCTCGCTCAGTCGGCACAGCTGAATATGCCGGCATTAGCCAATCCACATGGAAGTGTCTCCTTTCAGCAGACTAAAGAAACGAAGAAGTTTCAGATAGATGAGCAATTCCCAGAGCGTACTGTTACTATTGGTGCAGGCCTAGATGCTAAATAGGAAAGCGAGCTCACCAACTTCCTCCGTGAGAATTGGGATATCTTTGCATGGTCAACTCAGGATCTGCAAGGTGTTCCGAGGGAGTTGGCTGAGCACTCTCTGAATGTAAGGACAAGAGCAAGGCCGGTGAAGCAACCTCTCCGCCGCTTCGCCGAAGACAGGAGAAAAATAATAGGGGATGAAATAGCTCGGTTCCTCGTGGCCGGGTTCATCATGGAGGTGCTGTATCCGGATTGGTTGTCAAACCCGGTGCTGGTAGAAAAGAAGAAAGATGATCCGAATGTAGCCATTGTATGGCGAATGTGTATCGCTTACACGAACCTGAACAAGGCGTGTCCAAAAGATCCTTTTCCCTTACCTAGAATAGACCAAGTCATTGATTCGACCGCTGGTTGTGAATTATTGTCATTTGTAGACGCGTATTCTGGTTTTCACCAGATACCGTTAAATCCGGCCGATCAAATAAAGACTGAGTTTATTACCCCGTACGGGGCTTATTGCTATCGCACAATGCCATTCGGCCTGCGCAACGCAGGAGCAACGTATCAAAGATGCATGCAAAAATGTCTACATGACCAGATAGGAAAAAATGTACAAGTATATGTGGATGATGTAGTCATCAAAACCAAAGAAAGCAAAACGCTAATGGACGATATACGGCAGACTTTCGCGAACCTGAGGAGGTTCCGAATGAAGCTTAACCCGGAAAAATGCACATTTGGCGTGCCAGCAGGAAAATTACTCGGTTTTCTCGTATCTAGCCGAGGTATAGAGGCCAACCCAACCAAGATAAAGGCAGTAGAAAGAATGGAGTTGCCAAGGTGTCTAAATGACGTACAAAAGTTCACGGGTTGTTTAGCCTCACTCAGCCGGTTTGTATGTCGGCTGGGAGAGAAGGCATTACCACTCTATCAATTGATGAAGAAATTAGATAAGTTCATTTGGACTCCACAAGCAGACAGTGCATTTCATGAATTGAAAAGGATGTTGGTCACAACGCCCATTTTAGCTTCTCCATTATCAAAAGAGCCTATGTTACTCTACATAGCGGCTACCAACAGAGTAGTGAGTGCTGTAGTCGTCGTAGAACGAGTCGAAAATGATAAGTCAGTACAGAGGCCGGTGTACTATTTGAGCGAGGTGTTATCCGCTTCAAAGCAAAATTACCCACATTATCAGAAGATGGTTTATGGAGTGTACATGTCGGCAAAGAAACTTAAACATTACTTTGAAGAGCACCCCATCAAAGTGATTTGTGAAGCACCCATAGCCGACATATTGAGCAACAAAGATGCAAGTGGCCGAATAGCAAAATGGGCAATTGAATTGTCACCTTATGCTCCGCAATTCGATAGGAGAGATGCAATCAAATCTCACGCTGTGGCCGACTTCTTTGTAGATTGGGCCGAGGTGCAATATGAGCCACCATTACCAGACCCGAATTATTGCACGATGCACTTTGACGGTTCCAAACTAAGAAATGGCTTGGGGGCAGGAATAGTGTTAACCTCACCCAAAAGAGATCAGCTGAAATATGTGCTGCAAATACATTTTGCCGCGTCAAACAACGTAGCCGAATATGAAGCACTGGTCCATGGATTGAAGGTGGCAAAAGAGATTCGCATACGCCGAATCTTATGTTATGGGGACTCAGATCTAGTAGTACAGCAAGTCTCAGGCAATTGGGACGCGTTGGATGATAATATGGCTTTGTATAGATTTCATGTGCAAAAGATCAGTGGATACTTTGAAGGGTGTGAATTTCACCACATACCTCGCGTAAAACGATGCATGAACCGTTGTCAAAGCTAGGATCAACCAGACAGTCAATTCCCCCAGGTATTGCCCTAGAGCACCTAAGGAAACCATCAATAAAACCATCACCGGAGTCCAAATCCATCTTTATTCCGGAAAATTCAGCAGAAGATAGTGTGCCGATGGAAATTGACCAGCAATATAACCCGGAATTCCCCAAGAGGAAGGCAGCTGAGGTAAGCGTAACTATGGAGAAAGCCGAGCTAGTTATGTCGGTAGAAAACATGGAAATAGACAGTGAGACCACACCAGAGAAAATCACGCCTGTATGGGTGCAACCCATATTCTCTTTCCTTAAAGATGCGACTTTGTCGAATAATGAGGTGTTAGCAAGACAGATAGCAAGGAGAGCTAAAGCTTATACGATCATAAATAATGAGCTATACAAAAGAAGCGTCACAAGTGTATTGCAAAGGTGTGTGAGTTCAGCAGAAGGCCAGGAGATCCTCCTAGATATACATCAAGGAGAATGTGGACATCATGCCTCATCTCGTGCCTTAGTGGCCAAAGCATTCAGGCATGGGTTTTATTGGCCAACGGCGTTGAAAGAAGCCAAAGAGCTGGTTGAAAAATGCAATGGATGTCAGAGATATGCAACCAAGATACACATGCCGTCATCCGAGTTAAAAACGATACCCATTACTTGGCCGTTTTCTGTGTGGTGCTTAGATATGGTGGTACCATTTAAGCCGGCCCGAGGGGGGATGACCCACATATTGGTTATGGTGGACAAGTTCACAAAATGGATTGAAGTGAAACCAATAAAAAAATGCGATGGGCC
Source organism: Avena insularis (assembly GCA_023614405.1). Classification (NCBI taxonomy): domain Eukaryota; kingdom Viridiplantae; phylum Streptophyta; class Magnoliopsida; order Poales; family Poaceae; genus Avena; species Avena insularis. The sequence goes on along the minus strand of CM042689.1, from coordinate 13,173,701 downwards.
CACATCAGTGAAATTCCTCAAAGATATTATCTTAAGATATGGATACCCGCACAGTGTTATTACAGATAACGGCACAAACTTTGCAGAAGGAGCTTTCGCTAGATTTTGCCAAGAGAAACACATAAGATTAGATGTTGCCTCTGTGGCTCACCCAGCATCCAATGGGCAAGTGGAAAGGTCTAATGGACTAGTATTGTCCAGAATAAAACCACGACTCGTGGAACCACTGCACAGGTCGGCAGGATGTTGGATTGAGGAACTACCAGCAGTATTATGGAGCCTCAGAACTACTCCCAACAGATCAACAGGTTATACACCATTCTTTATGGTATACAGGGTAGAAGCCGTGCTTCCAGCCGACATAATACATGACTCGCCAAGAGTTACTCAATATACAACTTCAGAAGTAAATGAAGTAGCTCGGCAAGATACTGTTGATCTGCTAGAAGAAGCCAGAGAGCTGGCGCTATCAAGATCAGCTATTTATCAACAGAACTTGTGACGATATCACAGCAAGAAGGTGAATCCAAGAGTGTTCAAAGAAGGAGATTTAGTTCTCCGACTGGTGCAACGCACGACCGACATGCACAAGCTGTCGCCTCCATGGGAAGGACCATTCGTCGTGAGCAAAGCATTGCACAATGATGCCTATTACCTAATCGATGCTCAATCCCCTGGAAAGAACAGGGCAGACAAAGCCGGCGAAGAAACGAAAAGGCCATGTAACGTAGCTTTACTTCGTCCATTTTACTCGTAGCAGTCATCAGTGACACATTGTAAAGTAGTATTTCAAGATCAAGCACCAATTATGTTTTGAACCTCGGCATCCAGAGCAGTGACTCGGGGACTGCCATATGTTATTTCAATTTTAGGTTATGTATTAAACCTCGGCATCCAGAGCAGTGACTCGGGGACTGCCATATGTTATTTCAATTTCATGTTATGTATTAAACCTCGACATCCAGAGCAGTGACTCGGGGACTGCCATATGTTATTTCAATTTTATGTGATGTGTTAAACCTCGGCATCCAGAGCAGTGACTCGGGGACTGCCGTATGTTATTTCAATTTTATGATATGTACTAAACCTCGGCACCTTGAGCAGCGACTCGGCAACCGTCTTATGTTATTTCTGAAATTTGATTTACACACTAGACTTCGGCGCCATAGGCAGTGACTCGGGGATTGCCATATATTGTTTCGAAATAGTGGTTAGCTTTTGATACAAGGGAGGTATCAAACTTCGACACTCAAAGTAAGAACAGCTCAATCTCAAATAATATTCGAAGTCCACACCCAGATTAATGGGCTAAACCATGGGAGGACAAAGGCAAATATATATCCCAAAATCAAGAAATTGCAGGCCGCCAAAGCGAGGATTCGGACGAACAAGACCACTTAAACAAAGTGATGACAATTACAAACATATATGTCTCAGCAGCACATGGCAAAAGAAATTCATACCACACAGAAGACGGACAAATATTCCACGTACATCATACGCCCGGCATACCAGGGATAAGAAATGACTTAGAGGTTTTTAGCTGGAGAGGCAATAACTTGGTCAGGGGCTGGGCACTCCGAGGTAGGTGGAACTTCGGCCGAGGTTGCCTCGCCCTCCACAGTCCCAGGAGCGACTTCGGAGGAAGCCAGAGGCTGCTGAGGAGCGTCAGTTTGTGCAGTAGAATGCCCAGTACCTTTGGACGAGGATTGCGCGTCGCCATTGCCATCTGAGCTCAAACTGGAATCACCAGAAGTAGCCGAGTCATCCTCATCTTCTCCTTGTTCAGCTGAGTTGTTATCCGACGCATCCTCAACTACGACCTCTTCTTCCGGGTTAGGAAGGAAACTCGGACCTTCGTTCCAGGTATGCACGTCGGCATACTCAACGAGCTGGAAGGCGCGAGCTTGCCGAAGAGAGACAAATGTTGGGTCCTCAACCCAACGGGAACCAGTGCGCAAATTTCTCAAGATATCAAGAGAAATATCTTCATACCATGACATGATAACAGTGAGAGCCATTCAGCGCCAGCTCGTCCGACTGGTTCCCTCCAAAGACTTAGTTGCCTCTCGGATGCCAATAATCTTTCCACCAGCAATTGGACCTCATTGATATCAGGAGTTCCAGAAGTATTCGGCCAGAGAACATGGTAGGCTCGGATAGCTGCCTGCACCAAATCCCTTCCCATGATCTTCATCGGACCAACTGCAGCGCCGACAGCAACCAAGAAATCTTCCATCGCGTACTCCGAGTCCGCGTCAACAGGAACACCTCGGCGCACACGAGCACTAAGAACCGCTTTAGATCTCACAGGCTTAGCTTCTGGAAAATGATCTGCGCAAAACACGAATGCGTCAGTCGGCAGTAGGAAAAAAGAAAAAGATAATCCGGCCGTGCTAAGAAGCTTACGATGAATATAACTCAGCATTATCTGAAGGTCTTTAGCCCAGGCAATCTTGCTCTTCTCAAAGCGAGCGATCTCCTCGCTCATTCCCCGAGTTTTCAGTTCGGCAGCCTCGAGGAGCTCTTTATTTTTCTGCAGTTGCAGAGCTAGCCGATTTTTCTCCTCGGAGAACTCCTGGTCGACCTTTTCTAATTCGGACTTCTGAGAGAGCTTAAGGGCCTCCACCTCGGCGCGCAGGCGAGCTATTTCATCGTCTTTTTCTTTTAGCTGTGCCGAATGAGTAGCGCTTTGTTCTAAAAAATGCAGCATCACATCAGGCATGGGCGTGCAATCTTGGTGAGATGCTGCAAAGGTTTGTAACTCGGCTTTACCAAAGCCAAAAGAGATAAAAGAAACTTAGCGCACATTTTTAAGAAGGAAGGTATAAAGTAAAAGGGGAACTAACCTTCCAGGGTCTTGACTTTCTTCTCAAGACGGATGTTAAGACTATTGATGTTACCTGTTTACCAACAAAGTGAGCCGACATCTCGCATACAAAACAGTAAGAGTGTTGGAGATGAGGAAAAGAATTGTCGACTTACCAGCTTTTTTCACCACAGGAATAACTTTCTCATATTTTTCTTCCAACTTTCTGTGCGAAAAAAGCAATCTTTGAAATTCGGCAGTCCGCCGGTCATGTGCAACCTAAGCAATAGAGCAAACGATGAATAGATATTCGAATATAAAATAGATCCGAGTCAAGGAAAACTTAACCCGGATCTAGGCGGCTGGATATTCAAAGCTAAAACAGATCCGAGTCAAGCAAAACTTAACCCGGATCTAGGTGGCTGGATATTCGAAGCTAAAACAGATCCGAGTCAAGCAAGACTTAACCCGGATCTAGGTGGCTGGATATTCGAAGCTAAAACAAATCCGAGTCAAGCAAAACTTAACTCGGATCTAGGTGGCTGGATATTCGAATATAAAACAGATCCACGTCAAGCAAGACTTAACCCGGATCTAGGTGGCTAGATATTCGAAGATAAAACATATCCGAGTTAAGCAAAACTTAACTCGGACCTAGGTGGCTGGATAATCCAAATTCAGATAGAGACAAATCAAGCAGAATTTAAGACAGATCTAGCTGGATAGAGGTTCGAATCATAAAACTTCCAAACGAATAACAAGTTATTCGCTCGCAAGCTTCGGGGACTAGAATATATATAATAGCTTCTGGGGAATTAATCAAAACTCCATAAAAAACAATTACCTCATTCATCTTGTTACTATCAAGAATGATCTTGGCGGCTTGATGCAGGCGGCTGCTGATGTCGGAAAGCTGAAACGGCTGGCTGGCTGGATTACCCTCGAACTGATCGGCAGCATTCCAGTTGTTGGCGTATTCAACCAGCGAGCCGAGGCTGTTTCCACTCGCCGTGCGAGTTAGGACTTTACCTCGGACGTGCTGTGTAACCACCGCTGCCGCTGGGCTTTTATGAAGAGCGAGCTGGGTACCGGCGGCCGGGGTAACGGAGGCTTTGGCGGAGGCACTTCCTTTGCGCAGCACATCGGCTATATTTGGCTGAGAAGAGCCGGCAAGACCTCTTTGGGAGGAGGAAGCTTTGGTGACGACGGCTTTTCTTGTTTTAGAAGAGGCATCAGTAGGAGCTGATACCTCGGAAATGGGAATGGCGTCTTTAGGAGCCGTAGGATTCACGGTCGCAGAAGGCGCTGAGATATGGACGTCCTCGGCCAGGGAAGAATCAGGAAACAAGGCGAAAGAGGCTCAGTAGATACATTAGGGTTCATAGAGAAGGCAGCAGGGTCGGCAGAAATATCTGTGGGCCGAGTGAAATCAACATCAACGAGAGGAATCTCGGGGGCATCGTGGCGAGGTGGCGCCCGATTCGGAGCTGGAGGAGATGCAACGCGAACAGGACTGGGAATCCTGATATCTTCAGTAGGCGGAGGAGACGGCTGCCGAGTCATACGACTAGTCATGCTAGGACCGCCGGGCTTAACAGAAAGGGGAGCACTGCGAAAATAAAAAAAAAGGGGGTCAGGTTGAAAAGCAGAAAGAGAGAAACAAGAAATACGAGCAAAAGGAACTTACCCTGCGACTCCAGGCATGGTCTTGCGCCTGGGAGGATTCGGAGCGGATTTCTTCATTCGTTTCTTGGGGGCCGCCTCTGAGGCACCAGCGGGAGCCCCATGTTTCCCCGAGGTAACAGGGGGCCGGGAAGCAATAGGCTCGGCGTCGTGAACCTGACCGGCCGGATTAGCTGGGAAAGTAGAAGCCGGAAATGCATAAGAAATGGGCATTGCGGCAACTACCTCTAGAACTTGGACCTCGTCTGAATCACCTTCCTCCTCGTGGGCCGAGGTCTTGCCATGAACATGAGCCGGAGCGAGATCCGACTTAGGGACGAACTCTTCCGAGTCCGGCTCCCCAATGTCCGGGGTATTCCGGTCCACAGGCCACGGAAGCGACAAAACCTCGGCGTCCTCATCCTTCTGCTCTGCAAACCTCTGTAAGACAAGAAAGAGGAAGATTAGCAAAAGCAGTTACGAAAACAATTGGAAAGCAAAGCATTAGTGATTAAGCTTACTTCGGGAGGGGGACGCTCGCGAGTGAACGACTTCAATCCCCAAGCCCAGTCCTTAGGCATCTCCGTCTTGAAGATAGCTCGGACACGTTTAAAGATGAGATAGTTGTCCAGCTCCACGGTCGAGACTCGGTTGGGGTCAAGAGGACCGCTCATGTAGCAGAGTTTGTGCGTGCGTTTCTGGAATGGGCAGATTCGGCTGCTGATGAAGGTAGCCATCAGATCCTCGCCGCGTAACCCGGCGCGGATCAGCTCCTTAATCCGAATATCAAAAGCCTCGGCCAAGGCGTGACTCTTCCTCGGATTATAAGTCCAGTTCTCCTTGGAGGGCGTGCCAATGGAGAAGGCAGGGAGCCGAATCTTGTCCTCCGTTCCCGTGTTCTTGACATAGAAGAAGGACTTGTGCCACTTCTTGCACGACTCAATCCCCGTGACACGAGGAAATACGGACTTACTCCAAGGTGTAATGGACGCTGCCCCACATTGGGTAAGCAGCTTCTCGGAAGGGTGCAGAGACTTGTCAGGGACAACGTTAGAACGAATCTGGAAAAACTTCGACCAGACATGCACGGACAGCCATAGGCCGAAGTATCCCTCCGAGGCAGAGATAAAAGCAGAGAGAGAGGCAATGGCATTTGCAGGAAGATGATGCGGCTGAAGGCCGAAGTAGTCAAGAAATTCCCTAGCAAAGTCGCTAAGAGGGAGACCAAAGCCGCGCGAGAAATGCAACATGAAAACTACATACTCGCCCTCCCTAAGGTCGGGAGAGGACTCGCTGCCGGGTAAGCGACAAGCTACCTCGGCGGGAATCCTCCGAGTCCGGATAAGCCACTCGATCTCGCGGCGAGTAACAGAGGAGCCCTGCCACGAGCCTCGCTCGGGCCCAGAGCCAGCATCATCATCCTCTATCAGGGCACCGCTAACGGAGCTAGACATGGGCTCGCCGGAGAAGTCCGCGGAGGAAGAACTAGCGATGGAGGAGAATTTAGAACTACAAGGCCCCGTCACGATTCTATCCAGAAAATGGCGGCGGAGCGGAGACAGAACCGTCGCGCAATGACAGAAGAGGAGTTGAGATCTCTAGAGGAAAAGCCAGGCGATGGGACCGGAGAAACTCACCGGCGACGGCGCCAGCGGCGAAACTGCAACGACGACGGAGCGGTGCGGTCGGATTCGTGCTACTGAGAACCCAGACGAGCGCACGACGGCGGAAGCGCGAGCGGGCACAAGGGCGAGAGGAAGAAGAAGGGCGCGGGCGAGCGAAAACGGGAAAGTGAATCCCCCAGCGCCGCGCCCCTCTTTATAACCGCGTTACTTGCAAGGTAGTGGGATCATGCGTGAGGCAGTTGGTCGTGCAGATCGTGTATGTAGCACCAACGCACGATGATGAGCGGAACCGCACCAGCGGCCACACAGCAGGAAAGAAAGCCACGATCCCCGATCAGAACGGCACGCGAGGCGCAAGCAGGTAGCAGCGACAATAAATACTGTTGAGGAACAAAAAACTAGAAATACAATGATGAGTAAGACACGTAGGACGAGGCGTACGTGAGAAGATAGGATGATACCACGAGCAGATTAACTCAGAAACAAGGCAAAATGAATCTCTTGAAACTGATATGGCCCGGCCAAACTTATTGGCAGGGCCATACCAGCTTCGGGGACTAATGTTGGGGAGATGACCTCGGGTAGGGTAAAGACGGGGAAAGATGAAAGGAAGTTGCCTGTCTTGTTTCCGAATTATTGATTGAGTCGGCTGAATCTTATAGAGGTCGGCCAGGACAGGGAAGGACAGGACCATTATGACAAGGGCAAGGCATTACCCGGCCGAGATGTTATGTAAGTCGGCCGGGTTAGTCCGAGTAATCTTGATGCAGGTGAAGGACAAGCCGAGCTGCGCGAGGTAAGGCTGAATGGTACGAAGCTTGCAGGAGAAGGACAAACCCAAGGTCAAACCCTAGCTGCAGGCTAGAAAGAATCTGAGCGGAGCCAAGCACTAGAGACAAAGGCGCAGAACGTCAGAGGGGCAGAAGGAGGTCACGAAGGCAACAGTCCTGAAGCCCGAGGCACGCAAAGGGGCCCTCTGGAGCTTTGCCGTCGTTAGAAGGGCGACAGGGAAAGGAGGGCACCGAACTACTATTTTGGGACAAGCATATTCCTCGAATATGCTTGCCCCGTCAGCCCTAAAGGCACCCAGGCTCTCCTTTATAAGGGGAGGCTTGGACCCTGGGGAAGGGATCGGCTCATTTAGTACCGTTAGGCTGGTAAAGTTCTTCCTTTATCCTTGAATACAGCTCAAGGAGCACTTGTAACCCAAGGAAGGAGAAATAAAGATCTTTGCCTTTGTCTTCTGTGTGTAGAATCAACTACATCTTCCCTCCCCAGATCCCTCTAGCATCCATTGGCCCCATACTTTAGCCTACCCATGGCATCTGCCGTGCCACCACCACGACACAACCGGTACTACCGGTCAAGTACCGGACCAAGTACCGGAGAGGCCACCACGTGGTCGAGCCAGCCATGGTCATGTCCGGAACCACCTTGTGGTACTACCTCCAAGCGGTAGTACCGGTCACAAGACGCGGTAATACCGGTCAGGGCGGTAGTACCGGTTGGTACTGAGCAAGAAGGGAAGGCCTAGTCCTTCCTCAGCGTTCCGATCGCCGAGAGGCACTATCAAGCGGTAGTACCGCTTTCCAAGCGTACTACCGGTTGAGCGTAGCTCGCTCAGCACCGGTGGTACTGAGGAAAATCGAGGCCTGCCCACCTCAATCAGATGCAACCGATACTAGGGTGCGGTAGTACCCGAGCCAAGCGGTAGTACCGGTTGATATAACCGATACTACCGGTCAGCTCTGGAGACTTTGGCCAGTGCAACCAAGGGCAACTCAATATTTGTGCCACAACCTAGAAAACCTGAGATGCACTTAGCGCATGATTAAACCGATAGGTGTGTTATCATCAAACATCAAAATCTCAGGAATAGGAAATGTTATTTCACCTGTTCAAGTGCTTTCTTTTTGCGACCTGGATATGGAAGTTTTTGCTCACCTTTCTTATTCGTCTATTTTACCTTTTGTTGGGGATTGGGCTCTTTAGTTGTTTTGTTTTGTTGCTGCTTATCGCTTTTCTTCTTTTCTACTGCAATAACTTCGTTTTCATTGCTTATCTCTTTTTCTTCTTTTGGATCAACACTCTCTGCATCAGAGTCATAACGGTCATCCTGTGCATCATTTTGGTCCTCCAAGGTTTGGTCTTGTGTTTATTGAGCAGTTTCATCTTGAGGATCCACTAGTGTGTCATCTTCTTGGCTTGCTTTGAACAAGGCTTTTTCCCTTTGATCTTTTTCAGCTTCATATTCCGGTGGTCCTATCCTAATGGTCCTATAACAACTGCACCTCCCCTTGTAACAACATTAGTAGAAACAGGAATATTTATATCATCTTGAAGAAAAATATGATAGCCAGATAATATTTGTTCACATTGAGTTTCAATCATACTAAGGTACTTGTGAAATAATTTTATTTCTTGTCCAATCTCATCATCGTTTTCCGTGAGTTCTGCCAAAATCTTCTTATGTCTTTGAAATTGATTATGCAGGTTATTATGATATTTGGCCTATCGATGTTTTAATTCTTGAAAAACTTTCCTAGTTTCATCTTCTTCCGTAAAAATCTATAACAGATCTACATTGTTTTCCTTAACATGTTCAGAAGGTATACCTTTTTCTTTCATTGTTTTGCATACTTCAGGCATAAGATCTAGGGTTATAAGAAGTATTCCTTTTTCCAGCTTAGTACCAAAATCATGATTATAAAGAGAATCATTCTTAGCCCTAGTGGACATCAATTCCAAACATGCTTTAGCAGTTAAAGTATTTATCAATCCTCCTGCTGATAAGTCAAGCAACTCTCTACATTGAGTACAAATACCGTGTTAAAATAAGTGGCAAACAGTTGATTCGGAATAGCCATGATTAGGAATACTATTGATCATTCCAAAAAATCTATCCCAAGCTTGTGGGTAATTTTCTCCCAAGTTCCGACTGAAGTTGCCTATATTCTTTCTATTTTCAGTTACCTTTTTAAAACGATTAAATTTGTTTATGAATTTGACAATATAATTTCCCTAGCAATAAATGTAACAACGAGGGAGAGAATATAACCAGTCTAGAGCCTTGCCTTTTAGAGACCAACGATATAATTTTAGACGGGAGAAATCTCTTGGCAAAACTTTTGGTCCAATTGATGTTATCACATCATCGAACTCTCTAAGATGTCTTAATGTGTCTTCACCTTTCCTTACACTGAAAGCTTTTTCCTGCAAAATTTTAATAATTCTCCATCAAATTGATATTCTCTAACTCCAGGATTAGGAAATTCTATTGTTTGTTTAAGATAAGCAGGATTTGGAGCAATGTATTCTCTGAGAGTTTTCTCAGGTTTCTTGGCAGTTGTCCTGTGAATAGACATGATTTCTATGAAATCACTTAGGTTTTCAACTTCAACCTTATTTGATCTCAAAAGTTTTTCAATAATTTCTTCGCGCCTTTGAGGAGGCACGCACTCAAAATAATATGGTAGATAGGTCCTACCAGAGCGTATAGACCCTTTGTCTCCTAGGGAGACCATTTGGTAGTACTAACACATGAAATGTCAAGAGACAAACACTTAGCGCTTAGCTCCCCGACAACAGCGCCAGAAAATAGCTTGATGTATGCAAATGCACAAATCGGTGTAGCTAGTTTCGAAGTTAAGATATTGATCCCACATGAAGCCCAAAGGAAAGTGTTTATGAATGAAGTCTCTGTCACACTCAAAGTTGTCATAGGTCTTCGAGTGAATTGACTGCAAGCATTGAAATAAGAACAAAATTTGTATTAAACTGAATGTATTTAAATAAAACTAAAATGTAAACTTTAGAAATAAAAAGCATAAAAGTAAAGAACGATTCAATTTGTTTGTTGTTTTCCGCAGATGACAAAGCAGGCACGGGGAGATACATTTCATGGTGATAGTGACTATGCCAAGTGGATGAGTGATAAGTGTAACAATTATAATCTTATAAGTATGTGCATAAGCGAGAAACCCATAATTATCCGAAACTCCTCTTGGTAGATTTCATCCCAACTTCAATAATCCTACTAGTCTATTACCAAAACCATGGTTAGTCATGTAGGGTTTCGTAGCATGGAAAACAAAAAATTTCTATCACATACAAACAAACAAGCCAAGATCTATCTACTAGATTGTAGCAACGAGTCGATGGAATAACTCACCCTCGAAGATTCCAAAGTGTTTAACGAGAGCGGATTCTCGTGGGTGATGTAGTCGTACTCTTCCCGATCTCAAGATCGCGTGAGCGATCCTTCCGGCTGCGTTCGGCAGCGCTCCATGATCGGTCACACGTTCGATTTCGACGAAGACCTTCCTCTCCCTTGTTCCAGCAGGCAGCGGAGGTTGTAGCACTCTCCTCGTGATTCCGGCAACTGTGGCGTGGTACGGAAGTAGAGGAGATCTTCTGAGGCTTCGCCTTAAGCGGGCAGTATGGTGGAGTATGAGAGAGTCCCTCGATGATCTAGGGTTTAGACACACCGAGGAGGAAGCTTGGCCGACGGCTAGGGTTGCTAGGCGGCGGCTTGACCTAGGGCGGCGGCGGCAGCAGGTGGCGGCGCAGGCGGCTTAGGGTTTTGGAGGCGGGGATCTTGTGTGTCTAGGAGGGGAGCCCTGCCCCTCCTTTTATAGGTGGAGGGGCCGGCCGTCCAAGGGGTGGGAGTCCCTCCCCAACTCGGCTTGGAGGTGGGCCGGCGGTGGAGGAGGGACTCCTCCCCAACTCGGTTTCCTCCTCCTTCCCCACTTCCCAAAAATAGCCGTTTGACTTTCAAACTAGCCGTTTGACTTTCAAACTAGCCGTTTGACTTTTCAAACTAGGATTTGAATAAACCCTCTATTTTGTTCAGCGATGACACCGAGTACATGATGCAATCATACCAACTTGATATAACACATTCATGTACCCTTCCCCTCTGGAGTGCCGGACATTCCGGAACCTTCTAGAACATTCCCGATGAAAACACCGGAACCATTCTCCAACTCCGAAACGGGACTTTCCTTATATGAATCTTATTCTCCGGACCATTCCGGATCTCCTCGTGATATCCCGGATCCCATCCGAGACTCCAAACAACATTCGGTCTCTTTCTCATCATTCCATAACTGCTCAAACAACGTCGAATCATTAAGCGTGTCTCCCTACGGTTCGTGAATTATGCGGACATGATCGAGACACTTCTCCGAACAATAACCAATAGAGGAATCTGGAAATTCATATGGCTCCCACATATTTCTACGATTACTTTGCGATCGAATGAACCACTTACATACGATACCAATTTCCCTTTGTCTCATGATAGTTTACTTATCCGAGGTTATGATCGTCAGTATCTCTGCATACCTAGTTCAACCTCGTTACTGATAAGTACTCTTTTCTTGTTCCTGTGATATGTGATCCCTTGTGAGCCAGTCACATGCTTGCAAGCTAATTGGATGACATTTCACCAAGAGGGCCCAAAGTATATCTATCTGTCATATGGATGGACAAATCCCACTCTTGATCCATGTGTTTCAACCAATACTTTCCGAACACTCAATGCCACCTTTATAGCCACCCAGTTACGGTGTGGTGTTTGATGTCATCAAAGCATCCATCCGGTAAAGGTGATATGCATGATCTCATGGTCGAAGGAATTAGGTTACTATGTATCAGAAAGCATATAACAATTGAACTATTAAAATGACTTGATCTTTATGCTACGCTTATCTATAGGAGTATGTCCACCATATCATTCTCCTAATGATATGATCTTGTTGTTAATAACATCTCAATGTTCATGATAGGGAAACCACAATCATCTATTAACCAACAAGCTAGTATTATATAGAGGCTTTACTAGGGACTTCAAATTAAGTTTACAAATCACACAAGTATTAATGTTTCCTTGTTAATACTATTATAGCATGAATGCAAACATTTATCATAAACACAAAGATATAATAATAACTATATTTATTATTGCCTCTAGGGCATATCTCCAATAGTCTCCCACTTGCACTAGAGTCATCTAATCTAGATTACATGGTAATATACCGAACACCCATGGCAGTTTGGTGCTGGTCATGTTTTGCCCTCGGGAGAGGTTTAGTCAACGGATCCGCCACATTCAGATCTGTGTGTACTTTGCAAATCTTTATATCCCCATCTTGGATATGTTCTCGAATAAGCGTGAAAACGTGGCTTGATATGCTTCAGCTTCTTGTGTGACCTTGGTTCTTGCGCATTGGCTATGGCGCCCATGTTATCACAGATAGACATTGGGTCCAGCGCACTAGGAACCACACCCAGCTCTGTAATGAACTCTTTCATCCATATCGCTTCTTGTGAAGCCTCCGAAGAAGCCATGTATTCCGATTCAGTTGAAGATCTCGCCACAACGCTTTGCTTTGCACTCCTCCAGCTAACTGCTGCACCATTCAAAATAAATACATTATCCAGTTGTGATTTAGAATCATCCGGATCGGTGTTCCAACTAGCATCGGTGTAACCATTTACAACGAGCTGTTCATCACCTCCATAAGAAAGAACCATATCCTTAGTTCTTCTCAAGTACTTAAGGATGTTTTTGATCATGTCCAATGATCCACTCCTGGATCACTTTGATATCTGCTAGTTAAACTAACAACATATGCAATGTCGGGTCTAGTACATAGCATGTCATACATTAGAGATCCTATGGCTGAGGCATAGGGAGTCTTACTCATCCTTTCTCTATCTTCTGCCGATGTCGGACTTTGAGTTTTACTCAAGGTCGTATTGGGCAACATGGGCAAGAACCCTTTCTTGCTATCTTCCATTCCAAACCTCTTTAGAACTTTGTCCAAATATGTACTTTGTGACAATGATATTTGGCGTTTCGATCTATCTCTATAAATCTTTATGCCTAATATGTAAGCTGCTTCGCCAAGATCCTTCATTGAAAAACTATTATTCAAATATTCCTTGACACTATTTAGAAGGTCTACATCATTCCCAATCAACAATATGTCATCTACATATAGTATTAAGAATGCTACAGAGCTCCCACTCACTTTCTTGTAAATACAAGCTTCTCCATAAGTTTGTATAAAACCAAAACTTTTGATCACCTTATCAAAACGTTGATTCCAACTTCGGGATGCTTGCTTCAATCCATAAATGGACCGTTGAAGTTTGCATACCTTGTTAGCATCTTTAGGATAGACAAAACCTTGGGGTTGCATCATATACAACTCTTCATCAATGTCTCCATTGAGGAATGCTGTTTTGACATCCATCTGCCATATCTCATAATCATAATATGCAGCGATTGCTAACATAATCCTCATAGACTTTAGCTTCGCTACTGGTGAGAAAGTCTCATAGTCAACTCCTTGAATTTGTGAAACCCTTTGCAACAAGTCGAGCTTTATAGACAGTAACATTACCATCGACATCTGTTTTCTTCTTGAAAATCCATTTGTTCTCGACAGCCTTCCGGCCATCCGGTAAGTCCACCAAAGTCCATACTTGGTTTTCATACATGGATCCAATCTTGGATTTCATGGCTTCTTGCCATTTATTGGAATCTGGGCTCACCATCGCTTCCTCATATGTCTCGGGGTCATCGGTGTTGTCCACCAACATGACACTCATAACGGGATCATACCAATCTGGAGTGGTACGAGTTCTCGTTGACCTACGAGGCTCTGTAGCAACTTCAACCGAAGTTTCATGATCATCATCATTAGCTTCCTCTCTAACTGGTGCAGGCACCACAGGAACTTCTTCCGGTGCTGCGCTACTCGCAATTTCGAGAGAAGGTTCGACAACCTCGTCGAGTCCTACTTTCCTTCCAGTCACTTCTTTCGAGAGAAATTCCTTCTCTAGAAAGGATCCATTCTTGGCAACGAAGATTTTGCCTTCGGATCTATGATAGAAGGTATACCCAATAGTTTCCTTCGGGTATCCTATGAAGACGCATTTTTCCGCTTTGGGTTCAAGCTTGTCCGGCTGTAACTTCTTTACATAGGCTTCGCACCCCCAAACTTTAAGGAACGACAATCTAGGTTTCTTCCCAAACCATAATTCATACGGTGTCGTTTCAACGGATTTAGATGGTGCCCTATTTAAAGTGAATGCGACTGTTTCTAATGCATAACCCCAAAATGATAGCGGTAAATCTGTAAGTGACATCATAGAACGAACCATATCTAAGAGAGTTCGATTATGACGTTCGGACACACCATTACGCTGTGGTGTTCCCGGCGGTGTCAATTGTGAAAGTATTCCGCATTTCTTCAAATGCTTGCCAAACTCGTAACTTAGATATTCACCTCCACGATCAGAACGTAGAAATTTAATCTTCTTGTTACGTTGATTCTCTACCTCACTTTGAAATTCCTTGAACTTCTCAAAAGTTTCGGACTTATGTTTCATGAAATAGATATACCCATATCTACTCAAGTCATCCGTGAAGGTAAGAACATAACGATAACCACCGCGCGATGCTACACTCATTGGACCACACACATCGGTATGTATGATTTCCAATAAGTCCGTAGCTCGCTCCATCATACCAGAAAAATGGAGTCTTAGTCATTTTACCCATCAGACATGCTTCGCATCTTTCAAGTGATTCGAAATCAAGTGATTCAAGAAGTCCATCGGAATGGAGTTTCTTCATACGCTTCACTCCAATGTGACCAAGACGACAGTGCCACATATAGGTCGAGTTATCGTTCGATTTCAAACGTTTAGCCTCAATGTTATTAATATGTGTATTTCCACTATCGAGATTCAATAAGAATAGACCATCTATCAAAGGTGCATGTGCATAAAACATATTACTCATATAAATCGAACAACCATTATTCTCGGACTTAAACAAGTAACCGTCTCGCAATAAACAAGATCCCGATATAATGTTCATGCTTAACGCAGCACCAAATAACAATTATTTAAGTATAAAACTAATCCCGATGGTAGATGAAGGGTAGCGTGCCGACGCGATCACATCAACCTTTGATCCGTTTCCCACGCGCATCGTCACCTCGTTCTTCGCTAGCTTCCGTTTATACGCAAACACTTTTGAGTTACAAATATGAGCAACCGAACCAGTATCAAATACCTGTGCACTACTACGAGTACTAGTGAGATACACATCAATAAAATGTATATCAGATATACCTTTCTTTTTGATGTTGCCGTTCTTCAAATCCGCCAAGTACTTTGGGCAATTCCGCTTCGAGTGACCTTCTCCCTTGCAGTAAAAGCACTTTCGATGTCGTGCTTAGGTCCAGCCTTGGTCTTCTTCGGCGTGGTAACTTTCTTACCACCCTTCTTGAAGTGTCCTTCCGCTTAGACTTGCCTTTCTTGAATTTGGTGGTCTTATTGACCAACAACACTTGGTGCTCTTTCTTGATCTCCACTTACGCAGATTTCAACATGGCAAAGTTCGCAACGTCTTGTTCATGTTTTGCATGTTGTAGTTCATCACAAAGTTCTTGTAACTTGGTGGTAGTGATTGGAGGACGCGGTAAATCCCTAAAGCATTAGGAATCACTATACCCAAGCTTTGAAGTTTGTTTGCGTGCCCAGACATCTTAAGCACATGCTCACTCACGGAGCTGCCCTCTTCCATCTTGCAGTTAAAGAACTTTTGAAGCCTCATAGCTTTCAATTGCCGCATGAGTCTCAAAGATCAATTTGAGATCCTCGACAATATCATATGGGTCTGAATTCTCAAACCTTTTACAAGCTCGATTCTAAACCATACAAGATAGCACCTGAGCGTGGAGTCTTGAGTCTTCCGAGTGAGGTAAACATTCTTTACTTCATCGGCAACATCATTGCAGTGGGTCACCAATGATGCATCCAGCACATAGGTCAAATTACCATTTGTGAGGACAATCCTCAAATTGGAACCAATCCATGAAGTTGCTTCCATTGTTTTTCAACTTTTCTTTCTCTAGGAACGCATTAAAATTGATGGTAGGGGCTGCCATTGATCTACAACATATTTGCAATAGTTTAGACTAAGTTTATGACAAATTGAGTTCAAATTAATAATAAAATTAATCTAGGTGAACTCCCACTCAAAACAATATCCCTCACATTGTTTTAGTGATCACACGAACCAAATCCACCACATCAACACCGATCATCACGAGAGCTGACATAGTTTCAATGGCGAACAATCGACATGTTCATCATATCTACTATATGATTCATGCTTTACCTTTCGATGATCCGTGTTCCGAGACCATGTCTGTACATGCTAGGCTCGTCAAGATCAAACCTTAGTTTCCGCATGAGCAAATCTGGCTTGCTCATGTTGTATACACTTGTGGAATCTAACACACCCGATCATCACGTGGTGCTTCGAAACAACAAGCTTTAGCAACAGTGCTAACTAAGGGTGAACACTTTATGACTTGAAATTCATGTGCATGAGGGATCATCTTATAATGCTACCGTCGTCTACTAAGCAATACAAGATGCATAAAAGGATTAACATCACATGCAATTCATAATATGTGATATGATATGGCCTTTCTTCTTTTGTGCTTCCGATATCCATCTTCTAGCACGAACATGATCTCCATCATCACCGGCATTGCATCAAGGTCAATGACGCTTCTCCATGGTTGTCATCCACGGGCTTCAACTATTACAACTACTTTGAATAGACACGCGGGTCTTAACATAAATTAAAAACTACCATATGGCTCCTGCCGGTTGCCAACTTACAATAAGGAACATTGCATACATCAAATATAATCACAATCATGGCCATATCACATCACAGCACACCCCTGCAAAACAAAGTTAGACGCTTCTACTTTCTTTGCATGTTTTACGTGGTTTGGGGCTTTCAATAAGTGTCGATCTAACTTACGAACATGAACCACAACATTGATACTAGTATTGTTAATCACCCGTTGTAAATTGGATCTTAACTATGCTAGGAGAAAGCACCATAAAGCCACTTATGCAATACAAGTTGCATGTCAAGCGTGGAGCAAGTCTCATGAATGATGTCATGTAAGGTTAGCCAGGCGCTTCATCCCAACATCCCAAGATGCAAAGTACACAAGAAGCAATCGACAATAAAGCATCAACGCCCACAATGACCATTGTGTTCTACTCGTCAACAGATCTACATATAGACACGTCTCTGATACCACTGTAGGGCTTCGTAGCATGGAAAACAAAAAATATCTATCGCATACCAACAAACAAGACAAGATATATCTACTAGATTGTAGCAACGAGTCGATGGAATAACTCACCCTCAAGATTCCAAAGTGTTTAACGAGCGATTCTCGTGGGTGATGTAGTCGTACTCTTCCGATCTCAAGATCGTGAGACAATCCTTCCTGCGTTAAAGCGCTCCCAATGAGTCACACGCTCGTTTCGACGAAGACCTTCCTCTCCCTTGTTCCAGCAGGCAGCGGAGGTTGTAGCACTCTCCTCGCGATTCCGGCAGCACAACGGCGTGGTACCGGAAGTAGAGGGGAGATCTCGCAGGGCTTCGCCTTAAGCCGGAGCGAGTATGGTGGAGTATCAGAGAGTCCCTCGACGATCTAGGGTTTAGACACGCCGAGGAGGAAGCTTGGCCGGCGGCTAGGGTTTCTAGGCGGCGGCTTGACCTAGGGCGGCGGCGGCAGCAGGTGGCGGCGCCGTCGGCTTAGGGTTTTGGAGGCGGGGATCTTGTGTGTCTAGGAGGCGAGCCCTGCCCCTCCTTTTATAGGTGGAGGGGCCGGCCGACCAAGGGGTGGGAGTCCCTCCCCAACTCGGCTTGGAGGTGGGCCGGCGGTGGAGGAGGGACTCCTCCCCAACTCGGTTTCCTCCTCCTTCCCCACTTCCCAAAAATAGCCGTTTGACTTTTCAAACTAGGATTTAAATAAACCCTCTATTTTGTTCAACGATGACATCGAGTACATGATGCAATCATACCAACTTGATATAACACATTCATGTACCCTTCCCCTCCGGAGTGCCGGACATTCCGGAACCTTCTAGAACATTCCCGATGAAAACACCGGAACCATTCTCCAACTCCGAAACGGGACTTTCCTTATATGAATCTTATTGTCACATCCCAAGATTTTCCAAATCTTGTAATGTGAAAATAAATGAATAAAATAAAACTTTGTTTGATTTTCAAGGCCAGAAGAAACTTTTTGAATTCAAATGGAACCTCAAACCATTTTGAATCAAATAAATCCTAAAGGGATTTAACAAGATAAACTTTTATTAAAGGAAAATAAAAATATTTAAAATTACTATTTTGAATCTTTAAAATAAAAAGATTTGGTTTTCAAAAGCAAAGATAGATTTATAAATAAAGATTATATTTTAAAGAGCCAAATTAATTTTGGCCAAGCTTTTATAATAAAATATTTTGTTTTGATAAAATGAGTAAAGGTTTATTTAAATAAAATAATAAGGATGTAATATCCAAATTTTATTTAAGCAAAGGCTTTTCCCATTTTAAATGAACACTAAAACTTATTTATTTTTTTTAAATAAGTTTTCCAAGTATTTTATTACTACTTTGAAATCTTTTTATAAAAGGTTTTGGTTTTCAAAATGAAAAGAAATATTTTAAATAAAGATTATTTTATAAAGCCAAATTAAACCTTGGCCAAGACTTTGAAACAAAAGGTTTTGATTTGATTAAAATAGTAGAGGTTTATTTAAAATAAAATAAAAAGGATTTAAATATCCAAGTTTTATTAATAAAGGTTTTACTATTTCCAAAACATCAAAACTTATTTATTTATTTAAAATAAGTTTTCCAAGTATTTTATATTCTCAAATAAAACCTACTAAAGTGTTTTGGTTTTATTTATATTTCAAATAAAGATTTTAAATAAAATAAACCCTACTTGATTTTATTAACTAAGGTCCATTTTATTTAATTATTAATGGACCCTAAAAATAAAAGGTTATTTTGTTTTAAACAGGATTTCCAAATATCTTTTATTTTCAAATAAAACCTACTGTTTTGGTTTTGAAAATATTTGGATTTCAAATGGAAATTTTATTAAATAAATCAAACCCTATTTTATTAATAAACTAAAGATCCATTTTATTTAATTAAGGAATGGATCCTAAAAATGAATAAAATATTATTTTTTTTAGAATTTGGATTATGTTGATAAACAGAACCAAATTCAAAGTACAAAGTTGAGTGATTGTTTGAATTTTGAATAATTGTTTGAATTTCAAAACAGAAAAATAGAGATAGAAAAGGAAAAAGAATTCAGAAACAGAAAAAAATAGAGCAGCCCAACAAAATGGCCCAACAGCCCAGTCCAGCCCACTCACCCGCAGCGAACCGTTTTGCACCGTGAAAGAAACCCACACAGCGAATGACAGATGGACCCCGTTCCTTTTCCCTTTCTCACTGACCAGAGGACCCCACCGCCACGTCCCTCTTCTTCCCCACCCCCACGACCTGTTCTTCCTCCCTCGCCGGCCGTTGCAGGCTTTGATTCGCGGCTTGAATTCGCCTTAACTCGGCCACCTTAACTCGCAGCGACAGGCTCATTTAAACGCCAGTGAATCCTCCGCCTTTCCCCTCTGTCGCCATTTCCTCTCTGCCCCTAGGCTGTCGCCAATCTCTCACATTTCTCCCGAGCACGCTAGGAGAATCCCCACTCCCAGACGCTTCTCCTCGTATCCTCAGCTCGACCATGGGCGCCCCAGAGCTTCGGCTTTGACAAGCTCCGTCCGCGCCGCCGTCTGCCTCGTCTCCGTCGAACTTCCCGGTAAGAACTGACCGCCCTGCGCCTTCTCATTCACGCGAGGAGCTTTGCCTTGGACCCGCGCATCTAACCGTGTCATCTTTTCTCCTTTGGGTGATCCACAGCGCCGTCCACGACGACCACCTGACGCACCCGACGCCGACCTCCACTCCGGCGAGCAATCGCGGTACGCAGGCGCCCTTGCCACGTCGACCACAAGACGAGCTTCCCCAGCCTCTTGCAAACTCGGTGAGCTTCTTCTCCTCCTCTCTCGCTTCCTCGAACCACCATAGCGCCACCTCCTGGCCGTGCGCCGCTGCTAGCCACCGCCAGCGCCGCCAAACCCTCGCAAGCGTGCTAACAACCGTAGGATCCAGATCGGACGGATATGATAGAATGTTAGCGAAGGGGTAAGTAGCAGCTCTGCACCGCACGATATCACTTGGATCCAATGATCCAGAGAGATCAATCCGAGTGAAACGGTACCAACGAATTAGACAACGCCGCGTGTCACTGTTCTGTCTGAAACAGATTTGAAAACAGAATATTTTGTAAATTTCAAACCCTTATAACTTTGAATCCACACGTCCAAATTTTACAAATTTTATGTCGTTGGATTCAGGAGAACAAGACCTAGCCAACCCTTCCCTTGGTTTAGCAAATAGTATCTGATAGTTTGTTTGTTTTTGCAGATTCTTTTGTGAGCTTGTTTAGAGTAGAAAAATTATTTAAAAATGATTTTTGGGTTAAAACCTTTGCAAAATGGTTTGTTGTGACCTTACTGACCCTAGGAACCAACCCATGATTTGGAAAATGAATTTGGTAAAGTTTAGGATGGAAAACTTGATTTAGCCCATTTCTAGCCAAATGGAAATAAAGATTTTGGTTATGAAAATACTTTTATAAAGAAAACTTTGGGAAAATATTTTGGACCAAACCTACTGACCCTAGGAAACACTTTGTGGATTCAAAAATGATTTTGGTGAAACAAAATAAGGATTCCTTGAATTAAAACCATTTCTAGTCAAATAGAAATGTGGTTTATTTATTAAAAATGGTTTTGGAAGAAAACCTTTGGAAAATGTTTTGTTTTAAACTCTCTGACCCCAAACACCAAGTTTTATAGTTTGAAAACATATTTGGTTAACCCTATAGGTTAATGCCTTAGTAAAAAAATGTTTCTACACCACATAAAATGATACTTGTTTTGAAAAAGGTTTTTTGTAGTGAAACCCATTTGCAAATGACTTTGCCATTTTGGTAAATGACCAATTTGGAACTTACAAAGTTTAGAAGCCTAGTGGAGACCATCCTTACAATAGAACCAACCTTTGCATGCTTATGCATGACTTAGATTCCATTACTTTGTGTGTGAAAAATTGTTTGTTTGACTTTGGTTTGGAATGTGAATTGAATTTGTGTTTGCTTGATTGACTTGTAGTGAAGTGTGAGACTAGCAAGATCAAGGAGTGAACCATCATTCCCTACCAAAAAGGCAAGTTACACTATCATCCAAAGTCCTACTATTTTCATTATACTTAGTGGATTTTGAAACATGCATGAAAGGAATTTCTATACTTATGCTATGCTAAATCCTAATAGGATACCCCTATATATTCCTTAGTGAAAACAATGTAGTTGTAGTATGCTTAGCCCAGCTATATAATGGGATGGGATACATGTTATGATTATATGAAGTATTGAAAAGACTTATGTTTTATATAATAAAACAAGTACTCAATGAACCACCTGGGTGGACAAGGATACTCAAGGATGGACAAGGTGGCAACAAAAGGAACCATGTTTATATGGCTATCTCTTTTTTTGTTTTGCACTAGAAGAAAACCACCCAGGAAACTTAGAGATTGAACATGTTTCTCGTACAGTGGCTTCCGTGTACAGCCACATGCTAAATGGGCTCTGGCTTAGTCAACTACATAGTGGAAGACCCATGCATTGGCATCTTCAGGTTAACTAGAATTGTGTATTGGAAATATATCCTTACATTGGTGCCTGGTAGACAAGCTAGCATTGTGTATTGGGAGGACTTCTATGGAAAGACTTCGTCACATTCTCGATCTGCCGGTACTCCATTTTGGTGAGTACTTATCCAGCGGCCACTGGTGGCGTCAAGACGAGATTGTGTCATGTGGGTAAAGTGTACAACTTCTGCAGAAGATCAAAATTCTAAGTACTTAGCCGTGTCCCCGGTTACGGACAACTCTGAGCAACTAAGGCCTGAAGCTATGGAAGATCTCGACATTCCAATTTCTCAAAGTAAAACTTGATGGTGACAACAAGGGATTTGAAGCACTTGGAGTTTTCCAAGAAGTTTAGAAAGATTTGACAAAAGATCAAAAACTATTTTGAAAAGATAGGATAAAACTATATTGCTTTCTGCAAAGGAGCCTAAACCCTACTTAGCCAAATATGCATGTAATGATAGGATCCACTTATTTATACATAATGGTGAAACTTGCCAATACAATTCAAATGTATTGACCCTTGTGGCTGTAACTTATTATGTTGCAGGTTTGTTTGATGTTAGTGAAGTTTGATGAATAGGATTACAAGTCTACAACCAACATGTTTGCCTGTGGCACTTTGAAGATGAAGGACCCCATGACTATAGTTATTCCGCTGCAATGTAATGTAATAGCCAAATGAGCTATGTATGATGTAATAAAATTATGTTATTCCTGGTTATAAATTTATATTATGACCTTTGTTTCTTGATATTACATCTAAACTGTGGATGCTAGCTATTGATCCAGGGACTAGCATTGTAAACACAGGGGGCTCAATCTTATTAAAGGTTGGGAACCCTACAGATGGTATCAGAGCATTGTGTTGCCTGTAGGATTTGTAACCCTAGGATTGGACAAAAACCCTTAGAAAAATAGGAATTGTCTTATTCCAAAAACTTATTTACAAAAACACTTGTAAACTCTTTCCTCAACCACTTTGGTTTCAACTCTACTCCTCTTCTATTTCAACTTGATGGAAAAGCCTACCCCATGGCCAAAGACTACACCATGTGCAAAGGACTTCTTCAACTTCTTCAACTCTAATGACTTCAACATCTTCAGCATGTTCACCAAGGACTTCCAACTTGGATATCACTAAGGACTACTAGTGAAAACCAAGAAGACATTAGATTGCCTACCAAAGACATTGATATCAAGTTAGAGTATGGATCATATTGCCCTATGAGGTATGATTATACTAAGTGGTTATTTTCAAGAAAACTTGTTGTTTCCTTCAACTCATGAGTTAAGCTCATAAGTTGTTAAGTGATTGGTTGCTTGTTGAATGTTTGATGGTTTGATTGTTTGATTGAACTTGATTGTTTTGAGTTGTGTGTTAGGACTTCTTAAAAACCTATCCACCAATACTTATCCCTATCAAACCAACAGATGCCTCCCCGTCGTGCCAACCCCAACCAAAACAACAACATCACTCCTGAGATGCAGCAGATGATGGCAGCTCAGACGCAACTGATGCAGATGATGACCACACTCATCCGTAATCAGAACAACAACAACAACAACAACAACAATCAGAATAATCCTCCAGCACTTGATATGCTCACCAAGTTTCTGAAACTTAGGCCTGCAAGGTTCTCTGGAACAACTGATCCAATGGAAGCTGATGATTGGTTACGTTCAGTAAACAAAGACTTAGTGACTGTTGGTTGCACTGATGAAGAAAAAGTAAGGTTTGCAGCATTTCTGCTTGAAGGACCAGCAGCAACATGGTGGGACAACTTTCAGATCACCACTCCCCTTGAAGATGTAACTTGGGCTATTTTTGAGGATGGATTCAGTACCACTCACATCTCACCTGGAGTAATGTACTTGAAGAAAAAGGAGTTTCACAATCTGAAACAACATCACCTCAGTGTGGATGAGTATATTGAAGAATTCAACAATCTGGCACGCTATGCACCGGATGAAGTTGATACAGATGCTAAGAGAAAAGAAAAATTTCTTGAAGGACTTAATGATGAGTTGAACCTACAGCTAGTTGTTGCCTATGTCCCAACTTATCAATCACTCTGTGACAAAGCCATCATTTTGGAAAACAAGATGAATCAAGTTGAGAACAGAAAGAGGAAGCATAAACTCAAGAATCATTCAGGATCATCAAAGAAGAAGCATTCATTCAAAAAGAGCAATGAAGATTCTGAATCACATCAGTATCACCACAACAACAATGTAAGTGATAATAATGGAAATGATATTGACAATGGAGATAACCTTGGTCAGAATCAACAAGACAATTCCAGGAAGAAAGACATTAGCCAGTTGCAGTGCTATAACTGCAAGGAACTTGGACACTATGCATCAGACTGTCCTGAGAAGAAAAAGAAAAAAGGATGCTAGAAGAGCTAATGGAAATGACTCCAATGTGACCCAGAAAGGACATGTGAACCACATTGACATGGATGGAAACGTTGAAGAGATAGAAGAAGTGGATGTCAGTATTTAGATAACTCAGTTGAGTCAAATAAGGATTCCTTGTCTGAATATCAAGTGTTGAACCTATGGTCAAGAGAACCATCAATGTAACCCTATGAGACTTTATTTTAAGGGTGGTAGTACCCTAGTTGCCTTGAAGCCAACTTGTAACCCTAGCCTTCCCAAATCTCAAGTAGATTTATTTTAAGGGTGGTAGCCTGTCACATCCCAAGATTTTCCAAATCTTGTAATGTGAAAATAAATGAATAAAATAAAACTTTGTTTGATTTTCAAGGCCAGAAGAAACTTTTTGAATTCAAATGGAACCTCAAACCATTTTGAATCAAATAAATCCTAAAGGGATTTAACAAGATAAACTTTTATTAAAGGAAAATAAAAATATTTAAAATTACTATTTTAAACTTTAAAATAAAAAGATTTGGTTTTCAAAAGCAAAGATAGATTTATAAATAAAGATTATATTTTAAAGAGCCAAATTAATTTTGGCCAAGCTTTTATAATAAAATATTTTGTTTTGATAAAATGAGTAAAGGTTTATTTAAATAAAATAATAAGGATGTAATATCCAAATTTTATTTAAGCAAAGGCTTTTCCCATTTTAAATGAACACTAAAACTTATTTATTTATTTTAAATAAGTTTTCCAAGTATTTTATTACTACTTTGAAATCTTTTTATAAAAGGTTTTGGTTTTCAAAATGAAAAGAAATATTTTAAATAAAGATTATTTTATAAAGCCAAATTAAACCTTGGCCAAGACTTTGAAACAAAAGGTTTTGATTTGATTAAAATAGTAGAGGTTTATTTAAAATAAAATAAAAAGGATTTAAATATCCAAGTTTTATTAATAAAGGTTTTACTATTTCCAAAACATCAAAACTTATTTATTTATTTAAAATAAGTTTTCCAAGTATTTTATATTCTCAAATAAAACCTACTAAAGTGTTTTGGTTTTATTTATATTTCAAATAAAGATTTTAAATAAAACAAACCCTACTTGATTTTATTAACTAAGGTCCATTTTATTTAATTATTAATGGACCCTAAAAATAAAAGGTTATTTTGTTTTAAACAGGATTTCCAAATATCTTTTATTTTCAAATAAAACCTACTATTTTGGTTTTGAAAATATTTGGATTTCAAATGGAAATTTTATTAAATAAATCAAACCCTATTTTATTAATAAACTAAAGATCCATTTTATTTAATTAAGGAATGGATCCTAAAAATGAATAAAATATTATTTTTTTTAGAATTTGGATTATGTTGATAAACAGAACAAAATTCAAAGTACAAAGTTGAGTGATTGTTTGAATGTTTGAATAATTGTTTGAATTTCAAAACAGAAAAATAGAGATAGAAAAGGAAAAAGAATTCAGAAACAGAAAAAATAGAGCAGCCCAACAAAATGGCCCAACAGCCCAAATTTCACTCACATGGCGAACTGCTTTTGCACATGAAAAGAAACCCACACAGAATGATGATGGACCCCGTTCCTTTTCCCTTTCTCACTGACCAGAGGACCCCACCGCCACGTCCCTCTTCTTCCCCACCCCCACGACCTGTTCTTCCTCCCTCGTCGGCCGTTGCAGGCTTTGATTCGCGGCTTGAATTCGCCTTAACTCGGCCACCTTAACTCGTAGTGACAGGCACATTTAAACGCCAATGAATCCTCTGCCTTTCCCCTCTGTCGCCATTTCCTCTCTGCCCCTAGGCTGTCGCCAATCTCTCCTGCACCGCCGCTGCTCCGACGAGCTCCCATCTCCGATTCCGGCCAAGCCTGACCGCCCCGTGCCTCCCCGAGCACGCTAGGAGAATCCCCACTCCTAGACGCTTCTCCTCGTATCCTCAGCTCGACCATGGGCGCCCCAGAGCTTCGGCTTTGACAAGCTCCGTCCGCGCCGCCGTCTGCCTCGTCTCCGTCGAACTTCCCGGTAAGAACTGACCGCCCTGCGCCTTCTCATTCACGCGAGGAGCTTTGCCTTGGACCCGCGCATCTAACCGTGTCATCTTTTCGCCTTGGGGTGATCCACAGCGCCGTCCATGACGACCACCTGACGCACCCGACGCCGACCTCCACTCCGGCGAGCAAACGCAGCTGCACCAGAGCGCCCCTTGCCACGTCGACCACAAGACGAGCTTCCCCAGCCTCTTGCAAACTCGGTGAGCTTCTTCTCCTCCTCTCTCGCTTCCTCGAACCACCGTAGCGCCATCGCCTGGCCGTGCGCCGCCAAACCCTGGCAAGCGTGCTAACAACCGTAGGATCCAGATCGGACGGATATGATAGAATGTTAGCGAAGGGGTAAGTAGCAGCTCTGCACCACACGATATCACTTGGATCCAACAATCCAGAGAGATCAATCCGAGCGAAACGGTACCAACGAATTAGACAACGCCGCGTGTCACTGTTCTGTCTGAAAACAGATTTGAAAACAGAATATTTTGTAAATTTCAAACCCTTATAACTTTGAATCCACACGTCCAAATTTTACAAATTTTATGTCGTTGGATTCAGGAGAACAAGACCTAGCCAACCCTGCCCTTGGTTTAGCAAATAGTATCTGATAGTTTGTTTGTTTTTGTAGATTCTTTTGTGAGCTTGTTTAGAGTAGAAAAATTATTTAAAAATGATTTTTGGGTTAAAACCTTTGCAAAATGGTTTGTTGTGACCTTACTGACCCTAGGAACCAACCCATGATTTGGAAAATGAATTTGGTAAAGTTTAGGATGGAAAACTTGATTTAGCCCATTTCTAGCCAAATGGAAATAAAGATTTTGGTTATGAAAATACTTTTATAAAGAAAACTTTGGGAAAATATTTTGGACCAAACCTACTGACCCTAGGAAACACTTTGTGGATTCAAAAATGATTTTGGTGAAACAAAATAAGGATTCCTTGAATTAAAACCATTTCTAGTCAAATAGAAATGTGGTTTATTTATTAAAAATGGTTTTGGAAGAAAACCTTTGGAAAATGTTTTGTTTTAAACTCTCTGACCCCAAACACCAAGTTTTATAGTTTGAAAACATATTTGGTTAACCCTATAGGTTAATGCCTTAGTAAAAAAATGTTTCTACACCACATAAAATGATACTTGTTTTGAAAAAGGTTTTTTGTAGTGAAACCCATTTGCAAATGACTTTGCCATTTATGTAAATCACCAATTTGGAACTTACAAAGTTTAGAAGCCTAGTGGAGACCATCCTTACAATAGAACCAACCTTTGCATGCTTATGCATGACTTAGATTCCATTACTTTGTGTGTGAAAAATTGTTTGTTTGACTTTGGTTTGGAATGTGAATTGAATTTGTGTTTGCTTGATTGACTTGTAGTGAAGTGTGAGACTAGCAAGATCAAGGAGTGAACCATCATTCCCTACCAAAAAGGCAAGTTACACTATCATCCAAAGTCCTACTATTTTCATTATACTTAGTGGATTTTGAAACATGCATGAAAGGAATTTCTATACTTATGCTATGCTAAATCCTAATAGGATACCCCTATATATTCCTTAGTGAAAACAATGTAGTTGTAGTATGCTTAGCCCAGCTATATAATGGGATGTGATACATGTTATGATTATATGAAGTAGTGAAAAGACTTATGTTTTATATAATAAAACAAGTACTCAATGAACCACCTGGGTGGACAAGGATACTCAAGGATGGACAAGGTGGCAACAAAAGGAACCATGTTTATATGGCTATCTCTTTTTTTGTTTTGCACTAGAAGAAAACCACCCAGGAAACTTAGAGATTGAACATGTTTCTCGTACAGTGGCTTCCGTGTACAGCCACATGCTAAATGGGCTCTGGCTTAGTCAACTACATAGTGGAAGACCCATGCATTGGCATCTTCAGGTTAACTAGAATTGTGTATTGGAAATATATCCTTACATTGGTGCCTGGTAGACAAGCTAGCATTGTGTATTGGGAGGACTTCTATGGAAAGACTTTGTCACATTCTCGATCTGCCGGTACTCCATTTTGGTGAGTACTTATCCAGCGGCCACTGGTGGCGTCAAGACGAGATTGTGTCATGTGGGTAAAGTGTACAACTTCTGCAGAAGATCAAAATTCTAAGTACTTAGCCGTGTCCCCGGTTACGGACAACTCTGAGCAACTAAGGCCTGAAGCTATGGAAGATCTCGACATTCCAATTTCTCAAAGTAAAACTTGATGGTGACAACAAGGGATTTGAAGCACTTGGAGTTTTCCAAGAAGTTCAGAAAGATTTGACAAAAGATCAAAAACTATTTTGAAAAGATAGGATAAAACTATATTGCTTTCTGCAAAGGAGCCTAAACCCTACTTAGCCAAATATGCATGTAATGATAGGATCCACTTATTTATACATAATGGTGAAACTTGCCAATACAATTCAAATGTATTGACCCTTGTGGATGTAACTTATTATGTTGCAGGTTTGTTTGATGTTAGTGAAGTTTGATGAATAGGATTACAAGTCTACAACCAACATGTTTGCCTGTGGCACTTTGAAGATGAAGGACCCCATGACTATAGTTATTCCGCTGCAATGTAATGTAATAGCCAAATGAGCTATGTATGATGTAATAAAATTATGTTATTCCTGGTTATAAATTTATATTATGACCTTTGTTTCTTGATATTACATCTAAACTGTGGATGCTAGCTATTGATCCAGGGACTAGCATTGTAAACACAGGGGGCTCAATCTTATTAAAGGTTGGGAACCCTACACTTATTCTCCGGACCATTCCGGATCTCCTCGTGATATCCCGGATCCCATCCGAGACTCCGAACAACATTCGGTCTCTTTCTCATCATTCCATAACTACTCAAACAACGTCGAATCCTTAAGTGTGTCTCCCTACGGTTCGTGAATTATGCGGACATGATCGAGACACTTCTCCGAACAATAACCAATAGAGGAATCTGGAAATTCATATGGCTCCCACATATTTCTACGATTACTTTGCGATCGAATGAACCACTTACATACGATACCAATTCCCTTTGTCTCACGATAGTTTACTTATCCGAGGTTATGATCGTCGGTATCTCTGCATACATAGTTCAACCTCGTTACTGATAAGTACTCTTTTCTCGTTCCTGTGATATGTGATCCCTTGTGAGCCAGTCACATGCTTGCAAGCTAATTGGATGACATTTCACCGAGAGGGCCCAGAGTATATCTATCCGTCATATGGATGGACAAATCCCACTCTTGATCCATGTGTTTCAACCAATACTTTCCGAACACTCAATGCCACATTTATAGCCACCCAGTTACGGTGTGGTGTTTGATGTCATCAAAGCATCCATCCGGTAAAGGTGATATGCATGATCTCATGGTCGAAGGAATTAGGTTACTATGTATCAGAAAGCATATAGCAATTGAACTATTAAAATGACTTGATCTTTATGCTATGCTTATCTATAGGAGTATGTCCACCATATCATTCTCCTAATGATATGATCTTGTTGTTAATAACATCTCAATGTTCATGATAGGGAAACCACAATCATCTATTAACCAACAAGCTAGTATTATATAGAGGCTTTACTAGGGACTTCAAATTAAGTTTACAAATCACACAAGTATTAATGTTTCCTTGTTAATACTATTATAGCATGAATGCAAACATTTATCATAAACACAAAGATATAATAATAACTATATTTATTATTGCCTCTAGGGCATATATCCAACAAGTCACTAGGTGATTAAGATCCTTTAGGTTGATTAGCAATTAAGCTTCTTGGATCGGACTAATGCAATAGGCAAAGTGGTTCCTCGTGCTCCTCGAGTCAAACTAGTTTTCCATTGATATCCCCGTATCACTCGGGTGTCACCGGTCTGCTAGCAAACAAGATCTTATATATGTAGAACAAAGTATCATGTTGTCTGGGCCCTTCATTGGAAAACAAGCACTAGGCATCCCGCAGATAGTCAAGCATACATAATATAGTAATTAAAATCAATCACAAATTAATGGAAAATATATAGGCACATCACATCTCACCAATCCTTTACATCTCCCACACCCAAAGGGACTTACTCACACATGAGAGAAGAAAGCATCATCGATATAATTAAATAGAAGGAGTTCGTCTCAATATTACCATGGAGATCCACGATAAGGACAAAAAATCAATCCAACACAATTCAAGATATGAAGAAATAATCTCAAACCCTAATATTACAAGGTGAAGATCTCTCTCTCTCTCAAGTACGAGTAATGGCTATGGGGGTGTGGTGGCTAGGAGGTTGAAGATTGTGGAGCGAGATGGAGAACGTCTTCCCCTTTTTCTCCGAATCTCTTCTTTCTCCCTTCTGGATGGAATGGCGGCTGATGTATTGTGTTTTCGCGTATTCCTCATTCATGAAAGTTGTTTATTTTGACAGGTCGAAGGCGGCGACAACTATACGGCCCGAGAAAATATTCCCACCGTATAGTTGGTCGTTAAACCTACTGGTTGCCTTCCTCGATTGCTTCCAAAAATAGACCTTCTTGTTTTCGCCGGAATATTATATTTTTGCTGTTGAAACCTTCTATTGATGTTCAGAACCTGAAACATACACTAAAAACCAAGACGAAAAGCTAGAAAACCATCAAGTCAAGACGAAAACCATCAAGAAAAACCATTAAAAATGTATCGAATCTCATAGCTATCAGCCGGAGACGGATCGGAATCTCCGGTGTGAGAATAATGTAGATCGGAGTCTCCGGGTCTCTAGACCGGAGTCTCCGGTGTGGAAATTCCCCAACAGGCAGAAAACAGTAAGAAATCAATGGGCCTATTTAAAGGGCCATTCTTCCCCAATGGACCTTACCCAAGTTTTGCAAGTCTTCTCCTCCATTATTGACCTTCTTGAGCTTGCTTTTCCTGAATCCCTCCTATTATTCTTGCATATACTTGAGGGGTTTGAAAGAGGAGATCTAGATCTACAACCCCACAAATCAATCTCTCCTCTAAGTGAGGGGAACATCTTGGGATCTAGATCTTGGAGTCTTTTGTGGATTTCCTCCATTGTTCTTCATCTCTTATTCCCCCACAAGCTTTTGTAGCTTTGGTGGAATTTGGGAGAGAAGGACTTGAGCACTTCTTGTGTTCTTGACATTGCATTTGGTGCATTGTTTTGATTTCTCGGTGAGGATTTGATTGGGTGAAAGCTGAGAAGCTTTTTACTCTTGGGTTCTTGCAACCCTAGACGGTCTGGTTGTTTTACAAGTTTGTGGATTACTTGGGGCCTCCAATTAAGTTGTGGAGATTTACCTAAGCTTGTTTGTTGGGAGCATCCAATTGAGTTGTGGATAAGTGTCCCAACCTTGTGAGAGGTTCCGGATTGCCACCGCTAAGTGCACCGATAGTGGAAGTGTGGATCGATCCCTTTGGGGTGAGATTCACAGGAGAAAAAGAGAGTCCTCTTGTGGCATTGGTGGTTTGATACCACCCCATCTCCAAACGAGACGTACTCCATGTTGGGAGGAACTTAGTAAAACATCGTTATCTCCACGTGCCTCGGTTATCTCTATATCCGAGCTCTTGCTTATGCACCTTACTTTGTGATAGCCTTCGTGCTTGAAGTATATATCTTGCTATCACATAGTTGCTTGTATTGCTTAGCATAAGTTGTTGGTGCACATAGGTGAACCCTAATTGTTCTAGGTTTTGTGCTTGACAAAGTAAACACTAGTTTAATTCCGCCTTTATTGAGCCACTCTCGGAAAAGTTTTAAAACGCCTATTCACCCCCCTCTAGGCGTCATCTGTATCCTTTCAAGTGTTGGCATCCCAACATCAGCCCATGAAAGTACAACACGTTTCAATTGTTGATCAAGGTTCGTATCCAACAGCTGAGGTGTTCCTTGGGAGAGTAGAAAAAACCCTAGCCACCCTTGGTGGATGTGTCTCAATCAGAGAGAGTGAGCAAGTGAGAGAAGCAAGCCATCGTGACTGCTACTGAGAGAGGGTGGGAGGACACACAAGAACAACACAACCTAGTGAGAAGAGAGGAAGAAGAAGGAGAGGTAATTTATGTCTAGATTTTTGAGATCTGACCGGTCTGTATTTAAACTGGTGTTTGGAGGCTCAAACATGCTTGGATGGGATCCAAACTTGGTGAGCTTTTTCCTTGCTTTGATTACTTCTATATGGTTATTTGGTTTGAGATTTAGGTCAGTTTAGCATCAGATTTGGAAGCGGTTTAGTTAGTTCGGACTGCTGCAGTTTCAACATAGTGTAGTTTTGGTAGACGAACAGTTTGGACAGACAAATATTGTCTGACTGAGCTGAAATTTGACATGTATGTTGGGTACTCGTATGTCAGCTTGTATACCACCGAGTTATTCGAGGCATTCAACTCTGGGTGTGTTTAGCCAAAATTTCCCATGATCTTGAGAGAGATTGAAGTCTAGTATAGAATGCAGTAGACTCTTTAGTCGCTGGATGAACTTGAAGTCGTTGATGAAGATACGATCTGATGATAAGGTCTCCACAGTCAGCGTGAGCTGTCAATGGATAGAATCCTAAGGATCTCAAGACATCACGTGCCTACTCCTGAGAGTGCGTCATTTTATTCATAGTCGTCAGACCGCTTGGTCACCAGATGCTATGTGGGGTGACTATGTGGGGTGACTTTCACAGTTGTTTGGACCCCTTGTGCATGTAAAAGACCTATTTTTCCTTGGCTTTGCATTATACAAGATGGTGTACAAATAATTACATAGGAGAACATGGAGAACCCAAGTGTATGAACTCGAAAGATCTATGATTGTCGAAATAGGCCAAACTTTCCTAGACCAATATGGCTTGTGGAAGGCGACGATGAATTTGATCGTTCTCGTATCTGTAGATCTGAAGACCTTGTATCATTGGGAGGAACTTGTGTCCTCCTTTTATATAGGGGTGGAGAGGAGGTGGCTGACTGAATCCTCTCCGTTTGTGTCACTTATTCTTCTTTTCCAAGTCACTTTTGTGACCCCTTGCCATCAACTCGAGCAGGTATCTTTGATTCTTTCCGTTTCAAGTCTTTCCTTGTGAATTATTTTAAAGAAAATTCGCCGATCTATTAAAAATCATCAACAACGGTACAAATAGGTCTATTTTTTTTACAAATAGGGCTTTGGACTATCTAGCGACGACTACAATCACTTGCGCATGACGAAGGCACGCCACCATTCTCTCCCGTCCATCACCAGATCCAGGCAAAACTTGTTGTAATCGAGCTTGTTATAATATATAGACGGGAAGTCATCGAGTTAAGATCACGAATGAATAGCACACCAGAGCAGCAACCACTGCCATTGATGACAACCATAGATCGGAAGATACTGATCTAAAAACACACAAATAAATACGAAAATGGATTGGATCCCGCGAGATTCGCCGGACACATGACTCCACATGCCTCCGCATGCACTAGATACACCACGGGAGTAAGGATAGAGCGGGGAGGACCATTGGAGTCTTCCAACCCGTGTATGTACCGTCCCACGTAGTCCATACAGATAGGCGTGCGCTCAGCATCCTCGGGACGATGTTTTTTTTGCATCATCCTGGTCCCCTGAGAAGCACGTGTCCTAGAAATAGCTACAAATCCCATGGTTGCTGCAAACTTTTCGATTTTTCTATAAAATATCCTGCTTTTACTACATTATAGTAAAAAAAGTTTGCCCATGGAACAAAAATAAAAAGACAGATTTCACCAGAAATCTCGCCGGAGATTTTATAGCAAAATATTTGTACTAATATAGCAAATCCGATTTCGCCTGAGATATCGCCGAAGACATCATTGCAAAATATTTACACTATTATAGTAAACCCTACTACACTCTAGATCTCGCCGGAGACATTGGCAAAATTAAAAAATTGTAACAACAGATTTGTACTATTATAGCAATTCCATTTTTTGTCCGTAGAGGCAACGCCGGCCATCAATAGCAACGATGCTGGCCCTTAGTAGCAAAATCCATCACTGTCGTTAGCAACAACACCAGCAAGCCCGTATCGTGCGCAAGTGTAGAGTGTTCCACCTTCTAGGGCCTCCATAATCAAGAGGGCCTCCAGTTTTTATGTTAAGCTACTCCCTCCGTTTCGGTTTACAAGTCCTGCACGTAGTTCTATTGCGCCAAATTAAACAACTTAGTATGATGTTTATATTATAAAAAATATATTACCGAAAACTTTAGACTTTGTATTTTTCAATGATATAATTTTATATTATATAATTTAAATTATATAGGTCAAATTGATAACCTAGATATACGCGTAGGACTTGTAAACTGAAACGGAGGGAGGTACTCCCAATGACATGTTTATTTGAGCCTAATAAATGTATTGACCCGTTCTGCCACTTAGAAATTTGCTAAAAAAACTCATGTGATTAACTCACGCACGCCTTCCCCTTCTCTCTTCTCATTTTCTTTCTCATCTAGCCAGAGAGCTGTTCTTCAACCTTCTCCAAAATTTCTAGGCGGAATTAATTGCATCGTGATTTCCCTATAATAGATCCGTTGATGCAATGAAGAGAATCAAGGTCCGTTGCAGGCTGCAACCTCAATCACTCTCTATTTATTTGGGTTTTTCTTCTCACTTTTTCATCTCTCTATTCTGGTGCACTTCTTTTTTTGATCGCCTTACTGTTTGTTGCCACCACTGTGATCATAGACCGCCATCCAACTGCATCTATGACTAGAAGTCCACCTTTGGGTTATCATCCGAACCTCCTCTAGTATTAAGTTGCACGCAACAGACAACTGCTTTAAGCAAAGTGTGTAAGATAAACAATTCATTTGTTCCATGAACAAGAGACCGTTGTTTTCTCCCTAGTGGCAACAACACATCTACAACCTTAGAGATTTCTGTCACTTCCCTTAGATTAAATAGAGACATGCACACATTATCGAGCATAAATACCCCCTCTTGGAGTCACTACCAATTACTTGGCCAAGATAGCTACTAACAACGGAGTACATGCAAGATCACAAACAACACATACATGATAGAATCAATAAGACAAAACCATTAATCAATCTAACATAGTAATCTCAATATCCATCGGATCCCCATAAGCATAACATGCATGATTACAAATAGATGAGATCTTGATCATGAATGGAGCTCACAAGATCTAGACATGAAAGCACAAAGGAGGAGATACAACCATCTAGCTACTACATGGACCCGTAGTCGAAGGTGGAACTACTCACGCTTCATACCGGAGGCTGGCATGATGAAGAAGAAGGCCTCCAAGATGATCTCCCCTCCGGTAGGGTGCCGGGAAGAGCTTCATATCCCCCATCTAGGGACGATGGTGGCGGCGGCTACGGACGGTTTCGTGGAATCACACTCAAAACAATATACCTCACATTGTTTTAGTGATCACACGAACCAAATCCACCACATCAACACCGATCATCACGAGAGTTGATATAGTTTCAATGGCGAACAATCGACATGTTCATCATATCTACTATATGATTCATGCTTTACCTTTTGGTGATCCGTGTTCCGAGACCATGTCTGTACATGCTAGGCTCGTCAAGATCAAACCTTAGCTTCCGCATGAGCAAATCTGGCTTGCTCACGTTGTATACACTTGCATAATCTAACACACCCGATCATCACGTGGTGCTTCGAAACAACAAGCTTTAGCAACGGTGCTAACCAAGGGTGAACACTTTATTACTTGAAATTCATGTGCATGAGGGATCATCTTATAATGCTACCGTCGTAAACTAAACAATACAAGATGCATAAAGGATTAACATCACATGCAATTCATAATATGTGATATGATATGGCCTTTCTTCTTTGTGCTTCCGATCTCCATCTTCAAGCACGAACATGATCTCCATCATCACCGACATTGCATCAAGGTCAATGACGCTTCTCCATGGTTGTCGTCCACCGGCTTCAACTATTACAACTACTTTGAATAGACACGCGGGTCTTAACATAAATTAAAGACAACCATATGGCTCCTGCCGGTTGCCAACTTACAATAAGGAACATTGCATACATCAAATATAATCACAATCATGGCCATATCACATCCTTGACACCCCTGCAAAACAAAGTTAGACGCCTCTACTTTCTTTGCATGTTTTACGTGGTTTGGGGCTTTCAATAAGTGTCGTTCTAACTTACGAACATGAACCACAACATTGATACTAGTATTGTTAATCACTCGTTGTAAATTGGATCTTAACTATGCTAGGAGAAACAGGCACCCGCAAAGCCACTTATGCAATACAAGTTGCATGTTAAGCGTGGAGCAAGTCTCATGAACGATGTCATGTAAGGTTACCCCGGGCCGCTTCATCCCAACATCCCACAAGATGCAAAGTACACAAGAATCAATCGACAATAAAAGCATCAACGCCCACAATGACCATTGTGTTCTACTCGTGCAACAGATCTACATATAGACACGGCTCTGATACCACTGTAGGGTTTCGTAGCATGGAAAACAAAAAATTTCTATCGCATACAAACAAACAAGCCAAGATCTATCTACTAGATTGTAGCAACGAGTCGATGGAATAACTCACCCTCGAAGATTCCAAAATGTTTAACGAGAGCGGATTCTCGTGGGTGATGTAGTCGTACTCTTCCGATCTCAAGATCGCGTGAAGCGATCCTTCCGGCGCTGCGTTCGGCAGCGCTCCCACAATCGGTCACACGTTCGATTTCGGCGAAGACCTTCCTCTCCTTGTTCCAGCAGGCAGCGGAGGTTGTAGCACTCTCTCGTGATTCGGCGGACAACGGCGTGGTACCTAAGTAGAGGAGATCTCATGAGGCTTCGCCTTAAGCCGGAGCGAGTATGGTGGAGTATGAGAGAGTGCCTCGACGATCTAGAGTTTAGACACGCCGAGGAGGAGCAAGGCCGGCGGCTAGGGTTAGCTAGGCGGCGGCGGCAGCAGGAGGTGGCGGCGCCGGCGGCTAGGGTTTGCAGGGTGTGAGAGGTGTGTTTGGAGGGGCAGCCCTGCCCCTCCTTATATAGGTGGAGGGAGGTGCACCAGGGGAGGGGAGTCCCTCCCCAACTCGTCTTCCAAGGTGGGCCGGCGGTGGAGGAGAGGAACTCCTCCCCAAGTAGGTTTCCTACTTCCCCTCCACCTTCCAAAATAGCCGTTTGACTTTTCAAATTGGCGTTTGATTTTTTCAAACTAGGATTTGTTTAAACCCTTTATTTTGTTCAGCGATGACACCTAGTACATGATGCAATCATTCCAACTTGGTATGACACATTCATGTACCCTTCCCCTCCGGAGTGCCAGACATTTCGGAACCTTCTAGAACATTCCTGATGAAAACACCGGAACCATTCTCCAACCCCGAAATAGGACTTTCCTTATATGAATCTTATTCTCCGGACCATTCCGGATCTCCTCGTGATATCCCGGATCCCATCCGAGACTCCGAACAACATTCAGTCTCTTTCTCATCATTCCATAACTACTCAAACAACGTCGAATCCTTAAGTGTGTCTCCCTACGGTTCGTGAATTATGCGGACATGATCGAGACACTTCTCCGATCAATAACCAATAGAGGAATCTGGAAATTCATATGGCTCCCACATATTTCTACGATTACTTTGCGATCGAATGAACCACTTACATACGATACCAATTTCCCTTTGTCTCACGATAGTTTACTTATCCGAGGTTATGATCGTCGGTATCTCTGCATACCTAGTTCAACCTCGTTACAGATAAGTACTCTTTTCTCGTTCCCGTGATATGTGATCCCTTGTGAACCAGTCACATGCTTGCAAGCTAATTGGATGACAGTCCACCGCGAGGGCCCATAGTATATCTATCCGTCATATGGATGGACAAATCCCACTCTTGATCCATGTGTCTCAACAATACTTTCCGAACACTCAATGCCACCTTTATAGCCACCCGATTCACGGTGTGGTGTTTGAAGTCATCAAAGCATCCTCCGGTGAAGGTGATATGCATGATCTCATGGTCGAAGGAATTAGGTTACTATGTATCGAGCATATAGCAATTGAACTATTAAAATGACTTGATCTTTATGCTACGCTTATCTATAGGAGTATGTCCACCATATCATTCTCCTAACGATATGATCTTGTTGTTAATAACATCTCAATGTTCATGATAGGGAAACCACAATCATTTATTAACCAACAAGCTAGTATTATGAAGAGGCTTTACTAGGGACTTCAATTTAAGTTTACAAACCACACAAGTATTAATGTTTCCTTGTTAATACTATTATAGCATGAATGTAAACAGTTATCATAAACACAAAGATATAATAATAACTACATTTATTATTGCCTCTAGGGCATATCTCCAACAGTCTCCCACTTGCACTAGAGTCATCTAATCTAGATTACATGGTAATATACCAAACACCCATGGCAGTTTGGTGCTGGTCATGTTTTGCCCTCGGGAGAGGTTTAGTCAACGGATCCGCCACATTCAGATCTGTGTGTACTTTGCAAATCTTTATGTCCCCATCTTGGACATGTTCTCGAATATCGTGAAAACGTAGCTTGATGTGCTTCAGCTTCTTGTGTGACCTTGGTTCTTGCGCATTGGCTATGGCGCCCATGTTATCACAGTAGATAGACATTGGGTCCAGCGCACTAGGAACCACACCCAGCTCTGTAATGAACTCTTTCATCCATATCGCTTCTTGTGAAGCCTCCGAAGCAGGCATGTATTCCGATTCAGTTGAAGATCTCGCCAGAACGCTTTGCTTTGCACTCCTCCAGCTAACTGCTGCACCATTCAAAATAAATACGTATCCAGATTGTGGTTTAGAATCATCCGGATCGGTGTTCCAACTAGCATCGGTGTAACCATTAACAACAAGCTGTTCATCACCTCCATAAGAAAGAACCATATCCTTAGTTCTTTTCAAGTACTTAAGGATGTTTTGACCTGTCAATGATCCACTCTGGATCACTTTGATATCTGCTAGTTAAACTAACAGCATATGCAATGTCGGGTCTAGTACATAGCATGGCATACATTAGAGATCCTATGGCTGAGGCATAGGGAGTCTTACTCATCCTTTCTCTATCTTCTGCCGATGTCGGACTTTGAGTTTTACTCAAGGTCGTATTGAACATATGGGCAAGAACCCTTTCTTGCTATCTTCCATTCCAAACCTCTTTAGAACTTTGTCCAAATATGTACTTTGTGACAATGATATTAGGCGTCTCGATCTATCTCTATAAATCTTTATGCCCAATATGTAAGCTGCTTCGCCAAGATCCTTCATTGAAAAACTATTATTCAAATATTCCTTGACACTATTAAGAAGGTCTACATCATTCCCAATCAACAATATGTCATCTACATATAGTATTAAGAATGCTACAGAGCTCCCACTCACTTTCTTGTAAATACAAGCTTCTCCATAAGTTTGTATAAAACCAAAACTTTTGATCACCTTATCAAAACGTTGATTCCAACTTCGGGATGCTTGCTTCAATCCATAGATGGATCGTTGAAGTTTGCATACCTTGTTAGCATCTTTAGGATCGACAAAACCTTTGGGTTGCATCATATACAACTCTTCATCAATGTCTCCATTGAGGAATGCTGTTTTGACATCCATCTGCCATATCTCATAGTCATAATATGCAACGATTGCTAACATAATCCTCACAGACTTTAGCTTTGCTACCGGTGAGAAAGTCTCATCGTAGTCAACTCCTTGAATTTGTCGAAACCCTTTTGCGACAAGTCGATCTTTATAGACAGTAACATTACCATCAGCATCTGTTTTCTTCTTGAAAATCCATTTGTTCTCGACGGCCTTCCGGCCATCCGGTAAGTCCACCAAAGTCCATACTTGGTTTTCGTACATGGATCCAATCTCGGATTTCATGGCTTCTTGCCATTTATTGGAATCTGGGCGCATCATCGCTTCCTCATATGTCGTAGGGTCGTCGGTGTTGTCCACCAACATGACACTCATAACGGGATCATACCAATCTGGAGTGGTACGAGTTCTCGTTGACCTGCGAGGCTCTGTAGCAACTACAACCGAAGTTTCATGATCATCATCATTAGCTTCCTCTCTTATTGGTGCAGGCACCACAGGAACTTCTTCCGGTGCTGCGCTACTCGCAATTTCGAGAGAAGGTTCGACAACCTCGTCGAGTTCTACTTTCCTTCCAGTCACTTCTTTCGAGAGAAATTCCTTCTCTAGAAAGGATCCATTCTTGGCAATGAAGATTTCGCCTTCGGATCTATGATAGAAGGTATACCCAATAGTTTCCTTCGGGTATCCTATGAAGACGCATTTTTCCACTTTGGGTTCAAGCTTGTCCGGCTGTAACTTCTTTACATAGGCTTCGCAACCCCAAACTTTAAGGAACGACAATCTAGGTTTCTTCCCAAACCATAATTCATACGGTGTCGTTTCAACGGATTTAGATGGTGCCCTATTTAAAGTGAATGCGGCTGTTTCTAATGCATAACCCCAAAATGATAGCGGTAAATCTGTAAGTGACATCATAGAACGAACCATATCTAAGAGAATTCGATTACGATGTTCGGACACACCATTACGCCGTGGTGTTCCCGGCGGTGTCAATTGTGAAAGTATTCCGCATTTCTTCAAATGCTCACCAAACTCGTAACTTAGATATTCACCTCCACGATCAGAACGTAGAAATTTAATCTTCTTGTTATGTTGATTCTCAACCTCACTTTGAAATTCCTTAAACTTCTCGAAAGTTTCAGACTTATGTTTCATGAAATAGATATACCCATATCTACTCAAGTCATCCGTGAAGGTAAGAACATAACGATAACCACCGCGCGATGCTACACTCATTGGACCACACACATCGGTATGTATGATTTCCAATAAGTCCGTAGCTCGCTCCATCATACCAGAAAATGGAGTCTTAGTCATTTTTCCCATCAGACATGCTTCGCATCTTTCAAGTGACTCGAAATCAAGTGATTCAAGAAGTCCATCGGAATGGAGTTTCTTCACGCGCTTCACTCCAATGTGACCAAGACGACAGTGCCACATATAGGTCGAGTTATCGCTCGATTTCAAACGTTTAGCCTCGTCGATTTCAAACGATATGATCTTGTTGTTAATAACATCTCAATGTTCATGATAGGGAAACCACAATCATTTATTAACCAACAAGCTAGTATTATGAAGAGGCTTTACTAGGGACTTCAATTTAAGTTTACAAATCACACAAGTATTAATGTTTCCTTGTTAATACCATTATAGCATGAATGTAAACATTTATCATAAACACAAAGATATAATAATAACTACATTTATTATTGCCTCTAGGGCATATCTCCAACAAAAAGGATAATTTTTTAGGTGACATGCACCATTAAAATCAAGATCAAACCATTTGCAAGCATTGAAAGCTGGGATCAAAGAACTCTAAACATGAGCATGAAAGATGGATTTCTAACAGTAAGACAAAGTAACTATGCATGCAACATGAAAGGCTATAAACAAAGATCATGAATAACATGCATTGAAAAACGTTTGTTTGTTTCACATACAGAAAACATGGCATAGTGACAATCAGCTTGTCCCTCATAGAGTAGCAAATAGATGCATAGGACACCTTCAAAGTTCATAAGAGTGACTAGATACAAATAGCACAAGAACAAGCAATATCAACAATATGCATCAATCAATAAGTTCTGGTACAATGAACATAGAACTAAGAATGGCAACTATGCTCTCTTAACTGGTGCCTAAGGATAGAAGGTGGAGACTCAATATAATGATGGAAGAAAGGCCCTTCATATAGGGAAACAGGGATTTCAAGTTTCAAAAAGAGCTTCCAAAAATTATGGTACTTATTAGCTTGCAGCCCTCATTGCCCCTATCATAAGCATCTTGAAGTGATTAAGGTTAAAGTGAACAAACTATGGAGTATATGCTTCACAAAGTATAAGTTGGCAATCTCATGTCCCTTGAATACAAGGGCCGCTCCTCATGCTACTCAACTTTAGTAACATGTAAGTTCTTGTCATAGTAAGTACATGTGTATCATAGAGAACCGTCAATGGGGTACCCCTTGCACATGGTACAGGAGCTATCCATAACCAAAATGACAAGGCAAGCAAAAAATGAGCATCTCAGCAATCTTCTTATTTACCATGGGAATATGGTGATTTTTTTCTCTCTTTCCTCTTTTCTCAATATGTCTCTTTTTTATAAGAAGAATGCTTCATTGATGTCACTATGATGATGCTGCAAGTTTCCACCATGATTAGGCATGGCTTAGGCTAGTGGCCCAGACATTTCTCTAACACACATACATAACTCCATGGACTTACAAGTTCCCCTTTTATTTCACACTGATGACATCCATAGACAAAAGAGCATGATATCAACTGTGTATAAAGTACAGGTGCAATGTTGAAAGCGTTCCCCGTGACATCACGGTTCTGCTAATTCCAACGTATAAGTGCAAGCATATAAAACATAGATGACACAATGATTCAAGTTTATTAGGGGCAAGAAAAAATAAAGTGTGCCATCAAGTTTGTGAGAGATTTAATCACTAAGTTTTCACATAAGAAAATACTTTTTAATTGGAAGATAGATGAAAACAAGAATATACTTGGAATAGTGTAACACACCATGCATAGGACTTTATAGTGGAAACTTTGGAATAACTTGGTTTCTTGGAAGTTGGATGCATGAGTAGAGCTTACTCATACAAGTGGAGGCTATCAAAAGACTGGGAGCAACCAACTAAGAGAGCAATAATGGCCATAATCATGCAGAGCGACAAAACATTACTAATCAAAGCATAGAGTGGTACTACAAGTCAAGGACTAAATGATCATAGAGGCTATGGTGACTTTTTCATCGTCATAACATGGTGTGAGCATGTGCCAAGTCAACCCAAACAAAGCATCAAAGGAGAATACCACAATACTATGCTTTTGCATGCTGAAACGACGCATGATTCTTTCACAAAACACTAGGCAATCCCAAATTGTTTGGAACAATCCATGCTACAACAATAATCACTAAGCATAAGGTCAAAACAACACCTAGCATGACATGCTAAATTCTAAGTCACAGTCAAAGCAAGCTCCTCTTGCACTATTTCAAGCAAGAACTTTCTACTCCTTTCCAACGCGAATCAACTTATTTGAAACAACAAAGCGAGAACGGGGATCCAAACTACTTTATTCAAGCAAACTAAGCAAATTAAGCAAAACAACCAAAAACTAAGACGCTCCAAGAATAACACAACTTATGCATGAAACAATAAAATCGAAGTGTCTAGAAAGACCTGAGCTTTTTATTGATGAAGAAGGGGATGCCTTGGGCATACCCAAGCTTTGACGCTTGTAACTCTTGAATATTTCTTGGGGTGACACGGGGTGTAATCCCCAAGCTTGAGCTTTTGTCCATTCTTCATCTCATTACATCATTCTCTCTCTACACCTGAAAATTTTCCTTCAAACAAAACTTTACACAATCTTCATTAGCAACATTAGTGTATTCAAAAGATATAGACCCTTGGGTTTAGCTTTAGAACAGAAAAACTTTCACTAAAAACACAAGATACTGTAGCAATTCCCTCAAAAAATCTCAATTTCCCAAAAAGAAGCCAAAAAGGAATCAATAAGAAGCAAATGCAAATAATGGCAGAAATCTGTCAAAATAGACCAGCAGGTGGAAACTGATTTTTTCAAAGATCTTCTGTTGCTCAAATAAAAAAGTGTTGAACTAACTATAGTTAGCTAACATACCGGGGGATTTATTCGTAAAATATCAGATCAATGGGACTTACATAGATTCCTCACGAATGTTTACGGTGGAGCACAAAAATCTATTTCGGGACAACAACTCCCCAAATCTCACTTCCCTCTCATTAGAGGTCATTCTTGGCACAAAAAGAAAACAAAAGAATAAGGAGAGGTCATTACTGAATTATTAACTTCCAAGACTCAAGAAAACTTTTGGGTTATCTGCCAATAAGTACTTTTCTTTAACGCCTTTAAGTTAGGCACAAGAAGCAAGAATCAAGTATTTTCAAATGAACAAGCATTAACATCAAACCTTGCATTCAAAGGAGATGCAAAAACAAACTTCTCTCTCATCATAGGGAAGTGTTCAATACTTTTCTTGAATGGAAATTGATATTTAATGGTGCCTTCTTTCATATCAATGATGGCACCAACAATTCTAAGAAAAGGTCTTCCCAATGTAATAGGACAGGAAGCATTGTATTCAACAACCAAAACATGCAATTCAACAAGGACATAAGCATTATTAACCATAATGAGAACATCATTAAAACTCCCCATGAGTTTCTTCTTATCATTATCATTAAGTGGGACATCCAAATAACAATCTTCCAAAGGTGGCAAA
Source organism: Avena insularis (assembly GCA_023614405.1). Lineage (NCBI taxonomy): Eukaryota > Viridiplantae > Streptophyta > Magnoliopsida > Poales > Poaceae > Avena > Avena insularis. The sequence goes on along the minus strand of CM042689.1, from coordinate 13,129,035 downwards.
TCAAGCATTTCATAAATCTTCCTAGGCATAATAGAGACACTAGAACCAAGATCACATGAAGCTTTGAGATCAAAGTTATTCACTTGCATATTAATAATGGGTTTCCAACTATCTTCTACTTTCCTAGAGATAGAAGCTTTGTGTTTGAACTTCTCTTCCTTAATTTTAACAAGAGCATCTGTAATGTGTTTGGTGAAAGCTACATGCATATCACTAGCATCAGGACTTCTAGCAAGATTTTGTAGGAACATAATCACTTCAAAAATATTGCAACCATCAAGATCAAAATCAAACTTAGCATCACTAGTAGTAGACTCATTGGGCTTAGGCATTGTAGGAGGAGGAATAGGGACTTCTTGTGGTTTAGTGGCATCCATATTGGTGGTGGTGATTGTGCACACACTATTGTTTCTAACAATTTCAGCTTCACTTTCCCACTTAGCATGAAGTTGGGATAATAGTCTAACATTTTCATCAATAGTAACTTGTATGACATGAGTAGCAGCAAAGGTACTTTCCATGGTTTCAGGTTTAGCAGCCATTTTTTAATCAAAGAGGACTGTGTTTCAGACAAAGAGGAATTTTTTTCTCTACATTCAAAAGCTTTTCCTTCACAGTCTTGTTGAAAGTGGTTTGTTTACTAATAAAGTCTTTGAGCATGACTTCAAGTTCAGAGGGGGCACTTCTAGTATTGTTGTAGGAGTTTCCATAGGTATTGCAATTACTAGGAGGATAAGGCCTATAATTGTTGTTACTACCAAAATTATTCCTATAGGCATTGTTGTTGAAATTGTTGTTTCTAATGAAGTTCACATCAACTTGCTCTTGTTGAGCAACCAAAGAGGCTAAGGGAACATTATTTGGATCTAAAGGAGCTTTCCCATTAACAAGCATATCCATGATAACATCAATATTATCACTCAAAGAGGAGGTTTCTTCAATAGAATTTACCTTCTTACCATGTGGAGCTCTCTCAGTGTGCCATTCAGAATAATTAACCATTATATTATCAAGGAGTTTTGTTGCAGAACCCAAGGTGATGGTCATAAAGGTACCTCCAGCAGCTGAATCCAACAGGTTTCTTGAAGAGAAGTTCAAACCTACATAAAAAGTCTGGATAATCATCCAAGCAGTAAGTCCATGAGTGGGACAATTCTTAACCAAAGATTTCATTCTTTCCCAAGCTTGAGCAACATGTTCATTATCAAGTCATTTAAATTTCATAATATCACTTCTCATAGATATAATCTTAGCAGGAGGGTAGTACTTTCCAGTAAAAGCATCTTTGCACTTAATCCAAGAATCAATACTATTTCTAGGCAAGGATAGCAACCATCCTTTAGCTTTTCCTCTCAAGGAGAAAGGAAACAACTTGAGCTTAATAATATCCCCATCTACATCCTTATATTTTTGCATCTCACAAAGTACAACAAATTTATTAAGATGGGCAGCAGCATCATCAGAACTAGCACCAAAAAATTGCTCTCTCATCACTAGATTCAACAAAGCAGGCTTAATTTCATAAAAGGTAGCATCAGGAGCAGGTGGATCAATAGGAGTGCTTAGGAAATCATTGTTGTTTGTGCTAGTGAAGTCACACAACTTGGTGTTCTCAGCAGAGTTCATTTTGGCAAAAGTGGAGCAAGCCAACAGCAGCAGTAACTAGAGCAAGAACTAATTTTTTTGTGTTCTTGATAAGAGAAAGCAAAACAAACTAAACTATTTTTTTTTTTGGAGTTTTTAATAAAAAGAGGAAAACAAAACCAAGAAAAAGAAACAAAGCAAAACAAAAACAAAGTAAAGAGAAAGTTTGAGAAGGACTCCCTTTCTGAAGACGTCCTTAGCCTCCCCGGCAATGGTGCCAGAAAACTTGTTGATGGCGCCTGAGAGTGCTTCATCGGGAAAACCCTATAGAAAGGTGTGAAGATCACAGCAGCAAGGCTTCCCTCAGTAAGAAACCGAGGTTTCGTGAATATTGATCGGGTACTTAGGGTTTAGGCATCAGGGGCTTCTTATAGGCGAAGAGGGAGGCCGAGGGGGTGCCCGAGGCGGCTGCACTCCCCAGGAGCTTTTGTCACGTTCAATTCTGAGAATATTGATTTTACGCCTTTACGAACCAAAAGCAGGAAGAAAACAGTAACTGGCCACGTGGCATCTTGTTAATAGGGTAGTACCAGAAAACATATAAAAACACCTCAAAGTGTAGTCAAAGCAAAGCAAAGTAGATACTAAACAAGCATGGAACATCAAAAATTATAGATACGTTTCCGACGTAAAACTCATCATACCTTCCTCTTGGGGACCCTAACGAAGTTCTACAGTGATCTGAGCATATCAAGCTATTTTCTGGTGCCGTTGCCGGGAGTCTAAGGACGGTTTCACAAGGAGAGTCCTTCACAACCTTTCTCTTTACTTTGTTTTTGTTTTCCTTAGTTTCTTTTGCCTTGTTTTGTTTGCCTCTCTTTATCAAAAACTCCAAAAATATTAGTTTCATTTGGTCTGCTTTCTCTTATCAAAAACATAAAACAATTAGTTCCTACTCTAGTTGTTACCTTGCTCTAGCTCACCATGTTGATCCCCAAGTTCACCCTGAAAGAACTTTCAATAGGTAGTGGCTCCATAATTGGGAAATAAAATATTGAAGAATTCTTTAATCATTTTAGCAAACTTGAGGATATTGAGGATAGATATATAGCATAACTTGCTCCTAATTATGAAATTGCTGCAGATTCTTTAGTTTATATGTTGGAGGCTAGGTTTGTTAACCTTAACCCCATGATGCAAATTTTGTTTCTCAAACTAAAATAAGAAAGGATCCTGAAAAGAGAGATTTTATCCTAGAAACTTCACTAAAAGAGTTCAATGATGTTGCTAAGGAAGCCAAAAAGGTCTTTGAACGTTTTAATATGCTAGGCTCTTGTGTAGATGTTATGGGTACTTTAGATAAAACCAAACCCAAAGAGAAAATTAAGATACCCATACCTTTTAAACTTGTAGGAATGCATGAAGCCTTAGAAAAGAATTTTTATTGGATTGTTCCTGAAAATCCATTTGATGAAAGTAGTGAACCAAGGAGAGATGAGAAGGGATACCTTTCCTAGTTGAAGAGATTACAAGTATTGATCTTAATTCTTCATTTGAAAATACTTGATTCTTGCTTCTTGTGCCTAACTTAAAGGCGTTAAAGAAAAGTACTTGTTGGGAGATAACCCAAGAGTTTTCTTGAGTCTTGGAAGTTATTACTTCAGTAGACCTATACTTATCCTTTTTGTTTGCTTTTTGTGCCAAGAATAACCTCTAATGAGAGGGAAGTAAGATTTGGGGAGTTGCTGTCCCGAAACAGATTTTTTTGCTCCACTATAAAAATTCGTGTAAAATCTCTGTAAGTCATATTAAGATGTAACTTGATGAATAAATCCCCCAGGTTGTTAGATAACTTTCGTTAGCTCAACACTTTTTTATTTGAGCAACAAAAGGTTTTGGAAAAAATCGGTTTCTACCTGCTGGTCTGTTTTGACAGATTTCTGCCATTATTTGCATTTGCCTCTTATTGATTCCTTTTTGGGTTCTTTTTGGAAAATTGAGCTTTCTAAGGGAATTGATACAGTATCTTGTGTCTTTAGTGAAAGTTTTTCTGTTTTAAAACTTAAACCTAAAGGTCTATTATCTTTTGAATGCACTAATGTTGCTAATGAAGATTGTGTGAAGTTTTGTATGAAGGAAAATTTTCAGGTGTAAGGAAAGAATGATGTAATGATATGAAGAATGGAAAAAATATCAATCTTGGGGATGCCACCCCGTGTCACCCCAAGAAATATTCAAGAGGTACAAGCGTCAAAGCTTGGGGATGCCCAAGGCATCCCCTTCTTCATCAATAAAAATTTCAGGTCTTTCTAGCACTTCGTTTTTATTGTTTCATGCTCAAGTTGTGTTGATATTAGAGCGTCATAGTTTTTTTTTGGTTTTTGTTTGCTTAGTTTGCTTGAATAAAGTAGTTGGACCCCCGTTTTTGTTGTGTTGTTTCAAATAAGTTGATTGGTGTTGGAAAGGAGTAGGAAGTTCTTACTTAGTAGTACAAGAGGAGCTTTCTTTGACTATGACTTAGACTTTATCATGTCATGCTAGGTGTTGTTTTGACCTTATGCTTAGTGATTATTGTTGTAGCATGACTTGTTCCAAACAATTAGGATTTCTTAATGTGCCTTGAAAGAATCATGCGTTGTTTTAGCATACAAAAGCATAGTACTGTGGTATTCTCCTTTGATGCTTTGTTTGGGTTGACTTGGCACATTCTCACACCATGTTATCACTATGAGCAAGTCACCTTAGCCTCTATAATCATTTATTTTTTGACTTGTGGTACCACTTTATGCTTTGATTAGTAATGTTTTGTTGCTCTGCATGATTATGGCCATTATTGCTCTCTTACTTGGTCGATCCCAGTTTTTTGCTAGCCTCCACTTGTATGAGTAAGCTCTACTCATGCATCCAACTCCCAAGAAACCAAGTTATTTCAAAGTGTCCACTATAAATTCCTATGCATGGTGTGTTACACCATTCCAAGTATATTCTTGTTTTATCTATCTTCCAAATTAAACTTGTTATGTGAAACTTAGTGATTAAAGATCTCACAAACTTGATGACACACTTTATTTTTCTTTCCCCTAATAAACTTGAATCGTTGTGTCATCTATGTTGTTTATGCTTGCACTTATACGTTGGAATTAGCAGAACCATGCTGTCATGGGGAACACTTTCAACATTGCACTTGTACATTGTACGTAGTTGATATCATGCTCTTTTGTTTGCGGATTTCGTCGGTGTGAAATTAAAGGTGTCACATCCCAAGATTTTCCAAAGTTTGAAATGTGAAAAATAAACAAACAAAAGAAATAAATATTGAAATTTAGGGTGAAAAGAAACTTTTTGCTTCTAAATGAAAACATCAAAAACCTGACTTGAATAAAATTTGAATGAAAAGGCAACAAACAAATTTTCAAACAAGTCAAATGCATCCCTGCAAGGAAAATATTTTGAATTTAAAACACTTGTAAAAGTTAAACCAAAACTCTAAACCCTAATGAAAGAAATCATCTACAAGATCACTCTAAGACTATGGCTTTGCCCCATATAAAAATTTGGCAACAACATTTCTAAATGACCAAAAATGGTAAGCAAAAATATTATAAAACCATGGGAATTGGTTTCATTCAATTTGGAACCATGGATAAAAACTTATGATTTTAATAAGATAAAAGGAAATAATTCCCAAGGCTAATAAAGCTCCTAACAAAAATCAACACTAAATTGTTAACAAAGTAATCCTAAAAGGATTTAAAAGGATAAATAAATATTAAATAAAATTATACAAAGTGCAATCACCAATTTTGGAACTATAAATAGAAAGATATGGATTTTATAAGATAAAGAAAGAATTAAATAAATAAGAAATATTTAAAATACAATTTAAATCTTGGCCAAATCCATAAGCAAATGGAATAAAATATTTCAAATAAAATAAAAGAATAAAAGATTATTTGAATAAAATTATATGGGTTTATGAATCATATTCAATTTTATTTAAATAAATACAAATTGCCTCACTTATTTTTAAATGGATATTAAATCACAAGAAACATATATTTGAGTTGGATTAAATAACACACTAATAAGTGGTTTAAACCTACTGAAAAAGATTTGGAAAGATTTGTATTCAAATTGTTGTTTAAAACAATTGATTCAAATAAAAACAGAAAATAGAAACAGAAAAAAGGAAAAAGAAATAAGAAGAAAAAATAGAAAACAAACCTGCCCAACTAGGCCCAGCAAGCCCCAGGCCCAGCACACAGCCTACCCGGGCCACTCACCCCTCTCTCCCCGTGAATCCCTTTCTCACCCGCGCAAACACCCGCCCCCTCGCTGACCCCGTGGACCCACCGCCATGTTGGCGTCGTCTTCAACCCCGCGCAGAACCCGCCTTCCTTTCCTCCTCGCCGTTTCTAGCCAAATTAAATCGATTGAATTCGATTAACTGCGCGAGTAAGTCCCGTATTTGACCACGCCCTCTTAATCCTCTCCCCTCCTCTCCATTTCCCCTCAGACGCCGTGCCTAGAGAGCCCCCCAGGTTGTCCCCATTTTGGCTTACACCGCCGTGGCCACCGTCGAGCTCCGACGCCAATTCCGGCAGACTCCGACCACCCATGCCCCCTAAAACACGTAGGCTTGCTCACCATCATCACGCGCACCTTCCAGCAGCCCCGTTTGCTCGCGCGTGCCCCTGACGCTCAGCAACAACCTCGCCTGCACGCCATCGACGACCCCGTAGCTCCAGCGAGTTTTCCCGGTGAGCCCCGTGCGTGCCTCGACCTCTAACCCTTAGTATCTTGTTTGCCTTTGTCCTATGTCTCTTCTGGTGCTCGCCGTTCACTCACGCGTGACCTGCAGGCTCACCTCCGACGACGACAGACGCACCCAACGACGACGCGAACTCCGGCGAGGAATCCACGACGACCCTGTGCGCCCCTTTGACAACGGAGACCACCTTGAGCACCGCGGTGACCCCGTGAACTCAGTAAGCCACTGCACCCCCTCCCTTGCCTCCTGGTTTCGCCATACCATCGCCACCAGACGCGCCGCTGCCGCGCGCAGTAGTCAGTGTCGCCCGTCGTTGGTCGCATCATCTAGGTCCGTTAGATCTAGGTCTAACGCTTTAGATTAGATCACTAACCGAAGGGGTATCTGTTGATCTGTGCCATGCGCTTCCACTTAAATACAACGGTCTACAACACTTGATCCACCCTAAGCGGTATGGACCAATTAGAATAAGACACGTGGCGAGACTATTCTGTTTAAATTCAGATTTTGATCTATTAGATGTTTGAGTTTGTAAAAATTAATAAATTTTGATCTGTATGTCCAAAAATTACAAATTTTAAATCAATGGATTCAGAAAAAATGAATACTTTTCAAATATGGCCTTATTTTGGTCATTTTCTTCGGAAAACTAGAGTTTTATGCAGAGACATTAATAGGACTATTTTGAGTATAAAAATTGTTCTAAAGATGATTTTTGAGTGAAACCTTTTGCAAATGGATTTGTTTTGAACTGTATGACCATAAACACTAACATTTGAATTTTAAAATATATTTTGTTAACACTAGGAATTATTCCTTTGAATAAAGGCTTTTCAAGTAAAAGAAAAATGATTTAAAAGGCCTATTTTCACTAACTTGGTTTTAAATGAATTTCCACTTTTATAAAAGGCCATTATGTGTTTTGAATTGTTTAGAGCCTTGTTAGAAACCACTTTTTCAATAAAACAACATTTTTTGCATGCTTGCATGCATTTCTTTGTTCTATTGTTTTGTTTTGTTATTTGATTGAGTGCTAGTTTTGAATGTGTGCTTTGCTTGAATGTATTGTAGTGAACTTTGAGGAGTGTGACAATTGTGAGATCAAGGAAAGTACCTAGTTTCTCTACTAAAAAGGAAAGTGATACTTTGGTCATAAAAAGTTCCATCTTTCAATATTTGCATTAGTGATATTTTTGTAGTATGCATGATAGGACTAATTTTTATATATTTGCTATGCTATAGTAGATCCTATAGAATATATCTTGGTAGGAATCTTCCTAAGTTAAGAAACATGTTATGCTAGTATGCTTAGCCTAGCTATTAGAATTCAAGGGTGGAATATTCATGTTATGATATTATGCAAAGTCTATGACTATGTTTTTGATTAATAAAACAACTATGCGAATTAATCACCTGGGTGGAATGGGAAGATTGGTTTGTGTTGAGTGGCTACACAAGGCTCATGTCTATGGTTTACCTTGTGTATCACACTTGTGGATGGCCACCCAGGAACAAAGAGATTTGAGATGTTTTGTGTTGAGAAGCTTCTAGTGCAACCACATGGCATATGGGCTCTGCCTTGACCAACTAGGTTGCAAGAACTCAGACAGACAGAAAGTTGCTGGTAGTGATGATAGGATGGAACGCGTCTGTGCTGAGTGAGGGATTGTTTCCGAAAAATCTCGTCTTGATGCATGTAGAGTCTTGTGGGAAAAGTGCACCACCTCTCTAGAGGGTAAAACCTAAGTACTTAGCCGTGTCCCTGGTAATGGACATTTTGAGCATCAAAGACATTGAAATGATCAAGGATCTCCTCATCCCAATTTCTCTAAGTTAAAACTTGTTGGGGGAACAAGGGAAGCACCTGGTATGTATCCAGTGTGCCATGTGCGATGAAATGTTTTGAAAGAGAAAAACTATTTTCAAAGGATAGGGAAAACTTATTTTATGCAAAGGCCAGCCAAAACTCCACTTAGCCAAATATTCATGTAGATGATATATTCTCCATATCAATATGATATCACTTGCCAATATAATTCAAATGTATTGACCCTTGTGGCTGTAACTTATTATGTTGCAGGTTTGTTTGATGTTAGTGAAGTTGTTGAGTAGGGATTACAAGACTACAACCAACATGATTGCATGTGGAACATGAAGATGAAGGACCCCATGCTATATAGTTATATCTGCTGCTTTATAATAATATAGCCATATGAGCTATGTAAGTTGTAATGAACTAGTTTATTCCTGGTTATAAGTTGTAATATGACCCTTGTTTCTTGATATTACATCTTAAACTATGGGTGCTAGCTATTCGATCCAGGGACTAGCATTGTAAACACAGGGATCTCTATCTTATCAGGTTGGTCCCTCTACAAAAGGGGAGCTTGTAAGTCCATGGAGTTATGTATGTGTGTTAGAGAAATGCCTGTGTAAGATCCCTCCTTTGTAAAGGAAAGGATCCCTGTGATTGCAATGCTAGTCCCTGGATCAATGCTAGCATCCACAGTTTAAGATGAAGTACACAGATACAAAGGTCGTTTATTACATTCATTCCAGAGATAAAACATAGTCTTTTACAACTCAGGGCCAAAGGCCTAATACAAGAGTTTATGGAATAAGTAAATAAACATAAGTCCTCATCTTCATGTGCCACAGGCAAGCATGTTGAGTGTAGACTCATGACTCCTACTCATCATCGGAGTAACCTGCAACATCACAAGTTACAGCCACAGTGGGTCAATACTTTGGAATAGTATTGGCAAGTGATACCTTAGTAAATTTTAAGTGGACTATAATACTATATGCATTTTGGCTAAGTGTAGCTTGGCTTGCTTTGCTCAAAATAGGTTTTTCCTATTAGTTGAAATCACTAAGTTTTCTATGTCAAAAACTTCCCAAGTAACCACCAATAGACATTGGGGTCCTTCACCCTTGTTCACCCACAAGTTTTAACTTAGAAGTTGGAGTGATGAGATTCTTGTAGCTTTCATGTCTTGATGCTTAGGTTGTCCATTGCCATGGACTTGGCTAAGTACTTAGATTTTCCATCTGCAGAGGTTGTGCACTTTCCCACCAGACTTGGTTTCCCAAGACAGGACCTTTCAGAAGCCTTTCCTTAGTCAAATGGACGCGTTCCAACCTATCATTCCCACTACCACCAACTGTCCAAGTGACTAAGTTCTAGCAACCTATATGATCATGGCAGAGCCCATATTGCCAAGTGGTTGCACTGTAAGCTTTCTCAACACTTGGCCTCCAAATCCCTTTGTGCCTGGGTGGCATACCACAAGTGAGATACACAAGCCAAATCCATGGCCTTGTGTAACCACTCAACCAAAAACCACCATTCAAGTCCCATTCCACCCAGGAAGTTCATTGACTTAGTTGTTTTATTAAGAAAAGCATGACTCCCAAAGGACTTAGAATTATTTCACCATAGCATATACATACTTTACCAACCCTTGTTTTCTACTAGCTAGGCTAGGCATGGCATAGTAACTTAACTTAGGAAAATTCCCTAGCAATTCTACAATTCTACACTACATAGGATTTCCCAACATAGCATTTGGCAAAGTAGCATGCAAGACTTAGCAAAAATAATTCTAATGCTTATTCAAAATAAAGGGTGGAAATATCATGAAGTATCACTTGCCTTGGTAATGGGGAGAGTAGCACTCTTCACAATCACAGTCACTAGCAAAATCTACACATAAAATTTGTAGCACACAATTACACACAATTTATATACAACCAAAATTATGTATGCATGCATGCAAGAAAGTGCTAAATGATGATTTGTGAAAACCCATCAAGCAAGTACAAGATACAGAAACATAACTAAGTCAAAGAGTTTGCTAACTAAATTTATTTAGCCCTAAAACAATTTGCTAAACAAAATCTATACTCAAAATGGACCTAAACATGTTTCTTCATACAAAGTCATTTTAACAGATACTATTTGTTAAACACAATGTAGATTCAGAAAGGCCTTGATTCACTGATTCCAACGGTATGAAATTTGCAAAAATCTAACATGGAAATCTCAAGTTATAGCCATTTGAAATTTGGATCAAAATCTGGTTTGAATTCTGTTTTTAAATCTAACCCTAGCCACGCGTCGCGATATTACTGGCGCGTACCGGTTCGCACCGGATCACCCTTCTGTGCCGTTGGATTTAACTAACGCTGCACGGCTCAGATCTGTCCATACCCCTTCGTTAAGTGAACTATTTCTACGCGTAGGATCCAGATCTGACGGCTAAAAATCTCCTAACCAGAAACGAGCAGCGCTAGCAAATAGGTGAGGGTGGTCTTTCCGAAGATCATCTTCTCTTTCCCATGTTGCTTCCTCTTCGGTATGATGGTTCCATTGCACTTTGCAAAACTTGATAGTCTTTGTTCTCGTGACCCTTTCTGCAGTCTCAAAAATCTTGATAGGCTTTTCTTCATAAGTGAGATCACTTTCTAGTTGAACTTCTTCCAAAGGTATGGTATCCTTCAAAGAAGATTGTTCCATTTCTGGGTGACATTTCTTAAGCTGACTCACATGAAATACATTATGGACTACTGATAGAGATGCTGGCAGTTCAATTTCATAAGCAACTTCGCCTTTGCGACTCAGAATCTTGAATGGCCCAACATATCTTGGTGCCAATTTTCCTTTGACTCCGAATCTTTTCACTCCATGGAGTGGTGATACTCTAAGATAGGCTCTATCACCAACTTCGTAGGTGACTTCTCTACGCTTAGGATCTGCGTAGCTTTTCTGTCGGGACTGTGCTATCTTCAACCTGTCCTTAACCAATTTGACTTTCTCTTCGGCTTCTTTGATAAGATCTGGCCCAAATAAACTCCTTTCTCCCACACCATTCCATAACAATGGGGTGGTACACTTTCTCCCATAGAGAAACTCAAACGGTGCCATCTCAATGCTGGCTTGATAGCTGTTGTTATAAGAAAATTCTGCGTAAGGCAGACTTTCGTCCCAACTTGCTCCATAGTCTAGGGCACATGCCCTCAACATGTCTTCAAGGATTTGGTTAGTCCTTTCCGTTTGTCCATCGGTTTGAGGATGAAAAGCAGTACTGAATTCCAACCTCGTTCCCAATGACTCATGTAGCTGTCTCCAAAAATCGGAAGTGAATTGGGTTCCCCTATCGGACACAATACTCTTAGGAACACCGTGAAGGCATACAATTCTACTCATGTAGATTTTGGCTAACTTGGCACTTGTATAAGTTGTCTTCACGGGTATGAAATGAGCCACTTTAGTTAGGCGATCCACTACTACCCAGATGGAATCATATCCTGATCTGGTCCTTGGCAATCCGGTGATAAAATCCATACCAATTTTGTCCCATTTCCAATCAGGAATAGGTAGTGGTTGAAGCAAACCTGCTGGTTTCTGATGCTCCGCTTTTACTCTACTACACACATCACACAAAGCAATATGTTCGGAGATGTCTCTCTTGAGATTGTTCCACCAAAATCTTTCCTTCATGTCCATGTACATTTTGGTGTTACCCGGATGAATAGAGTACGGAGAGTTGTGGGCTTATTGCAGAATCAGTTTCCGCATTTCCGGATCTTGCGGAACACAAATACGTTTCCCATGCCATAAAGTACCTTGTTCGTCTACATGGAAACTTTTAGCTTTCCCTTGGTCAATATTTTTCTTAATCTCTTCAATTTCCTTATCAGTCTTTTGAGCTTCTCGGATCTTGTCCAACAAAGTGGGTTGAACATCCAAAGACATAAGATGTCCTTCAGGTACAATCTCCAATCTGAGTTCTTTGAATTGCTTACACAAATCATCTGGCAATTCGCCTTTGGTAAGGCCATTCACAAATACCTTACGACTTAGAGCATCCGCTACAATGTTTGCTTTACCGGGGTGATATTGCAAACTTAAGTCGTAATCTTTGATAAGTTCTAACCATCTTCTTTGTCTCATATTGATTCCCTTCTGGGTGAAGATATACTTCAAACTCTTGTGATCGGTGAACACTTCACAACGCTTTCCCAAAAGGTAATGTCTCCATGTTTTGAGTGCATGGACGACAGAGGCTAACTCCAAATCATGAGTAGGATAGTTTGCTTCATGAGTTTTGAGTTGTCTCGAGGCATAGGCCACAACTTTACCGTCTTGCATAAGTACGGCACCCAAGCCTTGATGAGACGCATCACAATATACTTGGAAATCATTTTCCAAATCTGGCAGACACAGAACCGGTGCTGTCACAAGTCTCTTCTTCAATTCTTGAAAGCTGACTTCACAACCTTCAGACCAAACAAACTTTTTATCTTTCTTTAACAATTCAGTCATGGGCTTAGCAACCTTTGAGAAATTCTCAATGAACCTTCTGTAGTAACCTGCTAAGCCAAGGAAACTGCGAACTTCTTTTACATTCTTGGGAGATTCCCATTCTGTCACAGCTGAAACCTTAGCAGGATCAACTGCTACACCATCCTTTGTCATAACATGACCAAGAAAACCCACTTCTTCTAACCAGAACTCACACTTGCTGAATTTGGCATAAAGTTTATGCTCTCTTAACTTCTCAAGTATCAAGCGCAAGTGTCCTTCATGTTCTTCTTTGCTCTTGGAGTAGACTAAGATGTCATCGATGAAAACGACAACGAACTTGTCAAGAAATTCCATGAACACCTTGTTCATCATATTCATGAAGTATGCTGGAGCATTGGTTAAGCCGAAAGGCATTACGGTATACTCATACAATCCATACCTTGTGGTGAATGCTGTTTTAGGTATGTCTTGCTCTCTTATCTTGAGTTGAAAATAGCTTTCGAGATCAATCTTCGAGAACACACATGCTCCTTCAAGCTGATCAAATAAGTCGTTGATTCTAGGCAAAGGATATTTGTTCTTGATAGTTACCTCGTTGAGTGAGCGGTAATCTATGCATAACCTTTGGCTTCTATCTTTCTTCTCCACGAACAATCTTGGGGCTCCCAAGATGAAGAACTTGGTTGGATAAATCCTTTCTCGCAACTGTTCTCCTAGTTGCTTCTTGAGCTCTTTCAGTTCATCAACGACATTTTGTATGGTCTCTTTGCTATTGGTCCGAACACGGTACCAAATCTATCAATCCCACATCTCTATCTGGTGGCATTCTGCAATTCTTAGGAAATACATCCGGATACTCACACACAATTGGCACACTGTCCATGCTACCCCCCTTAAGAGAATTTAGCACACTCTTCTTTGCTCCAAAGCTGGTCTTGAATCTGATCCTTTTATTATCCGGAGTTGTGAGTGAGATAGTATGGCTGGCACAATCTATCACTCCTTTGTACTTAGTCATCGGTCCATTCGAGGATAACATCCAAACCTTGGGAGTTTAATATTATCAATTAACGGGAAACTTATACTTCCCGAATTCTATGACTAGGTCATGGCATCCTGAATTCACAATCATTTCTCCACCAGGAGAGCTTACTTTTATAGGACACCCAATAGTTTCTACCGGTAGTTCATTTCTTTCAACAAATGCTCTTGATATGAATGAATGAGATGCACCAGTATCAAAGAGTACAAATGCTGGAATGGAATTAAGTCTGAACTTACCAAAGAACAAAGATCGGGCTCCTCATAGACCTCCTCCACATTGATGTGGTTAACCTGTCCTTTCTGAAAAGGATTGGGCTTGTTAGGTCCTTCAACTTTCTTCTCAGGGCATTCATTAGCATAATGCCCTAGCTTCTTGCATTTGTAGCACTCAACCTAACTGATGTCCCTTTTTGCAGGCTGACTTCCACTTCCACTACCATTTCCACTATGGTGGCTCTTATGTCCACTCTTGTGGTTCTTATACTTGTCATTGTCATGACTGCGGTGATGCTTGTTGTCATGACGGTTGTGGTTGTGGTGCTTGTTGAATTTCCCATGCTTATGGGATCCTGAGCTTCCACTGTCATCATAGTGAGATCGTTTGTGAGACGATCCCGAGCTGTGCTTGTCGGAGTGTTTCCTCTTCCTACTCTCGACTTGCTTTATCTTATTCTCAAAAATAGCAGCCTTGTCACACAGAGACTGATATGTTGGAACATATGCCACAGACAACTGCAAGTTTAGCTCATCATTCAAGCCTTCCAGAAACTTTTCCTTTCTTTTTGCATCTGTGTCAACCTCATCCGGTGCATAGCGCGCCAGATTGTTGAACTCTTCTATATATTCAGCCACGCTGCGGTGGCGCTGCTTCAGGTTGTGAAACTCCTTCTTTTTCAGGCTCATCATTCCTGATGAGACATGAGCAGTGCGAAAGCCATCTTCAAAGATAGCCCAAGTCACCTCATCGATAGGAGTGGTGATTTGGAAGTTGTCCCACCATGTGGCGGCTGGCCCTTCCAACAGATGCGCTGCGAACCTGACCTTTTCAGCATCCGTGCAGCCCACGGTCACTAAGTCCTTGTTCACAGAACATAGCCAATCATTGGCCACCATGGGATCAGTCGTCCCCGAAAACTTTGCTGGCCTCAAACGCAGAAATCTGGTGAGCATATCAAATCCCGGAGGGTTGTTGTTGTTTTTTTTGTTTTTTTTGTTGTTGTTGTTATTGGGGTTGTTGTTGTTGTTGTTCTGGTTTTGGATGAATGTTGTCATCATTTGCATAAGCTGTGTTTGCGCATTCATCATTTGCTGCATTTCCGGGGTGATGTTGTTGGGGTTGGGGTTTGCGCAACGGGGAGGCATCTGTGGTTTGTTCAAATAGATATAAGAATGAGATACCCATACATGATTCATGCACATTACATCACCTAAGCAAACACATAGCATGCAACACAAGGATAAAAGCTCAACAACAAGATAACGAAGTCTCAAGTAAAACACACAAGTGGCAAGCCATCCACATGTCGGATGGTCCAATAACAAGTTCATGAATAACAAGTACGATAATAAAAGATAATCGAGTAGTCAAGTCTACTCATCAGCATCAATCTCCTCCTCGACAAAAGTAAGACCTGCGTTCTCCATCGCGGTCTTATTCTCCTCAATAGTAGTGGTCAAGGACTCGATCTTGGTCTTGAGAGCCCTCTTCTGGGAGTGAAGCCTCTCAATCACCATCTGCTGCTGCTCTAGCTCGAAATCCTTGGACTTCAGTTCTTCAGTCATGTCCCGGATCTTCTTGTTCCTATTCTGGATGCGTTTCTCCTGACTCTTGAACTTGCGGTCCTGGGTCTCGAACTTCGCCTCCATTTCCTTGACTATCTCGTCCTGCTGTGCGAAAAGCTTGTCCTTCTCATGGCTGCACAGAGCTTCGTCATTGCTGAGCATGACGTTGGTCCTATCCGTGTCCACGTGCCTAATAAGAGACTCTAAGTCCTGGAGATAGAGACGTATCGGCTCTGCCGCGTCCCTCGAGTCGTCCTCAAAGTCGATGGACTCTCCATCATCATCACGTCTTCCGAAGACGTGGAAGTGGGTGCCCCTAACCTGTCGGGAGTGACGGCCTAACAGACGTCCTATCAGGTCCTGCATGACAACCTCCATGCCTCTCTCCCTGTCATCGTGCATAAGCTTGAAGACGATGGCCTCCGTAGTAGGCTCCGTCTGGCGTCCGGGCTGGTTCACCTTGAAGCCCCAGAGGTCCTTCCTCTCGAACTTGGTGAGTGGGTGCACCATAATGGTGGGAAGAGGAGATTGAGCAAAGTTGTAAGCTCAACGATACGAGGACCAAAACGGGTACCCTGGAACTCCTCAACAGTGCTGATGGTAATAGGCATCTATTTATAAGATAGAAAAGTTAGGACAACACAATTTAAGATAAAACAAGACAAACATTTCATACATATCCATGGAACACAAAAATCACACAAGTCATGCATACATAATTCCATTACATCAATCAAGGTCCAAACTTATTTAAGGTGTCCTTTTGGAAAATAAGGTGATAGGTGGTGGTCCAACTAACGAAGTGCGTTCACAATCCTATCTCACTGGATCTGTTGGCTAACACAATGTTCCTAGAGGCAATCCACCTATCTTGTTCACATGATTCCATCACTAAGTCTATAATATCTCCCCTTAAGGTTTGGTTGGTGGCTTCCAAATCTTGGGTAAGTTCCTTCTCTTTCTCTAAGTCTTTTTGGAGGTTGAGCATTCTGCACTTGACTCTAGCACTGAGTTCTTTGATAGTCCTCCAAGCTGCTTCTCTTGCTGACTCAAAGAATGTGGTGTGCATCACAGTATTAGTGTACATGCAGAATCCTCTTTCTTTGTGTTTGTCTTCCTTGTTTTTGTACAAGTGAAGTTGCACCCACCAATACTCCACTCCTTCATCCATCACTGGAAAGCCTTTGTACACAGCTGCACCATGTGCTTCCATTGCCACCATGAGGTCCTTGAGAGTTTTGGGAAACTCAGTTTCACACTCCAAGGTCATGGCCATGAGTGGTCCTTTCTTCACGGCTTCGTTGATGGAGTTCATCTACAAATAGAGATGAGAATGAGAAGATTAGAAAAGTTTACAAGAAGAATAGACAAGTGTAGAAGTAGTTAAAATTTTTCCTTAGTGGTTTCCAATCCTAGGGTCATAATCCTACAGGCAACACAGTGCTCTGATACCATCTGTAAGATCCCTCCTTTGTAAAGGAAAGGATCCCTGTGATTGCAATGCTAGTCCCTGGATCAATGCTAGCATCCACAGTTTAAGATGAAGTACACAGATACAAAGGTCGTTTATTACATTCATTCCAGAGATAAAACATAGTCTTTTACAACTCAGGGCCAAAGGCCTAATACAAGAGTTTATGGAATAAGTAAATAAACATAAGTCCTCATCTTCATGTGCCACATGCAAGCATGTTGAGTGTAGACTCATGACTCCTACTCATCATCGGAGTAACCTGCAACATCACAAGTTACAGCCACAGTGGGTCAATACTTTGGAATAGTATTGGCAAGTGATACCTTAGTAAATTTTAAGTGGACTATAATACTATATGCATTTTGGCTAAGTGTAGCTTGGCTTGCTTTGCTCAAAATAGGTTTTTCCTATTAGTTGAAATCACTAAGTTTTTCTTTGTCAAAAACTTCCCAAGTAACCACCAATAGACATTGGGGTCCTTCACCCTTGTTCACCCACAAGTTTTAACTTAGAAGTTGGAGTGATGAGATTCTTGTAGCTTTCATGTCTTGATGCTCAGGTTGTCCATTGCCATGGACTTGGCTAAGTACTTAGATTTTCCATCTGCAGAGGTTGTGCACTTTCCCCACCAGACTTGGTTTCCCAATACAGGACCTTTCAGAAGCCTTTCCTTAGTCAAATGGACGCGTTCCAACCTATCATTCCCACTACCACCAACTATCCAAGTGACTAAGTTCTAGCAACCTATATGATCATGGCAGAGCCCATATTGCCAAGTGGTTGCACTGTAAGCTTTCTCAACACTTGGCCTCCAAATCCCTTTGTGCCTGGGTGGCATACCACAAGTGAGATACACAAGCCAAAACCATGGCCTTGTGTAACCACTCAACCAAAAACCACCATTCAAGTCCCATTCCACCCAGGAAGTTCATTGACTTAGTTGTTTTATTAAGAAAAGCATGACTCCCAAAGGACTTAGAATTATTTCACCATAGCATATACATACTTTACCAACCCTTGTTTTCTACTAGCTAGGCTAGGCATGGCATAGTAACTTAACTTAGGAAAATTCCCTAGCAATTCTACAATTCTACACTACATAGGATTTCCCAACATAGCATTTGGCAAAGTAGCTTGCAAGACTTAGCAAAAATAATTCTAATGCTTATTCAAAATAAAGGGTGGAAATATCATGAAGTATCACTTGCCTTGGTAATGGGGAGAGTAGCACTCTTCACAATCACAGTCACTAGCAAAATCTACACATAAAATTTGTAGCACACAATTACACACAATTTATATACAACCAAAATTATGTATGCATGCATGCAAGAAAGTGCTAAATGATGATTTGTGAAAACCCATCAAGCAAGTACAAGATACAGAAACATAACTAAGTCAAAGAGTTTGCTAACTAAATTTATTTAGCCCTAAAACAATTTGCTAAACAAAATCTATACTCAAAATGGACCTAAACATGTTTCTTCATACAAAGTCATTTTAACAGATACTATTTGTTAAACACAATGCAGATTCAGAAAGGCCTTGATTCACTGATTCCAACGGTATGAAATTTGCAAAAATCTAACATGGAAATCTCAAGTTATAGCCATTTGAAATTTGGATCAAAATCTGGTTTGAATTCTGTTTTTAAATCTAACCCTAGCCACGCGTCGCGATATTACTGGCGCGTACCGATTCGCACCGGATCACCCTTCTGTGCTGTTGGATTTAACTAACGCTGCATGGCTCAGATCTGTCCATACCCCTTCGTTAAGTGAACTATTTCTACGCGTAGGATCCAGATCTGACGGCTAAAAATCTCCTAACCAGAAACGAGCGGCGGCGACAGGCGGCGGCGCGTCTGACTGCGGCGGTGCTAGCGCTCTAGGTCGCCCGGGGAAGCAAGGAGGTGCTTACCAGGACCGCAGTGGCGTGCTGAAGCTCGAGGTGGCTTTGGTTCGTCGAGGGGCGCGCGGACACGGCGAGGATTTCTCGTCGGAGTAGAGGCAGACGTCGGGCACGGTCAGTCGTCGACGTTGGCGAGGTTCCTCGTCGTGCTAAGCCAAGATAAGGGTACCGTTAGATGCGCACATCGATGTAGATTCTAGGTGTACAAGTCAGAGGGCAAGGGGCGGTGGCTACTTACGGAGGGAAGTCGCCGGAGTTCGTGCAGAGAACGGTGGCGGCCGGTCGTCGACGTTGCTGGAGCTACGGGTCATGCGAGGTCAAAAGGAAAGTGTCAGTAGGGGCGCAAGGTCTCGCTGATCTTGATAGCATGAACGAGAGACAGAGGGGAGCACGGAACTCACCGGAATTCGCCGGCGCAGTCGTCGGAACAGCGGCGGCGTCGTGCGAGTTGTGGGCAGCCTGGTGGCGTGGAGGCGAAATTGTTTGGGGGGAAATGGTCGCGAGGATGGGGGGATCTTATAGCCCGAGGCTCGACAAGAAACGCTTGCTGCATCAATGCCAATTAAGCTCGCGAAATCAGTGCAGCAACGGGCAGCGGCGGAGGTCGTGCGCGGAATCAGGGGAAGACGAAGCTGACGTGGATGTGGCCGCCAACAGCGTGAAATAAGCGAGAGGGGTGTGGGTCTGGCTATCAGCGGCTGAGTGGGTGTGCTCGTGCGTGCGGAAGGAAAAGAAATGCCCCGGGTGGGCTAGTTGGGCCTGTTCCGTTCTTTGGGCTAGATTGGTGGCGCTGGCCTTTTCATTTGTTTGCTTGTTTTCTTTTTCTGATTCGATTTTGAATAGATTTTCAAATGACTTCAAGTTCAATTTGAATTCAAATATTCCTGGGATTTTTGCGATGTAGCGTAGTCTCAAATATAGGCATAAGATCATGTGGTTGCTTTGCAAAGGCTTGGTCAAGCTTGGAGATCAAAAATATCAGAGACTTGGCACTTGGTTTGCAAAATTTGAAAAATGGTTTTTGAACCTATTTCCAATTTGAAAACTTGGTTTAAATTCTACACTCAAACCTATCTTCATAGAAGGCAACAAACTTGGTTCATAAACAATCAAACCTTCACATGGGGATAGCTTATTTGATTTAAATCTGTTCACATAAAATCATAGCACTAAGTGCTTCTGTTTTTCTGAAATGAGTTTGAAATTTGATCTCAAATCTATATGCATGCATGAATGATATGCAAACTTTGAAATTATGATTTTTGGGATGTTACAGCCTGGGCCGCTAGCCTAAGCCATGCCTAATCATGGTGGAAACTTGCAACATCACCATAGTGAGCAATCTATGAAGCATTCTTCTTATAAAAAAGAGATAGAGATTGAGAAAAAGAAAAAAAAGATGAGAAAAGAGGAAAGAGAGAAAAAAGAACCATTTCCCATGGTAAATAAGAAGATTGCTGAGATGCTTATTGTTTGCTTGCCTTGTCATTTTGATTATGGGATAGCTCCTGTATCATGTGAAAGGGGTACCTCATTGGCGGTTCTCTATGATACACATGTACTTAATATGACAAGAACTTACCGGTAACTAAACTTGAGTAGCATGAGGAGCGGCCCTCGTATTCAAGGGACATGAGATTGCCAACTTATACTTTGTCAAGCATATACTCCATATTTTTTCACTTTAACCTTAATCACTTCAAGATGCTTATGATAGGGGCAATGAGATCTGAAAGCTAACAAGTACCATAATTTTTGGAAGCTCTTTATCAGACTTGAAATCCCTTCTTCCCTTTTATGAAGGGCCTTTCTTCCACCATTATAGAGTCTCCACCTTCTATCCTTAGGCACCAATTAAGAGAGCATAGTCGCCATTCTCAGTTCTATGTGCATTGTCCCAAAACTTATTGATTGATTCATATTGTTGATATTACTTGCCCATGAACTATTTGTATCTAGTCACTCTTATGAACTTTGAAGGTGTCCTATGCATTTATTTGCTACTCCACGAGGGACAAGCTGAATGCCACTATGCTATGTTTTCTTTATATGAAATAAACAAACGTATTTCAATGCATAGTTATTCATGATCTTTCTTTGTAACCTTTCATGTTGCATGCATAGTTACGTTGCCTTATTGTTAGAACAACATCTTTCATGCTCATGTCTAGAGTACTTTGATCCCAGCTTTCAATGCTTGCAAATGGTTTGATCTTGATTTTGATGGTGCATGTAACCTCAAAAATTATTATTTTTATCACTTACATACTCGAGGACAAGCATGAGTTAAGCTTGGGGATGCTTGATATGTTGTATACATATCTATAATTTTTTATGTTCCATGCTTGTTAAGTATCTACTTTGCTTTTCTTTGTCTACACTTTGAGGTATTTTTATATGTTTTCTGGGACTAACCTATTAACAAGATGCCACAGTGCCAGTTGTCTGTTTTCTTCTGTTTTTGGTTCCAGAAAAGGCAGAAAATCAATATTCTCAGAATTGGACGGGGCAAAAGCCAAAGTCAATATACCATGGGGAACACGGAGCTAGAAGACAAGACAGAGGAGGGCCTCGAGGAGGCCATGCCCCCTGGCCACGTGGCCTGGCATGGCCCGCGCTGGGGGGTGTAGCCGCCTCGGGCACCCCCTTTGCCTTCCTCTTCGCCTATAAGAAGCCCCCGATACCTAAACCCTAAGGACCCGATCAATCTTCCACGAAACAGTCCGTAGCCGCCGCCACCATCGTCCCTAGATCGGGGGATCTGAAGCTCTTCCGGCACCCTGCCAGAGGGGAAATATCATCCCGGAGGCCTTCTTCATCACCATTCCAGCCTCCGGTATGATGCGTGAGTAGTTCCACCTTGGACTACGGGTCCATGTAGTAGCTAGATGGTTGTTTATCCTCCTTTGTGCTACCATGTTTAGATCTTGTGAGCTTCGTTCATGATCAAGATCATCTATTTGTAATCATGCATGTTGTGTTTGCGGGGATCCGATGGATATTGAAATTACTATGTCAAATTGGTAATGATTCTATCTTATTGATTCTATCATGTCTGTGTTGTTTGTGATCTTGCATGCTCTCTGTTTCTAGTAGCTATCTTGGCCAAGTAGATGCTAGGGACTCCAAGAGGGAGTATTTATGCTCGATAGTGGGTCCATGCCTCTATTTAAGCTGGGTAAGTGACATAAATCTCTAAGGTTGTAGATGTGTTGTTGCTACTAGGGAGAAAACAACGATCTCTTGTTCATGGAACAAGTGGATTGTTTACCTTACACACTTTGCTTAAAGCAGTTATCCGTTTCTTGCAACTTAATACTAGAGGGGGTTCAGATGATAACCTGAAGGTGGATTTCTAGTCATAGATGCAGTTGGATGGCGGTCTATGTATCTTGTTGTATTTCCCAATAAAAACTCATAGGATCATGAATGTCTAGTATTGCATTGTTATGCCTTGCTCTGTACTGTCAATTGCCCCGCTGTAATTTGTTTACCCAGCATGTTATGTTGTTTATCTTAAAGAGAACACCTCTAGTGAACTATGGACCCCGGTCCAATCTTTACCATTGATACATATTCCACTGTTCCTCTTTACTTTCTGAAAACCACCATTACCTTCCACACCATATAGTTAATCCTTTGTTTTCAGCAAACTGGTGGGATTGACAACCTCACTGTTCGTTGGGGCAAAGTCTTGAGTTTGTGTTGTGCAGGTTTCCAAGTTGCTAGCAACACATTTGAGTTGTTTCCTTCCTCCTACTAGTTCGATAACCTTGGTTTCTTACTGAGGGAAAACTTGCTCCTGTGCTCATCATACCTTCCTCTTGGGGTCTCCCAACGAAGCTCTATAGTGATCTGAGGGCATCACAGAGTTACTGAATCTATCTAGTTCATCCTTAGCTAAGTTCTTGCTATTATTTCCACCTTGGCATCGTTCTGCTATCCTGTAGTACCTGTTTGAACTCATCTTACTAGTTCAATAATAATTTTGTTATTGCTATCTGGATCTTTAAAAGATGCAACACTGACTATTTGTTTTTTTGCATAGATCTCAAAAGGTAACACTAAACATGTTGGTTTGCACAGTCTCTTCTACAGGTTCACAAGAACGATGTCATCGTTTCCTTATCCGGTGCTAGTTCATCCTAAGCAACCACATAACTATCATCTACTGTGTAGTTCATTCATGGTTTGCATTCCTGCTCTGCAAGTTCTGGCATGATGTCATTATAATTTCTATCTCGTTCATTCTTAGCTACTCCTACAAAAGTAACTGCATGCCCATTGTGTAGATCACCGCAAATTCTGAGTCATCCAACGTCTCTTGCATTCCAAGATATACTACTGCTTCCATATATATATATATTTGTTGAAATGACCTGGGTAGTTTATATTTGCTGAAATTCTAGGAAACACTCTGTTCGATTGCTCAATTCATTTGTAGGCACACTTGTGTAATGCTTGTTTGTCCTGTTCTATAGGTTCACAAGCAATGCCATTATATTTCATATCTAATGGTTCCTCCTAAGCAACGACATAGCTATCCTCTACTGTATATATAGTTCATTCTTAGTTTGCATTCTTACTCTACAAGTTCTCTTACGATTCCTTTATAATTTCTATGAGGTTCCTAGCTACGACAATAACTGCATGCCCATTGTGTAGCTCATCGCAAATTCTGGGTCACCCAACATCTCTTGCATTCCAGGATAAACGACTTCTTTCATATATATATATATTTGTTGAAATGACCTGGTCAGCTTATATTTGCTGAAATTCTAAGAAACACTTTGATTGATTGCTCATTTCATTATAGTCACACTTGTCTAATGCTTGCTTGTCCTCCTATACAGGTTCTCAAGAGACGCCATTATATTTCTAATCTGTTGCTGGTTCATCCCAAGAAACGATATAACTATCCTCTACCGTGTAGTTCATTCGTGGTTTGTGTTCCGGCTTTGCAAATTCTCGCATGGTGTCATTATAATTTATGTCTCTTTCATTCTTATCTACAAAAGTAACTGCATGCCCATTATGTAGCTCACCGCGAATTCTGAGTCACCCAATATATCTTGCATTCCACGATATATAACTACGTCCATATATATTTGTTGAAATGACCTGGCTTGTTTATATTTGCTGAAATTCTAGGAAACACTCTATTCGATTGCTCAATTCATTTATAGGCACACTTGTGTAATTCTTGCTTGTCCTGTTCTATAGGTTCACAAGTAATGCCATTATATTTCATATCTAATGGTTCCTTCTAAACAACGACATAGCTATCCTCTACTGCATATATAGTTTATTTGTGGTTTGCATTCTTTCTCTACAAGTTCTCTTATGATGCCATTATAATTTCTGTTCGGTTCCTAGCTACGATAGTAAATGCATGCCTATTGTGTAGCTCACCACAAATTATGGGTCATCCAACGTCTCTTGCATTACAGAATAAACGACTACTTCCATATATATTTGTTGAAATAATCTAGCTAGTTTATATTTTCTGAAATTCTAAGAAATACTTTGATTGATTGCTCATTTCATTGTAGGCACAATTGTCTAATGCTTGTTTGTCCTCTTCTACAGGTTCGCCAGAGACTCCATTATATTTCTAATCTGGTGATGGTTCATCCTTAAGCAATGGCATAACTATCCTCTACTATATAGTTCATTCGTGGTTTGCGTTCCTGCTCTGCAAGTTCTGGTATGATGCCATTATAATTTTTATCTGGTACATTCTTAGGTACGACAGTAACTGCATGACATTATGTATATCACTGCAAATTCTGAGTGAACCAACGTCTATTGCTTTCCAGGATATATACATGCTTCCATATATATTTGTTGAAATAACCTGGCTAGTTTATATTTTCTGAAATTCTAAGAAACACTTTGTTTGACTGCTCATTTCATTGTAGGACATTTGTCTAATGCTTGTCTGTCTTGTTCTACATGTTCACAAGCGACGCCATTATATTTGGTATCTGGTTCTGGTCCGTCCTAAGCAACGACCTAACTATCCTCTATTGTATAGTTCATTTGTGATTTGCATTTCTGCTCTACAAGTTCTCGCATGATGTCGTTATAATTTCCGTCTTGTTCATTCTTAGATATGATAGTAACTGCATGCCATTTTCTGGTTTATTCTTCTGGTATATTCTTGTATATATATTTGTTGAAATGACCTGGCTAATTTATATTTGCTGAAATTCTAAGACACACACATTGTTATATTTCTCATTTCATGGTAGGCGCACTTGTTTAATGCTTGCTTGTCCTGTTTGTTTGACGTCATGGTCAATATATTTGAACCATTGACCAGTAGTAAACTCCAGTTCATAGCTCATGTCGTATCCGTTAAATGAGTAGTTTGCCTTGTTTGATGTATTAACCTGTTATTACTTAGTTTTAGACTGCAATTATTGCTATCGCCACCCAAGAGGGGGATGCAAGATCATGTCTCAAGTTTGTTTTCCAATGTAGATGTCACACTCAAAAGGGAGATGCAGGTGATGGAGAAAGCAAAATTGAGGACTGCTATCAACTGGATTGTCAACTGAAATGCCGATTTTTCTTTCCCTTGAGTTGATAATACGTAATAATTTTAAGAATTTGCATTTGATGTAATATTTAGACTAATTGCATAGGCCGTGTATGAATTTAGTTGATGTCGTCCACACATAGCGGTAGGCGATACCGTACCTGTGCTAGCCAGATTGATTAGGATACAGTATCGTGCTCTGTATTTGCCCGTCTTCTATTAGGCTGATGATGAACAGTAAAAATACTCACAAGTTGTACACCTTTTATGGTATCGAAATGAGATCTAGAAAAGTAGAAACTGTAAAAGACCGTAAAAGTAACGGCATAGGCGATCTTAGTAATAGTAACGGTACGTAATAGCGGCATGCCGTAACAGTGGCAATGCCAAAACAGTAACATACCAAAATAATAATATGACGAAATAGTAATAGCTCTAAATAGTAACATGCCGAAACAGTATCAGGCCGAAATAGTAACATGCCAAAACAGTAACATGACAAAATAGTAATATGCCGAAATAGTAACTCTCGAAACAATAAGGGGCCAGAAAAGTAAAGGGCCAGAACCTTAAATGGCCAAAATAGTAACGGGCCAGAATAGTCGTAGGCCTGGCCAGGAAAAGGCTAGGATCGTAGCAGGCCAGAACAGTAACATGCCGAGTTTGCACCAGGCCGAAATAGTAACAGGCTAAGGAACTTATCAGGTTAAAAAATTAATGGGCCAGAACATGGGCGGTCATTTACGGGCCTGAATAGTAATGGGCCCAAAGTATATGTGCCCGTTTCAAATAGTGTGAGCTATACAGTAATGAGCCAGAAGGTTATGGGTCAAAGCGGGCTGGCCAAGGGCCCATTTCGAATAGTATAGGGCAGAACACTAACGGGTCCGGATATTTATGGACTGCGCAAACGGGCCAATTTCAAACAGTGTATGTGGAAACAGTAATAGGCCAGAAAGTTTACGGGCCGCCTACGTCTTCACCAGTGGGCCCACTTGTAACTGTGCATGATGAAATAGCAATGGGCCATGATCATGTTCGGCTTTCTTAATGGGCTGACCCACTTAATAATTACCAGGCCTTGGCTGGGCCTGGCTTCTACCACGATTTCATTGAAAGTTAACGGTGTTAACTGGCTATTAACGGTGCTTGCCATGTGGCAGTTTTCATGACGTCAGCAGTCAAGGCGGCTGGCGAACAGATCTACTACGAAATGAGTTTTTGTGGCTAAAGGGTTCGACCCGCCACAGTCGAAAAAAACATGGTAGAATCATTTGTGACGGGGCTTCTACCACGATGGTCATCCGTCATAGAAGGCTCTTCAACCACGAAAAATATACCTTCAACCACAAAAATCGCCCGTTGTAAAAGGACATTTTATTGTAGTGAATCTTGCATTTCATGGTACTAATTCCAAATTGTATGAAGATAACAACGGTAATTTTGGTTGAAATGTTGGCCGAATTTGACCCGGTTATTCAAGAGCATGTTCGATGCATAACATATGATGAAACTCATACTCATTACCTTGGTCATGGCATCCAAAATGATTTAATACAGTTGCTTGCCTCTGCGATTAAATCAAATATCATTAAAAAAATAAGCAAAATATTTTTCGATGATACTTGATTGTACCCATGAGCAAGTCACCAAGAGCAAATGAATTTGATTATCAGTTATGTTGATGTATCTTCAAGTTCTGTTTGCGTTGTTGAATATTTTTTAGGATTTTTAAATGTAAAATATACCACTCGGAAAAGACTTTTTGATGTTTTGCTTAATGAACTAAAGCAACTTGATATGGACATAGATAATGTGAGAGAGAACAGCTATGACAATGGGTCAAACATGAAATGTAAGAATCAAGGTGTTTAAAATAGGCTTTAGATATTAATCCTAGAGCTTTTTATACAACATGTGGAGCTCATAGTCTTAATCTAACTCTCTGTGATATTACCAAGTCTTGTGGTAAAGCTAAGGATTTTTTTTGAATCATACAAACTTATACACAATATTTGCAAAATCAACTAAGAGATGGAAGATTTTAAAAGATAATATAGAAGGCTTAACTCTTAAAGTGCCATCTACTCGTTGGAAGAGTCGTATAGATAGTGTCAAAGCTATCATGTTTAAGATTTTGGATATATGAGAGGCTCTACTCGAAGTAGCCAATACTGATACAGATGACATAACCAATAGTGAAGCTAAATATTTAGCAAGTAATGATCTTGGTGATTTCAAGTTTGTAGTATCCATAATAATTTGGTATGAAATATTGGCTGCGATAAACTTTGTTAGCAAGAGTTTACAATCAAAATATATGATCATTGATGTTGTTGCTGAAAAAGTGAAGGGGTTGATTATCGTTTTCAAAGGTTATAGAGAAACTGGTTTTACAAGTGCAATGGAAATAGAAAAAGAAATTGCACTTGAACTTGATATAGATACAACATTTCTGAAAAAGCGTGAAATTAATAGAAAAAACAATTTGATGAGAACCATAATGATGTGTCGATTGCTTCACAATCTGCATATGATTCGATCAAGATAAAGTATTTTTTACTTGTTGTTGATCAAGCTATTGCTTCACTTACTATGAGGTTTGAGCAATATAAATTATGTAACAAAGGGATTTCTATTTTCATGCCCTTGGTTTCTTAGTTGTACTCACTTTTTCCCAGCCGCTTAACTTTTTCTCACTTTTCACCATCTCCTTCTACGAAACTCTCATATGGTCTGAAACTCGCTATCCATCAACCTTGCCATTACATGCTGATAAGTGGGGCCGTGTTCAGCCGGGTCCCATAGTGGACCCTCGCCGTTACATGCTGACAAGTGGGACCATGGTCTGTCGGGTCCTGTAGTGGACTCTTATCATTACATGCTGACAAGTGGGTCCGCGTTAAGTTGGTTCCCATAATGGAACCTCTCTCCACTTATCCAGATCAGCATGGGACTCACAGCTTATCCACGTGAGCGTCGGACCGACACCTTATCCAGGTTGACGTTGCAAGATGGGACCCCGAGCCAGCCCCGTGCCAGTGCTGTTGCCTCCCTTTCTTCTTCTTCTTCTCCGGTGACGGTGGCCCTTTATCGAGCTTCACTTTGGCCTCATGTTCGTCTTGGCCATAGTATAGTGTCGTCCCGTTGACCTGTATGACGGATCACAATGGCAACCATGCACAGGGAAGGTTAGAATCTCGCACCAAAATGTTCTGATTAGATGGGGCGCTTGCTGTGGAAAATGCAGTGTGGCGCCCCGCAAAAACCACTACTAGAAAATCGCGTTGTTTTTGTGCATTGCATCATCATGACTGCATGCTCATGTCATCATCCTTGCATTTGAGCATCGTCATCATCTTGCATGGTTTGTTTAAAAACTATTTTCGAAAAATCTGTTTTTGTTTTCTAAACGCCCCGTCTTTATTCAAACACAAAACCTGGGTCTCCGGAATATTTTGTTTTGTCTACCCACGGTTTGCAATAGCCTCGTTTTAAATAAATAAAATATTTAAATTATTTTTTTAGGAAACAGCCAGCCAGGCCGAAAGCCCAGACGGCCACCTCCAGATAAAAATCCTACCTACCCAGAATCTACCCTAACCTTTTCTACCAAAAAACCTACCCTATTTTCCTACCCAGCCCCCTCCACCTCACTCCCTCCACTTCCATGCCGCCACATCAGCCTCCTGGCCCCACCTCCTCTTCACACCCTCACGCACCCACCCCGGCCCCGCTCCTGGCCCACCCCGCACGCGACCAGCCCGGGAGCCCCGCCCGCTCCTCGCCCTTGCCTTGCTCCCTGCCAGGCCGACCCCACCCATGACCCCGCTCCCCACCACCCGTCTCGCTCGCGATCCCCTCCTTCCTCTTTCCCCTCTGCTCCCTCTCGCTCTGATCCCCGTCGCCAGGGCCGCAGCGCCGCCTCTGGCCTTCCTCTCTCCTCTGGCCGCCCTCGCTCACCACCGCCCGTCGCCGCCAGGGGCACCTATCCGCTGCTAATCTCCGTCGACCTCTGCGACCACCTCTGGCCGCGCCCACCCGCTCGCCGTCGGCCACGCCCGTCCTTCCCCGCCTCCTTTCCGACGGAGCCGACGCCCCCAACCTCGCGGGCCCTCCCTCGACCCAAGCCCCGTCGCCAGGAGCCCGTCGCCTCCATCGATCCTCGAGGCCCATCGCCGCCATGCCTTCTCCGAGCGCCTTCCGCGAGCAGCGCCATCCCGACCCCTCTCTCGCGCTTTGCCTCTCCGTTCGTCGAGTCCTCCCGTCGCCCTCCTTCTCGGCAAGGGCGCTCTTCCTCCCTCTGCACCCGCGACCCTCGCCTCTCTGAAGCTCCACAGGCCCGGCCTCTTCTACCGCCCTCATCCGCCGCTGCGCTACCGCCCTGCAGCCGCCCTTCCTCGTCCCGGACCACAGCAGCTGGCCGACCGTCACAGAGCCCGCTGCTGGAGCGCGTCTCCTGTGCCACCCCTTTCCCCTTCTCGGCCTCGCGCACGAGCCTGCCTTGAGTCAGGGCCGTCGACCTCGAGCGCTGCCTCTCCAAGAGCATCACAGATCTCCTCCTACTGACAAGTTTGCGAGCCCTTTTCCCAACTTCAGTGGCTATGTTGAGTTGTATCTGAGTACGTGTTTTGGAGATACAGAGTTGTGATGGATGCCGTGGTGTCATTCTTGTGTGAAGAAGTTGAGTATGTTGATCGAGGTCGCCCGACAACCGAAGCCGCGGAACCCCGAGACCTCCGTCATGGAACGCGGGATCTGCTACATGGACTCGAAGGCCCTGGTTCCGAAACGCGAAGACCGATCCCCGGAGACCGATCTATCGAAACGCCAAGTGCTCCTTCCTGGAATCCGAGGACCGATCTCGTCGAACCCGAAGACCCGTTCTCGGACGCCGAAACCCCGAAGACCGATCCCGAACCCTCGGCGGACCCCAAGATCATCAATACCAATGTGTGACCGCTTCTTCCAAGACCCCTATTTTATAAATGATATATCTTTGTTGCATATTAAATTGTTCATATTGCACACATATCATGTGGTTTGGGGGCCTTATGCCGATTCACCTCATAATTAAATATGGGGCCATATGCGGGCGAATCTAGCCTAATATTGGCCTCATTTAAATTTGTGCATCGAACCGGTGATATAATTTTGTCTTGTTAAGACAACATTTTAATTGCGGGATATCTAGACAACATGAACTTGATAATTGTCGGGACCCCGGTTCCGTTTAATATTGCCTAATTGCACCGCATATTTGCCATGCCATGCATCATACATGCATCATGCCCGATCTTCTGCCGTAGTATTAAATAGTGCATTCGGTGTTTTCTTCTAGTGCTTTGCTTCTTCACGGATTAGGCCGATGAGTTGATGCGAGTGTCGACCCGATCTTCGGATGAACCTTCGGCAATGTTTTCAGGTGAGCACCTCCCCCTTTCTACCTATCTTACTTTTATAGTATTTATTCCCTCCTGTTGATCTATTGCTATCTGTGTTGCGATGCTCTAGTTTTCGTGCCCGTGATATCCCTTGCAGCCTTATATTGCCTTGGACACATCCTATTACATGTTGATTGGTAGATAGTTGGACTTGCGCGTCGTAGTCGCTTGCTCGAGTGCTGTTGCGTGTCGTCAAGTACCATAGTTGCTGGAATAATGCCGCATGTTTAATGTTGGAGATGATCATGGCTTTAATTACTGTTTAATAACTAAAATTGAAGTAGGTAAATAATGCAGAGGCACCGGTGGGTAATAGACAATATTTGGATTTTAACCGCTCACTGGTGTCCCGTAGGACCCCGAGTTCTTGACACCTGTTCCGAGATCGAGCGCGCTAACCACAGGCGGGGTGTGTGGGCACCCCTATCGATTAGTACCTGATTTCAAAGTATTGTACTGGGGGCCACAAAGTAGTTTGGAGCTTTATTACTATCCTGTACTTATGCCATGCTTTACTGCTTTATTTAAGATTGTGCGTGGAGCACCTGTACTGTTTAGGATTGCAGAGTGTTTTCGCGGTATCGACAAGCCCAGTCACACTTTCGGGTTCCCGTCGTTACATACCACCGACGCAAACCACAGGTCCGTTCGAAGCCGCCAACTTCGTTGCGGGTAGCTTAGTGGGGTGGCCCCCATGTACTTGCTTTGGGTCTGGGAAACGTCATGACTTAGGCCCCGCCGACATACCGATGGGTGTATGTTAACTGATCTGGCAAAAAGGGTCGAAGTACGTGTGGATACTTTGGTGCACCCCTGCAGGGTTAAATCTTTTCGAGAAGCCGTGTCCGCGGTTATGGACGACTTGGAGCACAGTTCTCGATCATAGACAACTATAACTAAAGTTTACTGTTATAATTTGACTTGTATCCGATAAGACTAGTAATCAACTCCACTACAACGGAATGGCTAAATAAAAGTACCAACAACTGCTGGGTTTGGGATATCTCATGCTAATCGTATCTGACTAGTAAGTGTTGCAACTACAATGGAATGGTTAACTAAAAGTGCCCACTGCTTATTATATCAGGATGACTATCTATATCTGACTAGTAATTGCCGCAACTATAACGGAATGAATAAAATTGCCAACTGTGTGAGTTCCTCGGTTGACTTCCTCGTTTGGTCTCGAGGGGGAAATACCAGGATGGGTATGTTTGGTGGTAGTATCAGGTTGATTCCGAATAGGTCTTTCTTACCCCTCTCTGATAGCCGCTAATTGTTTCGAGTCTCTATAGGTTGTTTAGTGCATGCCGCGCTGCCGCTTCAGTCCACCATACCTATGTAGGCGAGGACCGCCGAATTCTAGCCTCGCCATGTACTGGCCTCAGTACTGACGCTCCTCTTTTTCCTTTGCCCTTTGTCGACACCCCTTTTGTTTAGCAGGTTTGAGCTCGACGCCGTTAGCAGGGTTACCCTTCCGGCTTGGCCTGGGCAGGGTTATGGACGCCATTGGTTATTCTTCAGGGCTCTTAGCCCAATTTGCATCTTGTCCGTACTCGGACGTTGTATCAATTTCAAGGTGATTTGGATCCTTGTACTGTAAATCTGTATTCTTGACTCTTTGAGTCGCTGATGTATATATATGTTTTGTGGGTTCCATCGAGGACTATTATGTAATGATATTACTTCGTTTTCCACCCACACGCAAGTGCCTGGTGGGCACCTTTGAATCGTTTCTATGCGGGTTTGGCGGGAAGCGCTGAAACTTGCATAGGGCCGATTCTGAGGGTGTTACATGCAGCCGGCGAGCCGTTCCAATGAATTAATTGGTTTATCGAGTTAATGTCTCGGCTGCAATGAAGTGAATCTATGAGGTGAAAGTCAAACTTTGAGATTTAGGAAGATGGATTTATAAGAAATAAGAAAATGACACAACTCTTGAACACTTTCAAATTAAAAAAATTATACAACTCTTAATGTAAAAGAGTGTTTATAATTGACACAACCCTTGAATACTTTCAAATTAAAAAATTGTACAACTCTTAATGTAAAAGAGTGTTTATAATTGACACAAGTCTTGAACACTTTCAAATTAAAAAAATTATACAACTCTTAATGTAAATGAAGGGAATATGCCCGAGAGGCAATAATAAAGTGGTTATTATCGTATTCCTTGTTTATGATAAATGTTTATTTTACATGCTATAATTGTATTAATACGGAAACATTAATACATGTGTGTTTAATAAACAAAAGGAAGTTCCTAGTTATGCCTCTCTTATAAACTAGCTCGTTGATTAACAAGATGATCAAAGTTTCCTGATCATGGACATTGGATGTTGTTAATAACGAGGTCACAACATTAGTGTAATGGTGTGATGAACATTCATCCGAAGTATAGCATTACGATCAAAGTCATTGATTTTATATTGCTATAACAACTTACGAAGTGATCCTAATCCTTAGACCATGAGATCATGTCAATCACTAACACCGGAAGAGTTTCTTGATAACATCAAACGTCACACCGTAACAGGGTGATTATAAAGATGGGTTCAGAACTACTAAAGTGTTATGTTGAGGCCCATGGATCAA
This sequence comes from Avena insularis, assembly GCA_023614405.1. Taxonomy (NCBI): domain Eukaryota; kingdom Viridiplantae; phylum Streptophyta; class Magnoliopsida; order Poales; family Poaceae; genus Avena; species Avena insularis. The sequence continues at coordinate 13,095,576 of CM042689.1, read as the reverse complement.
GAGTGGAATTTGTTCATCCCGATGACGGATAGATATGCTCTGGGCCCTCTCGGTGATATCACATTGATTAGCTTGCAAGCAAGTGATTTGATCACTAGAATGTTATATCACGGGAACGAGAAAAGAGTGCATGTCGATGAGATCAAACTAGGTATGGAGATACCGATGATCGAATCTCGGACATGTAATATATCGTGAAACAAAGGGATTAAGATACTAGCGTAAAAGGTTAACGATCACAAGAAAGTCATCATTGAATGTGTGGGAGTCGGATGGGTCTCGGATCCGCTTCTGATTATTGATCCGAGAGGGGTCTCGATCATGTCCGCATTATTCGCGAACCGTAGGGTGACACACTTAAGAGACACCAACATCCAATTGGAGCAAAAGTTTCATGCCGAAAGAATGAACAAGCGCAGGAATTTATTTCACTATACACCGAAACAGGTTTTCGGGTGAAATTGCATAAAGTGGTTATGCATGTGAAATAGAATTCTAGCAAGGGGTTATTTGTGAATGTTTGTCATTAAAGTAATTGACAAAATTCTGAATAAAATAAAAGAGTTTTATTTAATGAGAGTTTGCATTAAATTTGGTGGAAATTTAATGGGAATTTGAGTGGATTTTTGAGTGGAGAAAATTGATGGGCCATTTTGTGAGTGGAGTGTCCACCCACATGAATGAGGGAGAGGTGGGGGCACCCTCCATGGCCGTGACCATGCCCCCTTGGGCTTCCCCCCTCCCCTATATAAGGAGCCCCTCTCCTCACTTCTCACTCACACCTCCTCGTGAAGGATCTCTCTCCCCCTCTAGAATTTATCCCCCATGGTCTCGGACTAGCGAGATACATGTTCCCGGTGGCTATTCGGCAAGAAAGAGTTGTTCTTCCGCTGCATCGCTGGAGCGAGGAGGCGGAGGTTGCTCGGTGCCTCGAACGTGTGTGCGAGCACGGATGCGCTGCTGTTTTGCGGCGCTAGGACTTCCTCTCGATCTTGAGATAGGAAAGAGATCGTCTACATCAACCACGAGTTTGGACTCGTTAAGCTTTGTCGGTCTTCAAGGGTATGTTCTCTAAGGATATACATCCGCCTGTTGTTTGTATCTAGTAGATAGATCTTGGTACATAGTTGTTCCCATCGTAGGAATTTTTTTGTTTTCTATGCTGCGAACCCTACAGTGGTATCAGAGCCGGATCTATGCGTAGATACTTTGCACGGGTAGTACACATATGAGTATGTGGGCGATGATGATCATTTTATTGCTTCTTAGTTGTACTTTGGATATTGGTGGCATAGTGGGATGAAGCGGCCCGGACAAACTTTACATGTCCTCGCACATGAGACCTGTTCCACGCTTGACATGCAACTAGTTTTGCATAAGTGGCTAGCGGGTGTTTGTCTCTCCTACTATAGTCAATATCTAATTTTCAACGAGTTGTCAACAATTTGGTTATCCTCGTTGTGGTTCATGTTCGTAGGTAAGAACGGTTCTATCTTCGAAAGCCCTAAGCCACGTAAAACTTGCAATAGATAAATTAGAGGCGTCTAGTTTAGATTGTTCCTGGGCTAGTGTTATGATATGGTGATGTTGTAAGTAGAAGTATGAGATGATACTCTTACAACACACACAACGTGTAAGTTCCATAGACCTTGGCCTTACACATAAAGGTATTATAGTGATCATACCACGGTGCACATGATGGAGATCATATACGGGAACCATATCATTTCACTTACAAACATGTGATATTTGATTGCATCTTATATTGCTTGTTTGGCATTTTATTAGCATAATAAGATGATGCCACATTTAGATATCAAGATAAAAATGTGTTCTTCCTTAAGTATGCATCGACAATGTTTCGTCGCTTCAAGACATCACGTGATGATCGGGTGTACTTGAATCCACGAGCATATCTCGGGTGTAAGACAGTTACACACGCGAATACTAAGGTTCTTACTTGGCGAGCCTAGCATGTACAGACATGGCCTCGGAACACGGACCGAAAGGTTAAGCATGAGTCATATGTTTTTCATATGATGACCATATGGATGCTCGCCTTTGAACCTATACCGATTCACATGATGATCGGACTTGGTGTAGTGGATTTGGTTCATGTAATCACCAAAAATACACGAGGGATGTCATTTTTGAGTGGGAGTTCATTTCTAATTTAGATTAGTAGAACTCAATTTATCATAAATTAAATCAAAGTGAATTTGAATAATTTGTTGTAGTCATTGGCATTCGTTCACCACCTTATGCATAGTTGTAATTGAGATAATAGAACTATACAATTCTGGATATTTACTTTACGAACTGGTATCGTATTGTGTTGAGTGTCAATCTAAAGTTTAAAGTCCTATTGCAAACTTTCAGCAAACTCTATTTACTCCATGAAATTTAATAGTTGGTATTAAATCGAGAGTAACAATTCTAGTGTTAGTATCTTAAGTATCATGTTTGCCTCCATGATTCTTGATTGTTTTAATATCAAGTTTATCTAGGAGCTGAAAGAATTGTTTCAGAAACCATCATGTGTGGCAGATATAACGATATCTGAAACAATGTTTTGGTTGCAATATGATAGAGTATAATGTATGTTCTCATATTGGATGAGAATTTACGAAGGTTGGAGATGCTATACATCCTAATCATCCAAAAGGGTTTTGGAAAGTAATGTTATACTCACGATTCGCCTTTATAAGCTATAGTAGCTTGATCATGAAAGTCGTCATGATAAGGATGAATAGAAGATGTATGTAAAGTGTTTACTACACTAAAAGATTACTAAATAATGGATTTTGAAAGAATACCGATCATTTTGATGATGGTTATCTACTTCAAAGTGCAAGTCCAAAGGTATTATTATTTGAATATACACGCTTTGGACTATGTGTCTTGTATATGGCGCCACTTTTGATGTTGATAGATTCTTTTAAAAAGGAAAAGGAAATGCTGAAAGAGGATCTATAAAATATATTTGGCGGAAAAGAAAATATTGGAAATATCCAATTTAGGTATATATATGATATACATGTTATGGCTGTATTCTTTGCTTGTTAAACAATGTGGTTCTTAGGTATTGGATACCGAATTGGTTGGTATGAAATTTCATACGAGCAGCGCAATTCATGAACCACAATGGCCTAAGTAACTAGCAAGAGAATATGTGATGATGTTCATCGAAAACAAACAAGCTGTTTGTATTTCTCGTTGACATCAAAGCTTGACTTCAAGATTTGTTTTAATAATTGTTATTTGAATCAGGTATTATGAGAACAAAGGTTGTTCAAATAATTACCGTATTCCATATAAGATGGATGATTTACAAATCTAGTTGGAGAAATCACATCCATAAAACCTAATGCTAAAATGTCGCAAGACAAATGATTGAAAGATCACTTATGAAGTGACATCGTTGTTTAAATTATATTGGAAAGAAAACATGAAGAATCTCCATATTCATGGATTTTTGGAGTCTTTGATTTGATCAAGTGACGCTTGTGAGACTTTCCACGTGATAATTAAAACTTCATTCTAAGGCCAAAGAAGAACGAACGACTAAATTATTGGAATTTATACATATCGATGTATGTAGTCCATTATGTATAGTCGTAAGCGATGGATTTCAACTTCATATGCTTCCTCCGGAAATTTGAGTGAATGTTCACTTAATGAGAAAGAAGTATGAAATATTTGAAAATGTTTCAAAGACTTTCAAGATGAAGTGCAAAATCATTGTAACAAGAAAATAAATGATTTATGATTTGATCATAAAGGGATTTATTTGAGTTACAAGTGTAACAAGAAAAATAAATGATTTATGATTTGATCATAAAGGGATTTATTTGAGTTACAAGTGTAACAAGAAAATAAATGAATTATGATTTTATCATAAAGGGATTTATTTGAGTTGCAAGTTTAGCAAAACACCTAGATTTACATATCCCAAAACACTATAGGAATATGGAGTGTTTGAGATTTGTAATGAAACCTTGTTTAACATGGTTGGATCAAAGGTGTTATTGATAAAACTGCCATTATGTTTTAAAAGATTAAAGCTTTAGAGACTTCTGATTTTACACTGAAAAGAGCTCCATCTTGATCCGTTGAAATGACACCATATGAGTTATGGTTTGGGGTAAAACCCAAGTTGACATTTCTTAAATTTTGGTATGCTAAACATAAGTAAGATGTTTACAACCGAAGTCGGATGAGCATGTCTTTGTAGGTTATTTTGAATAACAATTGGTTTTTCCTCCATAACACCAAGGACAAAAGGGTTTGTCGCTTGAAACATGAAGTTTCTTGAAGAAGGAATTTTTCATAAATGTTAAGTGGGAGGACAATAGAACTTTGATAAGGTTAACGAACCTTAGCTATATGTGCTGAGTTGCGCAGCGCCGGAAAATGTTCTGGAGGCATCCATAATGCTCATAGATTATGTGCCTCAAAGGTTGTGGTCATGGAGATCTAAGTTCTTATTAAACAAGCCGGTCGAATAAACAATCAAATACTAATATTTGAGAGTAAATCATTATTGTTTGACAATGATGAACCGACTATATGCAAAGAAGCGATGATGGGCCCTGACTCCGTCAAATGGCTTGAAGCCATAAAATCCGTGATATTTCCATACACGAGAAATCAAGTTTTGAACTTGGAAGACCCTCCGGAAAGGTGTAAAAACCTATCGGTCGTATTTGGATCTATAAAGAAACAGACATGGATGTTTCACATCTATGAAATAGTCGACATGTCGTAAAGTATTTTACGACAATGTTCAAGGAGTTGACTATGACAAGATTTGATCTTTCATAGCGATATTTAGTCTAGACGGATTAAAGTAGCAACCACTACATATAATTTGGTATATGGTAGATGAATAAACAAAACAAAATTCTTCTAATAGAATGGTTACCTAGGACGTGTACATGACATGATCCAAAGGGTTTTGTTAATTCAAAGGATGCTAAAAGGGCCATGCAAACTTCAATGGTTGAAGTAAGCATCGCGGAGTTGGAATCTTCACCATGATGAAAAAGGAGTTTTTCACCAGGAGACGATGAAGATGCTTGCATTTGCAAGAAATTAAGTGGGAGCGCTAAGACATATTTCTAATACATTATGTGGAGGACATCTTGTTGATTAGAAATGATGTATATTTTATTGACAAAGGTTAAGAATTTCATTTCGATGAAAAACTTAGGCAAAACCCGAATATTTAGCATGAATGTCTATAGTAGATAGACTGTGACGCTAATATGGTTATGCCAAATGTACATATATGAGATATTGAAGGAGTTCAATATAGAAACGACAAGAAACGGTTCTTGTTGCATGGAAAGGAATTGAATCAAGATTCAAGTGTATCGACACTTGATAAGTGAAACAAGATTCAAGTGCTTTGACACTTGATGAGTGAAATCACAAGGATGTTTTGATCAATCATACCATGATATGTACACATCCAGATATGTCCTATGCTCTAAGTGTTATGAGCATATACCAGAATGATTCATAAAATGATCATTGGACGATAGTGAGGATATTCTTATGATCTTTTGGAAGAACTAAGAATATATTTGTGTAGAGGTGACAAAAAATTACAAATAGTTCATTGTAAAGCGTTACATTGATACTAGTTTTGTCACAAGGTACAAATTAAGTTTATCTCAATTTAAACTATGGGTGGCACAATGTAATGGAAAGGAGTTTCCATGATGGATTTGGAAGAGTTCCAAAGTTAAGACATTGTACGAATACTATAACAAAAAGGCTAAGTATATGACTGCTATAGTAGCGACAAGGAGGAATTTGTGTCAAAAGTTTGAAATCAAACTAAGGTGTGGTTATAGAAGGCTAACACTAAAGATATATTGTATGACAATAGTATCGACATGGTTTAACCCCAAGGAACTAAAGGTCTCACCGAAAGACTAAATTTATACAATGCCATCTCAATGGAGAATGAGTGATGCGTGGAGATGCAAAGATATGCAAATACACACGGACCTGAAAGTGTCATTTCCGTAGATTATGTTAACCACTTACAATCGCGTATATGGAACACCGGAAAGCCATAAGTGTTCAATACACAAAGTTTTCAAACTAGATTATTGTCTCTAGTGCAAGTGGGAGACTGAAGGGAATATGCCCGAGAGGCAATAATAAAGTGGTTATTATCGTATTCCTTGTTTATGATAAATGTTTATTTTACATGCTATAATTGTATTAATACGGAAACATTAATACATGTGTGTTTAATAAACAAAAGGAAGTTCCTAGTTATGCCTCTCTTATAAACTAGCTCGTTGATTAACAAGATGATCAAAGTTTCCTGATCATGGACATTGGATGTTGTTAATAACAAGGTCACAACATTAGTGTAATGGTGTGATGAACATTCATCCGAAGTATAGCATTATGATCAAAGTCATTGAGTTTATATTGCTATAACAACTTACGAAGTGATCCTAATCCTTAGACCATGAGATCATGTCAATCACTAACACCGGAAGAGTTTCTTGATAACATCAAACGTCACACCGTAACAGGTTGATTATAAAGATGGGTTCAGAACTACTAAAGTGTTATGTTGAGGCCCATGGATCAAGAGTGGAATTTGTTCATCCCGATGACGGATAGATATGTCTGGGCCCTCTCGGTGATATCACATTGATTAGCTTGCAAGCAAGTGATTTGATCACTAGAATGTTATATCACGGGAACGAGAAAAGAGTGCATGTCAGTAAAGAGATCAAACTAGGTATGGAGATACCGATGATCGAATATCGGACATGTAATATATCATGAAACAAAGGGATTAAGATACTAGCGTAAAAGGTTCCGACGATCACAAGAAATTCATCGTTGAATGTGTGGGAGTCAGTATGGGTCTCCAGATCCCTCTTCTGATTATTGATCCGAGAGGGGTCTTGATCATGTCTGCATTATTCGCGAACCGTAGGGTGACACACTTAAGAGACACCAACATCCAATTGGAGAAAAAGTTTCATGCCGAATGAATGAACAAGCGCAGAAATTTATTTCACTAGATACCGAAACAGGTTTTCGGGTGAAATTGCATAAAGTGGTTATGCATGTGAAATAGAATTCTAGCAAGGGGTTATTTGTGAATGTTTGTTATTAAATTAATTGACAAAATTCTGAATAAAATAAAATATTTTTATTTAACAAGAGTTTGCATTAAATTTGGTGGAAATTTAATGGGAATTTGAGTGGATTTTTGAGTGGAGAAAATTGATGGGCCATTTTGTGAGTGGAGTGTACACCCACATGAATGAGGGAGAGGTGGGGGCACCCTCCATGGCCGGCGGCCATGCCCCCTTGGGATGCCCCCCTCCCCAATATAAGGAGCCCCTCTCCTCACTTCTCACTCACACCTCCTCGTGAAGGATCTCTCTCCCCCTCTAGAATTTATTCCCCATGGTCTCGGACTAGCGAGATACATGTTCCCGCTGGCTATTCGGCAAGAATGAGTTGTGCTTCCGCTGCATCGCTGGAGCGAGGAGGCGGAGGTTGCTCGGTGCCTCGAATGTGTGTGCGAGCACGGATGCGCTGCTCTTTTGCAGCGCTAGGACTTCCTCTCGATCTTGAGATCGACAAGAGATCATCTACATCAACCACGAGTTTGGACTCGTTAAGCTTTGTCGGTCTTCAAGGGTATGTTCTCTACGGATATACATCCGCCCGTTGTTTGTATCTAGTAGATAGATCTGGGTACATAGTTGATCCCATCGTAGGAAATTTTTTGTTTTTTATGCTGCGAACCCTACAGTAAAAGAGTGTTTATAATCGACACAACTCTTGAACACTTTCAAATTGAAAAAATATACAACTCTTAATTTAAAATAGTGTTTATAATTGACACAACTCTTGAACACTTTAAAATTATAAAATTCTTAATGTAAAAGAGTGTTTATAATTGAAACAAGTCTTGAACACTTTCAAATTAAAATTTGGACATGATAATGTTGTCCTAAGAAAATCTTGAGAGTTTACCATTTTTAGAGCGTGAAAAGTGATCCCTAAAGTAAAATATTTATGCTTCATGCATATATAAAAATTATACACATTTTAACTCTTTGAAATCGCACTTAGGACATGATAATATTGTGCTAATAAAATCCTGATCATTTATCATTTTTATGGAGTGAAATATAATTCATAAACTTGCGTATACGAAAATTATAAACCTTTGAACACTGTGAAATCGCACTTAATACATGATAATGATGTGCTAACAAAATTTTGAGAGATTATCATTTTCTCCTCATTTTTATAGCGTGCAATGTAATCCATAAACTTGCATATACAAAAATTATACACCTTCGAACACTGTGAAATCGCACTTAGGACATGATAATGTTGTGCGAAGAAAATCTTGAGATATTATCATTTTCATAGAATATAATGCATAAATTTGCATATACAAAAATTATACACCTTTGAACTCTTTGAAATCACACTTTGGACATAGTAATGTTGTGCTAATAAAATCTTGATCATTTATCATTTTAATGTAGTGAAATATAATGCATAAACTTGCATATACGAAAATTATACACTTTTGAACACTTTCCCTTCAAATTATATTCAAAATCAATTGTCTATGGAGTTAAAGTACTAGTGGAAAACTCGTTATTTTTGCATGGATAGAGGGGTGCCCCTGACAGATATAGGGGTTATCTTGTCCGCTAGATCACAGAGGATCAACGGTTGGTGGGCACGATCCGCGTGACAACTGTCTCGACCAATCAGAGCATAGCAGCCAAGATGAGCACATGCGTGAGAGTTTGTGACTAAGAGAGAGGGGGAAACTGAGTAGAACTTAAAAACCAAGGGAAAAACTGAGTAGAAGTTAAAAACCAAGGGAAAAACTAACAAAGGGATTCAAATAGAAAATAGAAAGAGATTTAATAAATGGAAAATGATTCTTTTATACAAATACATCTTGCCATACATCAAACTATTTGTAATTCAAATATACATCAGTTTGACAATTATTTCCTTATTCAGACAAACTATGTTTTGGGGAGGGATGTTTTGGGAAGAGGCTTGAGTAGAAAGCCATGAACCTTCATAGATAGTAGATGATTTGAGAAGTAGTGATTTAGGTTAAAACTTGATTTATATACATTTCTTATGGTGGCAGGTCACATAATAAGACTTCCTGGGTAGATGCCACTATGTTTTGTTCCTTTTGAATTTTTTATGCATAAAATGACTCAATTAGCTAGCTAAAACCCATTCATTGACTCTCAGTTGACCAGCCACTAGAGGGTAAAAGTGAGTATATTGCACACAACAGTGTTAGTACTGGAGGGAAAAACCGAGTACAACCAAACTGCAAGTGTTACACTCGAGGGTACAACTAAGCACAACTAAGTCGCAAGGGTTAGACACGAGGGGAAAAAAACGTGACACACGGTACGCGTGTCGCGGTGCACGGAGCGATAGCGGACACGTGTGGTCGTGCACGGTGCAATGGCGTACGCGGTTACGTGGTGCATGGTGGTGCAACAAAACGTCTCCTCCCTTCACCTTTATAGAGGCATCCTCACTCTCACTCGCTCACTCACTCACTCATGCAACCGTCTCCTATGTTCCATCATCTTCTGCAAACCCCCAAGAAAACCCCAACCACGCAGGCGATGGAGAAAAACGGCGTGGTGGTCATCGTCGCCTCCAAGGCAGCTGACGAGGAGCCCCCTGTCCCCATACATGCCCCTCGTCCCATACAGACCCTCGTCCCAGCTTCGGCCGTAGCCGCCGGTGAGGAGGCCCTCGGTGGTCTCGGGCAGATCTCGCTCGGCTGGGACCCCTACAGGGAGGAGGATTACATTAGGCCGAAGAACCCCTATGACACAAGCATCACCGACCCATGGTCGTAGGTAACTAGGGTTTTCTCCCTTCCTTTGTTCTTCCCCCATTCCCATCGTTGGATGCCATATCGTGTGTTATTAGGGTTTGGCTATTTGTATTTTCAATAGTTGGATGCTAGGTATTTTTACAGTAGCAAATCCTCTTGTGTTAGATCTTGTATTTCGATGAATCCCCCTGTTCGTATTTCAATCTTATTTTATTTGTCTTCCGAGTTGCAGTTAAGGGATTCCCTAGTTAGTACTAGCACCGATCTGTAGTTGGGATCAGTATTCGATTTGGTTTGAGATTTTTGGATTGGGGAATAATCAGCGGATCTCAATCGGTTAATTTATGCAAGTGATAAATCCCGATAATTAAGGTATCTAAATCATTTCCTTATTGCACTCTACTTTTTTTTCAAAGGTGGATAGCAGCGACGTCTGTAGTAACGACGAGTCCGAGGACACTAAGAGTCATCAAGTGTTGAGGAGGCTGAAGTCCATCCAGTATGACATCTTCTTTACCGGCGACGTCTATAGGTTCCCCTTCTGCACCACGAGGCTACACGCCACCGAATTCAACTCCCTCGTGAAGCTTGCCGAGGACATGAAGACCTGTGGCTTGTCCTTGAATGTCAACGGCTTCAGATCCAAGCACGAGGTGCTCGGGTTTTCACCTCTGCGACCTCCATAAGGTAGCCATCGAGGAGGGTCGCATGCCCCCAATCAATCCCAAGGCGCCAACAGTCAAGGGACTGGGCAGCAAGAAGTGGAGGAAGCGCTAGAGGGAGGAGGCGGAGGCCATGAGGGGCCACTGAACTTGTGATGTTGCTGCTGTAAAGCAGCTTCTTTTGTATTGTTAGTGTTGAACTTGTCCGCTACTGCTGCTGAGCAGCCTAATTTTCGAACCTCATTTAAGTATTGTACTATATATATATCCTATATTAGCTGCTTTATCTACATCTACTTTGTTTACTGAATGTATTTATGGTGCTGGTTAGATTTTCTGCTCTAGATTTGCTACCAGATTGGGAAAAACGAGGGCAAAAAGGAACCATGAATGAAGAGAGAAGTTGCTCTAGATTCGCTACCTTTTTGGCAAAAAAAAACACAATTGTTAGCGAGATAAAGGGGAAAATGCGCTCTTAAAAGTCCAATCATAAAAATAACAAAAAAGAAAACTTCCAATTAGATGACAGGGCGCACATGATAACCAAACTCATCCCACATGGTCCTACACCACGTCCCCCATAACGCGTTCCTGATACGTTCAATTTGCATCACCATTCTATATCATAATTTGCCTCTATTCTTTGATATATTTCTTATTAAGAGGTGTTACTTATGTCTTTTCATCTGTTTTTGTATGTTGGATGATTCTTGGAGGATGAGCTGCCGGAGTCAGGATTCTGATGGAAAAAGAGGTGTTTTGATGCAATTTCGTAAAGATCAGAAAAATACTAGAAAAACTACGGAAAATCTTATTTTCCCATAAGACGAAGAAAGCCAGAAGGGGAGGCTGAGATGGGCCATAGGGGGCCCACACCCCCCAGGCGCGGGCCACCCCTAGGTTGCTCCTATAGGGGGTGTGGCCCACCTCTGGTTCCGCCCTCTCGCCTATATATTACCCTCGAAACCCTAATACAAGGGGAGCGACCACAGGAAGATTCCGCCGCCTTTGCGGGGCGGAAAACATCGAGAGCGAAAGAGATCTCCGGCAGACATATTTCCACCGGGGAAATTCCTTCCCGCAGAGGGTAGATCGTCGCCATCAACACCATCATCAAGCTAAACTTCATCGGGATCATCATCATCCACACCATCATCTCCACCAGCACCATCATCACCACTCCATCCTGCTGTAACAATCGTGTTGAGTACTTGCATAGTTCTTAGGGGAAACTTTCCCGGTGTTGATTACTATTGTAGTTCATGCTTGTGAGTGGAACCATTAGATTATTGTTTATGTTCAGATATTATCCATCACCATATCATCTTTGATCTTGATCCATATGATGTCTTGTGAGTATTTCATTTAGTTCTTGAGGACATGGGAGAAGTCATGTTGTTAGTAGTGGAGTTATGTTGAGATATTATTCATTGGTTTAGTATTTAAGTTGTGGTGCTATTCTTCTAGTGGTGTCATGTGAACGTTGACTACATGATACTTCACCATTTATGGGACTAGGGGAATGCATTGTGTATTTGGCTACTAATTGTGGGGTTGCCGGAGTGACAGAAACCTGAACCCTCGTTAGGACACCATTGCACAAGGGAGCGTAGGATCTCAGAGTTTATGGCTGTGGTTAGGTTTATATCTTAATTGCTTTCATATAGTTGTGGATGCTTGCAGGGGGTTGAATCACAAGTATGTATTAGTCCAAGTTAGGTCGGTACATTAGCACAGGTTCACCCTCACAACACTTACAACACCAAAGAAGACTACTCAGCTATTTGAAGCGAAAGCACTTGATAGAATTCCATGTGTCTTTGAGAACGTTTGGTCCTTATAAGTATTTCCACCATCTTGTCCTTTGCTAAGAAAGGATTGGGCCACTTACTGCAATTGTTTGTTGTCTTTATTACTTGCACATTATTTCTTTGCTTTATCATAAAACCCCTAAAAATCTATTTGTTAAGTATTTACAGAGATTTCTTGCTCCATACCACTAGGCAACACCTTCTGCTCCTCGTTGGGATCGACACTCCTATTTATCGAAAGTACTATGATACACCCCCTATACTTGTGGGTCATCGGTTCCTAACAAGCTAGCCCCAGCAGTCCAACATGGCACAGCCTCACACGTTAGTATAACGCGTACCTAACCAACTAGTTCCACTTGTCAGCACGTAACGGCGAGGGTTCACTATGGGTCCCGACTGAATATGGCCCCACTTGTCATCACGTAACAGCAAGGCTGATGGACAGAGATTTGCAGAAAGTGTGAGAGTTTCATAGTAGGAGATGGTAAAAAGTGAGGAAAAATTAAGCGACTAGGGAAAACTGAGTATAGCTAACGAACCAGGGGCACGAAAATATAAATCCCTATAACAAAATATATTGTTTCTTGTTTACTTCTCATGCACTACGCTTCTTGGATGATAAAAACTTGAGGTCTTCTTGTTGTTGCCTTTGGACTACACTTAAAGGGCTAAAAAAATCTGACATTGATTGTAAATAAATGACATTGATGGCAATGAACTATATGTAGAGTTAAAGTTACTCCGAACTTTAATTCCAAAGGAAAATTTGCGGCTTGTTGATATTTTGAATTTCTTGAAGCGGATGGATTGTTTTCCTAATGCAACCATTGCACATAGAATTTTGCTGATTATTCCAGTGAACGGTGCATGCACGGAGAGAAGCTTTTCTAAGCTAAAGTTGTACTTGCGTTTCACAATGACACAAGATAGACTTAGTGGGTTGGCTATGATAGAAACTGAAAACGATATTTTGGAGAAGGTGTCTCATGAAGAACTTATTAAAGATTTTATCTCAAGGAATGCTAGAAGGATGACACACTTCTGCTAAAGGTTTTCTCTCAAGGTGTACTTTTGAATTCTGAGATAAATTTCTAAGATGTAATTCTTCAAAAAAAATGTACCACCAATCTGATAATAATATAATATAAAACTTTGTTTTTCTAATTCCCTGTGATTATGTTGAGGGCCCAAACCTTTTTTTGCACCAGGCCTCTATTTTCTCGGGTATGGCGCTAAACACCAGCCATCCGTAGTGGCATCCTCATACCCCTTGCACCAACAACGCCGGTTGATGGTAGAAAATTTGTCGCCCGTCTGGCCGTTGGTAGCAAAATCCTCCACAAAATCCGCGGCGGCGGGAGGTGAAGGACATATGCTCCAGAGGCAAATAATAAATGAGTTTATTATCATATCTCAAAGTATTTTATTATAGTTTCATACTATGCTATAACTGTATCAAGGGGAAACACGGATACATATGTGGTATGGAAACAAACCAAGTCCCTAGTAGCCTATATTCAACTAGTTTTTTGGGCAACCGATGGTCAAGGTTCCCTGATCATGGTGCATTTATGCCAGTTCACAATGAAGCATGTCATTAAGAATGACATGATGATTACCCAGATAAGAATTAAACGTGATCCAGTCACATGGTTTATCGTTGTAATAATTAGAAACAAAATAACCTTCTCCTTAGACTGTGAGATCATATTAAAGAAGCTTTAATCTCATCAAACTGTCATGTTCGTCAATGGGTAACAATAGCGATGTGTATTGGGTTTCTAGAGGAACAGGTTAAGCCTATGTATTAAGATCGGGATTTGTTCACCCGCGTGATGGGAAGATACACTGGGCTCACTTCGTGAGAGTGTATGTATCCAGTAAGCTGCAACGTATGGCTAGGTCATGGGGATACAATATCATGATTAACGAGATAAGTAGACTTGTTAGTAATGAGAATAGAATTTGATACTAAATCAAATCTCGGACAAGTGATGTATCATAGAGACAAATGGAATCAGGTGCTAAGTTTTTGGTTCAAACGATAGAGTTTCGTGCAATAATGCATAGGGGTCATTATGGGTATCCAGGTCTCGCTATTGATCATTAATTAGATCATGTCTGTGACATTCCCAAACCATAGGATAACACACTTAAGGGTCCGATGACGTTGTAAGATCATTATGGAAGCGAAGGGATCACTAGTGAGCAAGAGAGAATCAGAAGTGTTCCAAAAAATATATTGTCGGAATAGTTCCGAAGAGGATCCGAATATGTTCGGAGAAGGTGAAAGGATACAGATGCCGCCTAGAGGGGGGTGAATAGGCGGTTAAAAACTTTTTCCGAGAGTTGCTCAACAAAGGCGGAATTAAACTAGCGTTTACTTTGTCAAGCACAAAACCTAGAACAACTAGGGTGCACCTATGTGCACCAACAACTTAAGCTAAGCAATACAAGCAACAATGTGATAGCATGATATAGATTACTTCAATCACAAAGGCTATCACAATGTAAAGTGCATAATTAAAGAGCTCGGGTATAGAGATAACCGAGGCACGCATGAACGACGATATTTACTGAGTTCCTCCCAACAAGGAGTACGTCTCGTTTGAAGATGTGGTGGTATCAAACCACCAACACCATAAAAGGCCTCCCTTATTCTCCTATGAATCTCACCCCAACGGGATCGATCCATGCTTCCACTATCAGTGCACTTGTCGGTGGCAATCCGGAACCTCTCATAAGGTTGGGGCACTTCTCCACAACTCAATTGGAGGCTCCCAACAAACAAGCTTGGGAAAGCCCCACAACTTAATTGGAGACCCCAAGTAATCCAAGAACCTGCAAAACCACCAAACCGTCTAGGGTTCCAAGAACCCAAGAGTAAAAAGCTTCTCACCTTTCACTCAAACAAATCCTCACCGAGAACTCAAACCGATGCACCAAATGCAATGGCAAGAACACAAGAAGTGCTCAAATCCTTATCTCCCAAATTCCACCAAAGCTACAAAATCTTGTGGGGGAATAAGAGAGGAAGAACAATGTAGGAAATCCACAAAATACTCCAAGATCTAGATCCCAAGATGTTCCCCTCACTTAGAGGAGAGATTGATTGGTGAGATTGTAGATCTAGATCTCCTCTCTCAAATCCCTAAAGTATATGCAAGAATGAGGGGAGGTATTGAAGGGGAGCAAGCTCAATAGGGTCAAGAATGGGGGAGAAAGCTTATAGAACTCGAGTAGTGTCCAGTGGGGAAGAAGGGCCCTTTTTATAGGCCGACAGATTTCTGACCGTTTTCTGCCCATTGGGGACTTGTCAGACCGGAGACTCCGGTGTGCAGACTAGAGACTCCGGCCAATATCCGGACCTACCTCCGGACCAACCTTCTGAACGTCCCAGCGCCCCTGGGAAAACCTCCTCCGAAAACTCTTCAAAGACTTCGGTCCGCTGTACACCGGAGATTCCGGTCTAGCCACACTGGAGACTCCGGACGATCTCCGGACCTCCATGCAGTGCGTCCTGGGCAAATTTCTGGAGGCCCCTCCGTTGACTTTTGGTGTAACTCCGGACCACACCGGAGACTCCGGTCTGGATATTCCATCAACCTTTTGTTTCAGCCAGGGAGGAAAGAAACAAATAAGAGGCAAACTTCAAATGGCGATATCTAGAGTTTGGAAACTCCGATTGACCCGAAACCAATTTTTTTGGAAAGAGGACAACAAGAGCTACCCAACAACGAGATTAGATCTTATTAAGGATTTGGATCTTCGAGGTTTAGTTCTCATCTATCTTGTTGAACCTTTCTCATAGATTAAATTTGGCTTTTCCATAGATTTGATCTTGGTTTTATTCATTCTTGCGGTAGAATTTTTTTGTTTTCTATGATACGAACCCTAGTAAAATATTGGATACCACCAAGTGATAAAATTTCATGTATTATAATGTGATATACCTCCCTTGGTGAGAAACCGGAAAACCTCAAAGATCAAAAACGCATTATGATATAAAAGGGAAATCCGTTGATGAACTAGAGCTTGTTATGAATATTACCCCAAGCTCTAGAACCTCACATGGATAAGATCCAAATAACAACCAAGAAAGGATGATCCTAAGTATGCAAAGGTTTGAGCTCTCTTTGAATGATATGATCGAGTTACTCACTTGAGAGCGCCTCTTGATAGTACGATTATCTATCCTATGAACCGATCTCCCCAACTAACACCACGAGACCGGTAAGAAGGAAACCCTATAAACATCATACCTTTGCCTTGCGCATATTCCACTTGATCTTGATGTAGACGATATTGTCCTTCTAAAGATGGAACAACTTTCTTGATTGCTCTCGCACGCACTTGCTTGATGAATACTTGTAAGTTGCTCCACTATACAACATGGGGAAACCTTTACTTTGACCTTGTCTTCATCGATGCATGATCACCGAGGATGGCAAGCTTCAAGCATAAGATCTTCTAGATATGGCACATATTTAGCTTGCACAACATTTCTTCTAACAACATTTGGATTATGTCTTGAAGATACATATGATGAACTCTATCTTCTTATTCAAGACACCCTTGCAATAGGCTCAACTCTCACATGAACAATCTGTGGATCACTCCTTGAACACCTTGGTCATCACTTGATCTTCTTCACTTTCTTCTTCTCCAAACCTTGAAGCCGACATATGGTTCAAGCATTGCCTATGGACAATTCCTACAAGTACAACTTGATACAAGCATTAGTCCATGGAGATTGTCATTAATTACCAAAACCACACATGGGGTCCCACATGTTCTTTCAGAAGGAATATGCCGAAAAGGGTCTTCGGATTAATAGAGATTTGAATATATATATTTGTATATGTTAATTCTGAATTAATATATATATAATAAATATATAAATTAATAGTTAAGGGGAAACTTCCTCTATAGGGCCAAAACCCCGGAGGGAATAGGCCCAGAGGAAGCCACCCCAAATGGGTAACTCACACAGATGCTGCATCTCGGCCCACACGGGGCCCACACAAGTGGACAGGTGCACGCGGTCGCACGGGCAGGTGCTGGTCCCCGCCACCAGCAGTTTATGGCCTCGGCCAACGCAGGCGAGCACAAGCGGGCGCGTGTTGGCGGGACACTAGCAGTCCACCCCGTTGCCGCCTTGCCAGGATACGCGCGCGTGCGGGCACGAGGGAAGTGATGCGCTCAGATCAATGTAGATCTTCGTTGGGAGACCCCAATAGGAAGGTATTATGATCACAACAGCAAGTATTCCCTCAGAAAGAAACCAAGGTTATCGAACCAGTAGGAGGAAGGAAACGACTGAAAGGTGTTGCTAGCAACTTGGAAACGTGCACAACAGAAACTCAAGACTTTGCCCCAATGAACAGTTAGGTTGTCAATCTCACCGGTTTGCTGAAAACAAAGGATTAACTATATGGTGTGGAAGGTAATAGTGGTTTGAAGAAAGTAAATAGTAAAAGTGGGAGATGTATCAATGGTAAAGATTGGACCGGGATCCATAGTTCACTAGAGGTGTTCTCCTTAGATAAATAAACATGGCATGCTGGGTAAACAAATTATAGCAGGGTAATTGACATGACTGGGCAAGGCATAACAATGCAATACTAGACATTCATGATCCTATGAGATTCGATCGGGCAATACAACAAGATACATAGACCGCCATCCAACTGCATCTATGACTATAAATCCACCTTCAGGTTATCATCTGACCCCCCTCCGGTATTAAGTTGCAGGAAACAGATAACTGCTTTAATCAAAGTGTGTAAGGTAAACAATCCACTTGTTCCATGAATAAGAGACCGTTGTTTTCTCCCTAGTGGCAACATCACATGTACAACCTTAGAGATTTCTATCACTTCCCTTAGATTAAATAGAGGCATGAACCCACTATCTAGCATAAATACCCCCTCTTGGAGTCAGTAGCATCTACTTGGCCAAGATCACAAACAACACAGACATGATAGAATCAATAAGACAAAACCATTAATCAATCTGACATAGTAATCTCAATATCCATCGGATCCCCGCAAACACAACATGCATGTTTACAAATAGATGATCTTGAACATGAACGGAGCTCACAAGATCTAAACATGGTAGCAAAAGGAGGAGATACAACCATCTAGCTACTACATGGACCCGTAGTCTAAGGTGGAACTACTCATGCTTCATACCGGAGGCTGGCATGATGAAGAAGAAGGCCTCCGGGATGATCTCCCCTTCGGCAGGGTGCCGGGAAGAACTTCAGACCCCCCGATCTAGGGACCATGGTGGCGGTGGTGGCTATAGACAGTTTTGTGGAAGATTGATCAGGAACTTAGGGTTTTTGTATCGGGGGGTCTTTATAGGTGAAGAGGCGAGGCAGGCCTAGCCACGCGGCCAGGGGGTGTGGCCCCCTGGTGGCTCCCCTCTGTCTTGTATTCTGGCTCCGTGTTCCCCACGGTAAAATATTGACTTTGGATTTTGTCCCGTCCAATTCCGAGAATATTGATTTTCTGCCTTTCTGGAACAAAAAACAGAAGAACACACGCAACTGGCACTGTGGCATCTTGTTAATAGGTTAGTACCAGAAAAAAATTAAAAACACCTCAAAGTGTAGACAAAGCAAAGTGGATACTAAACAAGCATGGAACATAAAAAATTATAGATACATTACCGACGTATTAAGCACCCCCAAGCTTAACTCCTACTCGTCCTCGAGTAGGTAAGTGATAAAAAAGAATAATTTTTTAGGTGACATGCACCATCAAAATCAAGATCAAGCCATTTGCAAGCATTGAAAGCTGGGATCAAAGAACTCTAAACATGAGCATGAAAGATGGAGTTCTAACAGTAAGACAAAGTAACTATGCATGCAACTTGAAAGGTTACAAACAAAGATCATGAATAACATGCATTCAAAGACGTTTGTTTGTTTCACATACAGAAAACATGGCATAATGGCATTCAGCTTGTCCCTCATGGAGTAGCAAATAGATTCATAGGACACCTTCAAATTTCATAAGAGGGACTAGATACAAATAGCACAAGAACAAGCAATATCGACAATATGCATCAATCAATAAGTTCTGGGACAATGAACATAGAACTAAGAATGGCAACTATGCTCTCTTAACTGGTGCCTAAGGATAAAAGGTGGAGAATCAATATAATGATGGAAGAAAGGCCCTTCATATAGGGAAGCAGGGATTTCAAGTTTCAAAAAGAGCTTCCAAAAATTATGGTACTTGTTAGCTTTCAGCTCTCATTGCCCCTATCATAAGCATCTTGAAGTGATTAAGGTTAAAGTGAACAAACTATGGAGTATATGCTTGACAAAGTATAAGTTGGCAATCTCATGTCCCTTGAATATGAGGGCCGCACCTCATGCTACTCAACTTTAGTCACCTGTAAGTTCTTGTCATAGAAAGTACATGTGTATCATAGAGAACCGCCAACGGGGTACCTGCGGTGACCCAGCATACCACTCCATGTGTAGTACACTATAGTCGTTGACATGACATCCACAGAACACCGTTCTATAAATATCACATCCCTCAGAGTGGTACAACAGAAACATTGCGGGTCCATATTACAAACATTCACACATTATTATTATTACAATACCAGAAGTTCAAGACTTCAAAACGATTCAACTTACAAACCAAAATATAAGTGTTTCAGCGGAAGTTTCAAATTTAAAACTTAAACTCCAAATTGAGCTCAACAACTTATTGCTATATATTATTCATGTTGTTCGGCTCAAGTGGCTATTAGAACTATAGTAATTATTCGGACTCTTGGAACTCTCCTCCGTAGACGATGTCGTAGTCCTCCCCTTCTACGGCTCCATACAGGTTGGGCTCTTCATAGAAGACCTCCTCTTGGCTCTCAGTTGCATACATTGGAGTATCTTCGGGATTCCTAGAGTCTAAGCAAGGGTTCAAAGGAAAGGATGAGTAACAGCGTTACCCAACAAGTTCATTATATGCAAGGTAGGAATTTTGATGCTCTATCTACCACCTCAGACTAGCAGTCCTTGGCACTATGCAATTTTCGCAAATCTTTCTTCAAAGATTGGTTTTATTATGAAAATCTATGACCATCAGCCTTCATAGGTTGACCAGAACTTTCATGGAGTTCCTTTCCTGTCGCGTTCGTAGCTCCTTCCCGGAACAGGGAGTAACAAGTTACAATTCTTACACTCTGCAGAGGTGCGTTACTTTACCCATGAGAGATCAACTCCTTGTTGCACAACCGGGCGTACTTTCCCGTCCACAATTCCATGATGTGGGGCCTAGTAGTTGGTCCAAGCCAATCACTGCCCTCTCCACGACCTCATATGTATGCACGATCCTTCGGGGCCGGCTCACCTCCGTTAAGCCCCTTTTCGGGCAGGCTAAAACCATGATGAGTTCCCGAAGACTCTATGACCTGGTGATGCCCGGACAAGTACCATTTGAATGGACCATATCCCTAAACACCAGTCGTAGATAATCTAGACACCAAAAGTGTGGGGCGTAAGGGTCCCCACCCATATGTTGGATCGGCACAAGGAATCACAACGTCCCGTTAAGGTCGTCTTGCCTCCATACAAGAGGAAAAGGATACAACTGACTTCTCTGTCCCATTCCAAATCTCATGGCTAACGCGTAATATATGGTGCTAGAATCACTGATGTCATGGGTTATTAATCCCTAATGGTTCATCATTATTGCAAATAGAAACCTGAGTTCTATTGCCCCATCATATTATCAGTTAGGATGATATCCAAGATTTATTTAATTTTGGGAAAAATAATATTTTCTTTTTCTGGAATATAGATGATAACAGACAATTTATAAATACTTGATAAATACTCTTCAAAGGACATGAGAAAGTGATGAACTTGCCTTGTGATTGCAAGGTAGTTAAGTCTGATGCTTGCACTGGACCTTGAGCTTCTATGTCTACAAAACATCATTATTGCCCGGTAAGGACAATATTTAAAGAAGCAAAAATGATTATGCAAAGTAATGTAATGCATAATTTAGCTTTGTGTGTATTTACCCCATTATTATAAAATTTATTTTTAATAATAAAGGATTTATAAATATTAATTTTCTAATATTTATTGAATATTATATTCTTTTATTTTATTTCCTTTTTATTTATTTAATAATTCCTTTAAGAATTATCATTTAAATACCAAAAATTGATATTAAATATTTATTTAGTATTTTTTAAAATACTACAATATTAATATATAATGAAAGTGATTTTTATTTATTTTTATCATCTTTCAATAATTTTATAAAATTCTATAATAAATATATATTACAAAATTCTTAATAAATTTTATATGTCTAAATTTTTTTTTCTTAATTTATTTTTGTAGATTGGATTATTGTGAATCCAAAAATATTATATTTATAATTTTTTGATTTTTATTTTATTTTCTAGAATTTATTTAAATTCAGGGGCGTTTTGTTCTTTTCTCATTTAAAAACTGGCTTTAAGTAAGTTGGGCTGACTGTGTTGGGCTTATTGGTCCCTTATGGCCCAATAGGGCAGAGCCAAAACGACACCTCGAAGGGATCCTGGCCCAATCCAGCTCACTCCCTCAGTCACTCTCTCTTATCCTCCTCGACCCCGTGGTCGATGGCCTTGCAAATCATCTTGCGCTTCATGCCGTGTGGTCCTCCCTGGCATTTAGTGGTGCAGGGCGAGGTTGTCGACCATGCTCTACCCTCCTGTCCAATTCGATTCGTCTCTGGAGCTTCCCCGTGGCTAGAATAGCTCCATCCCGAACCTTAGGGTTTGGGGTGGTGCTGGTGCTGTCGCCGCCGCTGCTGCCCTGTGCTATGGTGGTGCTCCTCGCCTCCAGGCATGGCTGTGGTCGTCACCTCAGCGTGGTGTGGGTCGCAGCACCCCCTTGGGGGTGCTCCTCGTGCCGCCGTGCTCGTCGTCGACCTCTACTTCTTCTTCTCACCCATAGCAACATTCAGTAAGTAAACCATCTCCCCCCCGTGTCCTCTGTGCTAGGTCACCCTATGCTATGTGTTAGTAGTGGCCACTCCTGGCTAGTGTTATATCCTGATTAGGGTTGTTTATCCTGCTTAGGGTTCATATCCCTCTGTGGATTAGGCATTTCACTAGTTGGATCATGTATTGATGATTCCTAAGCATGATGAGTGGGGGTTTGTTGTGGATTGCTGCTTAGGATTAGCTGTGATGATGCTAGTGGTTTACCAGATGATTCCATTGGTTAATTTGATATGGTTCAGATGATAAGGTTGCTCTGGAATCATTACATGGGATTCTAGTGGTTTGAGAGCTCACCACTGTCATTACTTGGTAAATGACAGTGATTTTTGTGTGATGAAGTCACTGTATTTATACCGTTGGCTTAAGAATTCCTATATAGCTTGAGATCAAATGGTCTCTTACAGTGATGATATGTATATGGATTTTCGTGATTATGATTCCTGTGATTTATGTCAGGAAAATGATTTTATAGTTGGCTATGAGTGTAACTGTGAAAGTTGAATGTTTAATCTTCTTAGTTTAGAAACTGTTCTTATGATACCATCTTAATATGGCACACAGGACTAGATTCTATTACTTGGATTGGTTTTGTTCAAGCTTAAGATTAGCTTGGCCTTATAAATAAGTGGAATCTTCTTTCCTTGCATCCCTAGAACCCATGACGTTGGTCTGAGGTTTAGGGATTAGGCCCTTATCTTGTTGTTTCTCATGGATTGGTTCTCGTAGTGATACCAGCTACTGATTCTTGAGTCAAAGTTGTAAAAATGATTGTAAGCTTGATAAATTATATGGGTCCATAAGATGAAATTCTAAGGTGCTACTCCTATTTAAGAGGTGTGCCTAGAAATTCAGATCTTGGCTATATTTATTCCTAAAATTTAAGTTATAGCCTGCTATCTAGGATCAATGATGTGGTTCTGAGATCCTAGTCGATCTATATATTTTTCTGGTTGCTTTTAGTGTTTAAAACTTCAATGATGGATTCACCCCACTTGGGTGTTTTCTGAGAATTTGGGTATGAGACAACTCATGAATGATTGTCTAATCTTAGACAGAGAAATCATGTGATGGTCTTTTCTACTAACCACACTTGGTTCTTTGCTTGTTAAACAATGTGGTTCTTGGGTATTGGATACCGAATTGGTTGGTATGAAATTTCATACAGAACGACGCAATTCATGAACCACAATGGCCTAAGTAACTAGCAAGAGAATATGTGATGATGTTCATCGAAAACAAACTGTTGTTTGTATTTCTCGTTGACATCAAAGCTTGACTTCAAGATTTGTTTTAATAATTGTTATTTGAATCAGGTATTATGAGAACAAAGGTTGTTCAAATAATTACCATATTCCATATAAGATGGATGATTTACAAATCTAGTTGGAGAAATCACATCCATAAAACCTAATGCTAAAATGTCGCAAGACAAATGATTGAAAGATCACTTACGAAGTGACATCGCTGTTTAAATTATATTGGAAAGAAAACATGAAGAATCTCCATATTCATGGATTTTTGGAGTCTTTGATTTGATCAAGTGACGCTTGTGACACTTTCCACGTGATAATTAAAACTTCGTTCAAAGGCCAAAGAAGAACGAACGACTAAATTATTGGAATTTATACATATCGATGTATGTAGTCCATTATGTATAGTCGTAAGCGATGGATTTCAACTTCATATGCTTTCTCCGGAAATTTGAGTGAATGTTCACTTAATGAGAAAGAAGTATGAAATATTTGAAAACGTTTCAAAGACTTTCAAGATGAAGTGCAAAATCATTGTAACAAGAAAATAAATGATTTATGATTTGATCATAAAGGGATTTATTTGAGTTACAAGTGTAACAAGAAAAATAAATGATTTATGATTTGATCATAAAGGGATTTATTTGAGTTACAAGTGTAACAAGAAAATAAATGAATTATGATTTTATCATAAAGGGATTTATTTGAGTTGCAAGTTTAGCAAAACACCTAGATTTACATATCCCAAAACACTATAGTAATATGGAGTGTTTGAGATTTGTAATGAAACCTTGTTTAACATGGTTGGATCAAAGGTGTTATTGATAAAACTTCCATTATGTTTTAAAAGATTAAAGCTTTAGAGACTTCCGATTTACACTAAAAAGAGCTCCATCTTGATCTGTTGAAATGACACCATATGAGTTATGGTTTGGGGTAAAACCCAAGTTGTCATTTCTTAAATTTTGGTATGCTAAACATAAGTAAGATGTTTACAACCGAAGTCGGATGAGCATGTCTTTGTAGGTTATTTTGAATAACAATTGGTTATTCCTCCATAACACCAAGGACAAAAGGGTTTGTCGCTTGAAACATGAAGTTTCTTGAAGAAGGAATTTTTCATAAATGTTAAGTGGGAGGACAATAGAACTTTGATAAGGTTAACGAACCTTAGCTATATGTGCTGAGTTGCGCAGCGCCGGAAAATGTTCCGGAGGCATCCATAATGCTCATAGCTTATGTGCCTCAAAGGTTGTGGTCACGGAGATCTAAGTTCTTATTAAACCAAGCCGGTCGAATAAACAATCAAATACTAAGATTTGAGAGTAAATCATTATTGTTTGACAATGATGAACCGACTATATGCAAAGAAGCGATGATGGGCCCTGACTCCGTCAAATGGCTTGAAGCCATAAAATCCGTGATAGTTCCATACACGAGAAATCAAGTTTTGAACTTGGAAGACCCTCCGGAAAGGTGTAAAAACCTATCAGTCGTATTTGGATCTATAAAGAAACAGACATGGATGTTTCACATCTATGAAATAGTCGACATGTCGTAAAGTATTTTACGACAATGTTCAAGGAGTTGAATATGACAAGATTTGATCTTTCATAGCGATATTTAGTCTAGACGGATTAAAGTAGCAACCACTACATATAATTTGTTATATGGTATATGAATAAACAAAACAAAATTCTTCTAATAGAATGGTTACCTAGGACGTGTACATGACATGATCCAAAGGGTTTTGTTAATTCAAAGGATGCTAAAAGGGGCATGCAAACTTCAATGGTTGAAGTAAGCATCGCGGAGTTGGAATCTTCACCAGATGAAAAAGGAGTTTTTCATCAGGAGACGATGAAGATGCTTGCATTTGCAAGAAATTAAGTGGGAGCGCTAAGACATATTTCTAATACATTATGTGGAGGACATCTTGTTGATTAGAAATGATGTATCTTTTATTGACAAAGGTTAAGAATTTCATTTCGATGAAAAACTTAGGCAAAACCCGAATATTTAGCATGAATGTCTATAGTAGATAGACTGTGACGCTAATATGGTTATGCCAAATGTACATATATGAGATATTGAAGGAGTTCAATATAGAAACGACAAGAAATGGTTCTTGTTGCATGGAAAGGAATTGAATCAAGATTCAAGTGTATCGACACTTGATAAGTGAAACAAGATTCAAGTGCTTTGACACTTGATGAGTGAAATCACAAGGATGTTTTGATCAATCATACCATGATATGTACACATCCAGATATGTACTATGCTCTAAGTGTTATGAGCATATACCAGAATGATTCATAAAATGATCATTGGACGATAGTGAGGATATTCTTATGATCTTTTGGAAGAACTAAGAATATATTTGTGTAGAGGTGACAAAAAATTACAAATAGTTCATTGTAAAGCGTTACATTGATACTAGTTTTGTCACAAGGTACAAATTAAGTTTATCTCAATTTAAACTATGGGTGGCACAATGTAATGGAAAGGAGTTTCCATGATGGATTTGGAAGAGTTCCAAATTTAAGACATTGTACGAATACTATAACAAAAAGGCTAAGTATATGACTCTATAGTAGCAGCAAAGGAGGGAATTTGTGTCAAGAAGTTTGAAATCAAACTAAGGTGTGGTTCGCAATGGGCTAACACTAAAGATATATTGTATGACAATAGTATCGACATGGTTTAACCCCAAGGAACTAAAGGTCTCACCGAAAGACTAAATTTATACAATGCCATCTCATTGGAGAATGAGTGATGCGTGGAGACGCAAAGATATGCAAATACACACGGACCTGAAAGTGTCATTTCCGTAGATTATGTTAACCACTTACAATCGCGTATATGGAACACCGGAAAGCCATAAGTGTTCAATACGCAAAGTTTTCGAACTAGATTATTGTCTCTAGTGCAAGTGGGAGACTGAAGGGAATATGCCCGAGAGGCAATAATAAAGTGGTTATTATCGTATTCCTTGTTTATGATAAATGTTTATTTTACATGCTATAATTGTATTAATACGGAAACATTAATACATGTGTGTTTAATAAACAAAAGGAAGTTCCTAGTTATGCCTCTCTTATAAACTAGCTCGTTGATTAACAAGATGATCAAAGTTTCCTGATCATGGACATTGGATGTTGTTAATAACGAGGTCACAACATTAGTGTAATGGTGTGATGAACATTCATCCGAAGTATAGCATTACGATCAAAGTCATTGAGTTTATATTGCTATAACAACTTACGAAGTGATCCTAATCCTTAGACCATGAGATCATGTCAATCACTAACACCGGAAGAGTTTCTTGATAACATCAAACGTCACATCGTAACAGGGTGATTATAAAGATGGGTTTAGAACTACTAAAGTGTTATGTTTAGGCCCATGGATCAAGAGTGGAATTTGTTCATCCCGATGACGGATAGATATGTCTGGGCCCTCTCGATGATATCACATTGATTAGCTTGCAAGCAAGTGATTTGATCACTAGAATGTTATATCACGGGAACGAGAAAAGAGTGCATGTCAGTAAAGAGATCAAACTAGGTATGGAGATACCGATGATCGAATATCGGACATGTAATATATCGTGAAACAAAGGGATTAAGATACTAGCGTAAAAGGTTCCGACGATCACAAGAAAGTCATCGTTGAATGTGTGGGAGTCAGTATGGGTCTCCAGATCCCTCTTCTGATTATTGATCCAAGAGGGGTCTCGATCATGTCCGCATTATTCGCGAACCGTAGGGTGACACACTTAAGAGACACCGACATCCAATTGGAGAAAAAGTTTCATGCCGAAAGAATGAACAAGCGCAAAAATTTATTTCACTAGATACTGAAACAGGTTTTCGGGTGAAATTGCATAAAGTGGTTATGCATGTGAAATAGAATTCTAGCAAGGGGTTATTTGTGAATGTTTGTCATTAAAGTAATTGACAAAATTCTGAATAAAATAAAAGAGTTTTATTTAACGAGAGTTTGCATTAAATTTGATGGAAATTTAATGGGAATTTGAGTGGATTTTTGAGTGGAGAAAATTGATGGGCCATTTTGTGAATGGAGTGTACACCCACATGAATGAGGGAGAGGTGGGGGCACCCTCCATGGCCGGCGGCCATGCCCCCTTGGGCTGCCCCCCTCCCCTATATAAGGAGCCCCTCTCCTCACTTCTCACTCACACCTCCTCGTCAAGGATCTCTCTCCCCCTCTAGAATTTATTCCCCATAGTCTTGGACTAGCGAGATACATGTTCCCGGTGGCTATTCGGCAAGAAAGAGTTGTGATTCCGCTGCATCGCTGGAGCGAGGAGGCGGAGGTTGCTCGGTGCCTTGAATGTGTGTACGAGCACGGATGCGCTGCTGTTTTGCAGCGCTAGGACTTCCTCTCGATTTTGAGATCGACAAGAGATCGTCTACATCAACCACGAGTTTGGACTCGTTAAGCTTTGTCGGTCTTCAAGGGTATGTTCTCTACGGATATACATCCGCCCGTTGTTTGTATCTAGTAGATAGATCTTGGTACATAGTTGTTCCCATCGTAGGAATTTTTTTGTTTTTTATGCTGCGAACCCTACAGTAAAAGAGTGTTAATAATTGACACAACTCTTGAACACTTTCAAATTGAAAAAATATACAACTCTTAATTTAAAATAGTGTTTATAATTGACACAACTCTTGAACACTTTAAAATTGAAAAAATTATAAAATTCTTAATGTAAAAGAGTGTTTATAATTGAAACAACACTTGAACACTTTCAAATTAAAATTTGGACATGATAATGTTGTCCTAAGAAAATCTTGAGAGTTTACCATTTTTAGAGCGTGAAAAGTGATCCCTAAAGTAAAATATTTATGCTTCATGCATATATAAAAATTATACACATTTTAACTCTTTGAAATCGCACTTAGGACATGATAATATTGTGCTAATAAAATCCTGATCATTTATCATTTTTATGGAGTGAAATATAATTCATAAACTTGCGTATACGAAAATTATAAACCTTTGAACACTGTGAAATCGCACTTAATACATGATAATGATGTGCTAACAAAATTTTGAGAGATTATCATTTTCTCCTCATTTTTATAGCGTGCAATGTAATCCATAAACTTGCATATACAAAAATTATACACCTTCGAACACTGTGAAATCGCACTTAGGACATGATAATGTTGTGCGAAGAAAATCTTGAGATATTATCATTTTCATAGAATATAATGCATAAATTTGCATATACAAAAATTATACACCTTTGAACTCTTTGAAATCACACTTTGGACATAGTAATGTTGTGCTAATAAAATCTTGATCATTTATCATTTTAATGTAGTGAAATATAATGCATAAACTTGCATATACGAAGATTATACACCTTTGAACACTTTCCCTTCAAATTATATTCAAAATCAATTGTCTATGGAGTTAAAGTACTGGTGGAAAACTCGTTATTTTGCATGGATAGAGGGGTGCCCCTGACAGATATAGGGGTTATCTTGTCCGCTAGATCACAGAGGATCAACGGTTGGTGGGCACGATCTGCGTGACAACTGTCTCTACCAATCAAAGCGTAGCAGCCAAGATGAGCACATGCGTGAGAGTTTGTGACTAAGAGAGAGGGGGAAACTGAGTAGAACTTAAAAACCAAGGGCAAAACTGAGTAGAAGTTAAAAACCAAGGGAAAAACTAACAAAGGGATTCAAATAGAAAATAGAAAGAGATTTAATAAATGGAAAATGATTCTTTTATACAAATACATCTTGCCATACATCAAACTATTTGTAATTCAAATATACATCAGTTTGACAATTATTTCCTTATTCAAACAAACTATGTTTTGGGGAGGGATGTTTTGGGAAGAGGCTTGAGTAGAAAGCCATGAACCTTCATAGATAGTAGGTGATTTGAGAAGTAATGATTTAGGTTAAAACTTGATTTATATACATTTCTTATGGTGGCAGGTCACATAATAAGACTTCCTGGGTAGATGCCACTATGTTTTGTTCCTTTTGAATTTTTTATGCATAAAATGACTCAATTAGCTAGCTAAAACCCATTCATTGACTCTCTGTTGACCAGCCACTAGAGGGTAAAAGTGAGTATATTGCACACAACAGTGTTAGTACTGGAGGGAAAAACCGAGTACAACCAAACTGCAAGTGTTACACTCGAGGGTACAACTAAGCACAACTAAGTCGCAAGGGTTAGACACGAGGGAAAAAAGTGACACACGGTACGCGTGTCGCGGTGCACGGAGCGATAGCGGACACGTGTGGTCGTGCACGGTGCAATGGCGTACGCGGTTACGCGGTGCATGGTGGTGCAACAAAACGTCTCCTCCCTTCACCTTTATAGAGGCATCCTCACTCTCACTCGCTCACTCACTCACTCATGCAACCGTCTCCTATGTTCCATCATCTTTTGCAAACCCCCAAGAAAACCCCAACCAGGCAGGCGATGGAGAAGAACGGCGTGGTGGTCATCGTCGCCTCCAAGGCAGCTGACGAGGAGCCCCCCGTCCCCATACATGCCCATTGTCCCATACAGACCCTCGTCCCAGCTTCTGCCGTAGCCGCCGGTGAGGAGGCCCTCGGTGGTCTCGGGCAGATCTCGCTCGGCTGGGACCCCTACAGGGAGGAGGATTACATTAGGCCGAAGAACCCCTATGACACAAGCATCACCGACCCATGGTCGTAGGTAACTAGGGTTTTCTCCCTTCCTTTGTTCTTCCCCCATTCCCATCGTTGGATGCCATATCGTGTGTTATTAGGGTTTGGCTATTTGTATTTTCAATAGTTGGATGCTAGGTATTTTTACAGTAGCTAATCCTCTTGTGTTAGATCTTGTATTTCGATGAATCCCCCTGTTCGTATTTCAATCTTATTTTATTTGTCTTCCGAGTTGCACTTAAGGGATTCCCTAGTTAGTACTAGCACCGATCTGTAGTTGGGATCAGTATTCGATTTGGTTTGAGATTTGTGGATTGGGGAATAATCAGCGGAACTCAATCGGTTAATTTATGCAAGTGATAAATCCTGATAATTAAGGTATCTAAATCATTTCCTTATTGCACTCTACGTTTTTTTCCAACAGGTGGATAGCAGCGACGTCTGTAGTAACGACGAGTCCAAGGACACTAAGACTCATCAAGTGTTGAGGAGGCTGAAGTCCATCCAGTATGACATCTTCTTTACCGGCGACGTCTATAGGTTCCCCTTCTGCACCACGAGGCTACACGCCACCGAATTCAACTCCCTCGTGAAGCTTGCCGAGGACATGAAGACCTGTGGCTTGTCCGTGAATGTCAACGGCTTCAGATCCAAGCACAAGGTGCTCGGGTTTTCACCTCTGCGAACTCCAGAAGGTGGCCATCGAGGAGGGTCACATGCCCCCAATCAATCCCAAGGCGCCAAAAGTCAAGGCACTGGGCAGCAAGAAGTGGAGGAAGCGCTAGAGGGAGGAGGCGGAGGCCATGAGGGGCCCGAGGTCTCAGGATGTTGCTGCTGTAAAGCAGCTTCTTTTGTATTGTTAGTGTTGAACTTGTCCGCTACTGCTGCTGAGCAGCCTAATTTTCGAACCTCATTTAAGTATTGTACTATATATATCCTATATTAGCTGCTTTATCTACATCTACTTTGTTTACTGAATGTATTTATGGTGCTGGTTAGATTTTCTGCTCTAGATTTGCTACCAGATTGGGAAAAACGAGGGCAAAAAGGAACCATGAATGAAGAGAGAAGTTGCTCTAGATTCGCTACCTTTTTGGCAAAAAAAAACACAATTGTTAGCGAGATAAAGGGGAAAATGCGCTCTTAAAAGTCCAATCATAAAAATAACAAAAAAGAAAACTTCCAATTAGATGACAGGGCACACATGATAACCAAACTCGTCCCACATGGTCCTACACCACGTCCCCCATAACGCGTTCCTGATACGTTCAATTTGCATCACCATTCTATATCATAATTTGCCTCTATTCTTTGTTATATTTCTTATTAAGAGGTGTTACTTATGTCTTTTCATCTGTTTTTGTATGTTGGATGATTCTTGGAGGATGAGCTGCCAGAGTCAGGATTCTGATGGAAAAAGAGGTGTTTTGATGCAATTTCGTGAAGATCAGAAAAATACTAGAAAAACTACGGAAAATCTTATTTTCCCATAAGACGAAGAAAACCAGAAGGGGAGGCTGAGATGGGCCATAGGGGGCCCACACCCCCCAGGCGCGGGCCACCCCTAGGTTGCTCCTATAGGGGGTGTGTCCCACCTCTGGTTCCGCCCTCTCGCCTATATCTTACCCTCGAAACCCTAATACAAGGGGAGCGACCACAGGAAGATTCCGCCGCCTTTGCGGGGCGGAAAACATCGAGAGAGAAAGAGATCTCCGGCAGACATATTTCTACCGGGGAAATTCCTTCCTGAAGAGGGTAGATCGTCGCCATAAACACCATCATCAAGCTAAACTTCATCGGGATCATCATCATCCACACCATCATCTCCACCAGCACCATCATCACCACTCCATCCTGCTGTAACAATCGTGTTGAGTACTTGCATAGTTCTTAGGGGAAACTTTCCCGGTGTTGATTACTATTGTAGTTGATGCTTGTGAGTGGAACCATTAGATTATTGTTTATGTTCAGATTGTTATCCATCACCATATCATCTTTGATCTTGATCCATATGATGTCTTGTGAGTACTTCGTTTAGTTCTTGAGGACATGGGAGAAGTCATGTTGTTAGTAGTGGATTTGTGTTGAGATATTATTCATTGGTTTAGTATTTAAGTTGTGGTGCTATTCTTCTAGTGGTGTCATGTGAACGTCGACTACATGATACTTCACCATTTATGGGACTAGGGGAATGCATTGTGTATTTGGCTACTAATTGTGGGGTTGCCGGAGTGACAGAAACCTGAACCCTCGTTAGGAAACCATTGCACAAGGGAGCGTAGGATCTCAGAGTTTAAGGCTGTGGTTAGGTTTATATCTTAATTGCTTTCATATAGTTGTGGATGCTTGCAGGGGGTTGAATCACAAGTATGTATTAGTCCAATTTAGGTCGGTACATTAGCACAGGTTCACCCTCACAACACTTACAACACCAAAGAAGACTACTCAGCTATTTGAAGCGAAAGCACTTGATAGAATTCCTTGTGTCTTTGAGAACGTTTGGTCCTTATAAGTATTTCCACCGGCTTGCCCTTTGCTAAGAAAGGATTGGGCCACTTACTGCAATTGTTCGTTGTCTTTATTACTTGCACTTTATTTCTTTGCTTTATCATAAAACCCCTAAAAATCTATTTGTTAAGTATTTACAGAGATTTCTTGCTCCATACCACTAGGCAACACCTTCTGCTCCTTGTTGGGATCGACACTCCTATTTATCGAAAGTACTATGATACACCCCCTATACTTGTGGGTCATCAGTTCCCAACAAGCTAGCCCCACGCAGTCCAACATGGCACAGTCTCACACGTTAGTATAACGCGTACCTGACCAACTAGTTCCACTTGTCAGCACGTAACGGCGAGGGTTCACTATGGGTCCCGACTGAATATGGCCCCACTTGTCATCACGTAACAGCAAGGCTGATGGACATAGATTTGCAGACAGTGTGAGAGTTTCATAGTAGGAGATGGTAAAAGGTGAGGAAAAATTAAGCGACTGGGGAAAACTGAGTATAGCTAACGAACCAGGGGCACGAAAATATAAATCCCTATAACAAAATATATTGTTTCTTGTTTACTTCTCATGCACTACGCTTGTTGGATGATAAAAACTTGAGGTCTTCTTGCTGTTGCCTTTGGACTACACTTAAAGGGCTAAAAAAATCTGACATTGATTGTAAATAAATGACATTGATGGCAATGAACTATATGTAGAGTTAAAGTTACTCCGAACTTTAATTCCAAAGGAAAATTTGCGGCTTGTTGATATTTTGAATTTCTTGAAGCGGATGGATTGTTTTCCTAATGCAACCATTGCACATAGAATTTTGCTGATTATTCCAGTAACCGATGCATGCACGGAGAGAAGCTTTTCTAAGCTAAAGTTGTACTTGCGTTTCACAATGGCACAAGATAGACTTAGTGGGTTGGCTATGATAGAAACTGAAAACGATATTTTGGAGAAGGTGTCTCATGAAGAACTTATTAAAGATTTTATCTCAAGGAATGCTAGAAGGATGACACACTTCTGCTAAAGGTTTTCTCTCAAGGTGTACTTTTGAATTCTGAGATAAATTTCTAAGATGTAATTCTTCAAAAAAAATGTACCACCAATCTGATAATAATATAATATAAAACTTTGTTTTTCTAATTCCCTGTGATTATGTTGAGGGCCCAAACCTTTTTTTGCACCAGGCCTCTATTTTCTCGGGTATGGCGCTAAACACCAGCCATCCGTAGTGGCATCCTCATACCCCTTGCACCAACAACGCCGGTTGATGGTAGCAAATTTGTCGCCCGTCTGGCCGTCGGTAGCAAAATCCTCCACAAAATCCGCGGCGGCGGGAGGTGAAGGAGATATGCTCCAGAGGCAAATAATAAATGAGTTTATTATCATATCTCAAAGTATTTTATAATAGTTTCATACTATGCTATAACTGTATCAAGGGGAAACACGGATACATATGTGGTATGGAAACAAACCAAGTTCCTAGTAGCCTATATTCAACTAGTTTTTTGGGCAACCGATGGTCAAGGTTTCCTGATCATGGTGCATTTATGCCAGTTCACAATGAAGCATGTCATTAAGAATGACATGATGATTACCCAGATAAGAATTAAACGTGATTCAGTCACATGGTTTATCGTTGTAATAATTAGAAACAAAATAACCTTCTCCTTAGACCGTGAGATCATATTAAAGAAGCTTTAATCTCATCAAACTGTCATGTTCGTCAATGGGTAACAATAGCGATGTGTATTGGGTTTCTAGAGGAACAGGTTAAGCCTATGTATTAAGATCGGGATTTGTTCACCCGCGTGATGGGAAGATACACTGGGCTCACTTCGTGAGAGTGTATGTATCCAGTAAGCTGCAACGTATGGCTAGGTCATGGGGATACAATATCATGATTAACGAGATAAGTAGACTTGTTAGTAATGAGAATAGCATTTGATACTAAATCAAATCTCGGACAAGTGATGTATCATAGAGACAAACGGAATCAGGTGCTAAGTTTTTGGTTCAAACGATAGAGTTTCGTGCAATAATGCATATGGGTCATTATGGGTATCCTGGTCCCGCTATTGATCATTAATTAGATCATGTCTGTGACATTCCCAAACCATAGGATAACACACTTAAGGGTCCGATGACGTTGTAAGATCATTATGGAAGCAAAGGGATCACTAGTGAGCAAGAGAGAATCAGAAGTGTTCCAAAAAATATATTGTCGGAATAGTTCCGAAGAGGTTCCGAATATGTTCGGAGAAGGTGAAAGGATACAGATGCCGCCTAGAGGGGGGTGAATAGGCGGTTAAAAACTTTTCCGAGAGTTGCTCAACTAAGGCGGAATTAAACTAGCATTTACTTTGCCAAGCACAAAACCTAGAACAACTAGGGTGCACCTATGTGCACCAACAACTTAAGCTAAGCAATACAAGCAACAATGTGATAGCATGATATAGATTACTTCAATCACAAAGGCTATCACAATGTAAAGTGCATAATTAAAGAGCTCGGGTATAGAGATAACCGAGGCACGCATGAACGACGATATTTACTGAGTTCCTCCCAACAAGGAGTACGTCTCGTTTGAAGATGTGGTGGTATCAAACCACCAACACCACAAAAGGCCTCCCTTATTCTCCTATGAATCTCACCCCAACGGGATCGATCCATGCTTCCACTATCAGTGCACTTGTCGGTGGCAATCCGGAACCTCTCATAAGGTTGGGGCACTTCTCCACAACTCAATTGGAGGCTCCCAGCAAACAAGCTTGGGAAAGCCCCACAACTTAATTGGAGACCCCAAGTAATCCAAGAACCTGCAAAACCACCAAACCGTCTAGGGTTCCAAGAACCCAAGAGTAAAAAGCTTCTCACCTTTGACTCAAACAAATCCTCACCGAGAACTCAAACCGATGCACCAAATGCAATGGCAAGAACACAACAAGTGCTCAAATCCTTATCTCCCAAATTCCACCAAAGCTACAAAATCTTGTGGGGGAATAAGAGAGGAAGAACAATGTAGGAAATCCACAAAAGACTCCAAGATCTAGATCCCAAGATGTTCCCCTCACTTAGAGGAGAGATTGATTGGTGAGATTGTAGATCTAGATCTCCTCTCTCAAATCCGTAAAGTATATGCAAGAATGAGGGGAGGGATTGAAGGGGAGCAAGCTCAATAGGGTCAAGAATGGGGGAGAAAGCTTATAGAACTCGCGTAGTGTCCACTAGGGAAGATGGGCCCTTTTTATAGGCCCACAGATTTCTGACCGTTTTCTGCCCATTGGGGACTTGTCAGACCGGAGACTCCGGTGTGCAGACTGGAGACTGCGGCCAATATCCGGACCTACCTCCGGACCAACCTTCTGAACGTCCCAGCGCCCCTGGGAAAACCTCCTCCGAAAACTCTTCAAAGACTTCGGTCCGCTATACACCGGAGATTCCGGTCTAGCCACACTAGAGACTCCGGTCGATCTCCGGACCTCCATGCAGTGCGTCCTGGGCAAATTTCTGGAGGCCCCTCCATTGACTTTTGGTGTAACTCCGGACCACACCGGAGACTCCGGTCTGGATATTCCATCAACCTTTTGTTTCAGCCAGGGAGGAAAGAAACAAATAAGAGGCAAACTTCAAATGGCGATATCTAGAGTTTGGAAACTCCGATTGACCCGAAACCAATTTTTTTGGAAAGAGGACAACAAGAGCTACCCAACAACAAGATTAGATCTTATTAAGGCTTTGGATATTCGAGGTTTAGTTCTCATCTATCTTGTTGAACCTTTCTCATAGATTCGATTTGGCTTTTCCATATATTTGATCTTGGTTTTATTCATTCTTGCGGTAGAATTTTTTTGTTTTCTATGATACGAACCCTAGTAAAATATTGGATACCACCAAGTGAGAAAATTTCATGTATTATAATGTGATATACCTCCCTTGGTGAGAAACCGGAAAACCTCAAAGATCAAAAACGCATTATGATATAAAAGGGAAATCCGTTGATGAACTAGAGCTTGTTATGAATATTACCCCAAGCTCTAGAACCTCACATGGATAAGATCCAAATAACAACCAAGAAAGGATGATCCTAAGTATGCAAAGGTTTGAGCTCTCTTTGAATGATATGATCGAGTTAATCACTTGAGAGCGCCTCTTGATAGTACGATTATCTATCCTATGAACCGATCTCCCCAACTAACACCACGAGACCGGTAAGAAGGAAACCCTATAAACATCATACCTTTGCCTTGCGCATATTCCACTTGATCTTGATGTAGACGATATTGTCCTTTTAAAGATGGAACAACTTTCTTGATTGCTCTCGCACGCACTTGCTTGATGAAGACTTGTAAGTTGCTCCACTATACAACATGGGGAAACCTTTACTTTGACCTTGTCTTCATCGATCCATGATCACCGAGGATGGCAAGCTTCAAGCATAAGATCTTCTAGATATGGCACATATTTAGCTTGCACAACATTTCTTCTAACAACATTTGGATTATGTCTTGAAGATACATATGATGAACTCTATCTTCTTATTCAAGACACCCTTGCAATAGGCTCAACTCTCACATGACCAATCTGTGGATCACTCCTTGAACACCTTGGTCATCACTTGATCTTCTTCACTTTCTTCTTCTTCAAACCTTGAAGCCGACATATGGTTCAAGCATTGCCTATGGACAATTCCTACAAGTACAACTTGATACAAGCATTAGTCCATGGAGATTGTCATTAATTACCAAAACCACACATGGGGTCCCACATGTTCTTTCAGAAGGAATATGCCGAAAAGGGTCTTCGGATTAATAGAGATTTGAATATATATATTTGTATATGTTAATTCTGAATTAATATATATATATAATAAATATATAAATTAATAGTTAAGGGGAAACTTCCTCTATAGGGCCAAAACCCCGGAGGTAATAGGCCTAGAGGAAGCCACCCCAAATGGGTAACTCACACAGATGCTGCATCTCGGCCCACACGGGGCCCACACAAGTGGGCAGGTGCACGCGGTCGCACGGGCAGGTGCTGGTCCCCGCCACCAGCAGTTTATGGCCTCGGCCAACGCAGGCAAGCACAAGCGGGCGCGTGTTGGCGGGACACTAGCAGTCCACCCCGTTGCCGCCTTGTCGGGATACGCGCGCATGCGGGCACGAGGGAAGTGATGCGCTCAGATCAATGTAGATCTTCGTTGGGAGACCCCAATAGGAAGGTATTATGATCACAACAGCAAGTATTCCCTCAGAAAGAAACCAAGGTCATCGAACCAGTAGGA
Source organism: Avena insularis (assembly GCA_023614405.1). Taxonomy (NCBI): domain Eukaryota; kingdom Viridiplantae; phylum Streptophyta; class Magnoliopsida; order Poales; family Poaceae; genus Avena; species Avena insularis. Next base: position 13,057,439 of record CM042689.1, on the reverse strand, counting down.
GGAAGGAAACGACGGAAAGGTGTTGCTAGCAACTTGGAAACCTGCACAACAGAAACTCAAGACTTTGCCCCAATGAACAGTTCGGTTGTCAATCTCACTGGTTTGCTGAAAACAAAGGATTAACTATATGGTGTGGAAGGTAATAGTGGTTTGCAGAAAGTAAACAGTAAAAGTGGGAGATGTATCAATGGTAAAGATTGGACCGGGATCCATAGTTCACTAGAGGTGTTCTCCTTAGATAAACAAACATGGCATGTTGGGTAAACAAATTACAGCGGGGCAATTGACATGACTGAGCAAGGCATAACAATGGAATACTAGACATTCATGATCCTATGAGATTCGATCGGGCAATACAACAAGATACATAGACCGCCATCCAACTGCATCTATGACTATAAATCCACCTTCAGGTTATCATCTGACCCCCCTCCGGTATTAAGTTGCAGGAAACAGATAACTGCTTTAATCAAAGTGTGTAAGGTAAACAATCCACTTGTTCCATGAATAAGAGACCGTTGTTTTCTCCCTAGTGGCAACATCACATGTACAACCTTAGAGATTTCTGTCACTTCCCTTAGATTAAATAGAGGCATGAACCCACTATCTAGCATAAATACCCCCTCTTGGAGTCAGTAGCATCTACTTGGCCAAGATCACAAACAACACAGACATGATAGAATCAATAAGACAAAACCATTAATCAATCTGACATAGTAATCTCAATATCCATCAGATCCCCGCAAACACAACATGCATGTTTACAAATAGATGATCTTGATCATGAACGGAGCTCACAAGATCTAAACATGGTAGCAAAAGGAGGAGATACAACCATCTAGCTACTACATGGACCCGTAGTCTAAGGTGGAACTACTCATGCTTCATACCGGAGGCTAGCATGATGAAGAAGAAGGCCTCCGGGATGATCTCCCCTTCGGCAGGGTGCCGGGAAGAACTTCAGACCCCCCCGATCTAGGGACCATGGTGGCGACGGCGGCTATAGACAGTTTTGTGGAAGATTGATCAGGAACTTAGGGTTTTTGTATCGGGGGGTCTTTATAGGTGAAGAGGCGAGGCAGGGTGCAGCCAGGGTGGCTACACCCCCAGGCGCGGGCTAGGCCTAGCCGCACGGCCAGGGGGTGTGGCCCCCTGGTGGCTCCCCTCCGTCTCGTATTCTGGCTCCGTGTTCCCCACGGTAAAATATTGACTTTGGATTTTGTCCCGTCCAATTCCGAGAATATTGATTTTCTGCCTTTCTGGAACCAAAAACAGAAGAACACACGCAACTGGCACTGTGGCATCTTGTTAATAGGTTAGTACCAGAAAAAAATTAAAAACACCTCAAAGTGTAGACAAAGCAAAGTGGATACTAAACAAGCATGGAACATAAAAAATTATAGATACATTACCGACGTATTAAGCACCCCCAAGCTTAACTCCTACTCGTCCTCGAGTAGGTAAGTGATAAAAAGAATAATTTTTTAGGTGACATGCACCATCAAAATCAAGATCAAGCCATTTGCAAGCATTGAAAGCTGGGATCAAAGAACTCTAAACATGAGCATGAAAGATGGAGTTCTAACAGTAAGACAAAGTAACTATGCATGCAACTTGAAAGGTTACAAACAAAGATCATGAATAACATGCATTGAAAGACGTTTGTTTGTTTCACATACAGAAAACATGGCATAATGGCATTCAGCTTGTCCCTCATGGAGTAGCAAATAGATTCATAGGACACCTTCAAATTTCATAAGAGGGACTAGATACAAATAGCACAAGAACAAGCAATATCGACAATATGCATCAATCAATTAGGTCTGGGACAATGAACATAGAACTAAGAATGGCAACTATGCTCTCTTAACTGGTGCCTAAGGATAGAAGGTGGAGACTCAATATAATGATGGAAGAAAGGCCCTTCATATAGGGAAGCAGGGATTTCAAGTTTCAAAAAGAGCTTCCAAAAATTATGGTACTTGTTAGCTTTCAGCTCTCATTGCCCCTATCATAAGCATCTTGAAGTGATTAAGCTTAAAGTGAACAAACTATGGAGTATATGCTTGACAAAGTATAAGTTGGCAATCTCATGTCCCTTGAATATGAGGGCCGCACCTCATGCTACTCAACTTTAGTCACCTGTAAGTTCTTGTCATAGAAAGTACATGTGTATCATAGAGAACCACCAACGGGGTACCTGCGGTGACCCAGCATACCACTCCATGTGTAGTACACTATAGTCGTTGACATGACATCCACAGAACACCGTTCTGTAAATATCACATCCCTCAGAGTGGTACAACAGAAACATTGCGGGTCCATATTACAAACATTCACACATTATTATTACAATACCAGAAGTTCAAGACTTCAAAACGATTCAACTTACAAACCAAAATATAAGTGTTTCAGCGGAAGTTTCAAATTTAAAACTTAAACTCCAAATTGAGCTCAACAACTTATTGCTATATATTATTCATGTTGTTCGGCTCAAGTGGCTATTAGAACTATAGTAATTATTCGGACTCTTGGAACTCTCCTCCGTAGACGATGTCGTAGTCCTCCCCTTCTACGGCTCCATACAGGTTGGGCTCTTCATAGAAGACCTCCTCTTGGCTCTCAGTTGCATACATTGGAGTATCTTCGGGATTCCTAGAGTCTAAGCAAGGGTTCAAAGGAAAGGATGAGTAACAGCGTTACCCAACAAGTTTATTATATGCAAGGTAGGAATTTTGATGCTCTATCTACCACCTCAGACTAGCAGTCCTTGGCACTATGCAATTTTCGCAAATCTTTCTTCAAAGATTGGTTTTATTATGAAAATCTATGACCATCAGCCTTCATAGGTTGACCAGAACTTTCATGGAGTTCCTTTCCTGCCACGTTCGTAGCTCCTTCCCGGAACAGGGAGTAACAAGTTACAATTCTTACACTCTGCAGAGGTGCGTTACTTTACCCATGAGAGATCAACTCCTTGTTGCACAACCGGGCGTACTTTCCCGTCCACAATTCCATGATGTGGGGCCTAGTAGTTGGTCCAAGCCAATCACTGCCCTCTCCACGACCTCATATGTATGCACGATCCTTCGGGGCCGGCTCACCTCCGTTAAGCCCCTTTTCGGGCAGGCTAAAACCATGATGAGTTCCCGAAGACTCTATGACCTGGTGATGCCCGGACAAGTACCATTTGAATGGACCATATCCCTAAACACCAGTCGTAGATAATCTAGACACCAAAAGTGTGGGGCGTAAGGGTCCCCACCCATATGTTGGATCCGCACAAGGAATCACAACGTCACGTTAAGGTCGTCTTGCCTCCATACAAGAGGAAAAGGATACAATTGACTTCTCTGTCCCATTCCAAATCTCATGGCTAACGCGTAATATATGGTGCTAGAATCACTGATGTCATGGGTTATTAATCCCTAATGGTTCATCATTATTGCAAATAGAAACCTGAGTTCTATTGCCCCATCATATTATCAGTTAGGATGATATCCAAGATTTATTTAATTTTGGGAAAAATAATATTTTCTTTTTCTAGAATATAGATGATAACAGACAATTTATAAATACTTGATAAATACTCTTCAAAGGACATGAGAAAGTGATAAACTTGCCTTGTGATTGCAAGGTAGTGAAGTCTGATGCTTGCACTGGACCTTGAGCTTCTATGTCTACAAAACATCATTATTGCCCGGTAAGGACAATATTTAAAGAAACAAAAATGATTATGCAAAGTAATGTAATGCATAATTTAGCTTTGTGTGTATTTACCCCATTATTATAAAATTTATTTTTAATAATAAAGGATTTATAAATATTAATTTTCTAATATTTATTGAATATTATATTCTTTTATTTTATTTCCTTTTTATTTATTTAATAATTCATTTAAGAATTATCATTTAAATACCAAAAATTGATATTAAATATTTATTTAGTATTTTTCTAAAATACTACAATATTAATATATAATGAAAGTGATTTTTATTTATTTTTATCATCTTTCAATAATTTTATATAATTCTATAAGAAATATATATTACAAAATTCTTAATAAATTTTATATGTCTAAAATTTTCTTTCTTAATTTATTTTTGTAGATTGGATTATTGTGAATCCAAAAATATTTTATTTATAATTTTTTGATTTTTATTTTATTTTCTAGAATTTATTTAAATTCAGGGCTCTTTTGGTCTTTTCTCATTTAAAAACTGGCTTTAAGTAACTTGGGCTGACTGTGTTGGGCTTATTGGGCCCTTATGGCCCAATAGGGAAGAGCCAAAACGACACCCCGAAGGGATCCTGGCCCAATCTAGCCCACTCCCTCAGTCACTCTCTCGACCTCATCTCTCTCTTCTCCTCATCGACCCCGTGGTCGATGGCGCCACCGTCGTGCGCTGCTCGCCGCTGTGGTCCTCCCTGGGCACTGCCGTGGTGCAGGGCGAGGTTGTCGACCATGCTCTACCCTCCTGTCCAATTTGATTTGGCTCTAGAGCTTCCCCGTGGCCAGACTAGCTCCATCCCGAACCTTAGGGTTTAGGGTGGTGCTGGTGCTGTCGTCGCCGCTGCTGCCGTGTGTTGTGGTGGTGCTCCTCGCCTACAGGCGTGGCTGTGGTCGCCGCCTCAGCATGGTGTGGGTCGTAGCGCCCCCTTGGGGGTGCTCCCCGTGCCGCCGTGCTCGTCGTGGACCTCTTCTTCTTCTCACCCACGGCAACATTCAGTAAGTAAACCTCCCCCTTGTCCTCTGTGCTAGGTCACCCTATGCTATGTGTTGGTAGTGGCCACTCCTGGCTAGTGTTATATCCTGATTAGGGTTGTTTATCCTGCTTAGGGTTCATATCCCTCTGTGGATTAGGCACTTCACTAGTTGGATCATGTATTGATGATTCCTAAGCATGACGAGTGGGGGTTTGTTGTGGATTGCTGCTTATGATTAGCTGTGATGATGCCAGTGGTTTACCAGATGATTCCATTGGCTAATTTGATATGGTTCAGATGGTAAGGTGGCTCTGGAATCATTACTTGGGATTCTAGTGGTTTGAGAGCTCACCACTGTCATTACATGGTAAATGACAGTGATTTTTGTGTGATGAAGTCACTGTATTTGTACTGTTGGATTAAGAATTCCTATATAGCTTGAGATCAAATGGTCTCTTAAAGTGATGATATGTATATGGATTTTCCTGATTATGATTCCTATGATTTATGTCAGGAAAATGATTTTATAGTTGGCTGTGAGTGTAACTATGAAAGTTGAATGTTTAACCTGCTTAGTTTAGAAACTGTTCTTGTGATACCATCTTAATATGGCACACAGGATTAGATTCTATTACTTGGCTTGGTTTTGTTTAAGCTTAAGATTAGCTTGGCCTTATAAATAAGTGGAATCTTCTTTCCTTGCATCCCTAGAACCCACGATGTTGGTCTGAGGTTTAGGGATTAGGCTCTTATCTTGTTGTTTCTCATGGATTGGTTCTGGTAGTGATACCAGCTACTGATTCTTGAGTCAAAGTTGGAAAAATGATTGTAAGCTTGATAAATTATATGGGTCCATAAGATGAAATTCTAAGGTGCTACTCCTATTTAAGAGGTGTGCCTAGAAATTCAGATCTTGGCTATATTTATTCCTAAAATTTAAGTTATAGCCTGCTAGCTAGGATCAATGATGTGGTTCTGAGATCCTAGTTGGATCTATATAGTTTTCTGGTTGCTTTTAGTGTTTAAAACTTCAATGATGGATTCACCCCACTTGGGTGTTTTCTGAGAATTTGGGTATGAGACAACTCATGAATGCTTAGACAGAGAAATCATGTGATGGTCTTTTATACTCACCACACTTGGTTGTTGTTGGGGTTGCAAGTTGTTGATCTTGTGGTTAGCTTGATCTAGTACTCCTCCTGATACTTCCAGCTCCTGGACTTGTCCTTGATCTAGATCTCCACCTCCTGGTCCTAGTGGCTTGATTTTGTCCTTGCTATCCACCTGATCTACCCCTCCTTATGTCACCATCTTGGTGAGATGATTAAGGTTGTGATTGGTGTGATCTTGCTTGGCTTGGTTTGGCTGCTGAGTTTGATGTGTATGAAGCAGGAAATGGTGTTGGGTGGCTTCCCACGGCTGTGCTGATAGTTTTTTGTGTGTGGAGCTGTTGCTGCGGTGCTGATAACACACACCATGCAGTTTGGTGTGTGTGCTGCTTGTGTGCCTGCTGCACACCTTGTGGATATGCTCTGGAGATGAAGTTACTTTTATCTGGTTACATTTACTTTGCTGGTGAACTTGCCCCTCCTTGATTTTTATTTGACTTATGGATTAAAACTATGAAAGATATAATTCTTTCATATTGGTGAAACTTGCCCCTTTAAAGATTACTCAATGATGAAAAAGCGAACAGTGCACCTCACTATCAATACTGAGAGTAAAACACTTTTAACCTTAACTTTCTTTCTTTTAGTTTGTGTTTGTTTTGCAGGTACCAGACTTGAAGATCAATACTTAGATTAGGTTTTCTTTTTCTTTATAGATAGTTACTTGTAATATTTCTCTTATTCAATTGTAATCTTTATTTGATTCTTTTGAACTTTTTATTTTATTCTTTTGTAATAAAGATTATACTATTACTCAATATATAAAGATTATTCTTTTATTTAATTACTATTGTAAAGATTGTTGAATATTTTCATAAGTTACATTTTTGTAACTTATTTATTGAATAAAATTATGGAATAAGTGTTCATTTTATTGATTATGTTAACTATTTAAAGTTTGAGCTACTAATTATCACATCTTACATAATCAAAATACTCAAACATAATTCTAAATCCTTTTGAATTATAAATCCAACACTCAAGTTTAAATTCAAATTTCATTTCCCACAACACACTAATCCACAAAGATCACATCAAAGTCTATAACAATCATCCTCTAAGACTATACCTAATCTCAAAGCATGAAAGAAACTTTGATCACTTTAGGTTTTTATTTGGCAAAAAATTTACCCACATTTTTACAAATGAATGCATGCAATATCACAGATTCCTAAATCTACTTTTCGTTGGTTCCTAAATGCTGGGATGTTACAGACTTCCTCCCTTAAATTAATCTTTGTCCCGAAGTTTGTTGAGATGTACCTGAATAGTTCTGGATAGGCTTTTCTTAAATCCTCTTATTTTTCCCAAGTGGCTTCTCTCTCAGGGTGATGTTCCCACTGTACCTTGCAATACTTGATTGCCCTATTCCTCAACCTTTTCCAGTTTTCTTCCAAAATTTACAGGGCTTTTCAACATAGGTCAAGTCTGCTTGTAGTTCTATCTCTTGATTAGTGATTGCATCATCTGGAACTTTCAAAAATTTACGAAGTTGTGACACATGGGAAACATTATGCACTTGAGCCAATCTTGATGGTAACTCTAAAGCATAAGCTATAGTTCTGTTTTGACTCAGTATCTTGAATGGCCCGATATATCTTGGACTCAACTTTCCTTTCACTCCGAACCTTTTAACCCCTTTCATTGGACTTACTTTCAAATATACCATGTCTCCCACTTCTGGATGCCATGATCTTCGACTTTGATCAGCATAACTTTTCTGCCTACTTTGGGCTATTTTTAGTCTATCCCTGATCTTATCAATGATATCTTGTCTTTCCTTGATATAGTCTGGCGCAAACTCCTTGCTGCTTCCAGGCTCATACCAACATATTGGTGATCTACATTTCCTTCCATACAGAACTTGGTATGGAGCTGCCTTCAGACTACTCTGATAGCTATTATTGTAGGAAAATTCTACCGATGGTAGATGATCTTCCCATGTACCTCCAAAATCTAATGCACAAGCCCTTAACATGTCTTCTAGTACCTGATTTGTTCTTTCTGTTTGACCCCTTGTCTCTGGATGATAAGTTGTGCTGAAATCTAACTTTGAACCAAGTGCTTCATGCAATTGCTTCCAAAATGCTGAAGTAAACACTAATCCCCTATTAGTCACAATCTTTTTGGGCACTTCGTGCTTGCTTACTATTTCTTTGATGTAAACTTCTACTAACTTCTCGGCATTATCCTTCTAATTTACTGGAATAAAATGTGCACTTTTAGTGAGTCTATCCACAATTACCCATATCATATCCTTCCATTTAGGCGTCATGGGCAATCCTGCGATGAAGTCCATACCAATTTCCTCCCATTTCCATTCAGGAATTTCCAAGGGTTGCAATGGTCCTGCTGGACTTTGATGTTCAGCCTTCACCCTTTGGCAAGTATGGCATTCTGATACATATTTAGCAATGTCTATTTTCATTTTATTCCACCAGAATAATTCTTTCAGATCCATGTACATCTTAGTACTTCCTGGATGTATAGAATATGGTGTTTCATGTGCTTCTCTGAGTATGACATCTCGAATCTCAGTCACATCTGGAACATGAAGACGATCTTGGAACCACAAAGATTCATAATCTCCAAGGCAAAAAACTTATTTTTGCCCTTGAGATATCCTCTGAATTTCCTCAGCAATGAAAGGATCTTCTGCTTGATGTCTAAAAATTTCGTGCTTAAGATCACTGTCCTGCTCTGCAACTACCTACATAGTAGCTAATCCTCCAAGAACCTCTGCTCTTATGAATTGAATATCTAATCTTTCCATGTCCAATTGTAACTCTTTTGGTAGCTCCCGATTGCTAGGCTGAATATCTACACTCTTTCGACTTAAAGCATCTGCTACAACATTTGCTTTTCCTAGAGTATAGTTGATTGTTAAATCATAATCTTTGATTAGTTCCAACCAACGCTTCTGTCTCATATTCAACTCCTTTTCGGTGAAGAAATATTTAAGGCTTTTATGGTCAGTGTGTATAACTCACATCTGGCTCCATAAGAAAATGCCTCCATCCTTTCAGCGCAAGACTACTGCTGCTAACTCTAAATCATGAGTTGGATAGTTGAATTCATGTGGTTTCAGTTGCCTTGAACCATAAGCAATCACGTTCCGATCTTGCATTAACACACAACCCAAACCTTCTTTAGATGCATCACAGTATACTGTAAAGTCTTTCCCTGTTTCTAGAACTGCTAAGATTGGAGCTGTGGTTAACCTAGTCTTCAGCTCCTGAAAACTTGCTTCACACTTCTCATCCAAATTGAATGGTGTATTCTTTCTTAACAATTTGGTCATCGGTCTGGCTATTTTGGAGAAACCTTCAATGAATCTCCGATAATAACCAGCCATCCCCTAGAAACCTCGAATTTGTTTCACATTGGTCGGTGCAGTCCACTCTAGTACTGATTGAACTTTAGATGGATTTACATCAATTCCATCTTTACTGATCACATGGCCGAGGAATTATACCTCATCTAGCCAAAATTCACATTTACTGAACTTAGCATAAAGTTTATGTTCCCTTAAAGTCTGCAATGCTATTCTCAAATGATCAGCATGCTCTTCCTTATCCTTGGAATATATCAGAATATCATCAATGAAGACTATGACGAACTTATCCAAATATTGCTGGTGCATTGGTCAAACCAAATGGTACTACCAGATACTCATGGTGTCCATATCTTGATACAAATGCTGTCTTTGGAACATCTTCGGGATTGATTTTTATTTGATGGTATCCAGATCTTAGGTCGATCTTTGAAAATACTCCGGCTCCTTTCACTTGATCAAACAAATCTTGAATCCTTGGTAAAGGATACTTATTCTTGATAGTAACTTTGTTCAGATTTCTATAATCTCCACACATCCTTCTTCCACCATCCCTTTTATCCACAAAGATTACTGGTGTTCCCCATGGGGATACACTTTCCTAGATAAACCCTTTTCTGGATAACTCATCAATTTTCTCTTTGAGTTCTTTTAATTCTTTTGGTCCCATCTTATATGGTTCTTGATCTATTGGTGTTGTACCGGGAATTAGATCAATAGTGAACTCTATCTCCCGATCTGGTGGCATTCTGGGTAGCTCTGCTGGAAAAACATCTTGAAACTCATTGACTATATGAATATCTTCCAATTTGACCTCTTTCATCGAGTTCAACTGCAGATCCACCATGATATGACTATGCTTATCTGCTTGGTAAACTATCCTTGCTGCACTTGGAGTTTTGATTGAGACAGTTTTCTTCTCACAATTTATCTGAGCCCCATGTTCCATCATCTAGTCCATCCCCAACACTACTGCAATTCCCTTCAAAGGAATCACATAAAGGTCTGCAAAGTATGTACAACCACAGATCAAGATAACCTGATCTTGTTTAATGTGGCGTACAATCACATTTCCCCCTGCCATAACTACGGTCATAGGGTTTTCTAATGTTGCCCTTCTAATCCCGAACTTATCACCGAATTCTTCAGAAATGAATGAAGTAGTTGCACCAGTATCAAATAGAACTTTTCCAGGATTGGTAAGGATATTGAGCGTACCTATCACTGCATGCTCCGAGTTATCCACCTCCTCCAGGGTTGCACAATTCAACTTCCCGGTAGGTCTGTTCCTCTTGCCATTATTGTTCTTGACAGTATTCCCTCTTTTATTGGGCTGTCCATTTCCTCCACTGGCTTGCCTTCCATCTCTAACTGGCCAACCTCCTTGGGGTTTGCTTGGACAATTTGGCTTTATGTGACCTCTCTAACCACAATCATGACACACAATTACTGGTTTCGGCCAATCCCTGCTTATATGCCCTAGAAGTTTGCAATTGTGGAATATAATATTCTTTGCATTTGGATTTGTACTCCGATTGGAATTATTGATATTATAAGTTCTATTCCTGGGTTTGAATTCCAGATTGGGCATGGGCTTACTTGCTTGTATCCTCTTGGTTTCCTTCTTAGCTCTCTTCCTTATATCCTCTTGGACATTCTTGTAGTCATCCTCGAAAGTAATAGCTGCCTCCAGCAACTGCTGATAAGTTTGCTTATTAGCCAACCTCAACTGCATCCTCACAAATGGATTTAATCCACGCGGGAAACGCTTCTTCCTCTTTTCCTCTATATTAACTTCTTCCTCCGCATATCGAGACAGTTGACTAAACTCACGGATATACTTCATGACACTAGTATATCCCTACTGAAGCTCCTCAAATTCTCTCCGCTTCAACTCCATAACACTCTCTGGAACATGATATTCACGGAATTTCTGCTTGAACTCTTCCCAGGTGTACTCCCTTCCTGGTTGTTGCATGGCTAACTGATTCTCCCACCATGATGCTGCAGGTCCAGTCAGAAGATGAGTTGCATACCTTAATTTCTCCTCATCATTACAACCTACAGTCTTCAACTTTCTTTCTGTATCTGCTAGCCAATCTTCTGCATCCATTGGTTCAGGGGCTGATGCAAAAGGTAACGACCTTGCATTCTGGAAGTCAGAAAGACTTACTCCTCCACCTTCAGGTGCTCTTTGATTTGCTCGTCCCAGCAACTCCTCCATGAACTTGTTCTGGGTCTCTTGCATCATTTGCATACACTGCATAAAGTTCTGCTCCATTAACGGCCTCATTGGTGGTGGTGGTGGTAACGTTCCCTGATTTGCTGCATCTGCATCGGCCTTTTCCTTGGCCTCGCGTTCCATCCGCTGCTTCTCAGATTCGGTCTCTACACCCGTATCCATGACCCCCTAGTCCTACAACATAAAGCGAATACTCATAATTACATCATGCACATGTGTTCTGAGATCGAATTTACGCATAGAACTAGTCACACAATGAAAATCCAAATAAAACCCAAATATGCATTTCACATATTATACATTACAATATCATAATAATACAAAGTCATTACAACATATACCATATAGGTATAATCACAACACTACCTTATTTATCTAACTATCTTATTTATTGGATTACAATACACGGTACTTGATACCTCTAAATAGTTGCCTACTTCTAGTAGTAACTACGCTCATCATACATGCCTGATGTCCAACCGTGATGACGTGACGTTTGTCGCACAGTTTGTGGAACAAATGGCCTTCCAGAAGGAACATACTCAGTATCTGAAGTGTCAGGACTTGAGTCATTACTCAACCTGAGCGCATTGACTCCCTCCAGCTCAGCTGAAAAGTCTTCAGAAACATTGTCAACATTGTCTCCCACTTGCATCTCCTGATCTTCATTCCTTGAGTTGTCAACAGAATATGCAGATCCTGCTGATCCCCAGGTGCTCCTTTGGGCAAGATAGTTGAACACCGGATAGTGCATATTCCCTGGGTTTTGAGAAGATGTTGATGATTCAAACACTCTTTCCTCAGGATCTTCTTCTTCATCCTGGTTATCTATGGACATGGCATTTCTACTGCTATTACTAGGGTTAATTCTTGCACCCATCCAGCTAGATTGTCCAACATTTCTGTCAGAACCATCAATGGACATCTGGTGTTCATGAGATCCTTCATATGATCCCCTTCTCCAACCATCAGAATTCTCAATAGGAAGTTCTGAATCAGAACCATCCTCTGAACCCTGTGGTACTGCATACCTCATATCCACGGTAGGATCATGTATAGGTTCAGGACTTGGTGAATAAGGATATGGTGTAAAAGATTCAGGATCTATAGGTATATCCTTAAAGATAGGTTTTGCACTACTACTTGCTTCCTTCTCCAATTGGGATGCTAATTGTTTCCTCCTTTCCGGATCAGTTAGGTCCTCTAACATGTCATTTTTATCTTCGACAATCACTTGATGTGTCTTATTAAAAGACGCAACGAGTGTTCGATATCTATCCATAAACTTGGAAGCTAACTTAGGATGCTTCTTAACCAAAGTAAGATGATCCGTTATAGGCTCTGAGTCTATAGAATCATGAGGTATCATAGAAAATCTGCTACCTTCCAACTCCTTGGCTTTATGCTCCCGGATATTAGCTATCACCTCCACAATGGCAACATGATATGCTACTAAGTGACTCCTACCTTCAACTATAGGTAGATCATGATATAATCCTAGCTCCTTTGGAAGTTGGATACTCACATGATACTTGGATAACATCCGACCATCATAGTAGGTTATAGTATTCACTGGAATTTTAGTTGGATAACTGAAAATATTTAAAAGTTGACGAAGCTGGTCTATAAATGATCCTTGGTAATCATCAAGAGTCTCCTCTCTCCTTACCAAAGTCTGTTTTGGAAACTTTGGTGCCATAACTTTGTATATAAGAAAAATATTTTTATTAGTAATCAATAATATATTGCATCATCACAAATAATTATCGCACTAAAACATATAACAGAATATTCTCATTTGAATACCCATTATATTTCTTTTAGAGAATTCTTTATCGTTGCTACATACTCCTACAGGAAATACCCTTTACTAGGTTTCCAACCTAAGGTCAAAGCAATTTGCTCTGATACAAACTACGGTGACCCAGCATACCACTGCATGTGTAGTACACTATTCGTTGACATGACATCCACAGAACATCGTTCTGTAAATATCACATCCCTCAGAGTGGTACAGCAGAAACATTGTGGGTCCATATTACAAACATTCACACGTTATTATTATTACAATACTAGAAGTTCAAGACTTCAAAAGGATTCAACTTACAAACCAAAATATAAGTGTTTTAGCGGAAGTTTCAAATTTAAAACTTAAACTCCAAATTGAGCTCAACAACTTATTGCTATATATTGTTCATGTTGTTCGGCTCAAGTGGCTATTAGAACTATAGTAATTATTCGGACTCTTGGAACTCTCCTCCGTAGACGATGTCGTAGTCCTCCCCTTCTACGGCTCCATACAGGTTGGGCTCTTCATAGAAGACCTCCTCTTGGCTCTCAGTTGCATACATTGGAGTATCTTCGGGATTCTTAGAGTCTAAGCAAGGGTTCAAAGGAAAGGATGAGTAACAACGTTACCCAACAAGTTCATTATATGCAAGGTAGGAATTTTGATGCTCTATCTACCACCTCAGACTAGCAGTCCTTGGCACTATGCAATTTTCGCAAATCTTACTTCAAAGATTGGTTTTATTATGAAAATCTATGACCATCAGCCTTCACAGGTTGACCAGAACTTTCATGGAGTTCCTTTCCTGCCGCGTTTGTAGCTCCTTCCCGGAACAGGGAGTAACAAGTTACAATTCTTACACTCTGCAGAGGTGCGTTACTTTACCCATGAGAGATCAACTCCTTATTGCACAACCCGACGTACTTTCCCGTCCATAATTCCATGATGTGGGGCCCAGTAGTTGGTCCAAGCCAATCACTGACCTCTCCGCGACCTCATATGAATACACGATCCTTCGGGGCCAGCTCACCTCCGTTAAGCCCCCTTTCAGGCAGGCTAAAACCCTGATGAGTTCACGAAGACTCTATGACCTGGTGATGCCTGGACGAGTACCATTTGAATGGACCATATCCCTAAACACCAATCGTAGATAATCTAGACACCAAGTGTGGGGCGTAAGGGTGCCCACCCATATGTTGGATCCGCACAAGGAATCACAACGTCACGTTAAGGTCGTCTTGCCTCCATACAAGAGGAAAAGGATACATCTGACTTCTCTGTCCCATTCCAAATCTCATGGCTAACGCGTAATATACGGCGCTAGAATCACTGATGTCATGGGTTATTAATCCCTAATGGTTCATCATTATTGCAAATATAAACCTAAGTTCTATTGCCCCATCATATCATCACTTAGGATGATATCCAAGATTTATTTAATTTTGGGAAAATAATATTTTGTTTTTCTGGAATATAGATGATAACACACAATTTATAAATACTTGATAAAGACTCTTCAAAGGACATGAGCAAGTGATGAACTTGCCTTGTGATTGCAAGGTAGTGAAGTCTGATGCTTGCACTGGAACTTGAGCTTCTATGTCTACAAAACATCATTATTGCCCGGTAAGTATAATACCCCACCTTTAAAAATGTAAAGGTCCCTGTGATTGCAATGCTAGTCCCTGGATCAAATGCTAGCATCCACAATTTAAGATGAAGTACACAGAAACAAAGGTCATTATTACATCGTCATTCCAGAGATAACATAGTATTTTACAACTCCATAGCCATAGGATAGTACATGAGTTTAACTTAACAATAATATAGATAAAAGTCTTCATCTTCATGTGCCACAAGCAAGCATGTTGAGTGTAGACTCATAACCCTAATCCTCATCAGAGTAACCTGCAACATCACAAGTTACAGCCACAGTGGGTCAATACATTGGAATATTATTGGCAAATGATACCTTAGTAGAATAATAGTTTCTAGCTTCTACATGAATTTGGCTAAGAGTAGCTTGGGCTTGCTTTGCTCAAAATAGGTTTTGTCTATCAGTTGAAAACACTAAGTTTTTGTTTGGCAAAAACTCCCAAGGAACCACCAATAGAAATTGGTGAACCTTTACCCTTGTTCAACCACAAGTTTTTAACTTAGAAAATTGGGATGAGGAGATTCTTGATAGCTTCCATGTCTTGATGCTCAAATTGTCCGTTGCCGGGGACACGACTAAGTACTTAGATTCTTCCTTCTCGAGAGGTGGTGCACTTTCCCCACAAGACTCGACATGCATCGAGACAAGACCTTTCAGAAGCCTTCCCTTAGACCAGAATGGACTCGCTCCAAACCTATCACCCCCTACCACCAACTGTCCATTTGGCTAAGTTATTGCAACCTATATGATCCAGGCAGAGCCCATAATGCCATGTGGCTGCACTAGAAGCTTCTTAACATATGACATCTCAAATCCCTTTGTTCCTGGGTGGCTTTCCGCAAGTGTGATACACAAGTTAGACCATAGATATGGGCCTTGTGTAACCACTTAACATAACCCAACATACCATTCCACCCAGGTGATTCATTCACTTAGTTGTTTTATTAAGAAAAAACACAAGTCAAAAGACTTAGCAATATTTTCCATAGCATGTATATATTCCACCCTTGGTTGCTACTAGCTAGGCTAAGCATGGAAATAACAAGTTTCTTAACTTAGAGAAAATACTAACAATTCTACAACTACTAGGATTTCCCAAGCATAGCATATAGATACTTAGCAAAAATTATCATGCAAGCCATATACAAAATATAACTAATGCATAGTCAAAATATTTGGACAAAAATATGAAGCACCACTTGCCTTGGTAGTTGGGGAGTAACAACAATCCTCATAGTCACAATCACCACTAGCACCAAAATCTACACACAAAAATGATAGCACCAAATTCATATTTCAAATAATCAAGCAAAAATATATGAATGCATGCAAATGCCATGTGATGATTTTTTAAACTAAAAAAGACAATTAAAACAGTATTGAACATTAAACTAAACATTTATACACCAATTAAACTTAATTTGGCTTTTAAAACATTTTCCAAATAATTTTTATACACAAAATAGGCCTAAAAATGTCTCTACATAAATTTCCATTTTAAAAGAAGCAAATCACAAAATCAAGCCTATAGATGTGTAGGGTTTATGTTTGTGATTCCATTGATATCTTATTTGCATTTTTTGGATAAACAGAACAAAAGTTATTGAATTTACAAGTTTAATCATCTAATTAAATCAAATCTGAATTAAATCGAAAACCCGGACACGCGGCAGCATCTGATTTGCGCGTACCGGTTCGCTCTAGATCACGTGTCTACACCATTAGATCTAACTAAATCCAACGCTCCATATCAAAACTTACCCCTTCGCGTCAGATCTATTCTACACCGCTAGATCTAATCCTAAGGCTCAGATCTACGCGTGCCCCTTCGCGGGATGATCTAATCGCATCCGCTGGATCCAGATCCAGCGGACCACATTGCTCTGACCATTCGCGGGCGGCGCAAATGGCCACTGCGGCGGCTGCGCGTCTGCCGGTGAAGTTCCGGCGAGACCAGAGGGCAAAGGCGAAGGTGCTGATGCTTACCGAGGTCGTGGAGGCACGGCGAAGCTCAATGTGCAGGTGGACGAGGCTAGGGCGCACGAACACGGACGCAATCGCTCGCCGGAGTGAATCTTGGCGTTGGGTGCTCACGGTCGTCGACGGAGGCGATGCTCTGGTGCGAAATAAAACAAACGTCAAACGTTAGGAGAAGCGCAAGGCGATAGCGAACAAGGTCGCGTGAGCCAGAGAGCGAGGCACGCACGAGGCTTACCGCAATCGGTCGCAAGAGTTCGCCGGGAGAGCGGCGATGCAAAGAGAAAAGCGAGCAGCCTGGCGGCGTTCAGAGGAAATTGAGTGGGGGAAATGGAGCGGAGGCTGTGGGGTTTAAGTAGCTGGAGCTGTGCAAGGAGTTACTCGGCGAATCAACGGTAATTACTCGCGCAATCAATAGCAGTGACACGGGAAGGAAACGGCTGGAGCTGGTCGTGGGCGCGTGATTTGGGGACGAAGGTGACGGGGCATGTGGGACCGGGGCGTCAGTGAGAGGGGGTGCGCGCGCGGGTGAGAAACAGAGAGGGGTGGCGGTTTCCCGGGTGGGCTAGCTGGGCTAGCTTGTTGGGCCGCGGGTGGGTTGGGCTAGTTAGTTTGCTAGGTTTATTTTTTTCTCCTTTTCTCCTTTTCTTTTTCTATTTTGATTTTCTGGTTTGAATTTGAATGAGTGTTTCAAATCTGTTTCAATTTGAATTTCTTCCAGATATTTATTGTGTTTCTTGTGTCCAGGGAGGTGTAAAACATCATTTTAAACTCAAAACCATTTTAAGTTTGAAAATAAATATAAACCATGCCTTAAATAAAATAATTACAATAGGCATAAAGATGGTTTTATGTTTGAATTGTTTTGAAAACTTTTGTATGTCTTTGGTATTTACTTTCCAATCAATGCTGATCAAATCCTAATCATATTTAGAAAGTAAAATATAAACCTTGCCTTACTTGAATAAGTAATAGGCAAAATATGGTTTCTTATGTTGAAAATTCATTTGAAAAAGATCAAATGCTTATGAATGCATGGATGATATGCAAACTTTATAAATAATGATTTTTGGGATGTTACAGTAAGGACAATATTTAAAGAAGCAAAAATGATTATGCAAAGTAATGTAATGCATCATTTAGCTTTGTGTGTATTTCCCCCATTATTATGAAAATTATTTTTAATAATAAAGGATTTATAAATATTATTTTTCTAATATTTTTTGAATATTATATTCTTTTATTTTATTTCCTTTTTATTTGAATTTTATTTATTTAATAATTCCTTTAAGAATTATCATTTAAATACCAAAAATTGATATTAAATATTTATTTAGTATTTTTCTAAAATACTACAATATTAATATATAATGAAAGTGATTTTTATTTATTTTTATCATCTTTCAATAATTTGATAAAATTCTATAATAAATATATATTACAAAATTCTTAATAAATTTTATATGTCTAAAATTTTCTTTCTTAATTTATTTGGGTAGTTTGGATTATTGTGAATCCAAAAATATTTTATTTATAATTTTTGGATATTTATTTTATTTTCTAGAATTTATTTAAATTCAGGGGAGTTTTGTTCTTTTCTCATTTAAAAACTGGCTTTAAGTAAGTTGGGCTGACTGTGTTGGGCTTATTGGGCCCTTATGGCCCAATAGGGCAGAGCCAAAACGACACCTCGAAGGGATCCTGGCCCAATCCAGCCCACTCCCTCAGTCACTCTCTCGACCTCATCTCTCTCTTATCCTCCCCGACCCCGTGGTCGATGGCACCGCCGCCGTGCGCTGCTCGCCGCCGTGGTCCTCCCTGGGCGCTGCCGTGGTGCAGGGCGAGGTTGTCGACCATGCTCTACCCTCCTGTCCAATTCGATTTGGCTCTAGAGCTTCCCCGTGGCTAGATTAGCTCCATCCCGAACCTTAGGGTTTGGGGTGGTGCTGGTGTTGTCGCCGCCGCTGCTGTCCTGTGCTATGGTGGTGCTCCTCGCCTCCAGGCATGGCTGTGGTCGTCACCTCAGCATGGTGTGGGTCGTAGCACCCCCTTGGGGGTGCTCCTCGTGCCGCCGTGCTCGTCGCCGACCTCTGCTTCTTCTTCTCACCCACAACAACATTCAGTAAGTAAACCATCTCCCCCCCATGTCCTCTGTGCTAGGTCACCCTATGCTATGTGTTAGTAGTGGCCACTCCTGGCTAGTGTTATATCCTGATTAGGGTTGTTTATCCTGCTTAGGGTTCATATCCCTGTGTGGATTAGGCATTTCACTAGTTGGATCATGTATTGATGATTCCTAAGCATGATGAGTGGGGGTTTGTTGTGGATTGCTGCTTATGATTAGCTATGATGATGCTAGTGGTTTACCAGATGATTCCATTGGTTAATTTGATATGGTTCAGATGATAAGGTTGCTCTGGAATCATTACTTGGGATTCTAGTGGTTTGAGAGCTCACCACTGTCATTACTTGGTAAATGACAGTGATTTTTGTGTGATGAAGTCATTGTATTTGTACTGTTGGCTTAAGAATTCCTATATAGCTTGAGATCAAATGGTCTCTTACAGTGATGATATGTATATGGATTTTCGTGATTATGATTCCTGTGATTTATGTCAGGAAAATGATTTTATAGTTGGCTATGAGTGTAACTGTGAAAGTTGAATGTTTAATCTTCTTAGTTTAGAAACTGTTCTTATGATACCATCTTAATATGGCACACAGGACTAGATTCTATTACTTGGCTTGGTTTTGTTCAAGCTTAAGATTAGCTTGGCCTTATAAATAAGTGGAATCTTCTTTCCTTGCATCCCTAGAACCCATGATGTTGGTCTGAGGTTTAGGTATTAGGACCTTATCTTGTTGTTTCTCATGGATTGGTTCTCGTAGTGATACCAGCTACTGATTCTTGAGTCAAAGTTGTAAAAATGATTGTAAGCTTGATAAATTATATGGGTCCATAAGATGAAATTCTAAGGTGCTACTCCTATTTAAGAGGTGTGCCTAGAAATTCAGATCTTGGCTATATTTATTCCTAAAATTTAAGTTATAGCCTGCTATCTAGGATCATTGATGTGGTTCTGAGATCCTAGTCGATCTATATAGTTTTCTGGTTGCTTTTAGTGTTTAAAACTTCAATGATGGATTCACCCCACTTGGGTGTTTTCTGAGAATTTGGGTATGAGACAACTCATGAATGATTGTCTAATCTTAGACAGAGAAATCATGTGATGGTCTTTTCTACTAACCGCACTTGGTTGTTGTTGGGGTTGCAAGTTGTTGATCTTGTGGCTAGCTTGATCTAGTACTCCTCCTAATACTTCCAGCTCCTGGACTTGTCCTTGATCTAGCTCTCCACCTCCTGGTCCTGGTGGTTTGATCTTGTCCTTGCTATCCACCTGATCTACCCCCTCCTTATGTCACCATCTTGGTGAGATGATCAAGGTTGTGATTGGTGTGATCTTTCTTGGCTTGGTTTGGCTGCTGTGTTTGATGTGTATGAAGTAGGAAATGGTGTTGGGTGGCTTCCCATGGCTGTGCTGATAGTTTTGTGTGTGTGGAGCTGTTGCTACGGTGCTGACAGCACACACCATGCAGTTTGGTGTGTGTGCTGCATGTGTGCCTGCTGCACACCTTGTGGATATGCTCTGGAGATGAAGTTACTTTTATTTGGTTACATTTACTTTGCTGGTGAAACTTGCCCCTCCTTGCTGTTTATTTGACTTATGGATTAAAATTATGAAAGATATAATTCTTTCATATTGGTGAAACTTGCCCCTTTAAAGATTACTCGATGATGAAAAAGTGAACAGTGCACCTCACTGTCAATACTGAGAGTAAAACACTTTTAATCTTAACTTTCTTTCTTTTAGTTTGTGTTTGTTTTGTAGGTACCAGACTTGAAGATCAAGACTCAGATTAGGTTTTCTTTTTCTTTATAGATAGTTACTTGTAATATTTCTCTTATTCAATTGTAATCTTTATTTGATTCTTTTGAACTTTTTATTTTATTCTTTTGTAATAAATATTGTACTATTACTCAATATATAAAGATTATTCTTTTATTTAATTACTATTGTAAAGATTGTTGAATATTTTCATAAGTTACATTTTTGTAACTTATTTATTGAATAAAATTATGGAATAAGTGTTCATTTTATTGATTATGTTAATTATTTAAAGTTTGAGCTACTAATTATCACATATTAACTAAATCAAAATACTCAAACATAATTCTAAATCCTTTTGAATTATAAATCCAACAATCAAGTTTAAACTCAAATTTCATTTCCCAAAACACACTAATCCACAAAGATCATATCAAAGTCTACAACAATCATCCTCTAAGACTATACCAAACTCAAAGCATGAAAGAAACTTTGATCACTTTAGGTTTTTATTTGGCAAAAAAATTACCCACATTTTTACAAATGAATGCATGCAATATCACAGATTCCTAAATCTACCCTTTGTTGGTTCCTAAATGCTGGGATGTTACAGTACCCCTTGCACATGATACAGGAGCTATCCCATAATTAAAATGACAAGGCAAGCAGACAATGAACATCTCAGCAATCTTCTTATTTATCATGGGAATATGGTGCTTTTTTCTCTCTTTCCTCTTTTCAATATGTATATTTTTTATAAGAAGAAAGCTTCATAGATGTTATTATGGTGATGCTGCAAGTTTCCACCATGATTAGGCATGGCTTAGGCTAGCGGCCCAGGCGTTTCTCTAACCAATATACATAACTCCATGGACTTACAAGATCCCCTTTTATTTTACACTGGCGACATCCATAGACAAAAGAGCATGATATCAATTGTGTACAAAGTACAAGTGCAATGTTGAAAGCGTTCCCCGTGACAGCACGGTTCTACTAATTCCAACGTATAAGTGCAAGCATATACAACATAGATGACACAATGGTTCAAGTTTATTAGGGGCAAGAAAATAAAGTGTGACATCAAGTTTGTGAGAGCTTTAATCACTAAGTTTTCACATAGCAAAATACTTTTTAATTGGAAGATAGATGAAAACAAGAATATACTTGGAATGGTGTAACACACCATGCATAGGAATTTATAGTGGACACTTTGGAATGACTTAGTTTCTTGGGAGTTGGATGCATGAGTATAGCTTACTCATACAAGTGGAGGCTAGCAAAAGACTGGGAGCGACCAACTATGAGAGCAATAATGGCCATAATCATGCAGAGCGACAAATCATTACTAATCAACGTAAAGTGGTACTACAAGTCAAGGAATAAATGATCATAGAGTCTATGGTGACTTGTTCATGGTCATAACATGGTGTGAGCATGTGCCAAGTCAACCCAAACAAAACATCAAAGGAGAATACCACAATACTATGCTTTTGCATGCTAAAACAATGCATGATTCCTTCAAGGCACACTAAGCAATCCCAATTGTTTGGAAGAAGTAATGCTATAGCAATAATCACTAAGCATAAGGTCAAAACAACAACTAGCATGACATGCTAAAGTCTAAGTCACAGTCAAAGCAAGCTCCTCTTGTACTATTCAAGCAAGAACTTTCTACTCCTCTCCAACAACAATCAACTTATTTGAAACAACACAGCGAGAACGGGGGTCCAAACTACTTTATTCAAGAAAACTAAGCAAACCAAACGAAAACTAAGACGCTCCAAGAACTACACAACTGTGCACGAAATAATAAAAATGAAGTGTCTAGAAAGACCTGAGCTTTTTATTGATGAAGAAGGGGATGCCTTGGGCATCCCCAAGCTTTGACGCTTGTACCTCTTGAATATTTCTTGTGGTGACACGGGGTGGCATCCCCAAGATTGAGCTTTTATCCATTCTTCATCTCATTACATCATTCTTTCTCTACACCTGAAAATTTTCCTTCATATAGAACTTCACACAATCTTCATTAGCAACATTAGTGTATTCAAAAGATAATAGACCTTTGCGTTTAGCTTTAGAATAGAAAAACTTTCACTAAAAACACAAGCTACTATAGCAATTCCCTCAAAAAGCTCAATTTACCAAAAAGAACCCAAAAAGGAATCCATAAGAAGCAAATGCAAATAATGGCGTAAATCACAAAATGCATCAGCGGTAGAAACCGATTTTTTCAAAGACCTTCTATTGCTCAAATCAAAAAGTGTTGAACTATAACGAAAGTTAGCTAACATACTGGGGGATTTATTCAGAAAATACCAGCTCAATCCGACTTACAGAGATTCCTCACAAATTTTTACGGTGGAGCAAAAAAATCTGTTTTGGGACAGCAACTCCCCAAATCTTACTTCCCTCTCCTTAGAGGTCATTCTTGGCACAAAAAACAAATAAAAAGGATAAGGAGAGGTCATTACTGAAGTAATAACTTCCAATACTCAAGAAAACTTTTGGGTTATCTCCCAATAAGTACTTTTCTTTAACGCCTTTAAGTTAGGCACAAGAAGCAAGAATCAAGTATTTTCAAATGAAGAAGCATTAACATCAACTCTCTTGCTCCTACCTTTCTTACCTTTCTTCTACTCTTTAGGGAATATATGATTGCTTATTGGAGAAGCAAAATGCATCATGCCTTTTCCCACATTTATTGCTGCTCCAAGGTGTTTCAGCAGGGATCTTCCAAGTGTAATTTGTCCTTTTCCTACACATTCAATAATAAGATAATCGCTAGACACCACTTCCCCTGAGATTTTTGTAAACACCCCTTCAGCTATTCCAATGGGTAATAAAGTTGCATTATTGGTAAGAGATATTTCTTATCCTCCTTTAGAAAGTCCCCAAAGATTCAAAGACTCATAGATATCTTTAGGCATAAGGCAAAATTCAGACATGATATCACAACAAGCATAAAAAGTTTCACTATTTATAGAAACTCTTATTGTAGGAAACCATTTTGAAGGCTCAGAATTTATTGGAACATAATCATGATGCTCTCTAAGCATGTTATAGCAATCTTTCAAAGCAACTGTACTGGTCTTGAGAGTGTTCAACCTAGCATAAATGTTTATAAAGGAAGAATCAGACTTGCTAGGCATATTATAAATTATAATCAACTTCTTTATGGCATCCAAAGCTTCATCCTCAGTACAACGAAAAATATCTTTCCCAGCTACAACATCCAAAGCATATCTATAACAAAGAGCAAGGACATCCAAAGCAGTTATCTGTTGCTTGCAACTTAATACTGGAGGGGGTTCGGATGATAACCTGAAGGTGGATTTCTAGTCATAGATGGAGTTGGATGGCGGTCTATGTATCTTGTTTTATTGCTCAATCGAATCTCATAGGATCATGAATGTCTAGTATTACATTGTTATGCCTTGCTCAGTCCTGTCAATTGCCCCGCTGTAATTTGTTTACCCAGCATGCCATGTTTGTTTATCTAAGGAGAACACCTCTAGTGAACTATGGATCCCGGTCCAATGTTTACCATTGATACATCTTCCACTATTACTATTTACTTTCTGCAAACCACTATTACCTTCCATATCATACAGTTAATCCTTTGTTTTCAGCAAACCAGTGAGATTGACAACCTCACTGTTCGTTGGGGAAAAGTCTTGAGTTTGTGTTGTGCAGGTTTCCAAGTTGCTAGCAGCACCTTTGAGTCATGTCCTTCCTCCTACTGGTTCGATAACCTTGGTTTCTTTCTGAGGGAAGACTTTCTGCTGTGCTCATCATACCTTCCTCTTGGGGTCTCCCAACTAAGCTCTACATTGACTGAGCGCATCAAGCTGTTTTCTGGCGCCGTTGCTGGGGAATTAAAGAAGAAGAAGCTCCCACGTCAACAACATGCCATCAAGCTGTTTTCTGGCGCCGTTGCCGGGGAGGCTAAGGACGTCTTCACAAGGGGAGTCCTCCACAACCTTTCTCCATACTTTGTTTTTGTTTTGCTTAGTTTATTTTTCTTGGTTTTGTTTGCATTTTTTATCAAGAACTCCAAAAAAATAGTTTAGTTTGGTTTGCCTTCTCTTATCAAAAACACAAAAAATTAGTTCCTTCTCTAGTTGCTACCATGTCGGGTTTTGGTCGAATCCATGTGTCCCCTATGGAAAGGATCTTTACTTTCAAGCAATAACAATGTAATACTAGACATTCATGATCCTATGAGATTCGATTGAGCAATACAACAAGATACATAGACCGTCGTCCAACTCCATCTATGACTAGAAATCCACCTTCAGGTTATCATCCAAACCCCCTCCAGTATTAAGTTGCAAGCAACAGATAACTGCTTTAAGCAAAGTGTGTAAGTTAAACAATCCACTTGTTCCATGAACAAGAGACTGTTGTTTTCTCCATAGTGACAACAACACATCTACAACCTTAGAGATTTCTGTCACTTCCCTAAGATTAAATAGAGGCATGAACCCACTATCTAGCATAAATACCCCCTCTTGGAGTCACTAGCATCTACTTGGCCAAGATAGCTACTAGAAATGAAGAGCATGCAAGATCACAAACAACACAGACATGATAGAATCAATAAGATAAAACCATTAATCAATCTGACATAGTAATCTCAATATCCATCGGATCCTCGCAAACACAACATGCATGATTACAAATATATGATCTTGATCATGAACGGAGCTCACAAGATCTAAACATGGTAGCACAAAGGAGATACAAGCATCTAGCTACTACATGGACCCGTAGTCCAAGGTGGAACTACTCACGCTTCATACCGGAGGCTGGCATGATTAAGAAGAAGGACTCCGGGATGATCTCCCCTCCGGTAGGGTGCCGGGAGAACTTCAGATCCCCCTCGATCTAGGGACGATGGTGGCGGCGGCTACAGACGGTTTCGTGGAAGATCGATCGGGTACTTAGGGTTTCTGTATCGGGGGTCTTTATAGGCGAAGAGGCGAGACAGGGGGCCACTGTGGCGCTTGGGCCTAGCTGCTAGGTGTGGCCCCCTGGCGGCTCCCCTCCGTCTCGTATTCTGGCTCAGTGTTCCTCACGGTAAAATAATGACTTTGGCTTTTGTCCCGTCCAATTCCGAGAATATTGATTTTTGTGCCTTTCTGGAACCAAAAACAGAAGAATAAGTAACTGGCACTGTGGCATCTTGTTAATAGGTTAGTACCAGAAAACATATAAAAACACCTCAAAGTATAGACAAAGCAAAGCAAAGTAGATACTAAACAAGAATGGAACATCAAAAATTATAGATACGTTTCCGACGTATCAGGAAGCTAGCCCACCAGGGCCCACTCAGCCATCGGTGGCACCGACGGGTGCTGCTTTTTTTTTATTTTTTCCTTTAGTACCACATGGGGACTTGGTCCTCCCCTTTCCCTTATATAATAAGGCCTATAGTGAAGGGAAAAAGGACAACAATAAAATCAAAGGGGATTTCCTAAGGCTTTTCCTTAGGGAATTTTTCCTCTCTCTCTCAGTTGAAGTCCCAAAAAGGACTACGCATGAGGGAGACAACACCACTGGCACGCCGTCGAGCTGCTGGATCCCAGTTCTAGAGGGTCTACTTCTGCATCTTGGCCGGATCAAGGAGAACGTGAGTCATCGTCAGACACCGTATGTGTGCGATACCTCGGGGTGTCAGGCTATCGTACAAGGACCGGAGAAAGGGGTGACTTGCGAGAAGCTTCGCGATATGAAGGTCGGATGGATATGACTACATCACCAACGTTGCCCATGGAACGTACCGATTTCGGTCTACAAGGTTTTTTTTGTTTTCTATTAGGAACCCTTTTAGGAGGCCAGGCCATAACACACAAGGCACCACCTTGAATCACCGCTCCTCGTCTCGCACACACAACTCTCTATCTCTGGCCAGCAGCCAACGTATGCCCCTGCACGCGAGCGGGTGAAGGACGATACTGGAGGTCGAGAGGGAAGAGGTGGGGAGGGTCGGAGATGGAGCGGGTGGAGATGGGATGACGATGGAGCGACAGGTTTGACAGACGGTGACGACGATGCTACAGGAACCTATTGAGGACTCGGTTGGCGGCAATGGATAAGTTGAATGAGTTAAGGAAGGAGAAGAAATTGGACGGACCCAAATATGCAAGGTGGTCGTGTAACTGACCAACACTATGTAAAGCAAGTGATCATGTGAGGAATCGTATCATTTTCCATAGGGATATCACATTATCGCATTCATTGTAAGGATGAGAGCAGCGACACCCACCCAAGGTTCCAAATTTCAATGAAATTTCTGATTTTTTGGGAATTCGGGAGGTCCAACAGTTAATTCACCTGGAGTTTAATTTGGTCATTCTTGTTTAAATTGGATGAAATTTAGGTATAATAATTCCAAATTTCTGGTTGTTTTGTTGAGATCCGAAATATTTTTGGGCCCTAAGGCCTTAGTTGTGTAGTGGACCACGACCTGTCGCCGGCGCGGGAGGTTTTTTATTTTTTGTTTAGCCTGATTTTTTGTGTCTTTTTGGGATATTGAGATGACATCTATATCCTAAAGTTAGAATAAGTTTTTCTCCACTCTATTCTCGCTCTGGTGGTGCATCTAGCACCGACGGAGGACGCATCGAGTTGTTTGGCTGGCCAATCTCTCGAGATTATGTCTGTTTTCGTCTTGATTGGTTTGCTTTCAGGTCGGCCTCTTTCGATTTACAGTTGTCATTATTGCTAATGGTTGCTGCTCTAGTGCATTGGTCCTTTGTGGCCTTAGCACAACGACTTCTTGTCTATCTATTATAACAAGCTCTGTTACGATAAGATTTGTCCAGATCTTGTGTTTATAGTCGTCGCTAGGTGATCCAACAATCTATTTATAATTTTTATTAATTTTTAAATTTTTTAATTGTTATTAATAATTATTAATAGATCAGTAAAATTAAAGAAAAAGATTTTAAGCACCGGACCATGTCCAGATCCTCACGTTGATATCGAAGTTTGTTGATGTGGTAGTAGGAGCACTAGAAGCTATATGATGCTAGCGATGATAATTCAAACTATCTAAGATCATGAAATCCTCCTCGAAACAGGCATATGCCCAGCTATATTAATATAGCAACCACGATTAAGACCGCTGCTAGACCAGACAGCACAATACCCAAAAGAAATAAAAAAAAGTAAAAGAAAAAAAAAGTAAACAAAGCCGACAACAGTTGCTCAACGAAACGAGGATAACTCACAACCGTTGTGCCCTTCAGAGAAGTACCACCACACGTCTAGCAGTCCAAAGCGCCGCGTACCAAGGAGCACCTCCAAGAAGGAAAGTGACAATGACAACACTGCTTCCCGGACTGGTCCTATGATTTCCCGGATACGCAACAGGAGGTAGGGAAGAGATACACCCGACGCCCTTCAGTAAGAACTATGACACCTGCAGGCCTCACCGCGTTAGTGTCATTATGACAAGGATTTCTTTCGACCCCTCAAAAAACCACACCCCTAGACACTTTGTAATGCTCCACCCAGCTTGCCGCCCACGTGCACGCGCCACCACGATCTTGAAGTCACCACCGCCATCTCACCGTGACCGAAAAAGAGGAACCTTTGGCGAGGGTCGGCAAGACATCAACCTGCGGGAGGGAACTACCTCCACCGCCTGAAGGCGGTAGCCGACCAGATGCAGTAGCAGGACAAACCAGGCTCTCCTGGCCCGGCCGAGCCCGAATGGCTCGTAAAGTTTGCTGCCACACTACAGCAGGGTGCCACCGTACCCGCCAACCCCAACCTTTGGCCCTACTCCTCCGTCCACCAGGAGATCCACCACCACTACAGATCCCAGCTGCCAAGCAGCCGGTCCATCGCCACCGAGCTCACCCGGGCCTGCCGAACCACCGCCGGTCTGAGGAATGCACTCGCACCCGCAGCGTAGCAAGCACAACCAACACCGAGCTCAACGACACGGCCAAAGGCAACCGACATCATCCGATGGGTAGCAGAAGGGCGACGAGTATGGCGGACCCGGCACCTCCAAGTCACCCACAAGTCACCCCTGCAGATCCGCATTCATCTGCCGAGCGGCTGCCGAACCTAGGCCCGCCTAGCACAGATCTATCGCCACAGCCCTGCCTAGAGCCGAGGTGCTTCCGAGCGCCCGCCGTAGCACAGAAGTGCCTACAGAAGGACGCGTATGCAGGCCTGCAAGGCCCATATCAGGCCCGTAGGGCCTCAGATCGGGCCAGCAAGCACAGCCGCCAGGAGCCCTGCCGCATCCCATCGTCAGCGCGTGTTGCCAGCACCCGCAGCCTCCGCCCCCTGCCTGCCGCTGGCCGAGCCCACGAGAACCCAGCGCCGCCACAAACCGAACCGCCCCCCGCGCGGCCCTCCTGTATGCGAGCGTGGGACATCCCGCCACCGCCGCACCTGCCTGGGCTTTGCCCGTTAGTGCCTGCTAGTGGCGGCAGGGGGAAGGGGAGGGGAGGGAGGGCGGAGGCGGAGGGGCGGTGGTGCCGCCTCGACCGCCTGCGGTGGAGGCGATGCGAGAGGGGGCATCTTTTTGTCTTGCCCAATGCACTCTCACCCAAGGCTGCACTCAACCGGGAGAAGTTGCCCAGATCATGTAATCCTCATTGCCAGAGTAATTTTCTAGTCCACTGTAAGGACCTAAAATCTCGTCCAGATCAAACAACGCACGTAATGTGCAATTTTACTTCCTCCTGCGTCACTGCGTGGACCGAAGTTGGATGAAACATGCTTGGCGCGCGACTTAGCCAGAAATGGACACCTCAGCAGATTAGGGCAGAACAACGCAACGAGGGTACAGTTGGATCGGGGAGTACTCCTGCTGGCGCTCTCGGCAACCAAATTCTGTGGACAATGACGTAGCGCTGCGGGCAAACTGGCATCGTCGTCATCGATCAGAATCTGAATAGCCCCAGCTCCATCTCCCCGGCCGACACAATGATGTCCGCAGGCGGGGTCGCCATGCCGGGAGAGGCGGCTCTGGCCGCGCACGTTCCCCTCGCCCATCCATCCATCAGCAAGCAGCCAAGTACCGGCAGGCGCTGAGGCGCCCGGCCCGGGCACAATGGCCTTTTAGACGACGTTGATGATGCATCATGATCCCGATCGATCGGCCTCCTCAGATCGGAGCATGAGAAGCACATGAGGAAAATAAATGCGGCCCCGGCAGCCTCCGTCCCCGCCCCCGTCCCCGCCCGATTGATTGGTTGGCAGACCGGCCGGCTTCTGCCTGATTGGCGCCATGCCTTTCAAAGACCTGACCGTTCCCGGCCGGCTCCACCGTATATTCGCGCGTCCGACGCCGAGCTGGACATCAACGATTAGCACTACAGTACAGGAGAGAGACGATGCCATGTGCTGCTGCCACACAGCGCAAGTGGCTTGCCTGTGCACTCGCTGGGAAACCTTGGCGATAGATCTTGGTAAATATATAGCTCGGCTCCATGCATGCGCACCTTCCGACCGACCGACCGACCGGCCGGCCGGCGGGCATCGACGATGGGAACAGGTGGCCTGGTGGTGAAGTCCTTTTCCGGCCGTGGTGTTGGCGCCGCGACGTCGTACGATTAGTCGTTGCCGAGGTCCCATCTTTGTGCGGTGATGAGAGACGGTGACGGTCCCAGGTGGCGGACAAGACTCATATGGTCGACAGCGCTGAGAGCGCAGTGGCGAGCTGGAACGTACGCGGTCGATGGATCGCTGCGCGCTACTGACGCATCGTACTGTACGTAAGATCGATCGATAGCGAGGGGGCACTGGTGTACCGGAGCGAGTCCACGTACTGTGCTGCTGCATGCAGCACGACATGTGGGAGGGTACGGCGGCGCTCTCCAGATGCATATGCATGGCCAGTAGGCCGTTGCTGTCTTACTCGCAGTCCGTATGCGCAGGGAACAGGGGACTACAGTGCCGTCTCACATGTCTCACGCCATATCCCGCAAACGTATATTCGCTTTCAACTTCACTATATTCTCTCTGGGTTTTTTACATGCATGCACATCCGGTTTCACTGTCTTACTTAATCATTGGGTCTGAATTATATGCCTCGGTGGGTTTCAGCAGCATACGGCTGTAAGCCCCTAAAACCCTAGCTTGGCCTAGGGTACACACGTCGGCGTCGGCGTTGCCTACTCGTTCTCGTCCTAGGAGAGGTCGACGAACGGCGACGTCATCCACTGCCACTCCCACATGTGGCCAGTACATCGGCTACGGCTGCTACTGCTGGGACACACATGCAGACCACGCATGTCCTGGCCGCACAGGCGCCGGCGGCCACATCACCAAGTGGTTGCGAAGGCGGGGAGACGCCTGAGCCGCCATCGCGGACTCTCTCAACACCGTGGCAAGCCCGTCCCAGTTTGCCATATCCTCGAGCTGACACTGCTCCACGGCTAGTTGAAAGGCCTCCTCATCATCCATATCCGGCAGCTACACGGAGGTCTCCTCCTCCGTAACAGTCGCCACGTGGGCATAGAGGCCTCCTCCTTAATGGTCACCACGTGGGCAAGGAGGCCCGTGTAGTTTGCGCTGTCATCACGATTCTCCTCGCCATGACATCGTGATCACCACGCACAAGTGAGGACTGCCGGTCCTCGTGGCCGCCCTCCTCTAGTAGTTGCTCCCACTCGTCATCGTTTTCGTACTCGCTGTTCGGTTAGGCGTCGCCAAGGAAGGCGGAGTGGCGACGCACTCTGTGCTCCCAGTGCAAGAACCTATCCCAGAAGCACGAGTGTGGACATGGGCGGGGTTGGTCCATAGATTCTGTGTGAGGAGACGCCGTAGACGTTTGATCTGAGCCCCGCGTCGGCCCCTTTCGGAGGACGAGCGGCACGGGAACCCTCCTCCGGTTGAGGTGCTAGCCACCTGGGAGGTTCACATCCCGGTGGTCGCAAGGCACTTGTTGCTCCCACTACTATTTCTCCTCCTCCACTGGGACGTACAAGCCGTCATGCACATGCGATCGGATGTGGTGGCAAGTGTAGACGACGCCAGCTCGAGGACGAGCCGACCTTGTGGTCGTTCTGCCTCGCTTTCTTCCACCACAACACCATTGCTATGGTGGTTGTGGGGAAGATGTGGAACAAGATTGGGCAGAAGTGGCAATAGCGTAGGTGTTGTGGGGGAGATATGCGCCTACGGTTGTGCTTTTAAGAAGTCCTGGCCATTAATGTCGACGTGGGCGTTAAGCGATGGCACTAAAGCTAGCGCATACTGGTAGGCAGTCAGCGTCTGCTCACTGGCACGACTTTTCACTCCTGCGACGGCTTTGATCATGGTCAGTGGTGGACCTTGACCAAAATTATAGGAGGGGCTAAAAGAGATTACACAACAGTTGAGGGGGACAACATGAAATAGTTTGTGATTTGTATGGTCAAAAATGATAAATACTATGTAGTATTATGTAAATTGTAGCTAAGTTGGGAGGGGGGCATGGCCCTTTTGGCCTTCATTATGGTCCGCCAGTGATCATGGTTAGGGCGGGAAGACGAGCATGCACTTTGGTGGCTGCCAGGCGGGCCTAGGGCGGACGTGAGAGGACAAGGATGTTGTCTGCTCTTGCCAGCCCAAATTTAGGCCTGAATGGGTTAGTCCAGATGCGCGATCCATTTGCATCGCGCCGCTGGGCCTTATTTTAGTCGTCCTCATAGACCAAAACAAACAACCTCGTTCTGTTTAGATCGTGCTGCTGGAGATACCATTACTTAATCATCGTTGTGTCTGAATTATGCGCCTGCCTGTGGGTTTGAGAAGCACACGTATTGTTCCATCCAGGAGCAGTCACCGGAGTAAAACAACGAAGCGGCTAGGTTCTCTTTGTTGCTGCCTTGCTCCTTCCACTCCACCATGTTCCCTTTGTGTGGCAAAAAGATGTATGATGCTGTTCTTTCGCTTTAGTACTCTCCATTCAGTTCATTACTCGTATCAAACAAGCTTTGTCTTCTTTTTCTTATGTATGCATGTTAACCTAATTAAACTATGCACCGCAGAAAAGTGAGAAAGTGTACGTACGTACGTAGCTCCATCTGAATAATCTGTATTGCTAAAATGTGCTAATTGTTCCGTAAAAAAAAGAAAGATGCAGGAGGTAATATCGGTAGCACATCAGATCGATCGGTCACACAAGATGCATCGGCGGCGAAGATAAAACTACACCGTCCAGGGGGGTTCATCAGAATTACTACAGCTAGCTAGCCTAGAAGGAAGGTCACAAGATACATGCATGGGCAATGGGGCCTCAAACTCTTTTTGGCATCCATGTTCTCGCGCGCATCTGGTTGATGGCCAGGCCTTGGCTAGGTCCATGTCCATATGCTATCTTGCCAAATTATGGCTGGCTCAAGAACATGGTTCCCTCTCACAAGGTACAGCTTAGCGTGGCTTTATATCATGAGTCATGACAGCAAGCAAGATGCATTTTACCGGCCCGTGCATGGTTGGCCGGCCGGGGACCTCAAGCTGTCAATGTCATGCGATGCCACGGGGGAGCAAGGGGACACTGGCTCCTTAACGACTCCCTCTGCATGCGACCACAAAAATATTACGGCAAACGAGACAAGACATCCACGTGGCTGGAAACATACACACTCGGATGGATGGAAGTAAAAATACATGACACGATGGCAGAAAACATTCGCTGAAAAATATTGAGGTGGTATTTCGCTTACTGGACGACTTAGTTAGATAATTTTGTAAGAGAGGCATAGCCGGATCCATGTAGACTACGCGCACCGATGAAGATAAAGCCGGATTCTTGAAGTACACGACAGTAGGTGTAGAACTTCGTAACTTGTCCGGATAGGACTACTCTCTGTAATCCTAGGGTCTGGTGCCTTTATAATCCGTACATGCGGGAGCCTCTACTGCACAACGAAACCATAGAACAATCTTTGTAATTTGGCTTATTGTCGATATAGTGATTGACAGCAGGAGCAGGGTCTTCCCACCGTCATGAGATCTGAACCTATGTAACCCATGTTACACACCATGACCGCCTCTCATCCCAGGTCTCTAAATTCGCCGTTAGGATCCTCTCATAGCATACTCGTCAACAGTCCGCGACACACGGTACAACATGCATACGTGAGGCATGGAACAATGCCAAAAGTGTCTGCCGCAAGGGCCCATGCGGCACACGTACCTCATATATCCGTGATCACCATACGATAGCAGTAGGCACATCGTGGAGGCACGTAGAGTCGTCGTCTCCACGTGTATACAAGTTGATCATGAGAGCGCTTCCCTGGCACCCACGGGACCCACTGCACGATCTCGTCGCGAGGTACCGCGTGCATCGACGATTTGGACATGCCAAGTCGATTCACGCAAGACCGACCTTCTAGCGGGTGCGGAGCTCCCACACCGTGAATGCCTCCCACGTATCGTGCTCATGCCCACGGCCAATGACGGCGGGCTCATGGCGCACACGGTCCATCGTCTGGCGACACTGGGCAGGAAAGGGACATGCACGACATGGCCGCACAAGGGAATATCGCACCTGGCCCCGTGGCGGGCCCATATCTTGGAAGAGGGGGCTCCACTGCGATGGCGACGCACATCCTCCCGATGTCCATCCCAAGGCCGCAAAGAATTAGGGCCATGTGGATTCATCCAAAACTTTATCTATTGTTGACTCTGGTTAACATGTCCATTAAGATTTTCTATTAATCACAACTATTTTTTATGCGCATAAAAATAAATCACAAAACTGCATGCTTTTGGGCAGAACTCGTTCACGAATCACAATACACGTGGCGAAGCATGTGATGAAGAAGGAGCACTCGTGAAGCAGTTCCAATACTCTTTTGCTAACCATGGGGACTAAACATAATTTCCTCGAAATAGGATTTACGCCTAACTTTATAAATAAAACAACGATCATCCAGAATACAGACAAGTCACCGATGCCCAGGCGTCAAAAGAAAGAAAAGGAAGTCCGCTGGCGCCACAGCACATCATGCCCAAGAAAAGGCTAAAAGAAAAAAAAGGAGCTGGAGGGGCACTCCCGCTACGAGGTCGCGGAAGCACCAGCAGGCGCCGCGAAGCATTGCGCCGACGCCCTCAGAGCCTGTAAGATGTTGTCCATGCGCTCTCGGTCCCGCTGCCTAGACAGGCGTACCACTGCTGAAGGTAGGAAAGCAAAGAAAACACAGAGTCAGAAGCGCGGCGAGGATAGATCCGCTCAATCACCATTTATTCTGAATATTCCACAAAGTCCAAGTAGTGGCCGCAAACACCAACCAGAAGAGGTGGCGCCTCCTCCCGGTACGGTTCGCCTCTATCTCTAGGAACTTACCGAGGTCTTGGGTCTGCCAGGTAGGCCCCAGCACTTCTCGAACAAAGTTCCACAGAAACTGAGAGGCAGGACATGTGAACATAATGTGTGTGCATGTCTCCGGCGTCCCACATAACGGGCATAGCCCATTGCCGGGACCATTGCGCTTCGACACCTGTACCCCTAAAGGAAGACGATCCCGCAGTAGTTGTCATAGGAAGATACACAAACTCAGGGGTAGGGGCGATTTCCAAAGGTGCATCGTCCAAGGTAACTCCGGGCCTGAAAGAGGGTCCTATAAGCCGAACTAACTGAAAAGGCTCCCAAGGGAGACTGCCCCCAAGTTACCTTATCCTTCTCCTCTGAGAGGGGCGCAGGTAAGGAGCCCGCAGTCTCAGTAAGTCAGCCGTCTCAGCATCATTAAAGGTACTCCGGAACGGGATGTTCCAGTCGCCTCCATAGATAGCCTCGGCAACCAACATCATGGGAGCTGCGCAGATGGAAAAAAGTGCGGGGAATTCCTGGTAGAGGGATACCCCCTGTAACCAGGGGTCAAGCCAAACAGGACTCCCCGACCATTTCCCACCATGAAGGTATAACCCCGGCGGATGAGATTCTTACCTCTAGAACTAGGACCCCTCCCTGTGTTCACATGCCAACAAGGGGCGCCCCCGAAGATACTTAGCCTTAATGAGTTGGAGCCAAAGTCCTCCATCATCCTGGAGGATCTGCCAAACTGATGAGTGCATATTTGCATCATGTTTTATATTATTATTTTGCACTGTAGTGGTAGGATCTTGGTATTTTATGGCGCTCGGATCAGGACAGACGATGGACACAATTGTTGGACCAGTTTTATTGGAGCGAAAAAGAGTCAAAGCAATGTAAATTGCTAATTTAGGAAATATCAATAATATTAAAAGAAAACCCGAAGCGATTGGAGGACACGGAAGGTTTAACGGCCAACTATACGGTGGGAATACATTTTCCGGCTGTATAGTTGGCGACGCCACCGCCTCCTCAAATAGTTTCACTTCGTGCAACTGGATCAGAGAGACCACATACAGAACACCCAGAAATCACCGAAAACCTCACCTCTGGAAGGGATCTGGAGGGGGAACTTGCCCTAGGGATCCATCTTCGCCCTAGGAAGATCTAGGAGGCCAAGGCATCGATCTCCATCTTCATCAACCACTGCACCACCATCATCTCCATCCATACCATCTAGATCTTGTTGTAATTCTAGCACTAGTTGTGGATTTATACAAGAACTATTCATCTATAATTATTTCCATTATCATTGCCATGATGCTATTTGCCTCCATGTCTGAGTAGATCATTAGTTCTTGGGGAGATGGAGAAACCCTAATATATGATTGAGATGAGATAGAGATTATTATGTTATACATCATTATGTGTATGTGTTAATTGTCTTCATCTTTAATATTTGCCTCTTATGGGGACTTGATGAAGGGATTACTTGTTGGTAGACGGAGGGATGATAGCACTTACTGTGACTATAAAGTTACTGTCATTCCTTATGTACTGACTTGGGTAAGTAAGGAGAACTCATTAAGCCATGTCCATGCCACGGGAGAAATCCCTTAATAGCGAGATAATACGATTGATGTCGTTTATCTGTCAGCTGTGGTTATGAAGGATGATGTGAGCAGTGGTTGCTGCCTATTTGTCCGTATATGGAGCTCCTCCCACATACATATATGTCATGATAATATTTTTTATGATAAATTTGATTACTCGGTCTAAATTGCTAGCGGTGTATCCACCACTCCCTGAGAACGCCTTTTTCCCTATTGTAGTTCCAAGATTTCTTACATACGCGATTCCTACTTTTTGCATTAAGTTTTACTTTACTTTATTTAATTGCTTTGCTCAATCAAAAACCCCAAAACAATTCTACTTTTCTTGCATCTTAGAATTATTTCTTAAGTACTTCATTTAGTTTTAGTTAAAAGCATTTTAGTATTATGCCTACTACTCCCTGTGGGATCGATATCTTTATTTCAAAACTAGCTACAAATGATCTATGCACTTGCAGTCATCAAGCTATCTCTGGCGCTGTTGCCGGGGAGCTTAGCACTATAAGTCACTTTAATTTTAGTTATTTACTTTCGTCGTACTAACTTTTGATTTAAGTTGCAGGACCATAACAATGTACAACACTCAACATTTAATCTAGCTTGAGGCAGTGAGGAAAATGGGTTCGTCCATGGACGCTTTTATAACTATCAACAAAAGCATAAATCCAAATGGTATTGAGATCCATCCTTTATTATTTGAACTGCTACACTCTAAGAAATTTGTAGGAACCGATGAAGAGAGTGCATATGGACACTTACAATTCTTTGAAGATGTTCTTGGTTCCTTTATGTTTGATAACTATAATCTTGATATGGTTAAAATCTAGTTGTTTAGACAAACACTCTCAAATAATGTCTACAACTGGTATAGATCTTTTTGTGCAAAAGCGCCAAGGACTTGGACGGAATTGACAACCAAGTTCCTATCAAAATATTACTCAGAAAGCAAAGCTCACAGGATGAGAGGTACTATTATTAGTTTTAAAAATAGTCCTGATGAGAGTTTATATGAAGGCTATGTAAGGTATAAAAGCTATCTAGAGAATTGCCCCCATCATCGTTTACCTGATTGGTTAATCACTCATACTTTCTATGGAGGGCTTAATAATAAAAATAGAACTAGCCTAGATATCGCTTCTAATGGTAGTTTTCTATCTTATACTTATGATGAAGCCTGGAAATTAATAATGAAAATGAGGGAGACAACATAAAGTCTTAAAGATGAGGAGAGCAATATGAATAGTTTTTCTGAATATGCTTGTGTTAACAATTTTCTTGCGGATGAAAGGACTTGTGCGATGATTAAAACCCTCGGTATTGATTCTTATTCAGTAAAGAAAAGTATTGAGAATTATGCAAGGCATCTAAAGGTACCTATAGAATGGAAACCCTATAAACCCCTCGAAGAAAAGAAGCGTGCAAGAGAAAGTGCATCAATGGTAGAGTTTTCCTCTGAACCTATTCAAGAGAATATCAAGAAAAAGTGCAGGGAGGAAGAACACATAAGGAGAAGATTAAAGAAACCAGAAAAGAACCCCGATGCTGTAGGGGTTCGTAGCATGGAAAAAAAATCTATCGCCTGAACACACAAATGCCAAGATCTAATCTAAGAGATCGGTGCAACGAGTTCATAGAGTACCAACCCTCGAAGATCCAAAGCATTTAATGAGATCGGATTATCATGGTTGATGTAGTCATTCACTTGCCGATCTCAATATCGCGAAGATGATCCTTCCAGCGCGTGTTCTGGTAGCACTCTCGCAGCGGTACTCGATGAAGACCTTCATCTCCCTTGTTACAGTAGGCAGCGGAGGTTGTAGATCTCCTCGTGATTCCGGCAGCATGACGGTGTGGTGGAGGTGGAGGAGTAGATCCTATAGGGATTCGCCTAAGTCGGAGCAGGTATGGTTTTTTAGAGAGAGCCTCGGTGGCTAGGGCTTAGACACCAAGGATAGGAGGTGGTGCCGATGTCTAGGGCTAAGGCTAGGTGGCGGTTTAGAGAAGCTAGGGCGCCAGCGGCAAGAGGGACAAGCGATGCCTAGGGTTTTGGGGTGAAATACAAGGGGGCGCCCCACCCCCTCCTTTTATGGATGGGAGAGGCGGCTAGCGGAGGCCGAGTCCTCTCCTAAATACCCTTGGTGGTCGGAGGCAAGGAGTGAGAGGGAAACCTCTCCCTTCTAGGTTTCCTCTCCTCCCTCCACTATGCTTTTGACTTTTCAAATTGGAGTTTGACTATTCAAACTAGAGTTTGATTATTTATCTTCCCATTGCCCAGCCAAGTGACCTAGGGTATGATGCAACCATTCCACATTGGCATGGCACATTCATGTACCCCCTCCGGGGTGGTGGACCTTCCATATCCTTCTAGAAGCTTTCGGTGAGAACACCAAAAACATTTCCGAACCCCAGAAATTGACTTTCCTTATATGAATCTTATTCTCTAGACCATTTTGGATCTCCTTGCCCCGAATCCAATCCGAGACTCCGAAAAACATTCAGTCTCCAACTCATATTCCATATCTACTAAACAACATTGAATCCTTAAGTGTGTGTCCCTATGGTTCATGAACTATGCAGACGTGATCGAGACACCTCTCCGATCAATAAACATTAGAGGAATCTAGAAATCCATTATGGCTCCCACATATTTCTATGATGACTTCGTGATTGAATGAACCATTTACATATGATACTTATTCCCTTTGTCACGCGATACTTTACTTATATGAGGTTTGATCATCGGTATCTCTATACCTAGTTCAACCTCGTTACCGATAAGTACTCAGCAGGGATATATCTCATTACTTATCCTCAATGAAACCACAGATGCCTCCCCGTCGTGTCAATCCCAACCAAAACAACAACAATAACGTCAATCTCGAGATGCAATAGCTGATGAAATATCAAGCACAGTTGATGCAGATGATGACCCAGTTCATGGCAAATCAAAATCAGAATAACAACAATAACAACAACAACAACAACAATCAGAACAATCCACCTGCATTTGACATGCTCACCAGGTTTCTGAGATTGAGGCCTGCAAAGTTCTCGGGAACCACGGATCCAATGGTAGCAAATGACTGGTTACGTTCCGTGAACAAGGACTTAGTCACTGTGGGTTGCACTGATGAAGAAAAGGTCAGGTTTGCAGCACATCCTCTTGAAGGACCAGCAGCAACATGGTGGGACAACTTTCAGATCACCACTCCCCTTGAGGATGTGACTTGGGCTATTTTTGAGGATGGATTCCGTACAACTCACATCTCATCAGGAGTGTTGAACTTGAAGAAGAAGGAGTTCCACAATCTGAAACAGCGTCATCACAGTGTAGCTGAATACATTGAGGAGTTCAACAATCTGGCGCATTATGCACCGGTATGAGGTTGACACTGATGCCAAGAGGAAGGAGAAGTTCCTTGAGGGACTTAATGATGAGTTGAACCTGCAGCTATCTGTTGCCTATGTCCCAACATCTCAATCACTTTGTGACAAGGCCACCATCTTGGAAAGCAAGATGAAGTAGGTTGAGAGTAGGAAGAGAAAGCATAGCTTTGATAAGCACATATCGGGATCGTCTCACAAGCGTTCCCATGGTGATGATAGTGGAGGTTCTAGATCCCACAAGCATGGGAACTATAACAGCCACCACAACAGTAACTGTAACCATGACAATAAGCACCACCACAGCCATGACAATGATATGTATAAGAACCACAAGAGTGGACACAGGAGCCACCACAGTGGGAATGGCAATGGGAGTCAGCCTGCTAAAAGAGATATCAGTCAGGTTAAGTGCTTCAAATGCAAGAAAACTAGGCACTATGCAAATGAATGCCTAGAAAAGAAAGTTGAAGGAGCCAACAAGCCCAACCCTTTCCAGAAGGGACAAGTGAACCACATCAATGTGAAGATATCTATGAGGAATCTGATGCCGTGGCTGGTAAGTTCAAGCTTAATTCTTTTCCAGCACTTGTTCTTTTTTATACCGGCACATCGCATTCATTCATATCAAGAGCATTTGTTGATAACAATGGACTTCCAACTGAAACTATTGGGTGTCCTATAAAAGTAAGCCCTCCCGATGGAGAGATGATAGTGAACTATGGATGTCATGATCTAGTAATAGAGTTTGGAAAGTATAAGTTTCCAGTTAGTTTGATAATCCTAGATTCCCAAGGATTGGATGTTATTCTGGGCATGGATTGGATGACTAAGTTTGAAGGAGTACTAGATTGTGCCAATCGTACTGTCACACTTACAACCCCAGATAAGAAACGGATTAGGTTCAAGTCTAACTTTGAATCTAAAGGAAGTAAGTTAAATTCTCTTAAGGGGTTAGCATAGACAGTGTGCCAATTGTGAAAGAGTATCCGAATGTGTTTACGGAGGAATTGCCTGGAATGCCACCAGATAGAGATGTAGAGTTTCTAATTGACTTGCTGCCAGGATCTGGACCAATAGCAAAGAGACCCTACAAGATATCAGTTGATGAGTTGAAAGAACTCAAGAAGCAGCTTGGAGAACAGTTGCAGAAAGGATTTATTCAACCAAGTTCTTCGTCTTGGGATGCACCAGTTCTGTTTGTTGAGAAGAAAGATAGAAGTCAAAGGATGTGCATAGACTATCGATCACTCAATGAGGTGACTATCAAAAACAAATATCCTTTGCCTAGAATCAACGATCTGTTTGATCAGCTAGAAGGAGTCCGTGTGTTCTGAAAGATTGATCTTCGATCAGGCTATTTTTAGCTTAAGTTTAGAGAACAAGACATACCTAAGACTGCTTTCACCACTAGGTATGGATTGTATGAGTACACTGTGATGCCATTTGGTTTGACGAATGCACCAGCCTATTTCATGAACATGATGAACAAAGTGTTCATGGAGTTTCTTGACAAGTTTGTTGTTGTATTCGTCGACGACATTTTGATATATTCCAAGAGCAAAGAAGAGCATGAAGAGCATTTGTGTTTGATACTTGATAAACTCAGGGAGCACAAGTTGTATGCTAAATTCAGCAAGTGTGAATTCTAGTTGAATGAAGTTGGATTTCTCGGACATATTGTGTCGGGAGATGGTATAGCTGTCGATCCCGCAAAGGTGTCAGCTGTAACTGAGTGGGAATCTCCCAAGTCAGTGAAAGAAGTTCGTAGTTTCCTTGGCTTGGCAGGATACTATAGAAGATTCATTGAGAATTTCTCAAAGGTAGCTAAGCCAATGACCGAGTTACTCAAGAAAGAAAAGAAGTTTGACTGGACTGAAGGATGTGAACTCAGTTTCCAAGAATTGAGTGCTCTGATACCATCTGTAAGACCCCACCCTTATAAGGTAAAGGTCCCTGTGATTGCAATGCTAGTCCCTGGATCAAATGCTAGCATCCACAGTTTAAGATGAAGTACACAGATACAAAGGTTGTTTATTACATCGTCATTCCAGAGATAACATAGTCTTTTACAACTCAATAGCCAAAAAGCCAGTACAAGAGTTCATAACATAAAGTAAATAACTATAAGTCTTCATCTTCATGTGCCACAGGCAAACATGTTGAGTGTAGACTCACAACCCTAATCTCCATCAGAGTAACCTGCAACATCATAAGTTACAGCCATAGTGGGTCAATACATTGGAATAGTATTGGCAAGTGATACCATAGTAGAATAGTGGGTTCTAACATCTATATGAATTTGGCTAAGTGTAGCTTAGGCTTTCTTTGCTCAAAATAGGTTTTTCTTATCAGTTGAAAACACTAAGTTTTTGCTTGACAAATCACCCAAGGAACTACCAATAGAAATTGGTGAACTTTTACCCTTGTTCAACCACAAGTTTTTAACTTAGAAATTGGGATGATGAGATCCTTGATAGCTACAATGTCTTGATGCACAAATTGTCCGTTGCCGGGGACACGGCTAAGTATTTAGGTTTTACCCTCTCGAGAGGTGGTGCACTTTCCCCACAAGACTCTACATGCATCGAGACGAGATATTTCAGAAGCCTTCCCTTAGACCAAATGGACGCGTTCCAACCTATCACCCCTACCACCATCTGTCCATCTGGCTAAGTTATTGCAACCTATATGATCAAGGCAGAGCCCATATGCCATGTGGCTGCACTAGAAGCTTCTCCACACTTAACATCTCAAATCTCTTTGTTCCTAGGTGGCTTTCCACAAGTGAGATACATAAGGTGAACCATAGAAATGGGCCTTGTGTAACCACTCAACACAAATCCATCCAGGCAATTACCATTCCACCCAGGTGTTTCATTTACTTAGTTGTTTTATTAATAAAAAAACACAAGTCAAAGACTTAGCAAAATTTCCATAGCATGTATATATTCCACCCTTGTTTGATACTAGCTAGGCTAAGCATGATAACATAACAAGTATCTTGACTTAGAGGGATTTCTACCAAGATTAGAACTACTAGGATTTCCCAAGGCATAGCATCGTTTATACTTAGCAAAAATTCCATGCAAGCCCTATTCAAAATATCACTAGTGCATAGTCAAAATAATAGGACAAATATACATGAAGCACCACTTGCCTTGGTAGTAGTTGGGGGAGTAGCAACAATCTTCACAATCACAATCACTACTAGCACCAAAATCTACACATAAAATGATAACACCAAATTTACATTCAAATAATCAAGAAAAAATATATGAATGCATGAAAATGCAATGAAATGATTTTTCTATACTAAACAAGTCCAATAGTTCTGAAAACAAAACCAACTATTTATAGTCTAAATAAACTTAAATTTGCTTTAAAATCATTTTCTAAATAATTTATATAGCCAAAAAAGTCTATATTTTATTCTACAAATAAACCTAATTTTACAGAAGCAAAATATAGATTCAAGCCAACAGTAGTGTAGGGCTCATTTTTCTGAATCCAATGATATCTTATTTGCATTTTTTGGATAAACAGAACTCAAGATATGAATTTTACAAGTTTGAATCTCTAATAGATAAAATCTGGTTTTTAAATCGAAAACCGAGCCACATGGCGGCGTCTGATTGGACGATACCGCTTCGGGTGGATCACGCTTCCGCGCCGTTCGATCAAATCAGATCCAACACGCCAGATCGCAACTTACCCCTTTGCTAACGATCTAACCTAAACCGCCAGATCTAAATCCTACGGCTCAGATCTGAGCGTACCCCTTCACGCCTAGTTCTAATCTCGACCGC
Organism: Avena insularis; assembly: GCA_023614405.1. Taxonomy (NCBI): domain Eukaryota; kingdom Viridiplantae; phylum Streptophyta; class Magnoliopsida; order Poales; family Poaceae; genus Avena; species Avena insularis. The sequence goes on along the minus strand of CM042689.1, from coordinate 13,013,593 downwards.
TGGATCTAGATCCAGCGGATCCTACTGCTGTAGCACCCCGGATAAAACCACTACTAGTAATCGCGGTTGTTTGTATATTGCACATCATCATGCATATTTAACCTTAAAACTATTTTGCTAAAATCCTAGTTTTGCTCTCTACAAATACCCTCTCTCATTTCAAATTCAAACTTTGCCTCTGTTTTTTTTGTCTGATGTCTAAAACCTGTTTATAAAAACCTTTAAATTAAAACACAGATATAAAATTAATGTTTTTTTTGGGCAGGCTGTCATCCGGTCAGGCCCAAAGGCCCAACCGGAGACCACCCTCCCCAAACCCTAGCTAACCAAACCGTCCACCTCTACTCCCCATCTGTCGCTGCCACCCCCCTCACCTCACACGCCACGCACGCACCCAGGACCAAAACACACACACCACCACGCCGCGCTGTGCCAACATCCACCCACCTTGGCCAGACCCACCCACCTGCCGCACGAATCCCACCTCGCCCCGCTCCTTGCTCAATCCTGTCGACCGCCTCCTCTCATCTTCCTCGCGTCCCAGTGGCGCCTTGCCAGCCCGCTCTCCCCGGCGCCCTCCTGACGCCGCCTCATAACGTTCCCCAGAGCGGCCCCGCGCCCTCGCCTACTTCCCCGGTGCCACTCCCCATCCCCGAGTGCCCCTCCTCCTCTGCGACCGCCCTTCCTCTTTGGCTCTGCACCGCCACCGGCCACCTCGCCTCCACACTGTCGCCGCCGCCCGCCCTCTCCGTCGGTCGCAGGCCTTTCCTTCCTCGGCTTCGCGCTGAGCCCGTGGTAGGCGGACCTCGCGGCCTCCTCGCCGCCGGCCTCGTCCGCGTCCAGTCCCGCACCTCTTCCTGCTCGTCGGCACGAGCCTCCATGGGCCGCCTCTACTTCGACCAGAGCTCTGGAGCCCGTTCATGTCGCTAACCGAGCGGAGTTCGCCGCCATCACCCGCAGTTCCCTCTTCTCCGACCGAAACCCGCTCGTCCCCAACTTCTCCCGGCCCTCGCCGAGCGACGCGCCCGTCCTTCCCCGCCTCCTTCCCGATGGAGCCGACGCCCCAACCTCACGGGCCCTCCCTCGACTCAAGCCCCGTCGCCAGGAGCCCGTCGCCTCGCCTCTCCCCGAGGCCGCGTCGCCCTCCGTCACCAGGACCCTCCATCAGCGCAGCTCTGCCGTCCGCCAGCGCGGCCTCCCTGATCGTGCCATGTCTCGTCCCTCTGGCCGTCGTAGCCCGGCCCTGCCTCGCAGTGCCGCCACCCTGTTCCCTAGCACCACTCCAGCAAGCTCTGCGCCCCTGCATCCCCGAGTGTTGTGGCCCAGGATCGCCTCCGTTTGGTGCCCATCATCCTAGGGCCTTGTTTTCTGTCTGTGCCTGCTCGCAAAGTGTTTGTTAAAATGTTGATATACGGGCTCACGTCCGGTGTGTTTAACGTGCTCGACAGACGAGTTTTGCGCCTATGCCACACTTATCTCTGAACATCAGTCTGGAAAAACGTCTATTTCAACGACTTCGTTTTTGCCGTCTCTGGTTTCGCCAAGATCCCTCGAAGACCCCGGTACCAAACAAGTTCGCCAACGACCTCCAGTTCTCCTACACGAACACGAGCGACAAGATCTCCTTCATGGGTTGGATGAGACCGCCATGACCTTCTTCAGGGATCCGAAGACCAACCCGATCCCTTGGAACCCAAGTTTGCCGAAACTCCTAAGTGTGACCCCTATCCGAGAGCCCTATTTTTATAAATGCCATATATCTACCCATTGCATGTAAATGTTCATGCTTGCATACATATGTTGGGGTTTGGGGGCATTATGCCGATTCACATCATCATTAAATATGGAGGCCATATGCTGGCAAATCTAGTCTAATATTGATCTCATTTAAATTTGTGTAGCGAACTGATGCCATGTTTTGCCTTGTAAGTCAACATTTAAAATGCAGGGTAGTTAAACAACATGAACCACCTAAATATTTGTCGGGACCCTGGTTCCGCTTAATCTTGCCTAATTGCACCGCACCTTTGCCATGTCATACATCATACATGCATCATGCCCGATCTTGTGTCGTAGTATTAAATAGTGCATCCGATGTTTCTTCTAGTGTTTTGCTTCTTCGCGGATAAGATCGATGAGTTGATGTGAGCTTCGCCCCGATCTTCGGATGAACCTTCGGCAATGTTTTCAGGCGAGCATTCTCCCCCTTTCTACCTATCTTACTTTTATAGTCTTTATTCCCTCCTGTTGATCTATTGCTATCTGTGTTGCGATGCTCTAGTTTTCGTGTCCGTGATATCCCTTGCAGCCTTATATTGCCTTGGACACATCCTATTACCCGTTGTTTGGTAGATAGTTGGACTTGCGCGTCGTAGTCGCTGGCTTAAGTGTTGCTATGTCCAGGTCAGTTGATTGTTGGAGAAATGCCTTATTCTTTATGTTGGAGATGATAATGACTTTTATTATTTTTTAATTCCTAAAATTGAATGTAGGTAAATGCAGAGGCACCGGTGGGTAATAGACAATATTTGGTTTTAACAGCTCCTTTGGTGTCCCGTAGGACCCCGAGTTCTTGACACCTGTTCCGAGATCGAGCGTGCTAACCACAGGTGGGATGTGTGGGCACCCCCATCGATTTAGTACCTGATTCCAAGTACTGTACTGGGGGCCACAAAGTAGTTTGGGGCTTTATTACTATCTTGTACTTATGCCATGCTTTACTGCTTTATTTATGATTGGCGTGGGAGCTGTACTGTTAGGAACCCGTGATACGTTTTGTGTCGACAAGCCCAGTCACACTTCGGGTTCCTAGTCGTTTCTGACCGTCGACACAAACCACGGGTCCGTCTCGAGACCGGCCGACTTTTCTGGGTAGCTTAGTGGGGTGGCCCCGTGCTTGCTTTGGGTCTGGGAAACGTCGTGTCCGAAACCCCGTCGACATACCGTTGGGTGTATGTTTTGTGATCTTGTACCTACCTGATCTGACAACAAGGGTGTAGGTGCGTGTGGAAACTTTGGTGCACCCCTGCAGGGTTAAATCTTTTCGAGAAGCCGTGTCCGCGGTTATGGATGACTTGGAGCACAGTTCTCGGTCATAGACAACTATAACTAAAGTTTACTATTATAATTTGACTTGTATCCGATATGACTAGTAATCAGCTTCACTACAACGGAATGGCTAAATAAAAGTACCAACAACTGCTGGGTTTGGGATATCTCATGCTAATTGTATCTGACTAGTAAGTGTTGCAACTACAACGGAATGGTTAACTAAAAGTGCCCACTGCTTATTATATCAGGATGACTATCTATACCTGACTAGTAATTGCTGCAACGATAACTGAATAAATAAAACTGCCAACGGTGTGAGTTCCTCGGCTGACTTCCTCGTTTGGTCTCGAGGGGGAAACACCAGGATGTGTATGTTTGGTGGTAGTATCAGGTTGGTTCCGAATAGGTCTTTCTTACCCCTCTCTGATAGCCGCTATTTGTATCGAGTCTCTATAGGTTGTTTAGTGCATGCCGCGCTGCCGCTTCAGTACACCATACCTATGTAGGCGAGGACCGCCGAATTCTAGTCTCGCCATGTACTGGCCTCAGTACTGACCGCTCTCTTTCTCCTTTGCCCTTTGTCGGCACCCCTTTTGGTTTTTAGCAGGTTTTGAGATCGACGTCGTTAGCCTTCCGGCTTGGCCTGGGCAGGGTTATGGACGCCATTGGTTATTCTTCAGGGCTCTTAGCTCAATTTGCATCTTGTCCGTACTCGGACGCTGTATTGTTTTCAAGGTGATTTGGATCTTTGTACGGTAAATCTGTATTCTTGACTCTTTAAGTCGCTGTTGTATATATATGTTTTGTGGGTTCCATCGAGGACTATTGTGTAATGATATTACTTCGTTTTCCACCCGCAGCGGAAGCGTGGTGGGCACCTTTGAATCGTTTCTATGCAGTTTTGGCGGGAAGCGCTGAAACTTGCATAGGGCCGATTCTGAGGGTGTTACAGAGTGGTATCAGAGCCAGCAGTTACGATACCCCACTGGTCCAGCCTGTAGGATAACCTAGCTAACGGACGTTGTAGAGTGTCAAAACTATTTTGAATAATCAGTTGGATAGATCTGATTAGGTCTGCTTTTACTTCTCACCCCACTGTTGTTCTCCTCTTATCTCGACGTGTTTTGAATCTGCTCTCTTATCTTTTTCGAGTCCAGGATTTCTCGTGGTTGGGTTTCCGTCGTATCTTCAGGATTTCACTCCCTCCTCTTGTAACGGTGCTTCGACATCTGACCTTCACGCTATCTGATGAATCTTTCATCTGTTGTATATTTCAGTGGACGGAAAATTCACTAAAAATTTTCTTTCTATCTTCCGATGTTTTCCGATACGACGAAGTCATTTACATCAGATCTGATGAGAATCTCCATCCCTCCTTTGATTCTGAACCTCGCTTGTCGAGATCTTCAGTCTAATTCCGAGAATGGGTTGCGTGATTTTCTACTGCATGTGCGAAGTAATAGTTTGGGTGCGTGATGGATTGGCCCCCATGCCGACTACTCAATCTATTCGCTCTTGTACATTGAAGTGGATTGGAGTGCACCTTTTCTCTCCTTCTGTCGAAGTTAGAGGTGGCCTTATCTTTTGATGCCTCTATTTTCGTCTTTTGTTTATCCGGAGTACTCCCTCGACGCACATGATCAACGACCGCTCGTTGGTGGTGTCGCCGATTTCAAGATGGAGAAATAATCTTTGTTAATGGTGTCGTGAGAATCTACACGAAGCGAGAAGATTCGGATCATCGGCCTTCTTCCTCGTACCATAAGGCGGATCTCGAGGGCGAGATCCATTGTTAGTGGTGTCGAATTGTAGCACCCCGGATAAAACCACTACTAGTAATCGCGGTTGTTTGTATATTGCACATCATCATGACATCATCATGCATATTTAACCTTAAAACTATTTTGCTAAAATCCTAGTTTTGCTCTCTACAAATACCCTCTCTCATTTCAAATTCAAACTTTGCCTCTGTTTTTTTTGTCTGATGTCTAAAACCTGTTTATAAAAACCTTTAAATTAAAACACAGATATAAAATTAATGTTTTTTTTGGGCAGGCTGTCATCCGGTCAGGCCCAAAGGCCCAACCGGAGACCACCCTCCCCAAACCCTAGCTAACCAAACCGTCCACCTCTACTCCCCATCTGCCGCTGCAACCCCCCTCACCTCACACGCCACGCACGCACCCAGGACCCCAACACACACACCACACAGCACGCACGCTGTGCCAACACGTCCACCCCACACGAGCGGACCCACCCACCTGCTGCACGAATCCCACCTCGCCCCGCTCCTTGCTCAATCCTGTCGACCGCCTCCTCTCATCTTCCTCGCGTCCCAGGCGAGCGCCGCCGCGCAGCCCCGCTCTCCCCGGCGCCCTCCTGACGCCGCCTCATAACGTTCCCCAGAGCGGCCCCGCGCCCTCGCCTACTTCCCCGGTGCCACTCCCCATCCCCGAGCGCCCCTCCTCCTCTGCGACCGCCCCTCCTCTTCGGCTCTGCACCACCACCGGCCACCTCGCCTCCACCCTGTCGCCGCCGCCCGCCCTCTCCGTCGGTCGCGGGCCTTTCCTTCCTCGGCTTCGCGCTGCGCCCGTGGTAGGCCGACCTCGTGGCCTCCTCGCTGCCGGCCTCGTCCGCGTACAGTCCCGCACCTCTCCCTGCTCGTCGGCACGAGCCTCCATGGGCCGCCTCTACTTCGACCAGAGCTCTGGAGCCCGTTCATGTCGCTGACCGAGCGGAGTTCGCCGCCATCGCCCGCAGTTCCCTCTTCTCCGACCGAACCCCGCTCGTCCCCAACTTCTCCCGGCCCTCGCAGAGCGACGCGCCCGTCCTTCCCCGCCTCCTTCCCGACGGAGCCGACGCCCCAACCTCACGGGCCCTCCCTCGACTCAAGCCCCGTCGCCAGGAGCTCGTCGCCTCGCCTCTCCCCAAGGCCGCGTCGCCCTCCGTCACCAGGACCCGCCATCGGTAGCGGCTCTGCCGTGGCCTCCCAGTCGTGCCATGTCTCGTCCCTCAGCCGCGCAGCCCGGCCACCTGCCTCGCCGCCACCACATTCCCTAGCACCACTCCAGCAAGCTCTACGCCCCTGCATCCCCGAGTGTTGTGGCCGTGATCGCCTCCGTTTGGTGCCCATCATCCTAGGGCCTTGTTTTCTGTCTGTGCCTGCTCGCAAAGTGTTTGTTAAAATGTTGACATACGGGCTCACGTCCGGTGTGTTTAACGTGCTCGACAGACGAGTTTTGCGCCTATGCCACACTTATCTCTGAACATCAGTCCGGCAAAACGTCTATTTCAACGACTTCGTTTTTGCCGTCTCTGGTTTCGCCAAGATCCCTCGAAGACCCCGGTACCAAACAAGTTCGCCAACAACCTCCAGTTCTCCTACACGAACACGAGCGACAAGATCTCCTTCATGGGTTGGATGAGACCGCCATGACCTTCTTCAGGGATCCGAAGACCAACCCGATCCCTTGGAACCCAAGTTCGCCGAAACTCCTAAGTGTGACCCCTATCCGAGAGCCCTATTTTTATAAATGCCATATATCTACCCATTGCATGTAAATGTTCATGCTTGCATACATATGTTGGGGTTTGGGGGCATTATGCCGATTCACATCATCATTAAATATGGAGGCCATATGCGGGCAAATCTAGTCTAATATTGGTCTCATTTAAATTTGTGTAGCGAACTGATGCCATGTTTTGCCTTGTAAGTCAACATTTAAAATGCAGGGTAGCTAAACAACATGAACCACCTAAATATTTGTCGGGACCCCGGTTCCGCTTAATCTTGCCTAATTGCACCGCACCTTTGCCATGTCATACATCATACATGCATCATGCCCGATCTTGTGTCGTAGTATTAAATAGTGCATCCGATGTTTCTTCTAGTGTTTTGCTTCTTCGCGGATAAGATCGATGAGTTGATGTGAGCTTCGCCCCGATCTTCGGATGAACCTTCGGCAATGTTTTCAGGCGAGCATTCTCCCCCTTTCTACCTATCTTACTTTTATAGTCTTTATTCCCTCCTGTTGATCTATTGCTATCTGTGTTGCGATGCTCTAGTTTTCGTGTCCGTGATATCCCTTGCAGCCTTATATTGCCTTGGACACATCCTATTACCCGTTGTTTGGTAGATAGTTGGACTTGCGCGTCGTAGTCGCTGGCTTAAGTGCTGTTGCGTGTCGTCCAGTGCCGCAGTTGTTGGAGAAATGCCTTATGCTTTATGTTGGAGATGATCAAGACTTTAATTATTGTTTAATAACTAAAATTGAAAGTAGGTAAATGCAGAGGCACCGGTGGGTAATAGACAATATTTGGTTTTTAACCGCTCACTGGTGTCCCGTAGGACCCCGAGTTCTTGACACCTGTTCCGAGATCGAGCGCGCTAACCACAGGTGGGGTGTGTGGGCACCCCCATCGATTTAGTACCTGATTCCAAGTACTGTACTGGGGGCCACAAAGTAGTTTGGGGCTTTATTACTATCCTGTACTTATGCCATGCTTTACTGCTTTATTTATGATTGCGCGTGGGCCTTTATCTGTTAGGAACCCGTGATACGTTTTATTTGTATCGACAAGCCAGTCACACTTTCGGGTTCCCGATCGTTTCTGACGACACAAACCACAGGTCCGTCTCGAGACCGGCCGACTTCGTTCTGGGTAGCTTAGTGGGGTGGCCCCGTGCTTGCTTTGGGTGCAGGAAGCGTCGTGTCAAATCCCGTCGACATCTTGTTGGGTGTATGTTTTGTGATCTTGTACCTACCTGATCGACAATAAGGGTGTAGGTGCGTGTGGAAACTTTGGTGCACCCTGAGGTTAAATCTTTTCGAGAAGCCGTGTCCGCGGTTATGGACGACTTGGAGCATAGTTCTCGATCATAGACAACTATAACTAAAGTTTACTGTTATAATTTGACTTGTATCCGATATGACTAGTAATCAGCTTCACTGCAACGGAATGGCTAAATAAAAGTACCAACAACTGCTGGGTTTGGGATATCTCATGCTAATTGTATCTGACTAGTAAGTGTTGCAACTACAACGGAATGGTTAACTAAAAGTGCCCACTGCTTATTATATCAGGATGACTATCTATACCTGACTAGTAATTGCTGCAACGATAACTGAATAAATAAAACTGCCAACGGTGTGAGTTCCTCGGCTGACTTCCTCGTTTGGTCTCGAGAGGGAAACACCAGGATGTGTATGTTTGGTGGTAGTATCAGGTTGGTTCCGAATAGGTCTTTCTTACCCCTCTCTGATAGCCGCTATTTGTATCGAGTCTCTATAGGTTGTTTAGTGCATGCCGCGCTGCCGCTTCAGTACACCATACCTATGTAGGCGAGGACCGCCGAATTCTAGTCTCGCCGTGTACTGGCCTCAGTACTGACCGCTCTCTTTCTCCTTTGCCCTTTGTCGGCACCCCTTTTGGTTTTTAGCAGGTTTTGAGATCGACGTCGTTAGCAGGGTTACCCTTCCGGCTTGGCCTGGGCAGGGTTATGGACGCCATTGGTTATTCTTCAGGGCTCTTAGCTCAATTTGCATCTTGTCCGTACTCGGACGCTGTATTGTTTTCAAGGTGATTTGGATCTTTGTACGGTAAATCTGTATTCTTGACTCCTTATGTCGTTGTTGTATATATATGTTTTGTGGGTTCCATCGAGGACTATTGTGTAATGATATTACTTCGTTTTCCACCCGCACGCAAGTGCCTGGTGGGCACCTTTGAATCGTTTCTATGCGGTTTTGGTGGGAAGCGCTGAAACTTGCATAGGGCCGATTCTGAGGGTGTTACAACTGCTTTGACCAAAAACGGGCGGCACAAATGGCGACCACGGCGGTGGAGCGATAGACGGCGATGTTCTGGCAAGGCCAGACGGTAATTGAGGGGGTACGGCGATGTTTCGGGAGTTTTCGTTGGCGACGCTACAGGGCACGGGAAGACATGCAAGAGGTGACATTAGACACGCACGGATACGGCGAGTGCACGAGTGTCAACCAGAGAGAAGGGGGCTAGGGTTTACCGAATTTGCTCGTCGGAGATATTCGGGACAGCGGCGGTGCGAGCTTGCGTGTGGACACCCTAGCGACGCTCAGAGGGTGGTGAGTGAGGGGAAAGGAGCGGGAGGAGGAGGGGGTTAAGTAGAGGGGGTTCGGGCCCAGGATTACTGCGAGGTTAACACGAATTGATTCAAGAATCAATCGGCTAGTAACGGGCGGTGACGGTGAGTCTGCGGGAGTTGATTGAGGAAGAAGGGGTGACGTGGCTACGGGCCAGCATGTTAGTGAGAAGTGCAGGCGTGCGGTGGAAAAAGAATCGGCGAAGTGCAGGGGGCCGGGTGGAAGCCCATTTGGTTGTGAGGTTGGGCTGAGCCACTTGGCTGGTTTGCTCCTATTTTTTTGTTCTTTTTGTTTTTCTGATTTGATTTTCTAAACAATGTTTGAAAGCTCAAATCAATTAAAATTTCCACCAAAAATTTGTGAGACCAATCTAGTGTCCAAGAGTGTGTTAAACACATAAATTCACTTTGAATCACTTTGGCCCTTTGAAAAATAGAACAAAACCATGCCTCATATGATTGATAAAATGGGCATTAGAAATGGTTTTATTTGAATTCAAACATTGAAATTTTTTGTGCTAGCTCTAAATGCTTTGACAATATGAATGCAATGCATGCTTTTACAAATCATGATTTTTCGGATGTTACAATGACATCCCACCGAGAGGGCCCAGAGTATATCTATCCGTCATATGGATGGACAAATCCCACTCTTGATCCATGTGCCTCAACCATACTTTTAGAATACCTAATGTCACCTTTATAACCACCCAGTTACGGAAGTGGTGTTTGATGTCATCAAAGAATTCATGTGGTGATGGTGATTAACATGATCTCATGGTCGAAGGATTAGGTTACTATGTATTTGAAATCTTGTAGCAAACAAACTCTAAATGACTTGATCTTACGCTACGCTTACTATAGGAGTGTGTCCATCATATCATTCTCCTAATGACATGATCTTGTTGTTAATAACATCTAATGTCCATGATTAGGAAACCATGATCATCTATTAATCAACAAGATAGTTCAACAAGAGGCTTTACTAGGGACTTCTTTTATGTTTACAAACACACAAATATTAATGTTTCTAGTTAATACAATTATAGCATGGGATGTAAACATTTATCATAACACAAAGATATAATAATAACCATTTTATTATTGCCTCTTGGGCATATATCCAACCGTCTCCCACTTGCACTAGAGTCAATAATCTAGATAACATTGTCATGTACCTAACACCCATGGTGTTCTGGTGTTGGTCATGTTTTTCCCTAGGGAGAGGTTTAGTCAATGGATCTTCCACATTCAGATCTATGTGTACTTTGCAAATCTTTATGTCACCATCTTGGACTTGCTCGCGAATAGCATGAAAACGTAGCTTGATATGCTTCACTTCTTGTGTGACCTTGGCTCCTATGCATTAGCTATGGCACCCATGTTGTCACGGTAGATGTCCATTGGGTCCAACGCACTAGGAACCACACCAAGCTCTGCAATGAACTCCTTCTTCCATATTGCCTCCTGTGAAGCCTCTGAAGCAGCTATGTATTCCGATTCAGTTGAAGATCTCGCCACAACTCTTTGCTTAGAACTCCTCCAGCTCACTGCTACACCATTCAAAGTAAATACGTGACAACATGGGAAATTGTTTACATCGGTTGCGACTTAGAGTCATCCGGATCAGTGTTCCAACTAGCATCGGTGTAACCGTTTACAACGAGTTATTCATCACCTCCATAATAAAGAACCAAATCCTTAGTTCTTCTCATGTACTTTAGGATATTTTTGACCGCTATCCAGTGATCTAATCCTGGATCACTTTGATATCTGCTAGTCAAACTAACAGCATATGCAATATCTGGTCCTGTACATAGCATGCCATACATGATAAATCCTATGGCTAAGGCATAAGGAGTTTTTCTCATCCTCTCTCCATCTTCTGTCGTGGCTGGACTTTGAGTTTTACTCAAGGTCGTATTTGGCAACATGGGAAAGAACCCTTTCTTGCTATCTGCCATTACAAACCTCTTTAGAACCTTGTCCAAATATGTACTTTGTGAAAGCTCTATTAAGCGTCTTGATCTATCTCTATAAATCTTGATGCCTAAAATATATATAGCTTTGCCAAGATCCTTCATTGAAAAACTATTATTCAAATATTCTTTAACACTTTTAAGAAGTTCTATATCATTCCCAATCAACAATATGGCATCCACATATAGTACCAGGAATGCTACAGAGGTTCCACTCACTTTCTTGTAAATACAAGCTTCTCCATAAGTTTGTATAAATCCAAAGCTTTTGATCACCTTATCAAAACGCTGATTCCAGCTCTAGGATGCTTGCTTCAATCCATAAATGGACCGTTGAAGTTTGCATACCTTGTTAGCATCTTTAAGATCGACAAAACCTTTGGGTTGTACTATATACAACTCTTCATCAATGTCACCATTGAGGAACGTTGTTTTGACATCCATTTGCCATATCTCATAATCGTAATATGCAGCGATTGCTAACAAAATCCTCACAGACTTTAGCTTCATTACCGGTGGGAAGTCTCATCATAGTCAACTCCTTGAATTTGTCGGAACCCTTTTGCGACAAGTCGAGCTTCATAGACGGTTACATTACCATCATCGTTTGTTTGCTTCTTGAAAATCCATTTTTCTTGACAGCCTTGCGGCCATCCGGTAAGTCCACCAAAGTCAACACTTGTTTTTCGTACATGGATCTAATCTCGTATTTCATGGATTCATGGCATTTCTTGGAATTTGGGCTCATCATTGCTTCCTCATACGTCACAGGGTCATCGGTGTTGTCCACCAACATGACATTCATAACATGATCAGATCAACCAGGAGTGGTACAAGTCCTCATCGACCTATGAGGTTCCATAGTAACTTTGCTCGAAGTTTCATGATCATTATCATTAGCTTCCTCTCTTATTGGTGTAGGTGGCACAAGAACATCTTCCAGAGTTGCGCTACTCTCAAATCCGAGAGAAGGTTCGATAACCTCGTCGAGTTATACTTTCCTTCCAGTCACTTCTTTCGATAGAAATTCCTTCTCTAGAAAGGATCCATTATTGTCAATGAAAACTTTGCCTTCGGATCTATGATAGAAGGTATACCCAATTGTTTCTTTAGGGTGTCCTATGAAGACGCATTTTTCCGCTTTGAGTTCAAGCTTGTCGGGCTAGAACGTCTTTACATAAGCTTCGCATCTCCAAACTTTAAGGAACGACAATTTGGGTTTCTTCCCAAACAACAATTCATACGGTGTTGTTTCAACGGATTTTGATGGTGCCCTATTTAAAGTGAATGTGGTTGTTTCTAATGCATAACCCCAAAATGATAACGGTAAATCTGTAAGAGACATCATAGAACAAACCATATCTAAGAGAGCTCGATTACGACGTTCATACACACCATTACGTTATGGTGTTCCCGGTGGTGTCAATTTTGAAAGTATTCTGCCTTTCTTCAAATGCTCTCCAAACTCATAACTTAGATACTCACCTCCATCAGATTGCAGAAATTTAATCTTCTTGTTATGTTGATTCTCTACTTCACTTTGAAATTCCTTAAACTTCTCGAAAGTTTCGGACTTATGTTTCATGAAATAGATATACCCATATCTACTCAAGTCATATGTGATAGTAAGAACATAACGATAACCACTGCGCGAGACCACACTCATCAGGCCACACACATCGGTATGTATGAATTCCAGTAAGTCCGTAGCTCGCTCCATTATGCCAAAGAATGCAGTCTTAGTCATTTTTCCCATCAGACATGCTTCGCATCTTTCAAGTGATTCAAGAAGTCCATCAGAATAGAGTTTCTTCATACGCTTCACTCCAATGTGACCAAGACGATAGTGGCACATGTATGTAGAATTATCATTCAATTTCAAATGTTTAGCATCTATATTATGAACATGTGTATCACTACTATCGAGATTCAATAAGAATAGACCATCTATCATAGGCGCATGACCATAAAAGATATTACTCATATAAATCGAACAACCATTATTCTCAGATTTAAACAAGTAACCGTCTCACAATAAACAAGATCCAGATATAATGTTCATGCTTAACGCAGGCACCAAATAACAATTATTTAAGTATAAAGCTAATCCCGATGGTAGATGAAGAGGGAGCGTGCCAACAGCGATCACGTCAACCTTGGTGCCATTTCCAACACGCATCATCACCTCGTCTCTCGCTAGTCTTCGTTTATTCTGCAGCACCTGTTTCGAGTTACAAATATGAGCAATCGAACCAGTGTAAAATATCCAGGCACTACTACGACTACTAGTAAGATACACATCAATAACATTTATATCGAATATACCTTTCTTTTTGATGTTGCCGTTCTTCATATCTGCCAGGTACTTGGGGCAATTCCGCTTCCAGTGACCTTCTCCCTTGTAGTAAAAGCACTCAATATCTGGCTTAGGACCAGCCTTGGGTTTCTTTGCAAGCACGACAGCTTTCTTGCCACCCTTCTTGAAGTTACCCTTCTTCTTAGGCTTGCCTTGCTTCCTGAAATTGGTGGTCTTATTGACCATCAACACTTGGTGCTCTTTCTTGATCTCCACTTCCGCAGACTTCAACATAGAGAAGAGTTCTGGTAACGACTTATCCATGCACTGCATGTTGTAGTTCATCACGAAGTTGTTTTAACTAGGTGGTAGTGATTGGAGGAGACGATGAATACCCAATGCATAGGAATCGTTATTTACAGATCTTTGAGTTTATTCGCGTGCCCAGACATCTTAAGCACATGCTCGCTAATGGATCTTCCCTCCTGCATATTGCAGCTAAAGAACTTCTCGGAGGCTTCATAGCTTTCAACTGTCGCATGAGTCTCAAATATCATTTTGAGCTCACGGATAATATCATAAGGCTCACGGTTCTCAAACCGCTTCTGAAGCTCCGATTCCAAACCAGACAAGATAGCACACTGAACTGTGGAGTATTGATTCTTCGAGTGAGAAAACATTCTTCACCTCATCGGTAGCATCTGCTGCAGGTGGGTCACCTAGCGGTGCATCTAGCACATAGGTCAACTGACCAGCATTGAGGACAATCCTCAAATTGCGGAACCAGTCCGTGAAGTTGCTTCCGTTGTTTTTCAACTTTTCTTTCTCTAGGAACGCATTAAAATTGATGGTAGGGGCCGCCATGATCTACAACATATCTACAAAGACTTTAGACAAAGTTTATGACAAATTGAGTTCATATTTATACTTAAATTAACTAGGTGAACTCCCACTCAAAACAACATCCCTCACATTGTTATAGTGATCACACGAACCAAATCCACTACACCAAGTCCGATCATCACGAGAGATGATGTAGTTTCAAAGGCGAACAATCAACATGTTCATCATATCAATCATATGACTCATGCTTTACCTTTCGATATTCTGTGTTCCTAGACCATGTATGTACATGCTAGGCTTGTGAAGGTTAACCTTAGTATCCGCTGATACGTCCAATTTGCATCACCATTCTATATCATAATTTGCCTCTATTCATTGATATATTTCATATTAAGAGGTATTACTTATGTCTTTTTATCTGTTTTTGCATGTTGGATGATTCTTGGAGGATAAACTGCCGGAGTCAGGATTCTAATGGAAAAAGCGGTGTTTTGATGCAATTTCGCAAAGATCAGAAAAATACCAGAAAAACTACGGAAAATCCTATTTTCCCAGAAGACGAAGATTGCCAGAAGGGGAGGCGAAGTTGGGCCACAGGGGGCCCACACCCTCCCTAGGCGCGAGCCACCCTAGGCCGCGCCTACAGGGGGTGTGGCCCACCTGGCCCACCTCTGGCTCCACCCTCTCGCCTATATATTCTCCTTGAAACCCTAATACACAGGGAGGGACCACCGAAAGATTTCGCCGCCTCTGCGGGGCGGAAAACACCAAGAGAGAAAGAGCTCTTCGGCAGACAGATTTCTGCCGGGGAAATTTCTTCCCGGAGAGGGGAGATCGTCGCCATCAACACCATCATCTAGCTAGACTTCATCGGTATCATCATCATCCACACTATCCTCTCCACCAACACCATCATCACCACTCCATCCCGCTGTAACAATTGTGTTGAATCTTGCATAGTTCTTAGGGGAAACTTTCCCGTTGTTGATTAAAATTATAGTTGATGCTTATGAGTGGAACCATTGGATTATTGTTTATGTTCAGATTGTTATCCATCACTATATCATCTTTGATCATTATCCATATGATGTCTTGTGAGTAGTTCGTTTAGTTCTTGAGTACATGGGCGAAGTCATATTGTTAGTAGTGGATTTGTGTTGAGATATTATTCAATGGTTTAGTATTTAATTTGTAGTGCTATTCTTCTAGTGGTGTCATGTGAACGTCAACTACATGATACTTCACCATTTATGGGCCTAGAGGAATGCATTGTGTATTTGGCTACTAATTGTGGGGTTGTCGGAGTGACAGAAACCTGAACCCCCATTAGGAAACCATTGCACAAGGGAGTGTAGGATCTCAGAGTTTAAGGTTGTGGTTAGGTTTATACCTTAAATGCTTTCTTGTAGTTGCGGATGCTTGCAAGGGGTTTAATCACAAGTATGTATTAGTCCAAGTAAGGTCGGTACATTAGCACAGGTTCACCCACACAACAATTACAAAACCAAAGAAGACTACTCAGCTATATGAAGCAAAAGCACTTGACAGAATTCTCATGTGTCCTCGAGAACGTTTGGTCCTCATTAGTATTTCCACTGGCTTGTCCTTAGCTAAGAAAGGATTGGGCCACTTGATGCGATTGTTTGCTGTTTTATTTACTTGCACTTTATCTCTTTGCTTTATCAGAAAACCCCTAGAAATTTGTTTGCTACATATTTACAAAGATTTCCTGCTCCATACCACTAGTCAGCACCTTCTGCTCCTCGTTGGGATCAACGCTCCTATTTATCAGAAGTACTACGATACACCCCCTATACTTGTGGGTCATAATCTGCATGAGAAAATTTGGCTTGCTCCCGTTGTATGCACATGTAGAATCTATCACACCCAATTATCACATGGTGCTTCGAAACGATGAGTCTTAGCAACGGTGCCTACTAAGGAAGAACACTTTATTATTTGATATTTAGTGAGAGGGATCATCTTATAATGCTACCGTTGCAATCTAAGTAATACAAGATGCATAAAAAGGATTAACATCACATGCAATTCATAATATGTGATATGATATGGCCTTTCTTCTTGTGCCTTCGATCTCCATCTCCAAGAACAAACACGATCTCCATCATCACTGGCGTAGCATCAAGGTCAATGGAGCCGCTTCAGGGTTGTCCTCCACCACCAACAACTATTACAAGTACTTTGATGAATAGACATGCAGGTCTTAAACGAAATTTAAATACAACCATAAGGCTCCTGTCGGTTGCTGATGGCTGCAAGTGCACAGATTGTTTGTATCTAGTTTCGAAGTTAAGATGTCGATCCCACAGGGATCCCAAAGGTAAGTGTTTATTGGTGAAGTCTCTGTCACACCCGAAGTTGTCATAGGTCTTCGAGTGAATTGACTGCAAGCGTTGAAATAATAATGGATTTTGAATTAAAGGATTGTATTGAAATAAAACTAAAATGTAAATTTCAAAAATAAAAAGCATAAAAGTACAGAACAATTTGTTTGTTGTTTTCTGCAGATGACAAAGTAGGAGCGGGGAGTTTCAGTTCATGGTGATAGTGAATGTGCCTGGTGGATCAGTGATAAGTGTAACAATTATAATCTTATAAGTATGTGTGTAGGAGAGAAATCCATAATTAGCCAGAACTCCTCTTGGTAGATTTCATCCCAACTTCAATAATCCTACTATCCTGTTTACCACAACCATGGTGAGTCATTACACGATTAAGATCCATCAGGTTGCTTAGAAATTAAGCTCCTTCGATCGAACTAATGGAATAAACTCGGTGGTTCCTTATGATCATCGAGTCAAACTAGTTTCCCATTGATATCCCCATGTCACAAGGGGGTCGCCGGTCTGCTAGCAAACAATATTCTATCCATGTAGAACAAAGCATCATGTTGTTTGGGCCCTTAATTGGACAGCAGGCATTAAGCATCCCACAGATAGTCAAGCACACATAATATAGTAATTAAATTCAACTACAAACTTAATGGAAATTATATAGGCACATCACATCTCACCAATCCCCTACATCTCCCACACCCAAGGGAACTTACTCACAATGAGAGAACAAAGCATCATCAATATAATTAAATAAAGGGAGTTCTTCTTGATATTACCGTGGAGATCCACAATAAGAAAAAGAAGTAAAATCAAACACAATTCAAGATAGGAAGAACAATCTCAAACCCTAGTATTGCAAGGTCGAGATCTCTCTCTCTATCTCAAGTACAAGTAATGGCTATGGAGGTGTGGTGGCTAGGAGATCAAAGATCATGGAGCGAGATGAACGTCTTCCCCTTCTTCTCTGGATCTCTTATTTCTCTCTTCTAGATGGTATGGAGGCTTGTCTGCTCTGTTTTCATCTCCTACCTCTTCACAAAAGTTGTCCCTTTTAACAAGACGAAGGATATGGAAGCTATACGGCAGGAACTATATGGACGGAAAAATATTCCCACCGTATAGTTGCTCGTTAAAGTTTCAGTAAACTCACCTCGATTGCCTCCAAAACGAGACTTGCTTGTTTTTGTCTGAATATTGTGTTTCTGCTATTAAATCCCTCTGTTGATATTTAGAACCTGAAACACACATTAAAAATCAAGTTTTCTTTGCTACCGAAGTATTAGCGTTAGATAAAGCTAGAAAACCATCAAATCCAAATGAAAACCATCAATGGAAACCATCAAAAATGTGTCGAATCTCACAGCTGTCAACTCCCGCAAGCTTAGATGTTGCTGGCCCTCGAGTGACAAGGAAATAAGAAAGGATAGTGGAGATTTGAGACTTAAATAAAAGAACTTACAAGCTCGAATTGGTGTCGAATTATTTTCTTCACAATTCCTGCAATCTTAAACATGATCATTAAAACATTCACAAGATTGCACTTAGTTCAGTTCCTAACCACATATATCTTGCTAGCAAATAAACCATATGCCTGAGCAAGTGTCGAAAGTTTAGCTAGGAAAGTGAAACAAATCTTTTAGGTTTCTCTCTTATTGAGAGATGAAAACTTTTTGCTCTTGTTCCTTTAATCAATTAAGAGTACTCACGTTTACACCAAGAACATTTAATTTAAGAACAACTCATCTACTTCCATGTCAAAATTTCAAGATTCTCAAAGCACCTTTTTCCTTTCCTTGTTTTTCAAAAACTTCAGCTCTTTCATAGAGAAATCATGCCACTATTTTTAACATGTTAATTGGGACTGTGTTGCGCACTCGTGACCATGCCAATAGATAGATGTTGAGAAATAGTGGGTCGGAGGAGTAATACAACTTCACTTGGAACGTGAAACCATGAGCAAACAGAAATTTTACCCGTCATAGCATTGCTGCTACAGACGTTTACTTTACTCAATAGCCGAATTCAAGTGGTTTCCCACATTTAGATCATTCGTTGGCTAACGGAGTTAATAGTTCCCCATGGAGTACGGTAGTGTTGTAGTGACATGTGTAAAGAAATATCCTACTATAATTATTAGAAAAAGCAGTGGCATAATCTCTACTACTTCGAAGCATCCATTTTATCAGACAATTTCATTCAAGGGTGTTATCGAGTCTATTTACATTAAGCTCAATGGGGTTGAGTAGTTTCTAAAATCAAATCCTTTTGGGCTAAAAATGGACTCAAGTCATCTCTTGGATGCTTTTTCTTGTTGTAAAAATGTCGGAAATATTTCAACCAACTTCATTGTTTCAAAGCTAAAAGAGGACACTAGCAAGGGAATATAATTTATAGGATAACACGCTAGGTGGGGAGTGACTCAAGTGCAAGCGAGTAAATAATTGAAGGACCAATTTAAGGTTGCAGAAGGGGTGATAAAAGGAATGTTATACCTCCTCTTGCTTGCTTCGTTCTCTTACTTGAGTCGAATCCCCTCTATATTTCCCCATTGCCAAGTCACCTGAAATTGAGCAATCTCCGAGAAAGACAAAGAAACAAATTTGCAAATAAAGGTTACAACTATTTTTTTGTGTTTTTGGTTTAAGAATGCAAATTGAAAGTAAAAATGCAATTCTTGGAAAAGAAAATAAATCAAAGTAATAAATAAAAATATGAATGCAAGTTTGGAGGTTTTCAAACCTCTCCCAAGCTTAGGTTGTTGTCATGCTTAGTTGTTGCCGTTGTTCGGAGGTGGGTACGGATGCTACTAATAGTAGTTGGGGAAGTGGGTCATGAAGTGACTAAAGTTGTGAGTTAAGGCACTCACATATTCACTCACTCCATGCAAAGTCTAGTCGATCTCCCCAACGCGCTGGTTGAGCTGCAGAAATTATGGATACGGGACATTGTTGAACCCCTGCTGTTGTCACTGCTAATGGGGCCATTGGTCCCAAGGTACCTCTTGCTGATGTTGTTGTTGCTATCCCTCCCAAGCAGGGTTGTACTCCTGCTCCTGCTGCTGCTCTTACTCATCCTGCTGCTCTCCTTCTTGCTCTTCCTCAGAGTCATGATAGAGTGCTGCCATGATCTCAGTCACTTGATCCTTGGTGATGATCCAGTTGTTCCTTCCCTGCACCACGAAGGCTTGCGGGCAAGGCAATGGCACTTGATCATCCTGCGCAGCATTAAGATAACCAAATTGATAGGCTCGGAGCCTCCTATTAGCTCGGTAAACACCGAGGAAGCCACGTATGGAGCCATCAACAGGTTGCATAATAGGAATCTGAATTCGACGGGCTTGGCATAGGTGGGTTACCAATCCATCGATGCGAATATCACCTTTCTTTTTGTTGCTCTGGTGGCGGAGGTCCTGGAGGAATAGAGCTGTAGGAGTGGGACTCTGTGGTTCATCAGGGAAGAGTGTCTTAGTGATCATGTCCATGTCTGCATTGTCCATAGAGCCGGTGTTTCCCCTTCCTAACAAAGTGTTAGCAAGAAACATAGCGAAGTAGCAGATGGTTGGGTTCTGAATGGTGGATATTTTCTTCTGGTAGAAGTCCCTACCACCATTAATAGAAATAACCTCCCAAGCTTCTCCACTTGTGACGCTATAAAAGTTTGTAACAGTCGATTCCCCTTCTTGAGGGAATCCAAAAGCCTCACAAAATTGCTGAAACGTGATTTGATACGGTCGATGGTTAATGGTGAAACTCACCGTGCATGCATTACCTTTCTCCTTGTAGTCGTCGTAGAAGGAGGTGAGGAACTCATGGGTGAGCCCGGCGTAGGTGTAGTGGCTTGCATTGGCGAGGTTAGATAGCCCTGTGTTCGCACACATATGGTCGAAGTCCTCCCTCAACCTTGATGCGGTGAGAAAGCCATCATCGACCCAACGTGTGGGCAGCACCTTCCTTGCCAAGACCATGGCATACTTGTCATCGAGCTTAGCCCGGAGCCCCAACGCTTCACACTTTGGCGCTTGCTCTTGCGAAAAATACTACCGAGCTTGTTCATCTTGATACACTGAGAAATTTCAACATAAAACCTTAGGCATATAGTTTCTACATGATATATGAACGATTCTACGTGGAGGAATTCAATCCTAGTGTGAGAAATTAAAATAGAAAATCAATCAAGCTTGAGTTCATCCACTAATTCAATGAGAGGATTTCAACCATGGCATTCTGAAAATAAAGCATGGATAGGGAGAGAAACATACCGATTTGTTGATTCCCCCACTCAAACGAACGAAATCCGCGAAGAATCAAGAGTTCTAGGGTGGTTTTGAGAGGTTTGAAGAGAGAGTTTGAGAGAAATAATGAGGGGAGGAAGAACCCTAGCCTGCCCCGACCCATTTAAGTGGTTGTGGCAAACTATACGACGGGATCTATACGGACGGGTTAAGTAGCTCCCACGGTATAGTTGTGGCAAACTATACGACGAGATCTATACGGCCGGGTTAAGTAGCTCCCACGGAAGGATAATAAAGTCAGTGGGAATAACATGCTCATCTATTCTAAGTAGAACATCCTCAATCATACCAACTAGTTGTTTAGTGGATTTGTCAGCCATCTGTAAAGTAATGGAAGTAGGGGAATATTCCCCCAATGCTAACCTTTTATAGTGGGAATATACATTACACTAACTCCTGCACCTAAATCACATAAGGCATTATGAATATTAGTTTTGCCTATTGAACATGAAATAGTTGGTATTTCGGTATCTCCTGATTTAGACAATAACTTCCCATTAGCGGGGTAACTAGTCACCATGGCAACAGTTTCAGTTATCTCTTTCTTTCTATTAAGAGTATCACGGAGAAATTTGGAACAGGTAGGCACTTTTATTGCATCCGCATATGGAATTTCTAGATGAAGATCACTTAATGCCTTTTTAAAAGAATCATAGATTACCTCATCCGGTGCTTTCTTTTTGCGTTTTGGATATGGAAGTTTCTTACTCTTATCTTTTACCTTTTGTGGAGGACCGGGCTCTTTAGTTAATTTGTTTTGTTGTTGCTTATAATTTTTCTTGTTTTCTATTGCAACAACCTCGCCTTCTTTACTTGTGTCTTCTTCTTGTTCTCTTGGATCAATAGTCTCTGCATCAGAGTTATAACTGTCATCATGTGCATCATTCTGCTCCTCCAAGGTTTGATCTTGTGTGTCTTGAGCAGTCTCATATTGAGGATCCACCAATGTATCATCTTCTTGGTTTGCTTTGAGCAGGGCTTTTTCCCTTCGATCTTTTTCATCTTCATATTCTGGTGGTCCTAATGGTCCTTTAACAACTGCACCTCTTCTTGTAACAACATTAGTAGAAACAGGAATATTTATATCATCTTGAAGAAAAATTTGATAACTAGATGCTATTTGTTCACATTAGGTTTCAATCATACTAAGGTACTTGTGAAATAATTTTATTTCTTGGGCAATTTCCTCATAATTTTCCGTGATTTCGGCCAAAATCTTTTTGTGTCTTTGAAATTGATTATGCAAGCTATTGTAAGATTTGGCCTGTCAATGTTTCAATTCTTGAAAAACTTTTCTACTTTCATCCTCTTTAGTAAAACTTTTAAAAAATGTACTTTGTTTTCCTTGACAAATTCAGAAGGTATACCTTTTTCTTTCATGGTTTTATGTACTTCAGGCATAAGATCAGGATTTATACGAAGTATTCCCTTTTCCAGCTTAGTGCTAAAATTAGGATTATATAAAGAACCATTCTTAGCCCTAGTAGACATCAATTCCAAACATGCTTTAACAGTTAAAGTATTTATCGATCCTCTGATGATAAATCTAGAAACTCCCTGCATTGGGTATTAAGACCATGGTAAAATAAATCGCAAATAGTTGACTCAAAATAGCCATGATTAGGAATACTATTGATCATTCCAAAGAATATATCCCATGCTTGTGGGTAGTTTTCTCCCACATTCTAACTGAAGTTGCCTATATTCTTAATAGTTTTGGTCAACTTTTGTAAAAGGATTAAACCTGTTTATGAATTTAACAATGCAGTTTTCGCAACATTTAATGTAATGACGAGGGAGAGAATATAACCAGTCTAGAGCTTTACCTTTGAGAGACCGATGAAATAGTTTTAGATGAGAGAATTCTCTAGGAAATCCTTTTGGTCCAAGTGATGTTATCACATAGTCGAACTCTCTAAGATGTCTTCCTGGGTCTTCATCTTCCCTTCCACTGAAAGCTTTTCCTGCAAATTTTTAATAATTTCACCATCAAATCGATATTCTCTAACTCCAGGATTAGGAAATTCTATTGGTTGTTTAAGAAAAGCAGAATTTGGAGCACTTTATTCTCTAAGAGTTTTCTCAGGTTTCTTGAAGTCACTTAGGTTTTCAACTTCAACCTTATTCGATCTCAAAAGTTTTTCAATAATTTCCTCGCGCCTTTGAGCAGGTACGTGATCAAGATAATCTGGTAAATAAGCCCTACCAGAGCATGTAGACCCTTTGTCTCCTAGGGAGACCATCTTGTAATAGTAACACCTGAAATGTCAAGAGATAAAACACTTAGCACTTATCTCCCCGGCAACGACGCCAGAAAATAGCATGATGGCTGCAAGTGCACAGATTGTTTGTAGCTAGTTTAGAAGTTAAGATGTCGATCCCACGGGGAGCCCAAAGGTAAGTGTTTATTGGTGAAGTCTCTGTCACACCCGAAGTTGTCACAGGTCTTCGAGTGAATTGACTACAAGTGTTGAAATAAGAATAGAATTTTGGATTAAAGGAATGTATTTAAATAAAACTAAAATGTAAATTTTAGAAATAAAATTCATAAAAGTAAAGAACGATTTGTTTGTTGTTTTCTGTAGATGACAAAGTATGCACGGGGAGATTCAGTTCATGGTAATAGTGAATGTGCCAGGTGGATGAGTGATAAGTGTAACAATTATAATCTTATAAATATGTGTGTAGGCGAGCAACCCATAATTAGCGGGAACTCCTTTGGTAGATTTCATCCCAACTTCAATAATCCTACTAGCCTGTTACCACAACCATGGCCAGTCACTAGACGATTAAGATCCTTCAGGTTGCTTAGCAATTAATCTCCTTGGATCGGACTAATGCAATAAGCTCGGTGGCTACTCGTGATCCTCGAGTCAAACTAGTTTACCATTGATATCCCTGTGTCACTCGGGGTCGCCGGCCTGCTAGCGAACAAGATTCTATCTATGTAGAACAAAACATCATGTTGTCTGGGCCCTAATTGGACAACATGCATTAAGCATCCCACAGATAGTCAAGCACACATAATATAGTAATTAAAATTAACCACAAACTAAATGGAAATTATATATGCACATCATATCTCACCAATCCCCTACATCTCCCACGCCCAAGGGAACTTAATCACACATGAGAGAAGAAAGCATCATCAATATAATTAAATAAAGGGAGTTCTTCTTGATATTACCGTGGAGATCCACAATAAAAAATAGAAATAAATCCAACACAATTCAAGATGGGAAGAACAATCTCATACCCTAATCTTGCAAGGTGTATCTCTCTCTCTCAAGTACAAGTAATGGCTATGGAGGTGTGGTGGCTGGGAGATCGAAGACCGTGGAGCGAGATGAAGAACGTCTTCCCCTTCTTCTCCAGATCTCTTATTTCTCTCTTCTAGATGGGATGGCGGCTCGTGTGTTCTGTTTTCGTCTCCTACCTCTTCATGAAAGTTGTCCCTTTTAACAAGACGAAGTTGATGGCAACTATACGGGGGGGACTATACAGCTGGAAAAATATTCCCGTTGTATAGTTGCTCGTTAAGGCTTCTGTATGCTCCCCTTGATTGCTTCCAAAATGAGACTTGCTTGTTTTCGTCTGAACATTGTATTTCTGCTGTTAAAACCCTCTTGATAATTAGAACCTGAAACACACATTAAAACCCAAGTTTTCTTTGCTACCGAAGTATTAGCGTTAGGTAAATCTAGAAAACCATCAAATCCAAACGAAAACCATCGATAGAAACCATCAAAAATGTGTTGAATCTCACAGCTATCAGTATGGTGCAACCATTCCACATTGGCATGACACATTCATGTACCCCCCCTCCGGGGTGGTGGACCTTCCAGAACCTTCTAGAAGCTTTCGGTGAAAACACCAAAAACATTTGTGAACCCTAGAAATTGACTTTCCTTATATGAATATTATTCTTCGGACCATTATGGATCCCCTCGTGATGTCCTGGATCCAATCCGAGACTCTTAACAACATTCGGTCTCCAACTCATATTCCATATCTACTAAACAACATCGAATCCTTAAGTGTGTCTGCCTACGGTTCGTGAACAATGCAGACACGATCGAGACACCTCTCCGATCAATAACCATTAGAGGAATCTATAAATCCATTATGGCTCCCACTGTTTCTAGATGACTTCATGATCAAATGAACCATTTACATATGATATCGATTCCCTTTGTCGCCGGATACTTTACTTATCCGAGGTTTGATCGTCGGTATCTCTATACCTAGTTTAACCTCGTTACCGATAAGTACTCTTTACTCGTACTGTGATATGACATTCTTTGTGACCTGGTCACATGCTTGCAAGCCAATTAGAGGACATTCCACGAGAGGGCCTAGAGTATATCTATCCGTCATATGGATGGAAAAATCCCACTCTTCATCCATGTGCCTCAACACATACTTTCAGAATACCTAATGCCACCTTTATAACCACCCAGTTATGGAAGTGGTGTTTGATGTCATCAAAGCATTCATCCGGTGATGGTGATTAACATGATCTCATGGTCGAAGGATTAGGTTACTATGTATTTGAAAGCTTGTAGCAAACGAACTATAAATGACTTGATCTTACACTACGCTTACTATAGGAGTGTGTCCATCATATCATTCTCCTAATGACATGATCTTGTTATTAACAACATCTAATGTCCATGATCAGGAAACCATGATCATCTATTAATCAACAAGCTAGTTCAACAAGAGGCTTAACTAGGGACTTCTTTTATGTTTATAAAACACACAAGTATTAATATTTCCGGTTAATACAATTATAGCATGGGATGTAAACATTTATCATAAATACAAAGAAATAATAATAACCATTTTATTATTGCCACTTGGGCATATCTCCAATAGATGCTACCAATGCAAATATTGTTATATTGAAGGATCTTATGGAAGCACGAACCATGGATAATGAAGTGGTTATGCTAGACTTTGAAACTTCAGAATTCATCGCAGGTAAGGTACAAGTTAACGAAACTTATAAGCCTATGACTCCTATAAATTGTGGGGAAACTTTATTATACAGAATTTGTGAAGTGATTTCCACTATAAATAGTATGCCTTCATCACTTTACGAGGAACTTCGCTACAATTTAAATAATCCAGATGTGGAACCGGTAGACACTACTATTAAATTGTCTAATAGAATTAATATAAAATCAGAAGGTGTTATTAGAAATATATATGTCTTTATTGGAGCACTAATGTACCCCCTTGATTTTCATATTGTTGATATGCCTCGATATTCTTTTTTTCCTATTTTATTATGCAGGCCTTTTGTCTCCATAACCAAAGCTCGAATTGACAATAAGAAGGAGACTATTTCAATGATGTTTGGAGAAGAGGAAATGACATTCCACTTTGCCAAACTAAAGAAGATGCCATATGAAGAGGAAGATATCAAGGAAGGGAAAATGATTGCCGAGCTAGCCGCAATTCATTTTAGCACTCTGCAAGATGAATTAGAGAGAAGCCTAATTAATTGGGAGGAGGTACCAGATGATGAGGAAAGAGAATACATGGATGATTACCTTGATTCCATTCCGGAAGCACAAAATCCACATGGCTATGAAGAACTAGTAAGAAAATGAGACGAAGAACCTCCGCCAATTGAATTGAAACGACTTCTAGACAATATGAGGTATGAATTTTTAGATAATGAAAATAAATGTCTTGTTATTATTAGTAAAAATTTATCAGAAAATGAAATGAATAAAATCATTTCGGTCTTGATCAAGCATCGTGAATCATTTGGATATACTCTAAGTGATATTAAAGGAATAAATCCATCTATTGTAACACATAAGCTTACCACCTTGAAGATGATGTACCTGTAGTTGACACATGGAGAAGGCTTAATCCAAAAATGAAGGAAGTAGTAAGAAAATAAGTTATATGCTTGTTATATGTCGGCATAATATATCCTATTTCTGATAGTAAATGGGTTATCCCAGCTCATTGCATACCAAGACAAGGGGGTCTTGATGCTGCTATGAATGAGGATGGTGAGCTAGTTCCTATAAGACCTATTTTTGGATATTGCATGTGCATTTATTTTAGAAAACTAAACTATGAGACACAAAAAAAACATAAACCCATACCGTTTATGGACAAAATTTTAGAAAGACTTAGTAATAATTCTTATTTCTGTTTTATTGATGGTTATTCTGGCTATTCTCAGATTGCTATTCAACCAGAAGATCAAGAGAAAACAACTTTCACTTGTACTTATGGCACATATGCTTATAGATTAATTCCGTTTGGCTTATGTAATTTAGCTGCAACTTTTCAATAACGTGTTTTAAAAATCTTTGATGATCTTGTTGAGAATACTATGGAAGTTCTAACAAATGATTTCGTTATTTGTGGAACAACATTTTATAATTGTCTCTACAATTTAACCAAAGTTTTGCAGAGATGCAGGCAATCAAATTTAGTTTTAAATTGGGAGCAATGTCGTTTCATGGAAAGAGAAGGTAAAGTTTTTGGACATAAGGTTTCAGAGAAGGGTATAGAAATAGATAAGACTAATATAAATGATATAGAAAATCTTCCAATACCTCAGGACATAAAGAACTTAAAAATGTTTCTAGGACATGCAGGTTTTTACAAGATTTTATAAAAGATTTTGCTAAAATAGCTATGCCTCTCACTAACCTTCTTGAGAAAGAAACGCCATTCTACTTAGATCATGATTGCACTGCAGCTTTTGAAAACCTTAAAAACAAATTAGTTTCAGCACCTATCATGCAATCTCCAAAATGGGATGAACCTTTCAAAATCATGTGTGATGCTAGTGACTATGCTTTAGGAGCTGTGTTAGGACAGCGAGATGGAAAGAATTTAAATTTTATTCATTATGCAAGTAGAACTCTTAATAAGATTCAGAAAAATTATGCTACTACAAAAAAGAGTTTCTAGCTATAATTTTTGCTTATGACAAATTTAGATCTTACATCATTAATTCCAAGGTAATAAATCATATAGATCACCGAGCTTTGCGTCACCTCCTCATGGAAAAATATGCAAAGCCTAGGCTGACTAGGTGGGTTTTATTACTGCAAGAATATGATTTGCAAATTGTAGATAGGAGGGATAAGGATAATCCGGTAGCAGATCATCTCTCTAGGATGGAGGGAATAATTACTGACCTCGTACCTATAAATGAGTCATTTCTGGGAGAATATTTAGCAAATGTTGAAATCTCTGATCCTTGGTTTGCGGATTATGCTAACTATCTTGCAGGAAAATTTCTACCTCCTGGTATGACAAGAAATCAAAGAATGAAGTTCTTTAATGATCTTAAATATTACTTTTGGCACGATCCTTATTTATATCACCATGGAATGATTCGGAAGTGTGTTCCTAACCATGAAATGAATGCAATTTCGCAAGCTTGTCATGAAAGCTCGTATGGAGGACATCATGCAGGCAAGCGAACTACAGCAAAGGTACTTTAATCCGGATTCTATTGGTCCACCTTGTTCAAGGACGCACACTGGTATGTAGAACATTGTGATGCTTGCCAAAAAAGGGTTAATATAGGTAGAAGACAAGAGATGGCAATGAATTATAGTCTTATAACTGAACCATTTGATGTATGGGGAATGGATTACACGGGATCTTTTGTAGAATCAAATGGCTATACTCATATTCTTGTTGCTGTCGATTATGTCACTAAATGGGTAGAAGCTATTCCAACAAGCCATGCAGATGCAGCTACTTCAGTAAAGATGATCAAGGATGTCATATTCTCCAGGTTTGGAGTTCCTAGATTTTTAATTAGGGATTTCTATTTCTGTTCCCCTGGTTCGTTAGGTGTACTCACATTTTCCAGTCGCTTAACTTTTCCTCACTTTTTCCCATCTCCTTGTCTAAAACTCTCGCATCGTTCTGAAATTCGTTGTCCATCGGATCCCGTTAGTGGATCCTCGCTGTTACGTGATGATAAGTGGGGCCGCATTCAGTCGGATCCCGTAGTGGACCCACGCCATTACGTGCTGACAAGTAGGACCCCCCCCCCCCGTTACGTGCTGACAAGTGGGGCCATGTTCAGTCGAGTCCCGTAGTAGGACCCTCCATATTAGACTACATGGGGCCGACTTGTTGGGAACGCGTTTTGGGGGATGTGGTGTGGGACCATGTGGGATGCGTTTTATAGTTACTGCGTCCTATCGCCTAAATTGAAATATTTAATTTTTGTTATTTTTATGATTGGCCTTTTTAATAGCGCATATTCCCCTTTATGTCGCTAACAGTTGTGTTAATTTTTGCCCAAAAAGGTAGCGAATCTAGAGCAGCTTCTCTCTTTATTCATGGTTCCTTTTGGCCCTCATATTTTCCCAATCTGGTAGAAAATCTAGAACAGAAAATCTAACCAGCACCATAAATACATTCAGTAAACAGAGCAGATGTAGTTAAAATAGCTAATATAGGATATATAAACGAAGCAAATGTAGATAAAGCAGCTAATATAGAATATATATAGTATGGTACTTAAACGAGGTTCGACAATTAGGCTTCTCAGCAGCAGCATCGGACAAGTTCAACACAGACAACAAAACGAAAGAAGTTGCTTTACAGCAGCAGCATCGGCACAAGATCAGTGGCTCATCATGGCCTCCGCCTCCTCCCTCTGGCGCTTTCTCCACTTCTTGCTTCCCAGTCCCTTGACCTTGGGTGCCTTGGGCTTGATCGGGGGCATGCGACCCTCCTCAATGGCCACCTTCTGGAGGTTGCAGAGGTGAAAAACGAGCGCCTGGTGCTTGGCTCTGAAGCCGTGGACGTTCACAGACGGACCGCATGTCTTTCACGTCCTTGGCATGCCTCACGAGGGAGTTGAAGTCAGTGGCGTGTAGCTTCCTAGTGCAGAAGGGGTACCTGTAGACATCGTCGACGAAGAAGTTGTTGAACTCGTCAGACTTCATCTTCCTTAGCACCTGACAAGTCTTGGTGTCCGTGTACTCGTCGTCGCTGCAGACATCGCTTCTATCCACCTATTGGAAAAAAATAGTAGAGTGCAATAAGGACATGATTGAGATACCTTGATTATCTGGATTGATTACTTGCGTAAATTAACCGATTGAGATCCCTCGGTTATTCCCCAATCCCCAAATCTCTAACCAAATCGAATACTGATCCCAACTATAGATCGATGCTAGTACTAACTAGGGAATTAATCAAAATACGAGATCTAACACAAGAGGATTAGCTACTGTAAAAATACCTAGCATCGAACAATTCAAAATATGAACATCTGAGCCCTAATAACACACGATCTAGCATCCAACGATGGGAATTGGGGAAGAACAAAGGAAGGGAAAAAAACCCTAGTTACCTCTGACCATGGGTCGGGTAAGCTGGTATCGTAGGGGTTCTTCGGCCTGATGTAATTGTTCTCCTCGTAGGGGTCACAGCCATGCGGGATCTGCCGGAGACCGGTAGGGCCTCCTCACTGGCGTTTACAATGGAAGCGGGGACGAGGGTCTGGACGGGGACAGCGGCTGCCTTCGATGCCTTGAAAGGGGACTATACAGGGACGGGGGCCTCCTCGCCGGTGGCCTTGGAGGCGACGATGGCCACCGTGCTGTTCTTCTCCATCGCCGGCGTGGTTGGGGTTTTCTTGGGGGTTTGCAGAAGGTGATGGGACAGTGGAGATGGTTGCGTGAGTGAGTGAGCGAGTGATGAGTGAGAGTGATGAGGCCTCTATAAAGGTGAAGGGAGGAGACGTTTCATTGCACCACCGTGCACCACGTAACCGTGTATGCTACTGCACCGTGCACGGCCACACGCGTCCGCTACCACCCCGTGCACCGCGACACGCGTACCGTGCGTCACGTTTTGCCCCTCGTGTCTAACCTTGGCCACTTAGTTGTGCTCAGTTATACCCTCGAGTGTAACACTGGCAGTTTGGTTGTACTCAGTTTTGCCCACCAGTACTAACACTGCCATGTGAAATATACTCACTTTTACCCTCCGGTGGCTGGTCAACAGAGAGTCAACGAATGGGTTTTAGCTAGCTAATTGAGTCATTTTATGCATAACAAATTCAAAAAGATCAAAACATAGTGGCATCTATTGGGGGAGTCTTATTATGTGACCTGCCACCATAAGAAATGTATATAAATCAAGTTTTAACCTAAATCACCACCTCTCAAATCACCTACTATCTATGAAGGTTCATGGCTTTCTACTCAAGCATCTTCCCAAAACATCCCTCCCCAAAATATAATTTATCTGAATGAGGCAACGATTGTCAAACTGATATATATTTGAATTGCAAATAGTTTGATGTATGCTAAGATATATTTTATTGTATAAAATAAGAATTTTCCATTTTTGAGTAAAATACACCGGAGGTCCTAAAAGTGTGGACGGAACTGTATACAGGTCCTAGAAGTTTCAACTTGTGCAGCGCAGGTCCTAATTCTCAGATCTATGTGTATTATAGTCGGGGATATAGCAGAGAATTAGGATCTGCAGTGCACAACTAACCGAGAATTAGGACCTGCAGTGCACAACTAACTGAGATTTAGGACCTCGGTACACAAATTGAAACTTTTAGGACCTGCATACGGTTTCATCCAAACTTTTAGGACCTCCGGTGCATATTTCTTTTTTAAATCTCTTCATGTTTTCTATTTGAACCCCTTTGTCAGTTTTTCCCTTGGTTTTTAAGTTATACTCGGTTTTTACCTTGGTTTTTAAGTTCTACTCAGTTTTCCCCTCTCTCTTAGTCACAAACTATCACACATGTGCTCATCTTGGCTGCTACGCTATGATTGGTCGAGACAGTTGTCACGCGGATCGTACCCACCAACCATTGATCCTCTGATTGATTCTCTGTGATCTAGCGGACATGATAACCCCTGTATCTGTCGGGGGCACCCTTTATTCATGCAAAATAACGAGTTTGTCATCGATACTTTAACTCCATAAACAAATGATTTTGAATATAATTTGAAGGGAAAGTGTTTAAAGGTGTATAATTTTTGTATATGTAAGTTTATGCATTATATTTCACTCCATGAAAATGATAAAAGATCGGGATTTTATTAGCACAACATTATCACGTCCTAAGTGTGATTTCAAAGAGTTCAAAGGTGTATAATTTTTGGCATATGCAAGTTTATGCATTACATTCTATGAAAATGATAATCTCTCAAGATTTTCGTAGCACATCATTATCATGTATTAAGTGCGATTTCACAGTGTTTAAAGGTTTATAATTTTTGTACACGCAAGTTTAGGGATCACTTTTCATGCTCTAAAAATGGTAAACTCTCAAGATTTTCTTAGGACGCTATAATTTGAAAGTATTTAAGATTTGTGTCAATTATAAACACTCTTTTATATTAAGAGTTGTATAATTTTTTCAATTTGAAAATGTTCAAGAGTTGTGTCAATTATAAAAAAAAATACATTAAGAGTTGTATAATTTTTTTAATTTGAAAGTGTTCAAGAGTTGTATCAATTATAAATACTCTATTACATTAAGAGTTGTATAATTTTTCAATTTGAAAGTATTCAAGAGTAGTGTCAATTATAAACACTCTTGTACATTAAGAGTTGTATAATTTTTTTAATTTGAAAGTGTTCAAGAGTAGTGTCATTTCTTATTTATTATACATCCATCTCACTATTTGTTAATTGTAAACACTCTTTCACTTGATTGCATCCGAGACATTAACTCGATAAACCAATTAAATCATCAGAACGGCTCCCCGACCGCATTCTGAAGCGAATATGCCCGAGAGGCAATAATAAAGTGGTTATTATCATATTCCTTATTTATGATAAATGTTTATTTTACATGCTATAATTGTATTAATACGGAAACGTTAATACATGTGTGTTTAATAAACAAAAATGAAGTTCCTAGTTATGCCTCTCTCATAAACTAGCTCGTTGATTAACAAGATGATCAAGGTTTCCTGATCATGGACATTGGATGTTGTTAATAACGGGATCACAACATTAGTGTAATGGTGTGATGAACATTCATCCAAAGTATAGCATTACGATCAAAGTCATTGAGTTTATATTGCTATAACAACTTACGAAGTGATCCTAATCCTTAGACCATGAGATCATGTCAATCACTAACACCGGAAGAGTTTCTTGATAACATCAAATGTCACACCGTAACAGGGTGATTATAAAGATGGATTCAGAACTAATAAAGTGTTATGTTGAGGCCCATGGATCGAGAGTGGAATTTGTTCATCCCGATGACGGATAGATATACTCTGCCCTCTCGGTGATATCACATTGGTTAGCTTGCAAGCAAGTGATTTGATCACTAGAATGTTATATCATGGGAACGAGAAAAGAGTGCATGTCAGTAACGAGATCAAACTAGGTATGGATATACCGATGATCGAATCTCAGACATGTAATATATCGTGAAACAAAGGGATTAAGATACTAGCGTAAAGGTTAAGCGATCACAAGAAAGTCATCGTTGAATGTGTGGGAGTCAGTATGGGTCTCCAGATCCCGCTTCTGATTATTGATCCGAGAGGGGTCTCGATCATGTCCGCATTATTCACAAACCGTAGGGTGACACACTTAAGAGACACCGACATCCAATTGGAGCAAAAGTTTCATGCCAAAAGAATGAACAAGCGCAGGAATTTATTTCACTAGATACCGAAACAGGTTTTCGGGTGAAATTGCATAAAGTGGTTATGCATGTGAAATAGAATTCTAGCAAGGGGTTATTTGTGAATGTTTGTCATTAAAGTAATTGACCAAATTCTGAATAAAATAAAAGAGTTTTATTTAATGAGAGTTTGCATTAAATTTGGTGGAAATTTAATGGGAATTTGAGTGGGTTTTTGAGTGGAGAAAATTGAAGGGCCATTTTGTGAGTGGAGTGTTCACCCACATGAATGAGGGAGAGGTGGGGGCACCCTCCATGGTCGGCAGCCATGCCCCCTTGGGCTGCCCCCCTCCCCTATATAAGGAGCCCCTCCTCTCACTTCTCACTCACACCTCCTCGTGAAGGATCTCTCTCCCCCTCTAGAATTTATCCCCATGGTCTCGGACTAGCGAGATACATGTTCTCGGTGGCTATTCGGCAAGAAAGAGTTGTTCTTCCGCTGCATCGCTGGAGCGAGGAGGCGGAGGTTGCTCGGTGCCTCGAACGTGTGTGCGAGCACGGATGCGCTGCTGATTTGCGGGGCTAGGACTTCCTCTCGATCTTGAGATCGGCAAGAGATCGTCTACATCAACCACGAGTCGAACTCGTTAAGCTTTGTCGGTCTTCAAGGGTATGTTCTCTACGGATATACATCCGCCCGTTGTTTGTATCTATTAGATAGATCTTGGTACATAGTTCACATCGTAGGAAATTTTTTATTTTCTATGCTACGAACCCTACAGTGGTATCAGAGTCGGATCTATGCGTAGATACTTTGCACGGGTAGTACACATATGAGCATATGTGGGCGATGATGATCATTTTATTGCTTCTTAGTTGTACTTTGGATATTGGTGGCATAGTGGGATGAAGCGGCCCGAACAAACTTTACATGTCCTCGCACATGAGACTTGTTCCACGCTTGACATGCAACTAGTTTTGCATAAGTGGCTAGCAGGTGTCTGTCTCTCCTACTATAATCAATATCTAATTTGCAACGAGTTGTCAATAATTTGGTTATCCTCGTTGTGGTTCATGTTCGTAGGTAAGAACGGTTCTATCTTCGAAAGCCCTAAGCCACGTAAAACTTGCAATGGATAAATTAGAGGCGTCTAGTTTAGATTGTTGCTGGGCTAGTGTTATGATATGGTGATGTTGTAAGTATAAGTATAAGATGATACTCTTACAACACACATAATGTGTAGGTTCCATAGACCTTGGCCTTACACATAGAGGTATGATAGAGATCATACCACGATGCACATGATAGAGATCAAGTGCGGGAACCATATCATTTCACTTATTAACATGTGATTTTTATTGCATCTTATATTGCTTGTTTGGCGTTTTATTAGCATAATAAGATGATCCCTCATTTAGATATCAAGATAAGAATGTGTTCTTTCTTAAGTATGCACCGACAATGTTTCGTCGCTTCAAGACATCACGTGATGATCGGGTGTACTTGAATCCATGAGCATATCTCGGGTGTAAGACAGTTACACACGCGAATACTAAGGTTCTTACTTGGCGAGCCTAGCATGTACAGACATGGCCTCGGAACACGGACCGAAAGGTTAAGCATGAGTCATATGTTTTGATATGATGACCATATGGATGCTCGCCTTTGAAGCTACACCGACTCACGTGATGATCGGACTTGGTGTAGTGGATTTGGTTCATGTAATCACCAAAAGGACACAAGGGATGTCGTTTTTGAGTGGGAGTTCATTTCTAATTTGGATTAGTAGAACTCAATTTATCATAAATTAAATCAAAGTGAATTTGCATAATTTGTTGTAGTCATTGGCATTCGTTCACCACCTTATGCATAGTTGTAATTGAGATAATAGAACTATAGAATTCTGGATATATACTTTACGAACTGGTATCGTATTGTGTTGAGTGTCAATCTAAATTTTAAAGTCCTATTGCAAACTTTCAGCAAACTCTATTTACTCCATGAAATTTAATAGTTGGTATTAAATCGAGAGTAACAATTTCAGTGTTAGTATCTTAAGTATCATGTTTTGCCTCCATGATTCTTGATTGTTTTAATATCAAGTTTATCTAGGAGCTGAAAGAATTGTTTCAGAAACCATCATGTGTGGCAGATATAACGATATCTGAAACAATGTTTTGGTTGCAAAATGATAGAGTATAATATATGTTCTCATATTGGATGAGAATTTACGAAGGTTGGAGATGCTAGACATCCTAATCATCCAAAAGGGTTTTGGAAAGTAATGTTATACTCACGATTCACCTTTATAAGCTATAGTAGCTTGATCATGAAATTCGTCATGATAAGGATGAATAGAAGATGTATGTAAAGTGTTTACTACACTAAAAGATTACTAAAGAATGGATTTTGAAAGAATATCGATCATTTGATGATGGTGATCTACTTCAAAGTGCAAGTCCAAAGGTATTATTATTTGAATATACACGCTTTGGACTATGTGTCATGTATATGGCGCCACTTTTGATGTTGATAGATTCTTTTAAAAAGGAAAAGGAAATGCTGAAAGAGAATCTAAAAAAAATATTTGGCAGAAAAGAAAAGATTGGAAATATCTAATTTAGGTATATATATGATATACATGTTATGGTTGTATTCTTTGCTTGTTAAACAATGTGGTTCTTGGGTATTGGATACCGAATTGGTTGGTATGAAATTTCATACGAGCAGCGCAATTCATGAACCACAATGGCCTAAGTAACTAGCAAGAGAATATGTGATGATGTTCATCGAAAACAAACAAACCGTTATTTGTATTTCTCGTTGACATCAAAGCTTGACTTCAAGATTTGTTTTAATAATTGTTATTTGAATCAGGTATTATGAGAACAAAGGTTGTTCAAATAATTACCGTATTCCATATAAGATGGATGATTTACAAATCTAGTTGGAGAAATCACATCCATAAAACCTAATGCTAAAATATCGCAAGACAAATGATTTAAAGATCACTTACGAAGTGACATCGCCGTTTAAATTATATTAGAAAGAAAACATGAAGAATCTCCATATTCATGGATTTTTGGAGTCTTTGATTTGATCAAGTGACGCTTGTGAGACTTTCCTCGGGATAATTAAAACTTCGTTCAAAGGCCAAAGAAGAACGAACGACTAAAATATTGGAATTTATACATATCGATGTATGTAGTCCATTATGTATAGTCGTAAGCGATGGATTTCATCTTCATATACTTTCTCCGAAAATTTGAGTGAATGTTCACTTAATGAGAAAGAAGTATGAAATATTTGAAAATGTTCAAAGACTTTCAAGATGAAGTGGAAAATCATTGTAACAAGAAAATAAATGGTTTATGATTTTATCATATGGGATTTCTTTGAGTTACAAGTGTAACAAGAAAAATAAATGAATTATGATTTTATCATAAAAGGGATTTATTTGAGTTACAAGTTTAGAAAAACACCTAGATTTACATCTCCCGAAACACCATAGGAATATGGAGTGTTTGAGATTTGTAATAAAACCTTGTTTGACATGGTTGGATCAAAGGTGTTATTGATAAAACTGCCATTATGTTTTAAAAGATTAAAGCTTTAGAGACTTCCGCTTTTACACTGAAAAGAACTCCATCTTGATCCGTTGAAATGACACCATGGAAGTTATGGTTTGGGGTAAAACCCAAGTTGTCATTTCTTAAATTTTGGTATGCTAAACATAAGTAAGATGTTTACAACCGAAGTCGGATGAGCATGTCTTTGTAGGTTATTTCGAATAACAATTGGTTATTCCTCCATAACACCAAGGACAAAAGGGTTTGTCGCTTGAAACAGGAAGTTTCTTGAAGAAGGAATTTTTCATAAATATTAAGTGGGAGGACAATAGAACTTTAATAAGGTTAACGAACCTTAGCTAAATGTGCTGAGTCGCAGCGCCGAAAATGGTTCCGGAGGCTGCCATAATGCTCATAGCTTATGTGCCTCAAAGGTTGCGGTCACGAAGGTCTAAAGTTCCTATTGAACCAAGAAGGTCGGATAAATAATCAAATGATTGAGATTTGAGAGTAAATCATTATTGTTTGACAATGATGAACCGACTACAAAGAAGCGATGATGGGCCCTGACTCCGTCAAATGGCTTGAAGCCATAAAATCCGTGATAGTTCCATACACGAGAAATCAAGTTTTGAACTTGGAAGACCCTCCGGAAAGGTGTAAAAACCTATCGGTCGTATTTGGATCTATAAAGAAACAGACATGGATGTTTTACATCTATGAAATAGTCGACATATCGATAAAGTATTTTATGACAATGTTCAAGGAGTTGACTATGACAAGATTTGATCTTTCATAGCGATATTTAGTCTGGACGGATTAAAGTAGCAACCACTACATATAATTTGGTGTATGGTAGATGAATAAACAAAACAAAATTCTTCTAATAGAATGGTTACCCAGGACGTGTACATGACACGGTCCAAAGGGTTTTTTTAAATTCAAAGGATGCTAAAAGGGCATGCAAACTTCAATGGTTGAAAAAGCATCGCTGAGTTGGAATCTTCACCATGATGAAAAATGAGTTTTTCATCAGGAGACGATGAAGATGCTTGCATTTGCAAGAAATTAAGTGGGAGCGCTGAGACATATTTCTAATACATTATGTGGATGACATCTTGTTGATTAGAAATGATGTATCTTTTATTGACAAAGGTTAAGAATTTTATTTCGATGAAATACTTAGGCAAAACCCGAATATTTAGCGTGAATGTCTATAGTGGATAGACTGTGACGCCAATATGATTGTGCCAAACGTACATATATGAGATATTGAAGGAGTTCAATATAGAAACGACAAGAAACAGTTCTTTTTGCATGGAAAGGAATTGAATCAAGATTCAAGTGTATCGACACTTGATAAGTGAAACAAGATTCAAGTGCTTTGACACTTGATGAGTGAAATCACGAGAATGTTTTGATCAATCATACCATGATATGTACACATCCAGATATGTCCTATGCTCTAAGTGTTATGAGCATATACCAGAATGAATCATAAAATGATCATTGGACGATAGTGAGGATATTCTCATGATCTTTTTAAAAGAACTAAGAATATATTTGTGTAGAGGTGACAAACAATTACAAACAGTTTATTGTAAAGCGTTACATTGATACTAGGTTTGTCACAAGATACAAATTAAGTTTATCTTAATTTAAACTATGGGTGGCACAATGTAATGGAAAGAAGATTCCATGATGGATTTGGATGAAATCCATAGTTAAGACATTGTGACGAATACTACAACAAAAAGGCTAAGTATATGACTGCTATAGTAGCAGCAAAGGAGGGCATTTGTGTCAAGTAGTTTGTTATCAAACTAAGCTGTGGTTCGCAACGGGCTAACACTAAAGATATATTGTACAACAATAGTATTGACGTGTTTTAACCCCAAGGAACTAAAGGTATCACCAAAAGACCAAATTTATACAATGCCATCTCATTGGAGAATGAGTGATGCGTGAAGACGCAAAGACATGCAAATACACACGGACCTCAAAGTGTCAGATCCGTAGATTATGTTAACCACTTGCAGTTGCGTATATGGAACACCAGAAAGCCATATGTGTTCAATACGCAAAGTTTTCAAACTAGATTATTGTCTCTAGTGCAAGTGGGAGACTGAAGGGAATATGCCCGAGAGGCAATAATAAAGTGGTTATTATCGTATTCCTTATTTATGATAAATGTTTATTTTACATGCTATAATTGTATTAATACGGAAACGTTAATACATGTGTGTTTAATAAACAAATAGGAAGTTCCTAGTTATGCCTCTCTCATAAACTAGCTCGTTGATTAACAATATGATCAAGGTTTCCTGATCATGGACATTGGATATTGTTAATAACGGGATCACAAC
The DNA here is from genome assembly GCA_023614405.1 of Avena insularis. Classification (NCBI taxonomy): domain Eukaryota; kingdom Viridiplantae; phylum Streptophyta; class Magnoliopsida; order Poales; family Poaceae; genus Avena; species Avena insularis. The sequence goes on along the minus strand of CM042689.1, from coordinate 12,974,088 downwards.
ATTAGTGTAATGGTGTGATGAACATTCATCCGAAGCATAGCATTATGATCAAAGTCATTGAGTTTATATTGCTATAACAACTTACGAAGTGATCCTAATCCTTAGACCATGAGATCATGTCAATCACTAACACCGGAAGAGTTTCTTGATAACATCAAACGTCACACCGTAACAGGGTGATTATAAAGATGGATTCAGAACTAATAAAGTATTATGTTGAGGCCCATGGATCGAGAGTGGAATTTGTTCATCCCGATGACGGATAGATATACTCTGGGCCCTCTCGGTGATATCACATTGGTTAGCTTGCAAGCAAGTGATTTGATCACTAGAATGTTATATCATGGGAACGAGAAAAGAGTGCATGTCAGTAACGAGATCAAACTAGGTATGGAGATACCGATGATCAAATCTCGGACATGTAATATATCGTGAAACAAAGGGATTAAGATACTAGCGTAAAAGGTTCCGACGATCACAAGAAAGTCATCGTTGAATGTGTGGGAGTCAGTATGGGTCTCCAGATCCCGCTTCTGATTATTGATCCGAGAGGGGTCTCGATCATGTCCGCATTATTCACGAACCGTAGGGTGACACACTTAAGAGACACCGACATCCAATTGGAGCAAAAGTTTCATGCTGAAAGAATGAACAAGCGCAGGAATTTATTTCACTAGATACCGAAACAGGTTTTTGGGTGAAATTGCATAAAGTGGCTATGCATGTGAAATAGAATTCTAGCAAGGGGTTATTTGTGAATGTTTGTTATTAAAGTAATTGACAAAATTCTGAATAAAATAAAAGAGTTTTATTTAATGAGAGTTTGCATTAAATTTGATGAAAATTTAATGGGAATTTGAGTGGGTTTTTGAGTGGAGAAAATTGAAGGGCCATTTTGTGAGTGGAGTGTCCACCCACATGAATGAGGGAGAGGTGGGGCACCCTCCATGGCCGGCGGCCATGCCCCCTTGGGCTGCCCCCCTACCCTATATAAGGAGCTCCTCCTCTCACTTCTCACTCACACCTCCTCGTGAAGGATCTCTCTCCCTCTCTAGAATTTATCCCCATGGTCTCGGACTAGCGAAATACATGTTCCCGGTGGCTATTCTGCAAGAAAGAGTTGTGTTTCCGCTGCATCGCTGGAGCGAGGAGGCGAAGGTTGCTCGGTGCCTCGAACGTGTGTGCGAGCACGGATGCGCTGCTGATTTGCGGCGCTAGGACTTCCTCTCGATCGTCTACATCAACCACGAGTCGAACTCGTTAAGCTTTGTCGGTCTTCAAGGGTATGTTCTCTACGGATATACATCCGCCCGTTGTTTGTATCTATTATATAGATCTTGGTACATAGTTCACATCGTAGGAATTTTTTTGTTTTTTATGCTGCGAACCCTACACATTCTCCATAGCAAACGGTCCCGTCTAATCAGAACATTTTAGTGCAAGATCTAAACTTCTCTACACACGGTTGCCATTGTCATCCTTCATACAGGTCAATGGGACGGCACCATACTGCAGCCAGGACGAACGGGAGGCCAAAGTGAAGCTCGACAAAGGGCCGCCATCGCCAGAGAAGGGCCACCGTCGCCGGAGAAGAAGAAGAAAGGAAAGGCAACAGCACGGGCGCAGGCGCGGGGCTGGCTCACGTGGATAAGCTATGGGCCCGACACTCACATGGTAAGCTGTGGGTCCCATGCTGATCTGGATAAGTGGAGAGAGGTGTCCGCTACGGGAACCACCTTAACGCGGCCTCGCTTGTTAGCATATAACGGCAAGGGTCCACTACGGGACCTGACAGAGCGCGGCCTTATTTGTCAGCACGTAACGGCGAGGGTCCACTACGGGACCCGACTGAATGCGGATCCACTTGTCAGCATGTAACGGCAAGGCTGACGAACGGCGAGTTTCAGACTGCGCGAGAGTTTCATAATAGGAGATGGACAAAAGTGAGGAAAAGCTAAGCGGTTAGAAAAAAGTGAGTACAACTAAGAAACCAAAAATACGAAAATAGAAATCTTATTTAAATAACCTGTAGTCGTGATGTAGTGATGAATTGGTGAAATTGCTAGTTTTTAGAGTTATTGTTGTCATGGTAAGGTCACCATTCAAGAGAAAAAGTGACCACAGATATAGGCTACACACAACCAAAAAAACATGCAACGTTGCATCGCCGTAACTATCTGTGCATTAGCGCAGTCAATCATTTAATGGCCCAAGTGATACGACCCAGGTATAAAACGAAGTGCACGACATGGCTCTGGGCTCGTTTCCTTGTGGCCATGCTCCCTAGCGCCCTGCCTTCGGGAGCTTCAAAATCGACACAGTCTACCAATCACATCCCTATTGAATGAATTTGGTTCCGCAAGCTTCTGCTTCACGTATGGGCTTTTAAACTCAGAGGCCCAGAGGCCAGATCAGCCAACCTCCCCTGAATATGTTACATCTGAAAGACCTGCTTGTTGCATCCGCTATAATTGTTTGGAACACTTCAGGATTCCTGCAACAGTATCCTCTAATATCGTGCACAAACTAGGGCTGGCATAACAGCAGAAAAAAAGGCCGCCCCATCACATATGAGAACTGAGAATCATGCCTGGCCATACATGGTTCAGCGGAAGCTAACTATCAAACGCGAGAAATGCACAAGAAACCAGAGCTCTGCTGCTGCACCTTACGAAATGTACCGTCTTTTTTTATCTCGCAAACCATAGAAATGGCGTGACCATTTCTTACGTAATACTTAAATGGATCATAAACCACATCTTCTTCTAAACAAGTACCGCACATGCTGCCACACAGAGCTGACCCAGTTATCACGACAAATACAGCAGTGTTCAAACCAATCAGAGCTTGCCTTTCTGAACAATCAGACTATGCAGCTGTCTTGCTCAAATTTCCAATGCTTTCAAAGGGTCCTTGGGGTCGATTTCATGGAAGAGATGGAGATCCGACCGGAGGCTGTGCTGGCTAACACCAATACTTTCCAGTGTCTTGAGCAACTCGTCGAACAAAATCTTGTTCCCGAACGGGGTGAAATGAAGTCCATCGCTGCATGACAGAACAAGGTTATCTGCTGCTTGTGGTCAGCAAGATACATCGTAATTCAGAATGACTACTGTTATACAACCAGATCATGATGCTTGTGGTCAGGAAGATACTCTGTAATCTAAACCTCGATTAACAGAACACCGGTCCGTGAAGAGCGAGGATGAATAACCTATTCTGCTAACATACTGGCCAGTTGAGGATCGACTACCAAATCACTGGATGAAGAACAGGACTGAGAAAAGTGAGCGAAATAGCCTTTTTAGAGTTTCAAGCTATTCTAAGCCCATAGACCATATATGGTTATAAGGAAATGGTAAGAGAGCATTAAAACACAAAGTATTTTGACTCATTAAATAGCATCTGAGAACATCTACTACAGAATCTTCCTTTTTTTGGGAGAGGCAAAATTTTCCGTGTTCAAGAATAAAAGGGATATCTTCAGCAGTTTCGACAGAGAACAATAGAGGTAGTATATACTTTGCTTTATTTGTAAATGCAGGTTTTTATCTGTCAAGCTCCCCTTTGGGAAAGGTATGGCACCTGCCCTACCTTGATGTTTTGCAAAAAATCACATATATGTATGCTTCACATCGATATACTTACAGTTTTCAGTAAATTTCACATGTTCTGAATAAAAAACGAAGAAAAATGCGAACCATGGGCCGTGTTACAGGAGTTTCAGCCGTCATGGGCCTTTTTGGGCCCCGCAGTGGGGATACTAGTCACTCGCAAGCAGGCCTCCCGACCGTGCCGTGTGTTCCTGTTCGCATCCTTCCGATCGAACCAGGATGACGATCACAGAACGTTGAAGAGGACTCAGGAGCGCCGCCGTCTTCCTGTTCTCCTCCCAATCCATCTCAATTCCACTGGTTCTCCGGCACTCCGGCACTCTGGCTCCATCCATCTCAATTTTTATCCGGCTAAGGCTAGGCAAGGCAGAGTGTCGTCTAGGCCTCTAGGCTCTCGAATTTGTCCTTGAGATGGGCAAGAAGGGGAATCAACATGTAGCTAGGAAGGGGCAGGTATAATTATTTATTTTGTAGTCAATTGAACTGCTTACTCATGATTGAACTATTGAGGGAAGTTTGATTTTGTTTAAAATAATTCAATTGCAGATTTGAAAAGGTTATGGGCCAAACATATCAGGAGCTCTAATCCAAGCATGCATGATGATTGTGCAAATGCAAAGACACAACAAGATCAAGAGCAAGAGGTGGGAGGAGGAGGCACCCATGAAAGTGCAAATGCTGGCCAAGAGCAAGAAGTGGGAGGAGGGATGACCAATTCTATGGCCACCCATGCGGAACCAAGATTCTATCGAAGTCAAAGAGAATGTTGTGGTTTTAGAAGCTCGGGGTATAACTGATTTCATAGAGCATATAAAACTTGATCCAGGACTTCGTATTCAAATTGACGAATTTGCTCCCAATGTTAGAGATGATGTTAGAGCTATGCCATTGCCTAGAACTTCTTGGGGTGAAATTAAAAAGATTTTCAAAAGGAAGGTAGAACTATGCCACCGTTTGAAACTTCTAGATGACATCAGAGCTTCATAATTGTACATTATACTTCGATTTAAATATGTTGCCATTACCATTGTACTAAGTGATTATGCTATTACCATTGTGTCGAGACAATTTTGATTTTTTGCATCAAATTTTTTTATGCTTTAGAGTTCGCCCGACCTCAATTTTTTCATCCTTCGCCACTGTCTGTCATTGCAAATGTTAGAAAATAGAGTCATGGTGTAGATTATTAAGAGAAATTTATGTGGCTCAGTAACACTGTTACGTGAAATAGGTGACACATGATACAAATTATAACCTGAATCTAATCTTGGGCTGTCAATTTTCTTCTGTTGCCCTCATAAGAATTTGAAGCATAACCAAGAACAATATCACATTGCGAAGTTCAACACTATAGGTTGACTCCATCGGATTTACATAACTCTAAAAAAATTAAGAATGCCAAGCATAACCAAGAACAACATCACATTGCAAAGTTCAAAAACACTATAGGTTGGCTCTATCATATTCACATAATTCTGATCCTTTATTTTACAACGCCTAATTCTTTGGATAGTTTGAGTTGGCGCAATAGTTCCTTGTGAAGTATGGAGACATCCAGCTCGAATATCTATATCCATCCATTTTCTTTGTGGGGTTTCTGAGTGCGGCGTGGTGGAACCCAGGCTCCACGGAGCCCGGTTTCTGAAAATTCAAAAATTTCCTATTCAAAAAGTTTCAAATAATTCCGAAAAAACACTTGGGTATATGAAAGTATGTGGTCCATCACTGTGTAAATTTTCAGCTCCAAAAACTTTGTATTTTAGGCTCAGCAAAAATGACAAGTTGAGTTTTTGTCGTCGGAGCCCAGGTTCTACCGTGGCTATTCGGGAGTTTTCTGAAGCTAGAATCAGACATAAAACTAACTGGACATAGACAAGATTTCAAACAATTAGTGTAATTTGTAGTAGTCTGTCCAAGAATTGTCGCTTGTTGATTTGTTTTATATCAAACACTTCCAATTACTTAGCCTTTTAATGTTAGCGCAGAAGGTATAAGATTTATAAAAAATGAAGAAAAGATTCCTACCATAATGCAGATGTTTGCCAATCAGGAAACTTCTGCATCTGTGTCCAGATGTCTATAACTGGATGATCCAATTCTTTAGCAACAGCTATGCATGCCTGTGCATAAGCGCCAGCAGATTCATTTGTTCTTTCAGGCTGTCTTGAAGGATCATTATCTCCATACATGTCTCTGCATGGAAAGATGTGGAATAAGTGTGGTTTGGTCGCGAATCTGCTTTGCCAAAAGGCATAATTTCTACCAGTATTTGCTTGAAATGAATCTTCGGGCCAGATCACAGGCCACCAAGTGGCAATCGGATGACTGGATATACATAGAGCCTCATAGTACATCCAAAAGTGTTCAATACTATATACATTTGGGTCAAATACTAAACACACCATGGATCCGTTTAGTATGTTCAGCCCAATTTCTTAACATTGAGATTGAGATTAACAGGTTTGCTTGACATGATTTCCTTTTATAAAATAAAAACTATTTTCAGCAGGTTCTATTTTATTCATCAAAAAATGGATAGAGGACTTTGGATATGCTGTTCTAAAACATGCATATCAGTAATACATTACCAACTGAGTCAAGAACTCGATAAGGGTATCAGCATACAGATTCCCAGTGGATCATATTCCGTTCCCTGAGACCTGATTACTCACCATGAATAAAACTACTAGTATAGTAAGTAAGTAAAGTAGATAGTATCTGCAAGGTGAGGGGGCTCGTTACCGAATCCTGGCTGGCTCGTGGATCGGTGGAGGGGTGATAAGTATGATAGCAGCAGAGGGCCATTTTTTCTGCAAAACCAAACCGCGGATGAGTAATTGAAGAAGCAAAGCAGATTGCGCCGAATTCCCTGTTAATTCCGGGATATAGTATGGCCGCAACCTTCAAGTTGGCGCAGATTGCTCGGAGGTTGTCCTGGTACTCGTCGAGCGGCACGTGCTGGTGCGCCTGCGGCTGGTCGGGGAGGCTGGCGTCGTTGGAGCCGAATAACAGCGTGACGGCCGCCGGGTCCGCGCCCCCAGCGGCCGCCCCCTCCATGGCTCTGTCCAGCACCTTCAGCGCCCATCGCGTGTTGTACCCGCTGAGCCCGCGCAGCACCACGTCCGCCTAATCAGCGGAAACCCGATGTCACGCCTAACAACAGCAGCTAGCGGCGGCGCAACCGGAGAGGGGAAGAGGTGCGGACGTACCTGGCGCGCGAAGTGGTCGGCGAGGGCTGCACCCCAGCCGCCGGGGGCGAAGGACTGTTCGGTGATGGAGGCGCCGAAGAGTACCAGCAGCGGCCGCATCTTCTCTCTATCACTCTTCTTCCCTCCGAACTCCGATACGGATCACGGATCAGGTATGCTGGACTACCTCGGAGGAGAAGATCACGGCGACTTCACGAGCACCTCACCTTCTGCAGTGCAGCACCTCACCTCACGAGTATTATAACGTAGTATCACCTGTCGTGGTGGTTGCACTACACGAAGAACTAAGGTGCCGACAGTCGGCCGGCTACGTCGACGGCCAAATGTCGGGGCCATCGACGTAGCTATCTTCCCTGACCAGTTGATCAGCCTGGCCGTCGGCGTAGTGACGGCCGTCGGCGTAGGTGACGGTGCCGAGGGTAGCCGTCGGCGTAGTGTGGCCGTCGGCGTGAGGGCTGTGTCGACGGTGGCCCTCGGCATAGGTATAGCCCTCGGCGTAGTTTCAGTTTAGACACGGCGATGAAAACGGCGTTAGTTAGACACGGCCGTCCGCACAACTCTTTAAAACAATTGTTTGGTCTGTGCCGACGGCTTAGCCGTTGGCGTAGGCTTCCAGATTTTTTCTCCTTTTTTCTCATTATTTTTTGAAAAATTATAACTAAATCATATTAATTCAGAAAAATACAAATAATATATTAAAATTTGCAGAAAAATAAGACTTATCTATCTACACTCAAATATTACATATTTATAAAAAATTGAAACATAAAACATTATATATAGTTTAAAACGGGCATTATAAATTCAAAAACGATCCAAACAACGTGAAACCTTCGCGTGGTGTCATATTATGTGACGTAGTTAAAAGAAAAAATATCAAACTTGATATATTGATTATGTCTCAAGAAAACCTTCACAAAATGACCTATCTCGTTCGAGGTTTCTTGGCTTTCGGGTCAAATGACCAATATTATGGCTAGAATGAAGACATAGTTTGTGATAATATGTCCTATGATGAAAACATTGTTGAAAAATAAGACTTTCTTCTGCGTATATGTGTGCATCATAGGATGGCGAACAATGTTTCAGGAGGAAGTTTTCCTTTTCGTCACATCAAAAAGCCATTTTCCATTTTTCGAGTGCAAAAAACAGACGGTTTTGTGAAGCAACCACCAAATGACTAATTCAAAATACTACCGTCACATTTTTCAAAAAATACTAGACCACCTTACATGAATAATGTAATAATAGGGGGATCTCAAACATTTCCGTCTATCCCTGGTAAAACAGACAAATTCCTACCAAATTGGCAGGAAGTGGGTCAGATATGAACTAAAGGTACATAATCGGATGCTCATGATTTTTTACAAAAATTATTTTTAGGTTCAAAATATGTTGTTTCATCATAGATCCACTTCAAGTTTAGCGAGTCTCAGCCCCGAGCTAAGAATCTTTATGCGTGTCGTTTTAAACAGGAAAATGAAATTATGATAAGAATCACGACATAGTTTGTGATAAATTGATATTAATATCATATTTGGATTCCTCTCATTTTTGTAATTAATTTAGACATATTATTTGCCGAATTCTGATTTACAGATTTAAAGACGTTAATTATTCCATATTAAATAAAAATACAAAAAAAATCTTTATATTTTTATTTGAATTTAATAATATTTTTACTTATTCATTATTGTTTACTTAAATAATTGCTTATAATTTCAAAAAATACAACCATGTGACATAATGATATAAGAGTTAATAGGAATGATATTATACTATTGACAACAATGTGTAAATTTCTTTGCGGGAAGAGATTCTGAAGGAACGAGAAAGTTAAGTCTGCTAGAGCTGGAGTAGTGCTAGGATGGGTGACCGAACGAGAACTTTGACTAAGACTGCAATTTTATCAATTATTAACTATAAATAGTGTTAAAATGATTAAAGCGAGAGATTAAGGAGTCAAACAATTCAAAGATAAAAAAAAATTAAAAAAATATTTTAGGCTATGCCGACGACCTGGCCGTCGGCGTAGCTCCATTCCTGTGCCGACGGCCTGGCCGTCGGCGTAGCTTCAGGCTGGACCGTTATCGAAGACGGTCGTTGACTGACATGCGGGGCCCGCTGAAAGACGCTATGCCGAGGAGGATGGCTGTGTCGACGGCCACGGAGCTGTGCCGACGAGGACGTACGCCGAGGGGACTACGCCGACGGCCACCGTCGGCACATCCTGTGTCGACCGCAATTTGGAGCTGTGCCGACGGCAGCCGGCCGTCGGCGTAGCGAATCTTTCCTCTAGTGTTGGGTTTAGTGCCGTTAGATTTTAGTGCGGATATTTGTGCGCTTGCTTTTTTTTGCCTAGACATTATTTTTTTCTGGACAGGGATGGTTGTTCGAGCTGGACGGGCTCCATATATTTGTGATCCGAGACCTAAGCATTTTCTTTTTCCATTGTGTGTTCTTGTTTCTCCCTTTTTACCATTTTGTGGTGCTTTTCCCTTTGGCCTGCTAGGTCTCGGGTTTTTGTGTGTGTGATTTCTTTTTGGACGCGGCTAGGGACCCCTGGGGACTCGTTAGTCTGTTCCAGCCTCCAGAAAACAACAAACCCCTGTCCCTCCTGTGCTCGATAGGAAAAGCAACCCGGGAACAAAAAAGGGCAACGCGGTACCTGCCCCCCGACCCCCACCTCCTGACCCCCTCCACCTGGCATCTTCTTCTTCTGCAAGACAGCACAGGCACCCACACCCCCCACACCCACGACTCCTCTCTCCCTCCTCCTTCTCTCCTCCTCTGTCTTCTTTTCTCCAGATCTCCATGGATGAGAATAGCAACAGAAAAACTTCTGCTTCCAGATCTCTCTAGGCTAGAAGCCATAGTGAGCTCCCCCAAAGAACCCCCCAGGAGAAGGACACTAATCAAAAAGAAAGGTAAAAACTACCCCTCTCTGCTCTTACCTCTAACATGTAGATCCAGATGTTGCTTCTAGCAAAAAATACATCATGAAAAAAGACAAAATATTTTTGCACAGATGATGTGCGCAAACCCAGCTAGCAGCAAAAACAACTTGCACATATAAAAAATCTTGTCCAGCAAAATCTCAGACTAGATCAGTGCAAAGATGATGTGATCTGCAACTTAGAAACAAAGTAGTTACTGGTAGTACCACACAGTAACACAGTAAAACATTTGACAACAAATTACAGTACACAGACAAAAGCCTGCCCATAGAAACCCCAGGGATAGTTCCAAAGTAGTTGCGGGTAGAAACAGTATGTTTTGATTCAGTAAAACAAGAAGAAAAGCACCATGGTCAACAGGAAAAAGGACATTTTTATGTGTTGATGTCCTTTTTGTCGTGTGGATGTCCTGTTCTTGTTTGCGGTGGAAACTCGATCTGCGAAAAGAATATATGGAAACATATCAGTACAGATGACAGAAAAGAAACTAACTGTAGTTGCTTTCAGCAAAAATCACAGCAAAAACATATTAGTATAGATGACAGAAAAGAAAGCAACTTCTGTAGTTGCTTTTCAGCAAAAATACACCTATGTTGCTTACTTAAAACTGCCTAAGTTGCTTTTGTTGTGCAAAAAAAATCATGGTTTTGAATTCAGCAAAAAATATACCTAAAAAATTGATCAAACAAACTGCCTATGTTGCTTCTTTTTTACATACCTATGTTGATCATGGAAACTTTACTAAGTTGGTTCTTTGTGCATGCAAAAATCAAAGTAACCCAAAAAAATAGTTGTTTTTGTTATGTTTTTGCAGGATGTCTGGTTTGGATCTGAATGCCCCCCTATAGAAGATGACAATGTTAATGAGCCTTAGTTTTGTACTCAGCCTCCCGCAGCAGATTTTGTTCCCGATGTTGTTGGAGAATCTCCAGACCCAATGGTGCATGAGCAAGGTGTGGTGGGTGGTGATTCTTTTGAACACAGTGGCAGGGGCCCGCATCACAATGGTCCACCGCCCGCTGCCACCAACCATAGCTTGGATGTAGCTGCTCTTCATACAGAATCAACCACTTACCCTGACTTAGCGGAAGGTGTTGCTGGTATGAATGAGGAAGTTGCATCCAGCCCGCAGGAACGCTTCCTTGGGATGAGGTTCGACTCGATTTTGATGGAAAGAGATCATTATAATGCTTATGCTCTGAAGCTTGGTTTCTCAATAAAGGCTAATACTTCGAAGAGAGATAGGAACACAAACACACTTGAGAAACAACAATTTGTGTGTAACAAGTATCGTAGGCCAAAATCAGAAGAAGAAGAAGAGCAAAGAGAAAAAATGACTGTTGTTGAAGATGTCAGCCCTATTCAGCTAGATGGTGACGGTGCAGAAGATGAAGAAGGTGTACCATCAAGATCAAAAAGTAGTAGCAGGCTTGGAGTTAAGCGCAAGAGGGAAATGATCAAGCAAACAAAATTCCCAGCTAGGATGTTTGTCAAACTGATTAATAACAAGTGGGAGGTGACCTATTTTGTTGCTGAGCATAACCATCCCATGATTGTGAAGCCATCTCTCACAAAGTACTTGAGATCACATAGGGGCATTCCCAGTGATGAAAAGGAATTCCTGAGGTGCCTACATAACTGCAACTTAGAAACATGTGTGTTTTTTAAAACCCAATTGCTCTTTAAAAAAAGAAGCTAACTGCCACATGATGTTGCTTCTGTGTTCGGGATTTTAAGTTGCTTACTAGTGATGGTAAAGTTGGTGCTTGCACATGTTTAAGTTGAATTTTAAAAAGTACTAAGGTGTTTTCCTAATGTTTTTTGAATGTTTTATTTTATTTTATTTTCTAGTTGCTTCCAATGATGCTTAAGTTGGTGTCTGCATCATACTTAAGTTGGTTCTAAAAACTAAATGTTGCTTCTGTGTTCGGGGATTTTTAAGCTGCTTACTAGTGATGGTAAAGTTGGTGCTTGTACATGTTTAAGTTGAATTTTAAAAAGTACTAAGGTGTTTTCCTAATGTTTTTTGAATGTTTTATTTTTATTTTATTTTTCTAGTTGCTTCCAATGATACTTAAGTTGGTGTCTGAAAACTACTTTAGTTGGTTCTAATGATGCCTAGTTTTTTGTTTTTGCATGTGTGTAGGGCGCATGATGGAGGTTATGTCTGAATTTTATGGCGAAGATGCTTTTGTTCCATATGGACCCAAGACAATATCAAACACGCGGTCTAAATTCAGGAATGAAAACAGGGAGCTTGACATTGGTGAAACGCTTGAATACTTCAAGGAGTTGCAGCAAAAAGACCTGGAGTTTTACTTCAAATTCTCTTTTGATGCAGAGAACAGAGTAGAAAACATATTCTGGATTGACAGTGTTGCAAGGAAAGCTTAGGTAGAGGTGTACCATGATTGTGTGTCATTCGACACAACTTTCTGTACAAATCGCTTCAACATGCCCTTTGCTCCGTTCATTGGAATAAACAGACATGGGCAAACATTTATGCTTGGTTGCGGTTTCATTAGAGATGAGAGGGAAGAAAGTTTTAAGTGGCTACTTAGGGAGTTCCTTGAAGCCATTCATGGTGTACAACCAAACAATATTATCACAGATCAGGACTGGGCTATGGAGAGAGCAATTTCAGACATCTTCCCTGAGAGTTGGCACAGAAACTGTCATTGGCACGTCATGAAAAATGCTAATGAGAAGTTGGGTTCGTTCCTAGGGCGGCATCCTGGTCTAGCTGATGATTTCAATGAATGCATGTCTGTTGAAGAGTTTGAAGCAAGTTGGACTGAGCTGATCGTGAAGTGGGAATTGTCAGAAAATGAGACTTTTGTTTCGTTAAAGAAGAATGCTCATACATGGGTTCCATGCTACTTCAGGGAGCGCTTCTTCCCATTTCTACAGTCAACTCAGAGGAGTGAAGGTTTCAATGCAGTTCTAAAGCGTTACATAAACCCCCAGAATTCAATTAAGCACTTTGTTAGGCAATATGAGAAGATCTAGGGGAAGATTTTGGGCAGGGAAGGCAACAATGATTATCGGACGGATGAGCTAGAGGTGAAGCCATGGTCCCCATTCCCAATAGAGAAGCATGCGTTGGTTGTTTATACTCGGGACATCTACCTACGGTTCAGACTAGAATTTGAACTTATTGGCCATTACAATGTGCAAACACCAGGCCAGAACATGTACTTGTTGGTTCCTAACAATGTCAAGTGCTATCCTTATGGGTCTAGGAACTACATGGTAAATGCTAATGGTGGACATTTCAACTGCGATTGTTGCAAGATCAAACGCGATGGTATTCTTTGCTGCCATGTACTAAAAGTGTTTACTCACATAGGAATTGATGCAATACCAGATAGGTTCATACTGAAAAGGTGGACTCAGCAAGCAATTGATGATGCACCGTTTCCTCTGAATCGATACAAGATGATGTGATGCCTGAAGTGTCCCGGCAGAAACTACGATTTGCGAACTTGTCAAAATCATTTGCGCAAATGGCTAAGGTCCTTAGTGAATCAGATCAAGCGGAGGCCATTGCCCGTAGACACATTAGGGAGATGAAAACAGAGTTTGCACAACTGAACAAAGTTCGGAAGAAGAAAGCAACCAAAACAAATGTCAACTCTAATGTGCCGCACCAAACAGCAATTCCCAATGGGCAACAACAAACACAAGCTCCAAATGTGCAGCAGCAAACACCAGCTCCTAGTGTGCAGCAGCAAACAACAGTTCTTAATGTGCAGCAGCAAACAGCAGCTCCTAAAGTGCAACGTGCAACTTCCTCGGCCCCTAATGTGTGCTGTGCACCAACATCAGGTCCCCAGCCCGAAGCAGGTTATGTGGTTACACCAAATAGAGAAGAATTTGTAGTTCTAAATCCTCCCAGGTCTAACACTAAAGGTCGGAAGAAAGGGAGAATACCATTTGGTATTGAGTTGCAAGCGGAAAAAATCATTCTATGTACCGTGTGCAATCGCCCTGGCCATAACGTTGCTACTTGTACTTTTAGGTTGGGCCAAAAGTAGTGCAAATATGTAATTTGATTTTCTTCTTGATTATATACCTTATTTCAGTTTGAGGATGGTTTTCCAGTTGCTAGTGTTCTTTGTAGAAGAGACCCATGTATGAGTCTGTAGCTTCCTGATGTTTGGCACATGTGATGAATCATATTTGGGAAGACTCCTACCATTCCAGTGCTCAGCGTTGAATAAGGTGCAAATTCCGCATTCGTTGCTGCAATGAATAGAGAAATTAACGAAAAAAAGTGTTAGTTAAGTTGTTTCTTGTAAATTGGAAAACAACTTTACTATGTTTTGAGAAAAACTAAATAAACACTAGAGAATCAAGGAAACTCTAACCATGTTGTTGTACATGAAAATCCATAAGAAACCTAATTATCCATGAGTATCCATTTACATGTTCAGTATAAAAAGCAACTTAAGCATTGTGTTAAACCAACTTAATGAATCATAGGATCCAACATAATGGTTTTTAGGATTAAAGTTTATTTTTTGATGTGAAAATAGAACCTTTCGCAAGCTACTTTCAGTATAAAAACTTAAGCAAAAAAAACATTAGTAACAGTACACAACTTAGTATATTTTAATAACACAACTTATATCCAATAGTATGCACAACTTTAGTATATGCAGTAACCAACTTTAGGAAAAACCCAGTAGATGTACAAGTGCAACTTTAGTATAGAGCCAAAAAACAGTACACAAACTGTAGCATATTTCAGTAACCAAACTTTAGTGAGAAAACAGTATATTCAGTGTGCAAAAAAACATAAAGGCAAAACACAACTCAAAAAAAAAAAAAAAGTTACTGCATAATCAGAAATTATGTTGCTGTTCTCACTTTGATGACTGCTTTGGAGGGTTGATATCTTCAACTTTGAATGTCGCGATCTGTATTGCTGAGCTTGAATAGTTCTCTTGCCATAAAGTCTTGATGGGAGCGACTATTTCCTCAACTTGTGCTGCGAGCTTCTTGTCTTCCAAAGACCTTATGGAATCGAGCACCTCAAATCTTTTGTCCCTTAAGTTAATGACAAAAAGCCAGTAGTGATTGACGGGGACAGGCACGTCGGGTGCCAGATTTTCAAGTACAGGGAGCAGGACCTGTGTTTTGCAAAAGTTTAAAAAGTTTGGTTGTTAAAAAAATGAAAGTTGCGAATACAAGCTAAAAAATGGAGAATAAGTACTTACACTGTCTTTCCTGTCAAGATGGGCAGGAACTTTTCCAAAATGATTTGTTAGCTCTCTTTTGTTATAATCCAGATCTTTCAGAAGAGACTGCAAAAAAATAAAAGCAGTAACCAAACTTAGCCATCTTTGAAAGGTAAGGCAAAAAACCCAAAGGAAACAAAAAACAGTAAAAACAACTTAGGCAGTTTGAATAACCAACTTAGGCAGTTTCAATAACCAACTTAGAACCATCATGAAACCAACTTATAAACTTATAAGCAACTAAGAAAATAAAAATACAAATCTTAAGCATTCTAAAAAGATCAGAAACCAACTAGGTAGAATTTTAGAACAAACTTAAGCATGTCGCAAGCAACAACTTACCATCGTAAAAACAAGCAACTATAAAAAAGGATGAACCAACTAAGGAGGATTTAACAAAAGTTAAGAAACCAACTTGATGGATTTCAGTATACAACTTAGTAAGGAAAAAAGTGCAAAACTTAAATGAATTCTGAAAAAATTACAACTTAATGACCAATGTAAGCAAGTTAAACTAGAAAGAAGTTGTGTGGAGTATATTTACCGAAACCCTCAAAGGCATGACGAGCTTCTTTATCTTCTTAAGTTTCCGTAGCATTATGGATTCGATTCCGAGTTCCATTACAGTGTTCGACACCCACCCGCCTGGCAACATTGAGTTGGCTAGATCTCTTAAAGAAACGAAAAACTTGTCATAGCTGACAATAATTGGGGTCTTGTCAACATCTTGCCCCCTCCCAACTCTTTTTCCATGTGTAGTAACTGTGTTGTATGTATCTTTCACATCGGCAGAGCACGTAAAAACCCTTTTGTCAACATACGAGAAGTAAGGGGATTTCATGCAAGTTCCCTGCCTAACAATCCTCCTTCCCTGTACTTGCGGACGCTCTGCTGCTGTAGTACTGCCAGATGCATCAGTGTTGAATGTGGCCCCAATCCCTGCCCTTGCTGGTGTGTTCAAACCAGCATCAGGATGCTCTCTAACCACATGACTGGTTCCCTGAACTTGCGGATGCTCTGCTGCTGCAATACTGGCAGATGCACCGGAGTTTACTGCAGCTTCATTTCCTGTATCTGCTTGTGTGTCAAAACCAGTGTCAGCTTGCTCACTAACCACAGTTTCTTGGATGCCTTTCTCCTTTTCTACTCTTTCAACAGCAGATACAACTTCTCTCCAAGTCTGGTCATTCCAATCATCGTCATAATTGAACCTTTCAGAATCCAAGTTTACAGGGGTTATAACTGACTATGGGAGGTTTGAAGCATTGTTGAGTCCCATGTTTTCATCCTTCTCTGGGCTATCCAAACCAAGATCAAAAGATGGTGCATCGCAAGCTTGATTCAATCTTTCCTACCATAATCTCTTTTCAACCATTGGATCTGATTTTGGTGCCGGTGGTGGACAAGTTTCACGCGTGGCCTCCTGCTTCCTGCTGCTGGTTGCTCCTCCATCTAGAGTACCTGCTCGTGCCAGTGGTGTAGTTGTAGTTTGCTTTAGCCATGTTTCGCCAACCTTGGGAGGGAATGCGCTTGCTGTATTGCTTGTTGAGCCACGGACAGGGGTGTTTGGTGATCATGGCTGGTCTGGGCGGCCACGGTGCGCCGCAACTTTATGTCTCCTCCTCTGTTGCTGCACATCACCTCTTATGTCTAAATTCTGTAGTTTGAAGTACTCTGCTGTTAGCTTCTGTATTTCTTCCTCTCCTCCAACCTGATCTGTTTGTAGTGGAGGCACACTTGCAAGGGATGGTGCTGCCATTACTCCCGGGTATACGAACGGACTCCACGTGGAGAATGCAGGTGAATCAGCGCTTCTGTTTGCACCGGCATCTGCATGGATTTCAGAATCAGTGCATCTCTTTCTTAGGTTGCTAGCAGGACCATCGTGTCCCTTTGTTGGTGTTAGCCTAGCAGATCTTCTCGGTGTCTTGTGCAAGTCACCGTCATGGTCTCCCCCATGATCATCTTCCCTATCTAATCCATTGTTGTTATTCATGTCCTCTTCATCTTCCTTATCATTGCCATCTTCCCCATCGTCACTGTCACTGTTGTCTTCAGCATCATCATCTTCATTGTTGTCACTGTTGTCTTCGTCATCCCCATCGTTACCGTCGCCTCTATCAATCCTTTGTCTCTTCCTTCTAGCATGAGCATGGCGTGCATAACTCCCCAAGCATAACATCAATCTTCCTTTTGTTCTGCCAAAAACAAAAGAGAAAACAAAAATAAAATCACTATGGAAAAAAGGGAAAAACACAAAAAAGATACTTTAAGAACCAACATCCAAGGGACCAACTTAGTACTACTTAGATCCAACTTAAGCATGCTGGATACAACAAAAATACCCATCATGAGTAAGAAATTTTTTTAAAAAGAAAATTCAAATCAAAAACATTCTCATAAAACATTAGGAAACAACTTAGATACAACTTAAGCATACTATATACAACAACATACCCATCATGAGCAATCAAATTTTTAAAAAAGAAAAATTCAAATCAAAAAACATTATGAAGAAAACATTAGGAACCAACTAAGTAGTACTTAGATCTAACTTAAGAATGCTGCATACAACAACATACCCATCATGAGCAAAGAAATTTTTTAAACTAAGAAAATTAGGTAACTAAAACCAAGTTAGGTAGTTTATGTCAGCAACTTAGTAATAAACTTAGTAACCAAGTTAGGCAGTTTCTAAAACCAACTTAGGTGTAGCAGGAAAACAACTTAGCCGATTGTTAGTGCCCCTGCTTTTTTGCAGTAGTATACAACATACATTTGGAGGGCAAAAACTAGTGAATGCAAAATAATCTAGGTTCACCTCATATGGAAAGCTCCGCGACAACTTTGAAGAAACAAAATCTTCAGTCCTTGTCATCCCCACAAAAAGCCCATCATTTATGTTTGCGCCAACACCTTCTTTCAGCTATATTTTCATGTCATCAAAACACATAAAAATAAAAACTTGTTAGATGGTCCATGGCTACCCACGCGTTACTAGAGATAAAAAAGAATGAAAAAAATCAAACAAAAAAAATGAAAAAGGAGTAAATGCTTACTCTTAGTTTCTCAAAGTCTCCATTGCCTTTAGAATCCTTGCGTGCGACAACTTGTATTAGTTTATCATGCTTTAGCCCGGACTGGTCAGTTTTCTTCAGATTGCACCACCTCGTCAACCTCCAGAGAATCAAGGTAGAGGATCTACATTGGAAAAGAGAGGATGACTATCTCTGTTACAAATTTGATTTGTCACATAAAAAATAATAGGAAAGAGGGAAATTGTTTTCAGCAACTTTAACATGAGGTGATGGAGGCAGCAGCACACAGACTTTTTCTTTGCTCCCATCTTCTTTACTTGTGTGGAAATTTGGTCAACAGCAAATTAGGCAAAATTGGTCCTTCGAAATATGTTGAGATCAACAAGGGACCTATAGCACCTTGGACTGATACTAGAAGCGGTAGTCGGGCATACAAAACAGCTTATTGCACCGGAAAAATATGCACGATAGAACTTCAAGTCTGCCATCCCACCCATGTTTTTTATCATTTTGCACCAGTCGGCCCACTCCGGTGCTGAACCACTCTCTATATTGTATTCTCTGTTGAAGAACTCAATAGCTTCTGCCTCCATCTCATAACAAACAGGCCGCCCCTCGTTCGGGATCCCAAACACTTTCGTGTATGAATCTGCATTCACTGGGATTGTTCCCTTCCCTGGGATGGCAAGCTCGTTTCGTATGGGGTCAAAGCAAGACAGAACCCACATGCTTAGATCCACTGGCATCTCCTTAGCCTGCACCTTTATCATCCCTCCCCATTCCTATTCTTCTATTAGAGTTTTCTGTTATGGAGACAAAATTTGGTTCAACTTAAACAACCTCACGGGCGAAGCGCGGTTCCTTCCAAGCTGTTGAAACTTTCAGCAAAAAAAGCAAATTCAGTGTTGATCCTTAAAAAAATGTTAAAAGGTTTAGCCTCTGTTAACAGGGAAGAAAAAAATCAGTGAAGCGTACCATAGTCCGTCTTTTCCGAGTAGGCTTCACCGCAACATATTTTCCTTTAGCTACATCATGAGGGACTTGCTTGCTCCCCCCTTCTGCATTATCTTCTGGTAAGCGCAGGCGGGGGCGTTTGGTATTGTCTTTAGCCATGTGTCCCTAGTGATATTCTATCCTGTAAAAAAGCCCCAAAGTAACTCAGCTTAGCACTATGTTCTTCCTAAAAAAAATAGATATGCAGTATACAAAATGCTAAAGTATATAAAACAACTTTGTATATACTCAACTTAAACATGCTGCAAAGCACCAACTTATCTATTTCATGGGCAAGCAACTTTTAAAAACATGGAAAATCCAAAAAGGTTCTAAAAAACACATGAACCACCTAGGTAGTATTTTGGAACCAACTTAAGCATGATGGAACACACAACTTAACCATCATAAAAAACAAGTAGGTGGTATTTTGGAACCAACTCTGTAGTATTTTGGAACCAACTAAGCAGGATTTTAAAACCAATTTAAGCAAGTTGGGAGAAAAACAAAACTATACATCATGTACACAAAAGCAACTAAAAAAGTAACTACTGAATTTAAAAACCCAACTTACAAACCCATGCTAGAGAAACAACTCAGATATATACTACTGCCAAACACAAAGAGTAGGGGCACTAAAAACTCCATCGGCACACACTAAACAAAAAAGCGCGTGATAGATCATGGGTCATGGAAAATGCAAAAAACCACCCTGTACTTAAAGTAACAACTTAGCGCGTAAATCATGCTGCATATTGATTTGAATTTGGATTACCAAAACAGAGTAGGGCAGTAGCAAAAAATACATCGGCACACACTAACAAAAAGGACAAAAATCATCGAAAAAACATACACCCCCAAGAAAAAAATACATCGGCACACACTAACATGACAGATAGATCACGGGTATGCAGATATGCAGTATACAAACTAGTGACTTTGCCTACACCAGCAAGGGCAAGATGCAAACACCAACTTAACTATTTCATGGGCAAGCAACCTTTTAAAAACATGAAAAATCAAAAAAGGTTATAAAAAACATATGAACTAACTAGGTAGTTTTTTGAAACCAACTTAAGCATGATGGAACACACAACTTAACCATCATAAAAAACAAAGCAACTAAAAAATCAAGCATAAGTAGGATTTTGAACCAAATTAAGAAAGTTGGAATCATGAGCAAAACCAAAGTAGGTGGTATTTTGGAACCAACTAAGCAGGGTTTTGAACCAATTTAAACAAGTTGGGAGAAACAATTTATCCATCATGAGCAAAAAACAAGTAGGTGGTATTTTGGAACCAACTCTGTAGTATTTTTGAACCAACTAAACAGGATTTTGAAACCAATTTAAGCAAAAGTTGGGAGAAAAACAAAACTATACATCATGAAGAAAAAAGCAACTAAAAAAGCGTAAGCATACTGAAAGCCCAACTTAAAAACTCATGCTAGAGAAACAACTCACATATATACTACTGCCAAACACAAGAGTAGGCGCTACTAACAAATCCATCGGCACACACTAAACAAAATCGCGTGATAGATCATGGGTCATGAAAATGCAAAAAAACATCCTGTACTTAAAGCAACAACTTAGTGCGTAATCATGCTGCATTTTAATTTGAATTTGGATTACCAAACACAGAGTAGGGCAGTAGCAAAAAATACATCGACACACACTAACAAAAAGCATCACTAGAAACCTCCAAACAGGCTTGGGGACTTATGCTTGGGGAGTTATGCACCTTGCCCTTGCTAGTTCCAAAAATACACCCCCCTAGAACATACGCATGGCAGATAGATCACGAGTCATTGAGTAGATGTGGAATCATACACATGGCACGCACTAAAACAAAGGAAAAAAATCATCATCCTCAGAACATACACACCCTACAACATCCCATACACACCCCCTAGAACATACACATGACAGATAAATTTCCCAATAAAATAGAATCATCCCAGTACTTGAGTAGTAACAACTTAACCATCATCGCGCTGCATTATCCCAGTACTTCAGATGGATTTAGCCATGGCATTTAGGGGAGAGGCAGTACGAGTACATCTGGTTGCTTGATGAAGTCAAAATCCCTGTAGAAATCTTCGTCTTCGATGAAAAACGAACTCCGTGCTCGAGGAAACTCGCCGCGAGCTCGATGCCACCATGGGTAGCCGACCTCGCCGTGAACCTGCCTTGCCACGGATCTTGACGACCTCGCCGTGAACCTCACTTGATGTGGATCTCGCCGGTCCTTTCACCGAAGAGGTCATCGCCCCACAACCACCAGCTAGAGGGTGTAGATCCACCCGCCGCGGATGCCCCTACACCCCCACCCCCGTCGCGGATCGAGCTCGCAACCCTCTTCCCCGCTCTGCTCTACTTCACCTCCGATTCGCGCAGATGCCGCAGACGCCGCGGGAGAAAAATGGGGTCGCGAGGCAACAGACGGTGTCGCCGCGAGCTTGTGGATGAAGATCCACCCCACCCCACCCACTACCTCGCTGCCCTCAGCCGCGGACCGACCTCGCCGCCCTCAGCCGCGGACAGAGCTCGCCTCCCTTTGCCGCGCACCGAGCTCGCCTCCCTCTGTCGCGCACCGACGTCGCCGCCCTCGCCTCCCTCTCTTGCAAGAGCAAGTACAATAAGCTTATGGCAGCAGACTATAAGACTTTAAATAATATATTTAAGATGATGTGGAGGAGAAAGAAGTGGAGAGGGAAGATTAGTGGGATCTCATGCAAGAGGCAGCTATAGCACGTCCTCTAGACACTTTGTGTGATTATAAGGCGGGCAGTCAAATAAAGGAGTACATAATTATAACTAACTATTGTATGTGTTAGCTATAAGGTTGGCTATAGATGACTTATAGCCAACAGCGGGCTTTATTATTAACTTGCTCTAAATAGGTTCACGTCCCATTTTGGCGCAGCTTTTCCGCCACTCGAAAGGCCAGCTTAGGTAGTACATGGGAGCATAAATGTTATATGGATTAGACCTAATTCGGGCTCAGTTAAACTAAATTGTGATGGGGCAGTAGCGGCGAGACCGCATGATGTCTACGGCGAGACCGCATGATTAGACCTAATTTGGGCTCAGTTCAACTAAATTGTGTGGGCACTTAAACTAAATTTGGGCTCAGTTAAACTAATGTTATATGGATTAGACCTAATTCGGGCTCAGTTGAACTAAATTGTGATGGGGCAGTAGCTCAAACTAAATTGTACGCGATATGAACCCTAAGGGTCCGTTTGGATGTTTGTATTGAGGCTTGGTATTGGATATTGGGGTATTCATAGCCTGAATGCCTCAATTTGAGGTGTTTGGACGTGCTAGATATTCGGGCGAGGCATTTGGGCTGAATATTCAGTCAGCCCGATTCGTGTGTCACGACCCCCCACCCGAAAGTCTAACCCCCGACCTCGACATTTTCTTGGCATCGAACGAGAACCAGTGTATCTCCCTGTTTCTCTCTGCTGGTCGGCGAGATCAACCAATCGAGCGACGCGTCCACCGATGTTGGAGCGGCACGTCCACTGGCGGCGACCCCCGTGTTCGTCCTCGTCGCCGCCGTTCCCTTCCCCCGACTAATCCGCTGCCTCATCTCCCAGTTCCTCTGTGCAAGTCGGCGAGATCCACCACCGAGCAAGACGGCGCGGCCTCCATCCTTATCTCCGGCGTCTAGGGCAGGCATGCTAATCCCCTTCCCGCCCCTCTGGCTGCCAAGTTCCGTCGGCATCCTGCCCTCCCTTGTTTCCCCATACCTCTGGCCTTTTATTCATTTTCATTCTCTTTTCCTATAGCACACCCGTACTCAAGGATGAGATTAGGAAGAAGAAGAAATGTGTCTAGATTAGTACAATTTTGTGGCAGTTGGGTACATTGTCACTCCATTTTCTATTTTTTGAGGATTTTATATAATGTTTTCTTTGCCTTTTATTAATTGTTGTGTCATATAATCATTCAAATATATCCTAAAATTACACATGAAATCATTTTCAAACATGTACCGTGCTCATACTCTCATACAGATTCAATACATCACATTGACCATCCAAACGGAATTTGGCATTCAACTAGGATATCAATTCTAGGTTCCAAATATCTAAACATCCAAACAAAAATATTGGCATTGATCTCAATACGAATATCCTTGGAGATTGATATTCCACTAAATGCAATGCCAAGCCTCCCAATACAAACATCCAAACGGACCCTAAGTATTTTGCATGCATATGATACATGATACCACCAATGATACCCATTGAGGCTAGTCTAAACACTACATGAAACGCTAACTACGCCGAGGGCTGGAAGCCGTCGGCATAGCCAGACAATGCCGTCGGCACAGGCTGTGCCGACGGTAACCGTCGGCGTATCCCCCTCAACATAGGTCCTGGTCGGCACAGGACCACGGCCGTCAGCACAGGTACTCCCCCTCGGCGTAGCATCCTTCCAGCGGGGCCGACGTGTCAGGCGATACCGTCGACAGTAACAACCACGTGAGCAGATACGCCGACGGCCTGGCCGTCGGCACAGCTCCAGCCCAGGCATCACCCTAGTCTCCCACGTGCCAGGCTACGTCGACAGCCAAGCCGTCGGCATAGTCACGTCGCCAGCTACGCCACGTCGCCAGCTACACAGAGGGCCGCAAGCCGTCGGCACAGGTTGTCCCCAGAGCCGCCACGTCGCCAGCTACGCCGACGGCATTGCCTTCGGCACAGCCGTGCCATATGGCACACACGCTGTGCAGCATCAGGCTGTGCCGACGGCAATGCCCCACGACTGTGCCGATGACAATGTCGTCAGCATAGCTCCTGCCAGTTTGAAACTTACAGCCGTCACTTTCCTAGTGTACACATCGCACTCTGCCCTCAGCGCAATCCATGCATCATACTCCTTGTTATAATTTGCCTGAAGGGCCTTGTAGGCATCATCAAAATCATGCTACAATTGCAAAAATAATGAATCTCGTCAGCTTAGCCATTTAGGATCAAATTGCGGAAAGAAGATGGAAATGACAAACACACACATCGGTGATGGAGGCAACAGGCCGAGGACAAGCCACGATAGAGGGGTGATCGTGGGGTGAGGGTAGCCTTGACTCGTGTGAGGGTCATGGTAGGCTGGACCACCCCATCAAGAATGTTGAAACGGCCATGTGGCTTGCCGTGGCTCGCCATGATCAAGGCAGTCTCATCAACCTCATGGTGCATGGACTCATCCACCTCCGGATGCAAACCCTTGAGCTTCTCGCAGTAGAGGTTGAGCTTCTCCTTGGCGTTACCGAAGTACTGGGGAAGCTGGGGCCGAGGCTGCTCTAGGTCGGGCTTCTTCGTATTCATCTTCTCCCACACGACCTGGTCGATAATAGGGCTATTAACCTCCCCCTCCATCTCCTCCTGCATCGGCAAAGAAATGTTAATTATGTGTGTCAACTAATAACATTATGGGAAATAAATGCAGGTTGTTCCATGTATATATATATATATATATGCCAAGTGCTTCTTGAAGAGACCATGGTTGCGGCTTCCCGCGCTGTGTGTTCCCATATTGCCGCGGTTTTTCTTGTTCCGCTTGCTCATGGCCTCGAAGTCAGGATCTTCCCCGATCCACCTACTAGCCAGCACCTCAAAAGCGTGTTCTTTGTGTTCACACCACATTGGCATAACCTGAAACCACAATACTCATTTCACTAACAGATAATGCAATACCAACTCAGCATCTATGGACCTTCTCATTGACAATTTACTTACCGTCATGAAATCAGCCACTGATATCTTTGACTTGTGACCCCTAGCAATCTCATCCTTCCGTATCTTAAGGCCATGCTCAGCTTGAAAGTGATTGATCAACGTATTCTTGGTGTTGTACCATTGCTGTGTTGTCAACTTCCGACAAGCCTCAAGCAAAGTCACATTCGCCGCCTCCTGATGCTTCGGTCTCACCTGATAGAAGACCTTCAATCATGCAAAAAATTATGGGAGTCATGAGATAGCACGATGGTGAGCAAAAAAAATTATTGGAGTCATGAGTTAGCACGATAGTGAGCAAAAGGATGCCTTACCCAAAAGCTGCTAATCACAACATCAGCAGCACTCTCGAAGCCCGGGCAATCGGTGGAGGCCTCATAGTCCGCCCAAAACCAGGCTAGCTTCCTCTGGCCGTTGGGGACTGTAGTGTACAAGCCCGGCCAATACTTCCTAATCAAAGATCCAAGAACGATATTAGGGTGGCGAACCCCCGCCGGTTTTAACCAATTGCTGCACAATAAACAAACATTAGTACATGCCAAATTGTTATGACCAAAAGCATGAGTTAGTCACTTACTATTTGTCGTAGGGCTCAATCGTAGGGCTCTCTTCCGAGCGAGGCTCCTTCTTAGGGACACGAGCCTCCCCACGAATCGACAACTTCTTCGACGGCGCCTCACCCTCCGGCGGCACCTCATCCTCCCGCGGCGCCTCAACCTCCGCCTCCCCATCCGACATCCCCCAACTCCTCGTCCGACTCTGACCGTGAAGCCACGGTGCCAGAAGCGGAGGGTAAGTCAGAAAAACGGGCAAGACGCCACGGGGGAGACGAGTCTGGATCCTCTGAATCGAGTCATGCACCTGCATTGATAAAGATTAAACAATTTAGCATGAAGACATAAAAAATATAAACGTAATTCATAAACAACGGGGGAGATGAGTATGTACCCGAGGCTGCACCTCCTCGTCCTCGTGCTGCACCTGGTCGTCCTCATCCTCGTCCTCCTGCTGCAGGAAGTTCTCCCTGCGAGGGAGGTGAGTCCTCCAATCCCCTTCCTCGAGCTCCACTGTAGCGCGGGTTGGGACGAGGTACTATTCTCCTTTGGTAATCTTATCTTGGCTCATCATCTTGAGAAGGGAGGCCATTGATTCCTTGCTCCCCCGAGGCATTGGTCAATCACCTGCATTATAGACATGTTGAAATTAATAAGCATAAAGACATAATGCAATTAAAGAAGCATCTTAAGAAATAAATGCTAAGCATAAAGACATAATGCAATTAAGAAGCATGTTAAGAAATAAATACTAAGCATAAAGACATAATGCAATTAAGAAGCATCTTAAGAAATAAATACTAAGCATAAAGACATAATGCAATTAAGAAGCATCTTAAGAAATAAATACTAAGCATAAAGACATAAAAGACCCTCACCTCTAGTCATCACTATCATAAAGTACATGATTGTGGTGCATCGCGTTCTCATTTTCACTATCACTATCACTATCACGTGAGTAGTAAGGCTCGTCGCACGGTGGAGGCTCATCATTATTGAAATTCGCCTCATGAAACTTGTTGAGCATATCAACGTCCTTTAAATCCACCACTGTCTCACCACGAGTTTGTGCATCGTTCTCGAGGTCCTCATGACCCACTTGTATGTCAAAACCCCCGAAGTTCTCTTCCTCTTGATAGAAAATTCCCTCGTATGCCACAGGGTCAATGTTGATGTAATCGTTGGCGTTGGGCCTGGGTAGCTTACCATGTGGCGATACCTAGAAGACGACTTCCCAACCCAAAAGTTCCTCTTTCTTGCATGGGTAGGGCAAGTAATAAACTTGCTTGTCTTGGTGAGCCACTATATAGACATCGGCTCCGCAATAGGTGGTTGAAGGCCTAACTTCAACTAACCCAACGGAAGGGATACTTATCTGTCCATCGATGGGGTCGAACCAACGGCATTTGAACACAACGAGCTCAAGTTTTATGTTTGTCTCAAACATCATCTCGTATACGTCCTCTAATATCCCGTAGTAATCAACTCCATCGGTTCCTCCGGTGAAGACCCCAGTATTTATAGTTTTTGCATTAGGCCGATTGGTCTGGTGAAACTCTATATGGAAGCGGTACCCATTAACATCGTACTTCTGATACCTCATGACTCTACGGATACAACCCTGTGAAACACATCGAATCTCATTCGTCATCTCAACGTTGTGATCAGCTCCCTGCAAGTCATGGATTGCAAGGTAAGAGGGATATGTGTAATAATAGGGACAAGTCACAGATTGCAAGGAAAGATGGACATGTTAGAAATTACTTTGGCCCTGAACCAATCCACGGAATTTTTTCTTTCTGGGGCACCATCTTTTATAAGAGTGTCCAGCTCTGCGACACTGGGATCCCTCGTTTCCGACCACTGTTCATCCTTGAATTGGCTAAAAGGAGAAAACACGTATTAGTCCGAAACCGAGTTACTAGTTGCAATAGGTAATTTGTTCATCAGTTTACCTCATGAAACCGATAAGTTCATGATTCATGTTCATGAGCACATAGAACATTATGCCCTCCTTTTCTTCCGGCTTCAATATGTACTCTTTTCCAGCACCGGACTTGCCACCAGGAGATTGAAAGAGTGCGATCTTGGGGTATTCCTCTAGCTCGTCGACATTGTACCGAGTGATCGGGTTATGCAGAGTGGGAATATCATCAACATAGTACTTTGTCGTGACGTCTGCTATCTCCCCGATCAGAGTTGCCTCAACTATGCATGCTTCAATCTTACTATTGTTTCCACATTTCATTCGAATATACTTAAACTCTCTCTCAATATAGAACTGCCAACAAAACTGCACTGGTCCACCCAAAAGTACCTCGTTCACGAGGTGCACAATGAGATGTGCCATCGGAGTAAAAAAGCCTGGCGGAAAGATCGTCTCCAACTTGCATAGCAACTCTGGCACTAGTTCCTGCAGCCTCTCAATCAGCTCGGGAGATACCTACTTAGCACACAGAGTGCGAAAGAAATGGCTCAACTCCACGAACACTCGCCATACATGCTCGGGGAGATACCCTCGAACCATCACCGGCATCAGCCGCTCAATACATATATGATAGTCATGACTCTTTAGGCCGGTGACTTTTCCCGTCGCAAGATTGACTCCCTTACTCATATTTGAACAATAACCATCAGGGAACATCACGACGTACTTGAGCCACCTGAATGACTCCTTATTTTGGTCACTATCAAGGCAGAAGATGGCATGCGGCTTGAACCAATTTCTTCGATTGCGGTCAGGAGGCTGCATGTGTTGTTTCTTCCTATCACATAGCTTCTCAACATCGACCCTAGCCTTGACATTATCCTTTGACTTTCCAGGGATGTTGCAAGTTGTGTGAAAGAGGGACTCTCCTACATTCTTTTCAGTGTGCATCACATCGATGTTATGGGGAAGTTCGAGGTCCTTGTAATACTCGAGCTTCGTTATGGCTGCCTCGTGAGTCCATTTGTGCGTTTTACCATATCCCTCAAATTGTGGGCCAGGAATCTCAGTACGCTTCAGAGCAAGTAGCTCGGCTTTAACAGCTACACCATCAAACATTGGTATCGCTTTTTCTTCATTCACAACTACGCCCTTCATGAAGTTCTTTTTGTCTCGTCTGAACCGGTGCCCTCTTTTGAGGAAAGGTCGATTTTTTTCAAAGGCGACATACTTGCCACCCGCGCTTAGCCAAAAGAACTCAAGTTGGAGCCTGCAAACTGGGAAAGGCCACTTACCGGATGTATACCATCCGCAAAATAGGGCGTAGCCGGGCATGCCATGCATGGAATACTGGTACCAAACTCTCATGAGGAAGTTTGTATTAGATGCTCGGTCATATGTCAATGTACCGTGGTGCCAAGAGTGGTTCGAATCATCAATAAGCGGCTGCATGTAGACACTCAAATTCTTCCCCGGGTATTCAGGCCCTGGAATGACAAGCGACATGAATATGGTATTCCTTTGCATTAGGACTCCGGGAGGGAGACTGGGCGGAATAAAAAACATGGGCCAGCAGCTGTAAGAGGCGGTCAACATACCATATGGATTGAATCCATCAGTTGCTATCGCAATTCTGACATTCCGAGCCTCACTTGTGAATGCCTCGTGTTTTGCATCGAAGTTCTTCCATGCCTTACCATCAGATGGATGTCCCATCATTTCATGTCCGTGCTCGTGATGGCATCTCTTCCCTGTATTGTGCCACTTCATCTATGTGGCACTCTCCTCGGTCATGTAAAGCCGCTGGATTATTTTTATGAATGGGAGATGACGAAGAATCTTCACGGCAACATTTGTCTGTGTCATATGACCATCACGTCCCTTTCTCTCATGATACCTAGAGGCCCCACACTTGTTGCAGTACTTGTCATCCTCAAACTGTTTCCAAAACAAAAGACAACCTGCTGGACAACAATCTATCTTTACATAATCCATGGTGAACGCTTTCATGATTTTCCGGCATTCGTACATACTTTTAGGTAGACAATGCCCTTCGGCAACATGTTACCATACGTAAACAAATTACTCTCAAAGCTTGCTCGGGGGTGGCGTACTGGGACTTGTCGGCTAGTATTTGCGAGATGGCATCGAGCTGAGACACTTTCGCACCCGGATATAGATGCCTCTTAGCCGATGCCATCATATCAAGGAAGGCCTTCGCGGTTGCCTCAGGTTCCTCCGGTTCACCTGGTTCCTCCAGTTCCTCCTGTGGAGGTGGCGAATCTGGCATGTCGGCAGTGCGAGAATCCTCTAGCAAGTTATAATCCCATCGTCCTCAATGTCATCGATCCGCTGTCGCATCACCTTAGCTCTATCATGTTCGTACTGAGAAAAGTCGACCAAATGCTCGTAGACAAGCATATACCCATACTGCCAAAGGTGTTTACTCATATCATCCTTTGTCTGACAATGAAGCCTCATGCAATGAGCGCAAGGACACCTTGGACGAACTACCTTTGAACCACGCGCTAACTCCTTCACCAGAAAATTGGTCTTCCATACCCACTCATCTGTTCTTTCAAGCGCACTAATACGACCACTGTGCATCCAACCATTACCAGCCATCCTCTGCTTCATTGGGAGACACAATACAAATTCAACATTCATATTAATTAATGGCATCAAACTAAATACACAAATTTTATGTTGTTATTCCATGCATACACCTAACATGTATAATAGGAAAAGATATGTCCTAATCCCACCCGACGATGTGTAGATTTGATACGCTCTCCACGGTCAACCCCAAACCGAGACAAAATTTCGGCAGCACCTCCCCGATGTTCGCCTGATACATGTCCCGTTAAAAATGCTGAGACAATTGTGCATCCGGAGAACAACAGGGAGGCACCGCCGAAATCCTGTCTCGGTTCGGAGTAGACCGTGGAGAGCGTACCCAATCTACACATCCTCCGGCTGTCCAAAAATCGTGGACAATCCGAAAGAGTTACATTTTTAAATATGCAATCGAATGCATATTTATTCGTGTAACCCTTTCGAACGGGAGACGCCTAGGTTTCGCAACTGACTTGGTGATCTAGACACAAAAATAAATACCTAGATACATTACAAGATGGGTGCAAGACCTTCGGGACAACGACCTCTCCGACGGGGCCTAGTGTCGACCTAAAAGTCTATAGATTGAAAGACAAATAAAAGTACAAATTAGCCATTGTCAGACTGTTTTGACAACAATCCTAAAACAGAGAAGTGTGGTGGACATATGGACTATTTGCTAGGACCACATATGGACTGTTTTGACAACAATCCTAAAATATATTTTCAAGCCTTTTTTGTTTGATAGATGGGTCGTATGTGGCAACCATATCAACTATTGGCTAATTCAAGGTTTGGTCTTGATTTGCAAGATAAAATGTGAGACATGGACAGTAGACATTATGCACAAGATTTTTTTTGCAGAAACATTTGGGTGTTCATCTAAACACCCATGATCAATGGCAGATCCATCCATGTATACTACATTAATAACTACCTAAAACAGAGAAGGGTGGTGGAATTACCTGGGAACTCCGGCGAGGAGGCGCGCGAGCGGTACAAGGCAGGGGCCGCGACGACTCGACCTGCAGAGGAGGAGCCCCGAGCCACGAGCTCCAGCTCGGGCCGGGTCAGACCAGGGAACGGGGAGGCCCCCTGGGCGAGCCAGACCAGGGGGAGGACCTGAGGGGCGAGTCGGACAGGGGACCAGAGGAGATGGTGCGTAAGCGACAGGGGATGGGCGAAGGGGGCTCGTGGTGGCGGGTCAGCGACAGGGGGAGAAGGGGATGGTCAACGGGGGAGGAGGGGTTTGGCTTCGCAGTGGCCGGTCAGGGACGAGGGAGGAGGGGATGGTCGATGGCGACGCGGGGTTGGCGCGGTGGCGGTGGCGATTCGGGGGTGGCGGCAGCGATTCAGGGGTGGCTCAGGGTGGGGGAAGGTCGACGACGGTGGCACGGGGGTGGGAAGGTGGCGGCGACGCAGGGATAGAGATGAAAGGGAGCTCGGCACGTTTGGTAAAGTGAGGACCGGCTTGGGCGCAGGTTGGGCCGATTTGGGCTAAGGCCCAAAAGGCCCTACGCCGACGGCATAGCGATTGGCACAGCCCTCAGCTGGTTTGGGCCAATAAAATGCCCTACGCCGATGGTATAGCCGTCGGCATAGCCCTCTGATTTGTTTTTATTTATTTTTTATTTGCTCACATAGATTTATTAAGTTCCTTTTTTATTTGCTCCTACTTAATATATTTAATTTTATATTGGGTTCTACTTGATATATTTTATTTTATTTTGTTCCTCCTCCTTTTCATTTATTTCGTATAAAATATAGACCCTAGTCTGTGGGACCCGTAGATCTACCCCGTTGACCGGCCCCGGATGAGTGTTAACCAATATAGTTTTTTCTTTGTTTAGGTTTGTTTAGTCTATTCCTACATATTACACCAAGGTTGGGACCATGAAACATATTGTAGCCCCCGGTATACCCACTTCCTAGGGTTTCGCTGGAAAAGGACCGTCGGAGCTCCCGGGCCTAGAATGTCCGAGAAGGGGGCACACATGGCACCTACCAACCTTGCACCACTCTCACACACATATTCTAGGGACACATGATGTGCTCATATGATTCTGACGCTCCGGTGGTCTTTGTCCGATGAACCCTTATCTGTGGGCATCAGATCGTCTACCCCCTAGACGTTCCTCTCACAGGGGTAGCCCGGCGTAGCACTCTCTTGTTTTGTGTTTGTTTAGGTCATATGATGATGCAAAACCATGTTGGTTCACAAGAGGAGGGCACCATCCTACCCGGTTGCATCGGAACGGGGAGTTTCCCCCTTATATAAGTCCGGAACCTTAGCTTTAGGTTACAGTGCACGCATGCAAAGGGGGACACATGCATCCGGGGACTAGGTTTTGCATGTTTCAACATAGCACCACACTTCCATGCATGTGCTAGGGACACATGCAAGTCCTTGAGGTATTCCGACGCCCCGGAGCATGGTCTGTTGCGGAACCCTGATCTGTGGGCATCGGATCGTCTACCCCCTAGACGTTCCTCTGACAGGGTAGCCCGGTGTAGCACTCTCTTGTTTTGTGTTTTTTTAGGTCATATGATGATGTAAAACCATGTTGGTTCACAAGGGGAGGGCACCATCCTACCCGGTTTCACCGGAACAGGGAGTTTCCCCCTTATATAAGTCCGGAACCTTAGCTTTAGGTTACAACGCACACATGCAAAGGGGGACACATGCACCCAGGGACTAGGTTTTGCATGTTTCAACATAGAACCACACTTCCATGCATGTGCTAGGGCAACATGCAAGTCCTTTAGGTATTCCGACTCCCCGGAGCATGGTCTGCTGCGGGACCCTGATCTGTGGGCATCAGATCGTCTACCCCCCTAGACGTTCCTCTGACAGGGGTAGCCCAACGTAGCACTATCTTGTTTTGTGTTTGTTTAGGTCACATGATGATGTAAAACCATGTTGGTTCACAAGGGGAGGGCACCATCCTTCCCGGTTTCACCGGAACGAGGAGTTTCCCCCTTATATAAGTCTGGAACCTTAGCTTGAGGTTACAGCGCACGCATGCACGAGGGGACTAGGTTTTGCATGTTTCAACATAGCACCACACTTCCATGCATGTGCTAGGGCCACATGCAAGTCCTTGAGGTATTCCGACGCCCCAGAGCGTGGTCTGCTGCGGAACCCTGATCTATGGGCATCGGATTGTCTACCCCCCTAGACGTTCCTCTGACAGGGGTAGCCCGGCGTAGCACTCTCTTGTTTTGTTTTTGTTTAGGTCATATGATGATATAAAACCATGTTGGTTCACAAGGGGAGGACACCATCCTATCTGGTTTCACCGGAACAGGGAGTTTCCCCCTTATATAAGTCTGAAACCTTAGCTTTAGGTTACAGCGCACGCATGCAAAGGGGGACACATGCACCCGGGGACTAGGTTTTGCATGTTTCGACATAGCACCACACTTCCATGCATGTGCAAGGGCCACATGCAAGTCCTTGAGGTATTCCGACGCCCCGGAGCATGGTCTACTGCGGAACCCTGATCTGTGGGCATCAGATCGTCTACCCCCTAGACGTTCCTCTGACAGGGGTAGCCCGGCGTAGCACTCTCTTGTTTTGTGTTTGTTTAGGTCATATGATGATGATGTAAAACCATGTTGGTTCACAAGGGGAGGGCACCATCCTACCCGGTTTCACCGGAACAAGGAATTTCCCCCTTATATAAGTCCGGAACCTTAGCTTTAGGTTACACATGCACTCGGGGACTAGGCTTTGCATGTTTCAACATAGCACCACACTTCCATGCATGTTCTAGAGCCACATGCAAGTCCTTGAGGTATTTCGTCGCCCCGGAGTGTGGTCTACTGCAGAACCCTGATATGTGGGCATTGGATCGTCTACCCCCCTAGACGTTCCTCTGACAGGGGTAGCCAGGCGTAGAACTCTCTTGTTTTATGTTTGTTTAGGTCATACGATGATGTAAAACCATGTTGGTTCACAAGGGGTGGGCACCATCCTACCCGGTTTCACCGAAACAGGGAGTTTCCCCCTTATATAAGTCTGGAACCTTAGCTTTAGGTTACAGCGCACACATGCAAAGGGGGACACATGCACCCGGGGACTAGGTTTTGCATGTTTCAACATAGCACCACACTTCCATGCATGTGCTAGGGCCACATGCAAGTCCTTGAGGTATTTCGACTCCCCGGAGCGTGGTCTGCTGCGAAACCCTGATCTGTGTGCATCGGATCGTCTACCCCCCTAGACGTTCCTCTGACAGGGGGAGCCCGACGTAGCACTCTCTTGTTTTGTGTTTGTTTAGGTCATATGATAATGTAAAACCATGTTGGTTTACAAGGGGAGGGCACCATCCTAACTGGTTTCACCAGAACAGGGAGTTTCCCCCTTATATAAGTCCGGAACCTTAACTTTAGGTTACAGCGCACACATGCAAAGGGGGACACATGCACCCGGGGACTAGGTTTTGCATGTTTCAACATAGCACCACACTTCCATGCATGTGCTAGGGCCACATGCAAGTCCTTGAGGTATTTCGACGCCTCGGAGCATGGTCTGCTGCGGAACCCTGATCTGTGGGCGTCGGATCGTCTACCCCCTAGACGTTCCTCTGTCAGGGGTAGCCCGGCATAGAACCCTCTTGTTTTGTGTTTGTTTAGGTCATATGATGATGTAAAACCATGTTGGTTCACAAGGGGAGGGCACCATCCTACCCAGTTTCACCGGAACGGGGAGTTTCCCCATTATATAAGTGTGGAACCTTAGCTTTAGGTTACAGCGCACGCATGCAAAGGGGGCACATGCACCCGGGTACTAGGTTTTGCATGTTTCAACATAGCACCACACTTCCATGCATGTGCTAGGGCCACATTAAAGTCCTTGAGGTATTCCGACGCCCCTTAGCGTTGTCTGCTGCGGAATCCTGATCTGTGGGCATCGGATCATCTACCCCCCTAGACGTTCCTCTGACAGGGGTAGCCTGGTATAGCACTCTCTTGTTTTGTGTTTGTTTAGGTCATATGATGATGTAAACCCATGTTGGTTCACAAGGGGAGGGCACCATTGATACGTTGGAAACGTATCTATAATTTTTGATGCTCCATGCTTGTTTAGTATCTACTTTGCTTTACTTGTCCACACTTTGAGGTGCTTTTTACATGTTTTCTGGTACTAACCTATTAACAAGTTGCAACAGTGCCAGATTCCTGTTTTCTGCTGTTTTTGGTTTCAAAAAAGTTAGTAAAGAACTATTCTCGGAATTGGACGGGATGAAGGGCAAAGTCAGTAACTTTCTGTGGGGAACAAGAAGTCCATAGGAGAGCCGGAGAGGACGGCCAGAGGGGCCAACCCCCTCCCCCCAGGCGCGGCCACAGGTGGGCCCGCTCCTGGCTAGGGTTTGGGCACCCTGGCCGCCTCCCGGTCTCGCCCCTTCGCCTATAAGAAGCCCCCGACCCTGGGTACCAGATTAGAAATCCACAAAACTGTCTATAGCCGCCGCCACCATCGTCCCTAGATCGGGGGGGGGGATCTGAAGTTCTTCCCAGCACCCTGCTGGAGGGGAGATCATCCCGGAGGCCTTCTCTCCGGTATGATTCGTGAGTAATTCCACCTTGGACTATGGGTCCATGTAGTAGCTAGATGGTTGTATCTCATCCTTTGTGCTTTCATGTATAGATCTTGTGAGCTCCGTTCATGATCAAGATCTAATCTATTTGTAATGATGCATGTTGTGTTTGCGGGGATCCGATGGATATAAAGATTATTATGTTGGTTGGATTAATGGTTTTATCTTTATGATTCTATCATGTCTGTGTTGTTTGTGATCTTGCATGCTCTCCGTTGCTAGTGGTTATCTTGGCCAAGTAGTTGCTAGTGACTCCAAGAGGGAGTATTTATGCTCGATAGTGGGTTCATGCCTCTAGTTTCCAAGGAAAGTGACAATAATCTCTTCGGTTGTAGATATGTTGTTGCTACCAGGGAGAAAACAACGGTCTCTTGTTCATGGAACATGTGGACTGTTTACCTTACACACTTTGCTTAAAGCAGTTGTTTGTTGCTTGCAACTTAATACTGGAGGGGGTTCGGATGATAACCTGAAGGTGGACTTCTAGTCATAGATGCAGTTGGATGACGGTCTATGTATATTGTTGTATTGCCCAATCAACCTCATAGGATCTTTCTGGCTAGTAATTGCATTGTTATGCCTTGCTCAGTTCCTGTCAATTGCCCCGCTGTAATTTGTTTACCCTTCATGCCATGTTGTTTATCTAAGGAGAGCACATCTAGTGAACTATGGACCCCGGTCAAATCTTTACCATTGATACATCTTCCACTATTACTTGTTTACTTGCTGCAAACCATTACCTTCCACACCATACATTTAATCCTTTGTTACAGCAAACCAGTGAGCTTGACAACCTCACTAATTCGTTGGGGCAAAGTCTTGAGTTTGTGTTGTGCGGGTCTCCACGTTGCTCCCAACACCTGTGTGACGTTTCCTTCCTCCTTCTGGTTCGATAACCTCGGTCTCTACTGAGGGAAGACTTGTTGCTTGCTGCTTCACACCTTGCTCTTGGGGTTCCCAACGAAGTTCTCTACACAGGCGCATCAACAAGTTTTCTAGTGCCGTTGACGGAGGAATCTACTTCAACCTCTTCCTCCCTTCAACTCAGCACCGCATCAAGTTTTCTGGCGCCGTTGCCGGGGAGGCTAAGGACGTCTTCACTAGGGGAGTCCTTCACTTCCTTTCACTTTACTTTGTTTTTAGTTTTCTTTGTTTCTTTTTCTTGGTTTTGTTTGCCTCTTTCCAAAAAAAAACCCAAAAAAAAAGTCTAGCTTGGTTTGCTTTCTTTATTCAAAAACACACACAAAAACTTAGTTCCTGCTCTAGTTGCCACCTTGCTCTAGCTCACCATGTTGCTCCCCCAGTTCTCTCTGAAAAATCTTGCAATAGGTAGTGGCTCCATAATTAGGAAAGATAATATTGAAGAATTCTTTAATTATGTTAGCAAGCATGAGGATATCGAGGATAAATCTATAGCTGAACTTGCTCCTAATTATGAGATTGCTGCAGCTTCTTTGGTTCATATGTTGGAGGATAGGTTTGTTAGCCTTAACCCCTTCATGTAATTCTTATTCCTAAAACTAAAAGAAGAGAAGAATGTTGAAAAAAGGGAATTCATCCTTGAAACTTTATCAAAAGAATTCCATGATGTTGCTAGGGAGGCCAAAAAGGTTTTTGAACGTTTCAATATGCTAGGTTCAAGTGTAGATGTTGTGGGTATTCCTGATAAAACTAAGCCTAGAGAAGAATTCAATATACCCATACCCTATAAGCTTGTTGGAATGCATGAAGCCTTTGAAAATAACTTCGATTGGATTGCCCCTGAAAATCTTTTTGATGAAGGTAGTAGACCAAAGAGAGATAAAAAGGATCCTCCAAACCCCATTTGGATGAGATACCTTTCATAGTTGAAGAATTTGCAAGTATGAATATTAATGCTTCCTCATTTGAAAATACTTGATTCTTCTTGCTTCTTGTGCCTAACTTAAAGGCGTTAAAGAAAAGTACTTGTTGGGAGATAACCCAAGAGTTTCCTTGAGTCTTGGAAGTTATTACTTCTGTAATGACCTTTCCTTATCCTTTTTGTTTGCTTTTTGTGCCAAGAATGACCTCTAATGAGAGCGAAGTAAGATTTGGGGAGTTGCTGTCCCGAAACACATTTATGTCCTCCACCAAAAACAATCGTGAGGAGTCTCTGTAACTCATATTGAGCTCAAAATTTACGAATAAATCCCCCAGTATGTTGGCTAACTTTAGTTAGTTCAACACTTTTTGATTTGAGCAACAGAAGATGTTCTAAAAAATTTGTTTCTACCTGCTGGTCTGTTTTGACAGATTTCTGCCATTATTTGCATTTGATTCTTATTGATTCCTTTTTGAGCTCTCTTCAGGTAAATTGAGTTTCTTTGAAGGAGTTACTAAAGTATCTTGTGTTTTTAGTGAAAAGCCTTGCTGTTCCAAAGCTTTGCCAGTGGCCTAATATCTTTTGAATAAGCTAATGTTGCTAATGAAGATTGTGTGAAGTTTTGTATGAAGGAAAAATTTTAGGTGTAGAGAGAGAATGATGCAATGAGATGAAGAATGGACAAAATCTCAAGCTTTGGGATGCCACCATGGTGTCACCCCAAGAAATATCCAAGAGGTACAAGCGTCAAAGCTTGGGGATGCCCAAGGCATCCCCTTCATCAATAAAAAGCTCAGGTCTGTCTAGACACTTCGTTTTTATTGTTTCATGCACAGTTGTGTTGTTCTTGGAGCGTCTTAGTTTTTGTTTTCTTTGCTTAGTTTGTTTATTTTGGTTTAATAGTTTTGACCCCCGCTCTCGCTGTGTTGTTTTGCAAATAAGTTTGCTTGGTGTTTGGAAAGGAGTAGTAAGTTCTTGCTTGAAGTGCAGGAGGATCTTGCATTGACTGTGACTTAGACTTTAGCATGGCATGCTAGGTGTTGTTTTAGCATTATGCTTAGTGATTATAGCTGTAGCATGTCTTGTTCCAAACAATTGGGATTGCTTAGTGTGCCTTGAAGAAATTATGCGTTGTTTTAGCATGCAAAAGCATAGTATTGTGGTATTCTCCTTTGATGTTTTTCTTGGGTTGACTTGGCACATGCTTACACCATGTTATGACAATGACAAGTCACCATTAGCCTCTATGATCATTTAGTCCTTGACTTGTAGTACCACTCTTTGCTTTGACTAGTTTGCTTTGTTGCATTGCATAATTATGGCCATTATTGCTCTCTTAGTTGGTTGCTCTCAGTCTTTTGCTAGCCTCCACTTGTATGAGTAAGTTCTACTCATGCTTCCAACTCCCAAGAAACCAAGTTATTCCAAAGTGTCCACTATCAACTCCTATGCATGGAGTGTTACACCATTCCAAAGTATATTCTTGTTTTCATCTATCTTCCAATTAAAAACTATTTTGTTATGTGAAAACGTAGTGATTAAAGCCCTCACGAACTTGATGGCACACTTTATTCTTTGCCCCTAATAAACTTGAACCATTGTGACAACTTTTTTGTATATGCTTGCACTTATAAGTTGGAATTAGCAGAACCGTGCTGTCATGGGGAACGTTTTCAACATTGCACTTGTACCTTGTTGTACTCAGTTGATATCATGTTCTTTTGTCTATGGATGTCACCGGTGTGAAATAAAGAGGGAACTTGTAAGTCCATGGAGTTTGTATCCTGTGTTAGAGAAACGCCTGGGCCGCTAGCCTAAGCCATGCCCAATCATGGTGGAAACTTGCAGCATCACCATAGTGACATCTATGAAGCATTCTTCTTATAAAAAAGAGACACATTGAGAAAAGAGGAAAGAGAGAAAAAGCACCATATTCCCATGGTACATAAGAAGAATTGCTGAGATGCTCATTGTCTGCTTGCCTTGTCATTTTGGTTATGGGAAAGCTCCTGTACCATGTGCAAGGGGTACCCGTTGGCGGTTCTCAATGATATGCAAATACTTACAGTGACAAGAACTTACCTGGACCCAGTTGAGTATGCATGAGGTGTGGCCCTCGTATTCAAGGGGAATGAGATTGCCAACTTATACTTCATCAAGCATATACTCTAGCTTTGCCACTTTAACTTTAACCACTTCAAGATACTTATGATAGGGGAAATGAGGGATGAAAGCTAACTAGTACCATAATTTTTGGAAGCTCTTTTTGAAACTTATAATCCATGCTTCCTTTACAAAAAGGCCTTTCTTCCACCATTATTGAGTATCCACCTTCTACCTCTACGCACCATTAAGAGAGCATAGTTGTCATTCTGTGTGCAATGTTCCAAAGCTTATTAATTGATGCATATTGTGTTTCTAGTCACCCTTGTGAACTTTGTAGGTGTCCTATGCATTATATTGCTACCCTATGAGGGACAAGTTGATTGCCACTATGCTATGTTTTCTGTATGTGAAACAAACAAACGTTTTTCAATGCATATTATTCATGATATTTCTTTGTAGCCTGCCATGTTGCATGCATAATTACTATGTCCTATTTTTAGAACTCCATCTTTCATGCACATGTTTAGAGTTCTTTGATCCCAGCTTTCAATGCTTGCAAATGGTTGGATCTTTATTGTGAGGGTGCATGTCATCTCAAAAATTATTCTTTGATCACTTACCTACTTGAGGACGAGCAAGAGTTAAGCTTGGGGATGCTGATACGTTGGAAACGTATCCATAATTTTTGATGCTCCATGCTTGTTTAGTATCTACTTTGCTTTACTTGTCCACACTTTGAGGTGCTTTTTACATGTTTTCTGGTACTAACCTATTAACAAGTTGCAACAGTGCCAGATGCCTGTTTTCTGCTATTTGTGGTTTCAGAAAAGTTAGTAAAGAAATATTCTCGGAATTGGACGGGACGAAGGACAAAGTCAATAACTTTCCGTGGGGAACAAGAAGTCCAGAGGAGAGCCGGAGAGGCTGGCCAGAGGGGCCAACCCCCCCTCCCCCTAGGCGCGACCACAGGTGGGCCCGCGCCTGGCTAGGGTTTGGACTTTGGACACCCTGGACGCCTCCCGGTATCGCCCCTTCGCCTATAAGAAGCCCCCGATATAGAAACCCTGGGTACCCGATCAGAAATGCACGAAACCGTCTGTAGCCGCCGCCACCATCGTCCCTAGATCGGGGGGGTCTGAAGTTCTTCCCGGCACCCTGCCGGAGGGGAGATCATCCCGGAGGCCTTCTCTTTGGTATGATTCGTGAGTAGTTCCACCTTGGACTATGGGTCCATGTAGTAGCTATATGGTTGTATCTCCTCCTTTGTGCTTTCATGTATAGATCTTGTGAGCTCCGTTCATGATCAAGATATAATCTATTTGTAATCATGCATGTTGTATTTGCGGGGATCCAATGGATATTAATATTATTATGTTGGTTTGATTAATGGTTTTATCTTTATGATTCTATCATGTTTGTGTTGTTTGTGATCTTGCATGCTCTCCATTGCTAGTGGTTATCTTGGCCAAGTAGTTGCTAGTGACTCCAAGAGGGAGTATTTATGCTCGATAGTGGGTTCATGTAACACCCTCAGAATCGACCCTATGCAAGTCTCAGCGATTCCCGCCAAACCCGCATAGAAACGATTCAAAGGTGCCCACCAGGCACTTTCGTGCGGGTGGAAAACGAAGTAATATCATTACACAATAGTACTCGATGGAACCCACAAAACAGATATATACAACAACGACTCATCGAGTCAAGAATACAATATACAGTACAAAGCTCCAAATCACCTTCAAAACGATACAACGTCCGAGTACGGACAAGATGCAAATTGGGATAAGAGCCCTGAAGAATAACCAATGGCGTCCATAACCTTGCCCAGGCCAAGCCGGAAGGGTAACCCTGCTAACAACGTCGATTTCAAAACCTGCTTAAACAAAAGGGGTGCCGACAAAGGGCAAAGGAAAAAGAGAGCGGTCAAGATCGAGGCCAAGACACCGAGACTAGAATTGAAGTCCTCGCCTACATAGGTATGGTGGACTGAAGCGGCAGCGCAACATGCACTAAACAACCTATAGAGACTCAATACACTGGCGGCTATTAGATAGGGATAAGAAAGGCCTATTCGGATCCAACCTGAAACTATCACCAAGCATACCCATCCTGGTATTTCCCCCTCGAGACCAAACGAGGAAGTCAACCGAGGAACTCACACAGTTGGCAGTTTTATTCATTTCGTTATAGTTGTGGCAATTACTAGTCAAATATAGATAGCATCCTGAAATAATAAGCAGTGGGCCCTTTTAGTTAACCATTCCATTGTAGTTGCAACACTTACTAGTCAGATACAATTAGCATGAGATATCCCAAACCAAACAGTTGTTGGTACTTTTATTTAGCCATTCCGTTGTAGTGAAGCTGATTACTAGTCATATCGGATACAAGTCAAATTATAACAGTAAACTTTAGTTATAGTTGTCTATGATCGAGAACTGTGCTCCAAGTCGTCCATAACCGCGGACACGGCTTCTCGAAAAGATTTAACCCTGCAGGGGTGCACCAAAGTTTCCACACGCACCTACACCCTTGTTGTCAGATCAGGTAGGTACAAGATCACAAAACATACACCCAACAGTATGTCGACGGGGTTTCGGACACGACGTTTCCCAGATCCAAAGCAAGCACATGGGGGGCCACCCCACTAAGCTACCCATAACAAAGTCGGCCGGTCTCCGAGACGGACCCAGAAGTTTGTGACGACGGCTGTAAACGACCGG
The DNA here is from genome assembly GCA_023614405.1 of Avena insularis. Classification (NCBI taxonomy): domain Eukaryota; kingdom Viridiplantae; phylum Streptophyta; class Magnoliopsida; order Poales; family Poaceae; genus Avena; species Avena insularis. The sequence continues at coordinate 12,931,913 of CM042689.1, read as the reverse complement.
GAACCCGAAAGTGTGACTGGGCTTGTCGATACCGCGAAAACGTGGCACGGGGTTCCAAAACAGTACAGGCGCTCCACGCGCAATAGGAAATAAAGCAGTAAAGCATGGCATAAGTACAGGATAGTAATAAATCCCCAAACTACTTTGTGGCCCCCGGTACAGTACTTTGAAATCAGGTACTAATCGATGGGGGTGCCCACACACCCCACCTGTGGTTAGCGCGCTCGATCTCGGAACAGGTGTCAAGAACTCGGGGACCTACGGGACACCAGTGAGCGGTTAAAAACCAAATAACATCTATTGCCCACCTGTGCCTCTTCATTATTTACCTACTTCAATTTTAGTTATTAAACGGTAATTAAAGCCATGATCATCTCCAACATTAAGCATGTGCCAACCACCCAACAACGGCGAAACATCGACGACGCGAAGCAGCACCTGAGCAAGCAACTATGACTCGCAAGGCCGACTATCTACCAAACAACAGGTAATAGGAGGTGTCCATGGCAATATCGGGGCTGCAGGGAATATCACGGGTACTAAAACTAAAGCATCGCAACACAGATAGCAATAGATCAACAGGAGGAAGTAAAGACTAGAAATATAAAATAGGTAGAAAGGGGGAGAATGCTCGCCTGAAAAACATTGCCGAAGATTTATCCGAAGATCGGATCGACACTCGCATCAACTCATCGTCCTAGTCCGTGAAGAAGCAAAACACTAGAAGAAACACCGGATGCACTATTTAATACTACGGCAAAAGATCGGGCATGATGCATGTATGATGTATGACATGGCAAAGATGCACTGCAATTAGGCAACATTAAGTGGAATCAAAGTCCTAGCAATTAATTATTAGGTTCTTATTATTTAGCTATCCTGCAATTTTAAATGTTGTCTTAACAAGGCAAAACATGTCACCGGTTCGCTACGCAATTTTAAATAGAGACAAACTAAGACTAGAATAGCCCGCATATGGTCTCCATATTTAATTATGAGGTGAATCGGCATAATGCCCCAACCCACATGATATGTATGCGGCATGATCAATTTAATATGCAACAATTATATATCATTTATAAAATAGGTTTTGGATAGGGGTTATACACGGGGTTCGGCGATCTTGGACTCCGGGGTTCGGCCTCGATGTCGGGGTTGGTCTTCGGATCCATGTGGGCGACCTTGGTGTTTCGGGCATCTTCGGGTCAGGTGTCTCGGCACCGGTAGATCTTGGTGTCAATGGTTCTAAGCAACATGGCGCTTAGCATACGGCTTCGACCGCCGGACTAGAAGTAGTCGAGGGATCATCTGAGCATCACCAACACAGGCTATGGCAGTAACCAAATGACACCATCATCTGTTCACCATTACTCCTTCAGCTTCACTACTCGTTCTCTACCACAGCAACAAAACCCCAAAGCTGAATTTCCAATACTGCCAACACAACAATACCACATCTCGATACACAGAAAAAGATGGGCAGGGACAGGTGGAACTTTGAGGGCACCAAGGCGCTGTACTGGGCGACACACTCGAGCTGGATGGCGACATGAGCGGAAGGCGTGGGCCCGGGGTGGGCTTGGCGACGTTGGGGAGAAGCTTGGGGAAGCCGAGGTAGGCGCAGGGTCCCGTGACCGGCGAGCTTGCTGCAGGAAACAGGGAGGAGGCCTGCGGCCAGGGGTGCGCGAGCGGCGAGGAAACTCGGGCCGGCTCGGCGGCGACCGGGGGCGACGGAGATGGAGAGGGGTCGAGGTGGTGGGCTTGCCGGGAGGTGGAAGCTGGGAAGGAACGCGACCATGACAGGGAGGAGAGCGCCGGGAGGCGGGCCTGGAGCGAAGGGGCAACAGGCTTAGGCGACAGGGGCTCCTGGAGGCGAAGGAGGGTGCATAGGAGGTCGCGCGGCAGCCAGCGACGGAGAGGGGAGGCAGCCCGGAGATAAGAACGACGCGAGGGGAGGCGACGGCTCTGTCGGGAAGGAGGCAGGGATCCAAGGCAGCCGGCTCGTGCAGGTGGCAGCGGTTCTCTGGGAGGAGGACGAGGCGCGGGGTGGGGGTCTCGGAAGGATGAGGCCGACACGAGGGGATCGACCAGGGAGTGGTGGGGCCAGGGAACATGATGGGGTGGGTGAGGCTTCCGTGCGGGAGTGCGTCGTGTAGGCGTGGGTCTGGTGGTGTGTGTTGGTTGTACCGGGTGTGCATGTGTTGCGTGTTTGTTCAGGTGTGGGTGCGTGTGCTATGCCAGCGGCGGGGTGGTGTGGTGTGACAGGGTGGGTTTGGTGGCCGGTTTGGTGTGGTGGGTGGCGGCGGCGATGTGTTGGGGCTAGGGTTTGGGGTAGGTTAGAATTAGGGTTTAGTTTAGATGGGCCGGGTGGTAGGTAGTCTGGCCCAGTTGGACCTCTGGCCTAACCGGCTGGACTGCCTTTCTGATAGCAAAATATTTTATATTTTATAAAAGCTTTTACAATTAGTTTTTAGACAAATAAAAGATCTGGGCAGACCGGATCTTATACTTTGAAATAAGAGGGGTAATGTAGAAAGCAAAAATAGGGCTTTATGACAATAGTTTTAGGCGAACAAATGCCTGATGATGTCATGATGATGCACGAAGATAAAACAACAAGCGATTCTAGTAATCGTTTTATCCGGGGTGCTACAGTTCATGCATCTAGTTTCCAAGGGAAGTGACAATAATCTCTTCGGTTGTAGATGTGTTGTTGCTACTAGGGAGAAAAAAAAGGTCTCTTGTTCATGGAACATGTGGACTGTTTACCTTACACACTTTGCTTAAAGCAGTTGTATGTTGCTTGCAACTTAATACTGGAGGGGGTTCGGATGATAACCTGAAGGTGGACTTCTAGTCATAGATGCAGTTGGATGACGGTCTATGTATATTGTTGTATTGCCCAATCAACCTCATAGGATCTTTCTGGCTAGTAATTGCATTGTTATGCCTTGCTCTGGGCATCAATTGCCCCGCTGTAATTTGTTTACCCTTCATGCCATGTTGTTTATCTAAGGAGAGCACCTCTAGTGAACTATGGACCCCGGTCCAATCTTTACCATTGATACACTTTACTTGTTTACTTGCTGCAAACCATTACCTTCCACACCATACATTTAATCCTTTGTTACAGCAAACCCGTGAGCTTGACAACCTCACTGATTCGTTGGGGCAAAGTCTTGAGTTTGTGTTGTGCAGGTCTCCACGTTGCTCCCAACACCTGTGTGACGTTTCCTTCCTCCTAGTTCGATAACCTCGATCTCTAATGAGGGAAGACTTGCTGCTTGCTGCTTCACACCTTGCTCTTGGGGTTCCCAACGAAGTGCTCTACACAGGCGCATCAACAAGTTTTCTGGCGCCGTTGACGGAGGAATCTACTTCAACCTCTTCCTCCCGTCAACTCAGCATTACATCAACCATCCTACCCGGTTTCACTGGAACAGGGAGTTTCCCCCTTATATAAGTCTAGAACCTTAGCTTTAGGTTACAGCGCACGCATGCAAAGGGGGACACATGCACCCTAGGACTAGATTTTGCATGTTTCAACATAGCACCACACTTCCATGCATGTGATAGGGCCACATGCAAGTCCTTGAGGTATTCCGACGCCCTAAAGCGTGGTCTGCTGCGGAACCCTGATCTGTGGGCATCGGATCGTCTACCCCCCTAGACGTTCCCCTGACAGGGGTAGCCCGGCGTAGCGATCTATTGTTTTGTGTTTGTTTAGGTCATATGATGATGTCAAACCATGTTGGTTCACAAGGGGAGGGAACCATCCTACCCGGTTTCACCGGAACGGGGAGTTTCCCCCTTATATAAGTCTAGAACCTTAGCCTTAAGTTACAGCGCACACATGCAAAGGGGGACACATGAACCCGAGGACTAGGTTTTGCATGTTTCAACATATCACCACACTTCCATGCATGTGCTAGGGCCACATGCAAGTCCTTGAGCTATTCCAACGCCCCGGAGCGTGGTCTGCTGCGGAACCCTGACCTGTGGGCATCGGATCATCTACCCCCCTAGACGTTCCTATGAAAGAGGTAGCCCGGCATAGCACTCTCTTGTTTTTTGTTTGTTTAGGTCATATGATGATGTGAAACCATGTTGGTTCACAAGGGGAGGGCACCAGCCTACCCGGTTTCACCGGAATAGGGAGTTTCCCCCTTATATAAGTCCAGAACCTTAGCTTTAGGTTACAGCGCACGCATGCAAAGGGGGACACATGCACCTGGGGACTAGGTTTTGCATGTTTCAACATAGCACCACACTTCCATGCATGTGATAGGGCCACATGCCAGTCCTTGAGGTATTCCGACGCCCCGGAGCATGGGCTGCTGCGGAACCATGATCTGTGGGCATCGGATCGTCTACCCCCCCTAGACGTTCCTCTGACAGGGGTAGCTCGGCGTAGCACTCTCTTGTTTTGTGTTTGTTTAGGTCATATGATGATGTAAAACCATGTTGGTTCACAAGGGGAGGGCACCATCCTACCCGGTTTCACCGGAACGGGGAGTTCCCCCCTTATATAAGTCCAGAACCTTAGCTTCAGGTTACAGCGCAGGCATGCAAAGGGGGACACATGCACCCGGGGACTAGGTTTTGCATGTTTCAACATAGCACCACACTTCCATGCATGTGCTAGGTCCACATGCAAGTCCTTGAGGTATTCCGACGCCCCGGAGCGTGGTCTCCTGCGGAACCCTGATCTGTGGGCATCGGATCGTCTACCCCCCTAGACGTTCCTCTGGCAGGGGTAGCCCGGCGTAGCACTCTCTTGTTTTGTGTTTGTTTAGGTCATATGATGATGTGAAACCATGTTGGCTCACAAGGGGAGGGCACCATCCTACCCGATTTCAACGGAACGGGGAGTTTCCCCCTTATATAAGTCCAGAACCTTAGCTTCAGGTTACAGCGCACGCATGCAAAGGGGGACACATGTACCCCGGGGACTAGGTTTTGCATATTTCAGCATAGCACCACACTTACATGCATGTGCTAGGGCCACATGCAAGTCCTTGAGGTATTCCGACGCCCCGGAGCGTGGTCTGCTACGGAACCCTGATCTGTGGGCATCGGATCGTCTACCTCCCTAGACCTTACTCTGACAGGGTTAGCCCGGAATAGCACTCTCTTGTTTTGTGTTTTTTAGGTCATATGATGATGTAAAACCATGTTGGTTCACAAGGGAAGGGCACCATCCTACCCGGTTTCACCGGAACAGGGAGTTTCCCCCTTATATAAGTCTGGAACCATAGCTTTAGGTTACAGCGCACACATGCAAAGGGGGGCACATGCACCCGGGGACTAGGTTTTGCATGTTTCAATATCGCACCACACTTCCATGCATGTGATCGGGCCACATGCAAGTCCTTGAGGTATTCCGACGCCCCAGAGCGTGGTCTGCTACGGAACCCTGATCTGTGGGCATCGGATCGTCTACCCCCTAGACGTTCCCTTGACAGGGGTAGCCCAACGTAGCACTCTCTTGTTTTGTGCTTGTTTAGGTCACATGATGATGTAAAACCATGTTGGTTCACAAGGGGAGGGCACCATCCTACCCGGTTTCACCAGAACGGGGAGTTTCCCCCTTATATAAGTTCGGAACCTTAGCTTTAGGTTATAGCGCACGCATGCAGAGGGGGACACATGCACCTGGGGACTAGGTTTTGCATGTTTCAACATAGCACCACACTTCCATGCATGTGCTAGGGCCACATGCAAGTCCTTGAGGTATTTCGATGCCCCGGAGCATGGTCTGCTGCGGAACCCTAATCTGTGGGCATCACATCGTCTACCCCCCTAGACGTTCCTCTGACAGGGGTAGCCCGGCGTAGCACTCTCTTGTTTTGTGTTTATTTAGGTCATATGATGATGTAAAACCATGTTGGTTCAAATGGGGAGGGCACCATCCTACCCGGTTTCACCGGAACGGGGAGTTTCCCCCTTATATAAGTTTGGAACCTTAGCTTTAGGTTACAACGCACGCATGCAAAGGGGGACACATGCACTCGAGGACTAGGTTTTGCATGTTTCAACATAGCACCACACTTCCATGCATGTGCTAGGGCCACATGCAAGTCCTTGAGGTATTCCGACGCCCCGGAGCATGGTCTGCTGCGGAACCCTGATCTGTGGGCATCAGATCGTCTACCCCCCTAGACGTTCCTCTGACAGGGGTAGCCCGGCGTAGCACTCTCTTGTTTTGTGTTTGTTTAGGTCACATGATGATGTAAAAACATGTTGGTTCACAAGGGGAGGTCACCATCCTACCCGGTTTCACCGGAACGAGGTGTTTCCCCCTTATATAAGTCCGGAACTTTAGCTTTAGGTTACAACGCATGCATGCAAAGGGGGACACATGCACCCGGGGACTAGGTTTTGCATGTTTCAACATAGCACCACAGTTCCATGCATGTGCTAGGGCTACATGCAAGTTCTTGAGGTATTCCGACGCCCCGGAGCGTGGTCTGCTGCGGAACCCTGATCTGTGGGCATCAGATCGTCGACCCCCCTAGACGTTCCTCTGACAGGGATAGTCCGGCATAGCACTCTCTTGTTTTGTGTTTGTTTAGGTTATATGATGATGTAAAACTATGTTGGTTCACAAGGGGAGGGCACCATCCTAACCGGTTTCACGGGGAGGGGCCTGGCGTTCGGGGCTGGCCTTAGGAGACATTTGGCTGTCGGCGTAGCATTCTGGCCGTCGGCGTCTTTAAAATTTCCTGTATAGTGAAAAAATTACCAAACAAGGCCTAGTGGGAAAGCCTGAATATAATTCGTTGAAGCATGGAAATTTCCGTCTGAAATTTAATGATACTGGCTTTATTATTCCATGTAAGACTGCGATGGAGTTTCAAGAAATTTCCGTGTCATTCGAAAAAAAAAATCCGTACCCAAAATTGTAGTAACATCCGGTTTTCAAAGTCAGCGTTCTTAGCTTGTTGGCTCACTTCCACGAACCTTCTTCGGTCTTGCCTTCCTCGTTACACAATCGTACACAGAAATTTAATCGACAGCGAAAGTCTTGTCTACTGAAAGCTCAGGTAACCTTGGAAAAATGTACCCAAGCCCCGCTGATCAAATCCACATTTCCCGCGAACCTATCCAAACTCCAAACAACGCGCGCCACGGGCAATGGCCATATGTAAATTGCAGTAGTTGCCGTCACCCCACACGTCGGCCACATATAAGTCCACGCAGTTCGTGACACTGACAGCACCCGCGTTGTCCTAACCACCGTATCCCCCAAGCTAAGCTCGGGTATAATCCATGCAGAGTACAGAGTACGGGAAATTAATCTGCCATTACTTTCCTCCCTTCTTCCGCCTTCAAATCCTGCTGCTGCGGAGTACGGGGAAGAAAGCTTAATCGTCTACCGACCCGCACCATGTCAGGGAACCAGCCGGGGTCGAACGGCGGCGGGGATCCTTACGCGCGGGACCAGTACAACTTCAGCTCGCGCATCCTTCTGACCGCCGCCGTCATCCTCTTCTCGCTCACCTTCGTCTTCGTCGTCAGCCGCATCTTGGTACGCGCTCTGATGATCCGGTCTGGTGAAGGCGGCACCGGCAACGATCGCCGCGGCGGCCTCGCTGCCGGCTTCATGCGGTCCATCAGCAGGATCAGCAGCAGCCGGCGCGGGCTGGACGCGGCCGCGCTCTCCGCGCTGCCGGTCACCGCGTATAGAAAGGAGGTTGTCGCCGGCGCCGGGGGAGCTGACTGCGCCGTGTGCCTGTCGGAGCTCGCGGACGGAGACAAGGTGCGGGAGCTGCCAAACTGCGGGCACGCGTTCCACGTGGAGTGCGTCGACGCGTGGCTGCGCACCAGGACGACGTGTCCTCTCTGCCGGGCCGGGGTGGAGCTTCCCCGGGGGAACGGGAAGGCGGAGGCGGCAGCGCAGCCGTCGGCATCTTCGTCGGCCACGGTACCGCTGCCACAACCGGCGCTATTCGGTGCAGGAGAAACCTTGATCGTGACGGTAGACGGCGCTCCCGGTAGGCGGTGAGCCGTGCTCGGGTCAACATCGCTGGAACGAAGTCCTCCTAGTTACTTAGCCCTGCCCACACGGAACTGTAAACAAGTGTGTAGCGTCACACATGCATATATACTGTAGGTTTCAGTCGGAAAGTTACAGCTCTGATTCTTTGGCAATGGCCATCCGGTGTATTTCTTGTGTAGTGCCAAATTATGTTTCAAGTGTCAATAACATGGTTCTGTTCCATAAGATTATAGTTGGGCATTTTTCAGGCTAGGCCGGGCCAGAAAAAGCCTGCCGCCCAAAACCCAGGTCCAAGCCCAGCCCGACCCGTCCGTAGGGCCTAAATTCTTGTCACATGACCGGCCCAAACATGAAGAACCCCCGGGCCATCGGGCCTTCCTTAATATCATCGTTTCCTAGTTTGGCCCGGCCCGACATGCCCAATGGCCGCATTTTTTAGTTAGGGCTAGCCCATGGGACAAAAAACGGTTCGTCTATCTTTTTTGGCCACGGATGGTCGTCTGTGCCAAGTTTTTCGTGACTAGATTTGCATAAGATATAGGTTAGGATGTCTTTTTTATGACTCGCAAGATGAATTTTAAACTTGAAATGATTGGTCTCGGGTGGTGATGCGATCGTTCGGATCACACTTCCCTAGTCATCGCCAAAGAATATGGTGAGGCTGTCGTGGTATTACCGACGAGTATGCCATAGAGGGGTCCTCTTTAAAGATGTGGAAAAATGTGGCGAGTTGGCGGGTACGAGGTAAGATAGCTTACCTAGGTTTAGATCCGACGATGGTGGCGGAATCCTACTCCTGCTATAAATCACTATAATGGCAATAAGCCGAATTACAGATATAGGTTCGCTATGCGAGGTATGTGAATCGATGTTTACTAAAGGCTCCTAGAGGGGTCCGGCTTATAAAGACGCCAGAACCTAGGGTTTTACAGGAAAAAATCCTAGCCGGACAGGTTACGGAGTCCTACGCTAATATTAACTAGTCTTCGTGTCATGTACTCCAAGGCTCCGGATTGGTTCATGACTGCACCGTAGCCTTCCTTTATCCGGCATGAACCTTTCTGCTGGATCTGTCTAATTGGGTCGTCCAGCAGGCCATGGACCTTGCTACCAACTATGGGTCACTCGGGTTAGCCGGATTAGAGACATGCAATGGTGATACCCATTTGGCATATCCCCAACAGAGGCACGACCCACCACGTTCCCTCGACTGATCCCCTACCTCTTGTCCATATCTTTCCCATCAAGAAACAACCATGGCCATGCGCCACCTTCTACCTCACCCTGTCGCCGGCTGCCACTTTCATGAAGAGTGCTCGTGCCACCGCACGAGGGGGCCTCCCCTCGGCATGCCGCCTCCGTGAGCATGCCTCGTCGTGCGGCCCCATCTCCATGAGCATGCGCCATGGATCTTTCTAATGCGATTCGATCCATGGAGCTTACCATTACACCCGTGATCCGACTCACGCAACGCCGTCTTGTTCTGCTTGTGCGGCATCACCTATCTCCGGGTGCCACCCGACCCACCGCTGGCATATGCCTTCTATAGATGGTCATGTCTTCTATGAGCTCCGGCTGTTGCGGTGCACGGCGGCAGGAGCTCATGGGGTAGCGGGATGTCGATGCACTGCGATTGGCGAAGGCGGTTGCTATGACTACGAAAGGCGGTTGCTATGGCGGCTACTACCATAGGCGGCGGCAAGTGTTGCGGCGGGCGATGATGGTTGCTACAATGGGGGACGATGGTTGCTACATTCGCATATTTTTCTTGCTGCATACTCACATTTTGTTTTTCTACTTTGTTCTTCTCGAAGTCCTATAATGTTTTTGTATGTTTTATACCCACCTACAAAAAAAAGCTTCTTAATCCATGCTACAATGTGACAATTTTTTTTGCTACAGCCGTTCCGTAGATTTGCTACAATAGTACAATCAGTTTGCTACGACATCTCTAGCAAAGTCAGTTTTGCTACAGTAGCTTTTTCTACGAGATCTCCTGTGATGGACAATTTTTTTTGTTATGTTTCTGACAGCCAAAAAGACTTATATTATAGACAAATGAACAATTGTAGAACGGAGGTGTATAGGAAAACCCAGATTTCAGAGGAAGGGACCGGGATCAGAAGTTTTAGTCCCCGCACTCCCCCGGGACGTCCTAGCACTACCCATTTTAAACCTTGGAAAAACATAGAGTACTCAAACGGCGCTGATCAAATCCATATGTCTTCCGCGAACCTGTCCAAAGTCCAAACAGTCCTCCAATTGCACACACCACAAGCAATGGCCATGTAAGTTGCAATAGTTGCCGTCACCCCACTTGTCAGCGACGCATAAATCCACACAGTTCCTGACACTGACAGCACCCGCGTTGACCTAAGCACCGTTTCGCCCAAGCTAAGCTCCGGTATAACCCATGCCGAGTACATGACCCTCCACCAATTCTGCCATTACGCTTCTCTCTTCTTCCGCCTTAAAATCCTGATTCGAAGCACAGGAAAGAGAGCGCTCCCTTAATCATCTATCGGGTGCGCGCCATGTCAGGGAGCCCGCCGGGGTCGAACGACGCCGGGGATCCTGAGGCGCGGCAGCAGTACGGGTTCAACGGGCGCGTCCTTCTGACCACCGTCGTCGTCCTCTTCGCGCTCACCGTCGTCTTCGTCGTCCTCCGCATCTTGCTGCACGCTCTGATGACCCGGTCTATTGGAGGCGGCGGCGGGCTCGCCGCAGACATCATGCGGTCCATCAGCAGGATCGGCAGCAGCCGGCGCGGGCTGGACGCGGCCGCGCTCTCCGCGCTGCCGGTCACCGCGTACAAGAAGGAGGTTGTCGCCGCCGCGGGAGCTGACTGTGCCGTGTGCCTGTCGGAGCTCGCGGACGGAGACAAGGTGCGGGCGCTGCCCAGCTGCGGGCACGCGTTCCACGTGGAGTGCGTCGACGCGTGGCTGCGCGCTAAGACGACGTGTCCTCTCTGCCGCGCCGAGGTGGAGCTTCCCCAGGGCAGCGGGAAGGCCGAGTCGTCTGCTTCGTCGCCGTCGTCATCGTCATCGTCGTCGTCCACGGTACCGCTGCAGCAACCGGCGCTGTTCAGTGCAGAAGGAACCTTGATCGTGACGGTACACGGCAGTTCCGATTGGCGGTGAGGCGTGCGCGGGTCAACATCGCGGTAAGGAAAGGAAGTCTTCCTAGTTAGCCATGTCTGCAGGGGAAGTGTAAACAAGGGTGTAGCGTGACAGATGAACATACTGTAGGTTAGACTAGGACTGTTAAGAGTCCTGATTCTTTGCAATGGCCATCTGGTGTGTATTTTGTGTACTGTCAAATTTGTTTCAAGTACTCCGTATCATCAATATATAACATGGTTCCGTCCCACAATATATATATAACTACGAGTACGAGAAAACTACGCACCCACGGAAACAGGTGCTGTGTACCGGATTCTTATGAGTCAGAAATATAGTATACCTGGTCGGGTCTAAAAATGATGTCTTAGATTTATTAAAATTTAAATGTATATGCGCATCGAAACATGTCTAGATTTATTTAAATTTAAATAAATTCTTGCCATCTTTTTTTTTTAAACGGAGGAAATACAATTTTAAAGAAGATATAGTGTTTTATTTGGATAGAGGGGGCTACAACCCCAATTTAAAAACAGATAGAAGTTTAAGGTACATATTTTCTTTTGTGGACGTTGTTATTCCACTGGTACTTTAGGTACTCTACAGAGTACAGCTGACAAGTGATAACCTCGTACATGAGACTGATTTGAAACAGAGTTATCTGATGATCGTACGCGCCTATGCCATTCCTGAGTTTTTTTTAATCGCCATTTCACTAGTGGAAACAAGACTTTTTGTTGATCCTGAAAAAGGGCTTGGTGTTAGGGGGGGGGCGCGTACCAGCGTGGCCCGTGCGGCAAGAAGGAGCCCTCTTTAACACCGGTTCGTGGCACGAACCGGTGTTAAAGGACCCTGCACCAGTGGCCCGCGCAACACCCCCCTTTAACACCGGTTCGTGGCTTGAACCGGTGTTAGGGGGGCTATATAAGACACCGCAGCCCACACCCCACTCTTCCATTTTTTTACTATGTCATTTTGGAGCCTAGCAAGAGGGTGTGAAGAGTGCTAGTTTGTGTTTTTTTCATATGCACAAGAGGTGTTCGGTGAAATGCCCGAGAGCTCAAAATAAGTTTTCTCGTTGCTCTTTCCTTCTCGGTCGAGGTCGGCAACTATCCTTTCATGTGTCATTGATGTACTATATATATAAATGGTCATCTCCCTATTAATTTTTGATATATACTACATATTAATGCAGATGAACCGGCAATGGATGTACGGTGACCGCCGCACTTCCGAGTACATTACGGGCCTCCAAAATTTCATCGTTGTGGCTAATGCAAACCGTGGTCACAATGGTTTTATGTGCTGTCCGTGTGTTCATTGTCAGAACAAGAAAGACTACTCAAATACCAGAACCATTCACGCCCACCTGCTTCGATCCGGTTCCATGCCCAGCTATAATTGTTGGACCAAGCACGGAGAAAAAGGGGCTGTGATGGAAGACAACGAAGAAGAAGAGGATGATGACAACTATCATAATATGTATCCTGAATATGATGATACTGCAACGAGGGTAGATAATGAAGATCAAGAGGCAGCAGATGGGCCCGCTGATGACGATCTTGGTCAGACCATTACTGATGCAAAGGAAGAATGTGAAACTGAAAAGGAGAAGGAGAAGCTGGAGCAGATGTTAAAGGATCACAAAACATTGTTGTATCCAACTTGCGAAGATGGCCACAAAAAGCTAGGTACCACACTGGATTTGCTGCAATGGAAGGCGAGAACGGTGTATTGGTAGCGGAGCATTTTCAAAGTTGTTGGTAAAAATGAAGAATCTTCTTCCAAGAAATAATGAGTTGCCCGACAGTACATACCAAGCAAAGAAGGTTGTCTGTCCTCTAGGATTAGATGTGCAGAAGATACATGCCTGCATTAATGACTGCATCCTCTACCGCGATGAGAAATACGAGAATTTGGATGCATGCCCGGTATGCACTGCACTGCGGTATAAGATCAGACGAGACGATCCTGGCGATGTTGAGGGCGAGGCCCCTAGGAAGAAGGTTCCTGCCAAGGTTATGTGGTATGCTCCTATAATACCACGGTTAAAACGTCTCTTCAGAAATAAAGAGCATGCCAAGTTGTAGCGATGGCACATGGAAGACCGTAAGAAAGACGCGATATTGAGACACCCCGCTGATGGGTCACAGTGGAGAAAAGTCGAGCGAGAGTACCCGGACTTCGCACGTGACGCAAGGAACTTAAGGTTTGGTCTAAGTACAGACAGCATGAATCCTTTTGGTGAGCAGAGTTGTAGTCACAGCACCTGGCCTGTGACTCTATGTATCTATAACCTTCCTCCTTGGTTGTGTATGAAGAGGAAGTTCATTATGATGTCAGTGCTCATCCAAGGCCCGAGGCAACCCGGCAACGACATTGATGTGTACCTGTAGCACCCCGGCTAAAACCGCTACCAGAAAATCGCTGATGTTTATACTTTGTGCATCATCATGACATCAGCATGCATCTTTTGCCTAAAACTATTTTGCTAAAATCCCTATTTTGTTTTCTACAAATACCCCTTCTCTAATTCAAATATAAAACCATGTTCCTCTCGGATCCTTACTTTTGCCTAAGACATATTTGTAAATGTTTGGTTTTAAATAAAATAAAAGAAGATAAATAATATAAATATTTTGTTAGGGGGAGGCAGTCCATCCGGTCGGGTCCGAAGACCCAACCAGACAGACCACCTACTACCCCATATATAAAACCCTAGACATCTTCCTGCCTAACCCTAGTCCTCACATCCCTCCCCGCCGCCAGCTCCTACACACACAACACTAGGCACGCTGTCATGGCGACCGATCTGGCCAAGACTGAACCGACATGGGAAACTTCCTCCCTGCCCGTTTCCCCTGGCCCCACTCACCTAACAGGCACGCGCCGATCCCGTACCCAACCATTGCCCAGGCCTCGATCCCCATCCCGCTTCCTCGCTTCACGTGGGACCCACCCCGACTCAGCGTCCTCCCCACGCGACTCCCCCCCCCGCGTGCCCCCACCTCTGCTCGATCTCCCTGGATCCATCAGTAACCGCCGCCGACCTTCCTCCCTCGCTGTTGAGCCCCAACATCTCCTCTCTCTCCTTTGGTTCCTCCCAGAGCACCCGTCGTGGCCTGGATCCCCGTCTCCTCTCCGTGCAAACCTCTTCTGCATCGCAGCGCCGGCTGCAGCGTCGCCCGTCCCTGTTTCCGTTCACCGACGCCACCCCCTGCGACGGGCCTGGCCTCGGCCGCGCCCGTCCTGCAGCGGCGCCCCTCCTCCCCTGTCCCCGTCTGCTCTCCGCCGTGGCGCCCTGCTGCCGGCCCGACGCCCCATTCCGCCGTCGAGGCATCCACCGCCTCCAGCTTGCGGCCGGCCCCCGTCGACCTCGCCGCCATCGAGCCGCCCGCTCCACCATGGACCGGCCCCGCTCCTGCGACCTGCGGACCCCTGCTGTCCCGAGCGTATTGCCGCCGGACCCTTCCTCGGACGTCGTGCGCCTGCGGCTTGCTACTGCTCTCCGCCTCTGCTTCACCGATCGATTTGCGGTGCCCTTTTCCTTAGCCAACCGCTGCCACCTCCCCTGTTAGCGCATCCGGGCTCCCTCTCCAAGCTCTGCCCCACCTTGGCTCGTCCCTGTCTTCTCTGTTCGAGCGGCGCATGTCCGAAAACTTCTTGTTGCGTCGCTGTTTTCGTTCTGACGTTCGCCCGTGGCCTGCCCTTGGGCTCCTCTTGTTAATCCTTTGCGTGGTTGTGGCCGCATGTTGTTCCAGTGGAGGTGTGGTAGATGTACAGAGTGATCAACCTTCTATGTGCAACAGCTCGCGTCCTCTGCTCGTATCCTGTGCCTGGCGCCCGTGTTGGCTTGTCCCGGCCTCTTGTTGTTGGTGTGTTGCGCACCCCTTGTTCCTGAGGTTCACAAGATCTTCGCCTCCTCTATGTCTCTATGCCCATCAAGTAAAGTTGCCAAAGGACCAAGCCTGACATTGCTAGATGAACAAGAGGGACCGAGAAGTGGTATTTAAAGACCACCGACGCAATTTCTATTTCATGGAACCAGAGAACTCTAACATGGAAGTCGGGGGCGATCTCGCCAGATCGACAAGATCTTCTTCATGGACCTGAAGACGCCAAGACCGCGAGTGCGCCGACATGGATTCGAAGCCTGATCCTAAAGATCGAGACCCGAACCCTCGGTGAACCCCAAGATCGTCGACATCCCAATGTGTGACCCCTTTTCTCGAAGCCCTATTTTATTAAATGATATATCTTGTTGCATAACTAAATTGTCATGCTTGCATACATATTGTAGGGTTTGGGGGCATTATGCCGATTCACCTCGTAATTAAATATGGAGGCCATATGCGGGCTTCTCTAGTCTAATATTGGCCCCATCTAAAATTGTGTAGCGAACCGGTGATATATTTTGCCTTGTTAAGCTAACATTTAAATTGTGGGGTATCTAAACAACTTGAACCATCTAAGTAACTGTCGGAACCCTGGTTCCGTTTAATATTGCCTAATTGCATCGCATCCTTACCATGCCATACATCATATATGCATCATGCCCGTTCTTATGTCATAGAATTAAATAGTGCATCCGGTGTTTGTGCTAGTGCTTTGCTTCTTCACGGATTAGGCCGATGAGTTGATGCGAGTGTCGATCCGATCTTCGAATGAACCTTCGGCAATGTTTTTCAGGCGAGCATTCTCCCCCTTTCTACCTATTTTACCTTTCTAGTCTTTATTTCCTACTGTTGATCTATTGCTATCTATGTCGCGATGCTCTAGTTTTCGTACCCGTGATATTCCTTGCAGCCTTATATCGCCTTGGACACATCCTATTACCTGTTGTTTGATAGATAGTCGGCCTTGCGTGTCGTAGTTGCTTGCTCAAGTGCTGTTGCGTGTCGTCAAGTACCACAGTTGTTGGAAGACTGCCATATGCTTTATGTTGGAGATGATCATAACTTTAATTACTGTTTAATAACTAAAAATTGAAGTAAGTAAATAATGCAGAGGCACAGGTGGAAAATAGATGTTATTTGGTTTTTAACCGTCCACTTGTGTCCCGTAGGACCCCGAGTACTTGATACCTGTTCTTTGAATATTCGCACTATCCGCATGTGGGACCATGAATCCCCCTAGCCAGAGCTTGAGTCATATTTATTTCTTGGGGCCACAAAGTAGTTTGGGGCTTTATTACTATCCTGTACTTATGCCATGCTTTACTGCTTATTTACGATTGCGCGTGGGCCTTGCATCACTGTTAGGAACAAATGTGGAATGTTTTCGCGGTATCGACAAGCCTAGTCACACTTTTGGGTTCCCGGTCGTTTACAGCCATTGGCACAAACCTCTGGGTCCGTCTCGGAGCCGGCCAACTTCGTCATGGTAGCTTGGTGGGTGGCCCCTGAAATTTATATGAATCTTGCAATTGCTCTGTCGCGATGCCTCGTTGGGTTTTATTTGGTTTTTCCTGAGGTTGATCGTGCGTGTGTTGCTATTTGTGCCCCCTGCAGGGTAAAACTTTCTGAAAGCCGTGTCATGTTATGGATGACTTGGAGTCTGATATCTCGATCATAGACAACTATAACTAAAGTAGTGCTATAAATTTGACTTTATAATGACTAGTAATCAGCTTCACTATAATGGAATGGCTAAATAAAAGTGCCAACAATTGCTTGTTTGGGTTGTCACATGTTACCATTGTATCTGACTAGTAAGTATTGCAACTACAACGGAATGGCTAAATAAAAGTACCAACAACTGCTGGGTTTTGGGATACCTCATGCTATATATATCTGACTAGTAAGTACTACAACCACAACGGAATGGTTAATTAAAACTGCCCACTGCTTATTATATCAGGATGACTCATGCTATCTATATCTGACTAGTAATTGCCGCAACTATAACGAAATGAATAAAACTGCCAACTGTGTGAGTTCCTCGGTTGACTTCCTCGTTTGGTCTCGAGGGGGGGTATGCTTGGTGATAGTTTCAGGTTGGATCCGAATAGGTCTTTCTTATCCCTATCTGATAGCCGCCAGTTGTATTGAGTCTCTATAGGTTGTTTAGTGCATGCTGCGCTGCCGCTTCAGTCCACCATACCTATGTAGGCGAGGACCGCCGAATTCTAGTCTCGCCGTGTACTAGCCTCGATCGACCGCCGCTCTCTTTTTCCTTCGCCCTTTGTCGGCACCCCTTTTGTTAAGCAGGTTTTGAGATCGACGTCGTTAGCAGGGTTACCCTTCTGGCTTGGCCTGGGCAGGGTTATGGACGCCATTGGTTATTCTTCAGGGCTCTTAGCTCAATTTGCATCTTGTCCGTACTCGGACGCTGTATCGTTTTGAAGGTGATTTGGATCTTTGTAATGTATATCTATATTCTTGACTCTTTGAGTCGCTGTTGTATATATCTGTTTTGTGGGTTCCATCGTGGACTAATGTGTAATGATATTACTTCGTTTTCCACCCGCACGTAAGTGCCTGGTGGGCACCTTTGAATCGTTTCTATGCGGGTTTGGCGGGATTCGCTAAGACTTGCATAGGGCCGATTCTGAGGGTGTTACAGTACCTAAGGCCATTAGTTGAAGAACTTTTACAGCTGTGGGCCAAACCAGGTGTACGTATGTGGGATGAGCACAAAGGGGAGCCATTTGACCTACGGGCATTGCTTTTCGTAACCATCAATGATTGGCCTGCTCTTAGTAACATTTCAGGGCAGACAAACAAGGGATACAATGTATGCACACACTGTTTAGATGAGACTGAAAGTGTATATTTGGATAAATGTAAGAAGGTTGTGTACCTAGGGTATCGCCGATTTCTTCCGAACCTGCATCTAGTAAGAAAGAAAGGCAAGCATTTCAAACGTCTGGCAGAACCCCGGAGGAAGCCTGTCCTCCGTACCGGTGAGGAGGTATTTGGTATGGTCAAGGACCTAGAAGTAATCTTTGGAAATGGTCCTGGCAGTCTATCTGTTCCGAATGACGATGCCGGACACGCGCCCATGTGGAAGAAGCAATCTATATTTTGGGAACTACCCTATTGGAAAGTCTTAGAGGTCCGCTCTTCAATCGACGTGATGCACGTGACGAAGAATGTTTGCGTGAACCTGCTAGGCTTCCTAGGAGTGTATGGGAAGACAAAAGATACACCGGAAGCACGACAGGACCAGCAACGTCTGAAAGACCCTGAAGAGCCTATGCATCCTGAGAACGCGAAGGGTAAACAATGCCACTTAACTCCTGCCAGCTACGCTCTTACCAAAGCAGAGAAGGAAATCTTTTTTGAATGTTTGAGTAGTATCAAGGTCCCGTCTGGCTTCTCGTCGAATATAAAAGGAATAATAAATATGGCAGAGAAAAAATTCCAAAACCTGAAGTCTCATGACTGCCACGTGATTATGACACAATTGCTTCCGATTGCATTGAGGGGGCTTCTACCTGAAAATGTTCGAGTACCCATTGTGAAGCTATGTGCATTCCTCAATGCAATATCTCAGAAGGTAATCAATCCAGAAAGCCTACCAGGTTCTGAGGCAGATGTGGCCCAATGTCTTGTCAGCTTTGAGTTGGTGTTCCCACCATCCTTCTTCAATATTATGACGCATCTCCTGGTTCACCTAGTAGAAGAGATTGCCATTCTCGGTCTTGTATTTCTATGCAATATGTTCCACTTTGAGAGGTACATGGGAGTCTGAAAGAAATATGTTCATAACCGTGCTAGGCCAGAAGGAAGCATCCCCAAGGGCTATGTAACAGAGGAGGTCATTGAGTTCTGTGTTGATTTTATTCCTGACCTTAAGGCGATTGGTGTTCCAGAATCACGACATGAGGGAGCTGCATGAAAAGGCACCCTAGGATGTAAAGCAATGATATGTAGGGACGGGCATTCTCTCAATCAAGCACACTACACGGTTTTACAAAGATCTATCTTGGTTGCCCCGTATATCAATGAACACAAGAATTTAATACGCCTCAAACATCCGGGGCAGTCTGATGAATGGATTATAAGTGAACACATGGCGAGTTTTGGTGGCTGGCTACAAAGACTTCTCACGAATAACACCACTGTTGGGGATCAGTTGTACTTGTTGGCCAGGACACCATCTTCGACTGTATGTACTTTCCAAGGGTACGAGATAAATGGGAATACATTTTACACGATAGGCCAAGATAAAAAGAGCACCAACCAAAATAGTGGTGTCCGCTTCGATGCAGCAGAAGACAATGGGCAAAAGACCACGTATTATGGGTTCATAGAGGAGATATGGGAACTTGACTATGGACCTAATTTTAAGGTTCCCTTGTTTCGATGCAAATGGGTCAAGCTAACAGGAGGAGGGGTTGAGGTAGACAAGAAGTACGGAATGACAACGGTGGATCTCAACAATCTTATGAAGGTAGACAAGAACTTAGACGAACCATTCGTCCTAGCCAATGATGTGGCTCAGGTTTTTTATGTGAAGGACATGTCCTCCAGACCAAAAAAAAGAAAAAATATGCAAACGAATACATCATATGATGATCCAAAGCGTCACATAGTTCTTTCAGGGAAAAGAAACATCGTGGGAATCGAGGACAAGACAGACATGTCAGAAGATTATAATAAGTTTGATGAAATTCCGCCCTTCACAGTGAAAACTGACCCAAGCATTCCGTTAAGTAAAGAAGATGCTCCATGGTTACGTCTGAAGCGATCATAAGGAAGGACATATGCCAGGAAGTTCATGCTCATATTATGTAACTCTAGTTCATGTCTTTCGCGGTTTGTGGCTTGACCGAAGGATATATTTCCCGGTTTGTGGATTGACCGGGACTATATATAGGGGGGACCGGTTTTGTAGTCTCAGTTTTTAATATTAATAAATGTCTTGAGTGCTAGTCTTGTTTTGTGGCTGGACCGGAACTATGAGAAGAAGTTGTCCCAATTTGTACTTACCATTAAGATCTGATCTCCAAACGCGCACGGTCACATATTAGGGAGTGCCTCTATGACAAGTTTCTTGGAGATGCCGAAGGACTGGGCTCCGTCGGCATCTCCCCAACTGGCCGTAGTGTCCTTCTCTAAAACCATCTTGCAGCTTGTAACTTCTCTAACTAGATCAATACACACAGGAGCTAACTAATTTCAAATATTAGGAGTGCCTCTATGACCAGTTCTTGGAGATGGGAGGACTAGGATCCGTCGGCATCTCCTGGAACTGGCCGTGGTGTCCCTCCTCTCGAAAACCATCTTGCAGCTTGTAACTTCTCTAACTAGATCAATACACAGGAGCTAACTAATTTCACATATTAGGGAGTGCCTCTATGACCAGTTTCTTGAGATGCGAGGACTGGGCTCGTCGGCATCTCCTGGCTGGCCGTATTGGTGTCCCTGCTCTCGAAAACCATCTTGGAGATGCCTCAAACTGGCTGGAGGACTGAACTCACAAGGATGCCTATTTATAGTACAAGCAGCTCGGCATAGTGTCGACACTTACGAAATAATGTTGACACTCACCCCTATTATTAGTGCTGACTCGTGCTTTGTCCCGGTTGGTGTCTCCAACCGGGACTAAAGGTTCATCTTTAGTCCCGGTTGGTGACACCATCCAGGACAAGGTACACGCCGCACGACATAATGTCGACACTCACCCTATCATTAGTGCTGCCTGGCCCAGCCTGAAATCCATTTTTCTTCCCTCCATTTTTCTTCCTTCTATTTCTTCCCTCCATTTTCTTCCCCATTTTATTCCGCCATTTTTTCCGCCATTTTCTTCCCGCCATTTTTCTTCCCAGATTCTTCCTCCAGTTCTTCCCTTGATTCTTCACTATATATATATGTAGGGTTGGCCTCCATTGTCATTGCACATCTCTAGACTCATATCTGCAACCTCATCACTCTTTCCCATGGCTTCCACCGAGCACTAACCCCGAGGAGGCGGGCGCTGCGCCTCGA
Organism: Avena insularis; assembly: GCA_023614405.1. Classification (NCBI taxonomy): domain Eukaryota; kingdom Viridiplantae; phylum Streptophyta; class Magnoliopsida; order Poales; family Poaceae; genus Avena; species Avena insularis. Next base: position 12,910,857 of record CM042689.1, on the reverse strand, counting down.
ACTACCCCTGCCGGGCTACTATGTCCCGTCGGCTGGATGTTGGCCTAGAGAGGCATGCAGTTCGTTCCTGTCCCTCTAGGTGTGGCGCGCGGATGGCCATCACGAACCACTACTACTTGAGCTCACGCCGAGCAGCGGAGAATCCCAGATGGCATCCGACTATTTCCCTACTTGCGAAGCCTTCTTCGTGGATCGGCGTGAGAGGGCGCTCGCCAGGCACGAGGAGGACGGCCCACCTCCTCCGAACTTCAACGAGGCCGGCCGTCGGCTATGGTGGCGCGGTCGGACTCTCCAGAGCGTCATGGCCTATGATACTACCGCCGACTCTAACCCCCGTCTGCGCTACCCTCAAGTCCAGCCCACGCATACTCAGCCTTCAAGGTTCAATTACGACGACCTCGACGACGACTGCGATGACGGCGGCGGCGAGTACGACGACTATAGTGGCGAGTATTACAGGTGTAGGCAGGAGCATGACTGAATCACTCCAACATTCTGAAACAAGTTCGGCCGATTGTTACTTAATCTGGCCATGTATCTTAATTTTCAGTTCTTTTATGTATCTTAATTTTCAGTCATGCTTTATGTAACTTACTATTAGTTGCATTCTGTTTTTTAATTCCAGTTCTATCTCTTTCACAAAATGACCTATCTCATTCGAGGTTTCTTGGCTTTCGCGTCAAATGACCAATGTTATGGCTAGAATCAAGGCATAGTTTGTGATAATATGGCCATATTGTGCATACATGTGCATCATGGCATGGCAAACAATGTTGCAAGAGGAAGTTTTCCTTTTTATCGCACCAAAAAGGCATTTTCCATTTTCGAGCATAAGATCACATTTAAATATCCAATCAATTCAAAAATGTTAATACAAAATAAAATATGATTTGCTCTAATAAAATAGGGTTAGATTCCTTTTTAGATGCTTAATATTTCTTATGTTCAATGTTTTAGGATTTGACAATTTATTTTTGTTTGAATTGAATAATCAAAATTTATATGTAAGTGTTTTAATCATTTTGAAAATTTTCATCTAAAGTAAATATAAAATGTTTTTACATGAATGGATAGATATTATTTTTCTGAAAATTATGATATAATATTCATATTTTTCTGAGTTGAAATGAATAAGATATGAATTTTCTAATTTCATATATCCTATTTTTTGAATTATAAATGCCCCAACCCCTTTAATGCATGAAATAAATGCCCTCCCCTTTAACACCGGTTCCAGCCACGAACCGGTGTTAAAGAGCATTATTCGTTCAAGCCTTACCCTTTAACACCGGTTCGTGGCAGAACCGGTGTTAAAGGAAATAAATTCCCCCCTTTAACACCGGTTCCAGCCCCGAACCAGTGTTAAACGGGGGGGTATTAAATGCGCGCCTTCCCTTTCCTTGTTCCCCTTGGAGCCAGATCGAAAGCCGCGCAGAGAAAAACAGAGAGGGAGAGCCGCCGGCGCCGTCCAGCCCTCGCCGTCGCTGCCCTCGCCCTCGCCGTGGCCGCCCTCGCCCTCGCCGTGGCCGTCCCCAGTCGACGCAATCAACCGCCCCTTCCCGATCTCTGGTCGTCGCTGTCGCCTTTGATTCTGGCGCGTTAAACCCCGCCCCCTCAATCGCCTCCTGGTGAGCAAATGGTGCTCAGGCGTTATCCCTCTCTCCCTCTCTCGCTCTAGTCCGCTTTCCCCATGTCCATCTATGAGCGCCGCCGCTCGCCGAAGTCGCTATTCCGATGACCTTAAGCCAGCAACGTCGCCAATTTTAGGATCCCCACATCGCGCCCGTTCGAACGAGCTCAGTTCTGCGTGCTGGCGTGGCCTCTGTCGTCGCGACCCACTTTAATTGGCGGTGACATGGCCAGCGAGGCCGCTTAGGTGGCGATGACATCGCCCTGGCCCTGATCGACCACAATGGGTAGGACCAGTAGCGGTGTAAGTAGGTTAAACCGCCCAGCTGACATCACAGTGATGTAATAATTCAATTTAAATTGATTAAACAATTTCAGAAAATGAATAAAACTTGTAAATTTAATATCTAATGATTTATAAGTCATAAAAATATGTATAATATATCAAAATGTTTAGAAAAATGAGATCTAACTATTTAAGCTATAATCATGCATTGTTGAACAACTTTCAAGACAAGTTTAATTAGAGAACATAGTAACCCCTCTCATATACATCCGGAGTTTCCCCGAATTAGGGTTTTCACCCCTGGAAACCCCGATTAAGTTGTCGAGCATGATTTAGGGTTTTCATGTATATATTTTTTGTATGTGTATGTGTATGCTTTAGGTTTTTTTGCTCGAGCATTTCAATAGATGTATTACTGATATTTGTGTGATAATATTATTGTTTTAGAAACTATGGATCCACTCAGTAGAAACCTTGAAGAGGAAGAAATAATGGAGAACATGATCCACGAGTACACCTCACAATATCTGAACTTGGAGGGACATGATGACAGCTCAAGTAGTCATGGAGAAGATGACGACTCCGGTGAACACACTTTAGTGATTGCAAAGTCCGTCGAGGTATATGCATGGATTAAGCCTCTGCTGACTTGCACCGATTGATTTGTATATATATGTATATGTATTAATTAACGCTTCTTTCTTCTTTTATCCCTCTGGATCGACCATCCAGCAACAATCTTCTTCTACGAAAAAGAGCAAGCGAGGCACGAGCCATCGGTTAAAAGATCGTGCAAAGTTCACGATCGAAGTAGTCCGTGTTGATGGCAGGCCGATGGAGCCCAAGAAGGCCGCAGACAAATTTGTACGTCAGGCTGGAGTTCTTGTTAGGGACCAAATCCCAATCATAATTGAATATTTGAATAAGCCAAAGAAGGGCGACGGTACCTTTGTCGATGAAAGATCCAAAGAAACGCTTTGGAATTCGTTGTTGGTAAATTTCACCCTTCCGCCAGAGGAGGATGAAAACAAACCAGTTATAAAGGAAAAGGTCAAAGAGTGGACTCTAAAGAAGATGACTGACGCTTTCCGCAACTGGAATACAAAATTGAACAAATTTGTCAAAACTCGCGAGACTCCAGATTTCGAAGACGCATATTATGCGAAGATAAGACCTCACTGGCCCGAATTTGTGGCATATAAGGAAGGTGCTATAGCTAAAAAGAAGTCAGAAACCAATACGCTAAATGCCCAGAAGAAGGAATATCACCAGAGGACGGGGTCAGGTGGCTACATATCTTAGAGGCCTAAGTGGGAGGAAGTTGAGAAGGCCCTGCGCGCTAGAGGGATCACACCCTAGACAGATGGGTGGGACCTACGTACAAAGACTTGGTTCTACGGAATCGGGGCAAGGTTGGACCCAGAAACAGGATTGTGTATCTTCCCAACACTCCTTGCCAAACCCGTCACTGAACTCATCACGGCATACGAGGAAACAACCGCCAGGACCTTCCATCCCGACAGAGAGAATGACCAGCTCACACGCGCCATCGGTAAAAAAGAACACCCTGGACATGCACGAGGCACAGGGGTATGACGTGGAAGGACGAGTTTGCCGAGTGGAGCGACTCTTACAGATGGCGCGGCAGAAAAGAAAAAGAGCTTACAGAGCGGATGACACAGATAGAACATGCACTTGTGGCGCTGCAGGCGCAAGTGAATGCACAACAGAGCCATCAAGCTACCGGCCCATCTCAGCGGCACGAAGAGCCTGCATTGGAAGCTGCCGGCGGCCCAGACTCTGCGCGGAAAAGCAGCGTGGCTTCCACGGAGAACGTGCAGCCCACGCTTGAAATGGAGGGTCCTCGATACCCCGTGGATGAGATCACGGAGAGCGAACACGCTGATCTGCATGTGAGATTAATGGGCTTATCCATTAAGGTGGTTGTCGGCTATGCCTTACCTCCTGTAGCTGGTGGAACTTACCACTGCCGACCGATTCCAGATGGCTATGCTATTGTCGGGGTGGATGAGGTTGTGAAGGAATATGAGGAAGCACAGCTTGACCATGCTACAGGTGAAGGGGAAACTCAACTCAAATTTGCAGCGAAAACAACCATTCTTTGGAAGAAGGAACACATCGTGCTTCCAAATTGTAGGCCAGCACCCCGTCTCTGCGGCATCAGTGATCTCCGAGCGGCAGCCATCTCCTTCAGCCATCTCTGCGTGACCATCTCCGGCGCTTCAGCCATCTCCTCGGCGCTTCAGCCATCTCCAGCGTAAGCGGAAGAACCTTGCCACAAAGAAATCCGTGACGCCAAAGAGTTCAAAAAACTACGTCCCGCAGCCTTCCGCCAAGCCATTGCCGATTTTACCGTGGAATCGCAGCGACGAGGAGACCAATAGGATCTCGGAAGAAGAGGTCAAGAAATTCTTTGCACCTAGACGGGCCGAGCCAAAGGAGAAAATAGATCCGACGGTGGTGGAGAAGTTTTACAATAATCTTTTGAAACCTGAAACCCCACTTGTGCCGGACTACGAGCGCTAGATTTTGAAGGGGATGCAAAGGCGCCGTGGGAGACTGAAAGTAGCGATCGTCACGGCACCCGACAGTTCCCATGCTCGGAGAGCAGGAAAACCAATCATGCGCCCCGCTCCAAGTGTTCGACACACGGGACGCTTCTCCCGTAAATGATTACCAGGCAGAGCTACAAAGAAAGGCCAATGAGATGGGAATGACTTATATTGCATACTTGAACATCATGGGAGACAACTTGCCCAAATGCGATGCCAACCCCATACAACCATGGAAGTATGGGAAGAATCTCGTCAAGAAAGAGGAGCTCAAGAATCTACCAACAAAGATGCGAAGATTGCACAAGTGGTACCTTGATTTCTGCAAGACGAGAAAGGAAGAATGGATCACGGTGCATATAAGAGATCAGATTTTCTTGAGCGGAGACGACGAGATCGACTTCAACATTCAAGACTTGCATTTTCTATTCAATCAGAAGGAACTCGACAAAGCTACCATCAGCCTTTATTGTGTGTAAGTACTATTTCTGTAATTTATATCTCATCTCATTTACTTTATTAATTGCATGTATATATATATGCTCACCATATATGTATATACTATTATGCAGGAAAAAGGTTATGGAATGCATGAAAGGAGGCCCTTTTGACATTGGGTTCGTTGACCCAAATAGAGTTCATGAAGAAGTGGTAAGAACCAAACCCAGGCAAACAGAAGATTACTTGCTAAGGTCTTTACTGAGACAACAAACCAAAAGGGAAATACTATTGCCTTACAATTTCTCGTGAGTACTGTTACCCTCTCTTGTACACATTCTGTTTCGGCTTACTCGATGTTAAGTGTAACTGATGATGAGTTATGCGTGCGTAGGTTCCACTTTATTCTGCTAGTCATTCAACCCGACTCAGGAAAAGTCCTTGTCATGGACTCGTTACAAAAAGAAAAAGAGCTATGGGCAGACTTTAGAGAGATGCTCCAGAGGTAATTTCAATCGTATTATCGCACTAGATCTGCAACTTTCGTGACAACAAGTAATTAATTACTTCTTTATCTATTTTCTTTGCCGACAGGGTTTGGAAAAGGTTCACGGGCAGGGCCGTGGGTGAATGGTCAGAAGAACTAAATTTTGTAGACCAAAATGTAAGTAATACTAGCTAGCTAGGTCTGGGTATCTGTTTGATTCTGCTTCCAATTCCATTATATCATGCTTTATTGATTATTATTTTGATTGAACTCTCTATTCTCGTAAAGTGCGCGCATCAGGGACACGGCAATAACTTATGTGGGTACTATGTTTGCGAGTTCATTCGCAACACGATATGTGCGACGGGCCAAGCCGCACTAGAACAACTTATAGTAAGTAAACAAAGTACACAATATTATTTTATTACCATCAATTGTGTTGAGTTTATTCTTATATATATATATATATATTGACCCCATTCTTCATATATATTCAGATCGAACGGATGCGGAACCAACTCCTACCATTTGAACGCATACGAGCCATTCAAGAGGAATTGGCGGGGTTCATACTTGATGAGGTCGTCACGCCTCGCGGAGAACTTTTTAGATATCCACCAAAATAAACGTTGTATATATGCTTGAACGTGTTTGTCTTGTACTTGATGCTTCAACGTTTACGGAGAATACCACACAATGACGATGTTGTGTATAATAATAGTTGCTTAATTATTTATGTACTCGTATGTACCGATGACGATGTATGTGTATACCGCTCCCGATCGATTCCCCCTCCCCCCTCTCCGTCCCCGCCGCGCTGCAGAAATACGCTCAGAACGGGGCAGGGGCAGAACTCTACCGCGGCAGAGATTTAGACCGTTTTCCTGCCGCGGAGAAAACCTACGAACCGGTGTTAAAGGGGGGTCCCTGAGCGCTGCGCCAGCCCCACGTGCACCACCCTTTAACACCGGTTCGTATAAGAACCGGTGTTAAAGGGGGCCCCTCTAACACCGAACCCTCAACAGCGGTTCTACAACCGCTGTTCGAGGGCCCTCCAAACTGGTGGTAGAAGGGGGGTGTGTGTGTGCACTAGTGTTTGAAACAGAGTTATCTGATGATCGTACGCGCCTATGCCATTCCTGAGTTTTTTTTAATCGCCATACCTGAATTTTTTTTATCGCCATCCCTGGGTTGGTATACTACTCATCGCTAAGTAAGTTTTTTTTTTTTTTTGAGAATCACTCATCGCTAAGTAAGTAATATGCTGCCCCCCATTCAACCCATTAAGTTTCTCTCAAAACAATCCAGCCCATTAAACGCTGGACCATTTTTTTTTCATAAAAACGTGTACAAAATCTAGAGACCTTGTCTCTTACTCCGTACGTTGCAAAATATAAGATCTTTTGTAGCTTTTTCTTGAAAAAACGTAGTGATTGTAATCCTGTCAACTAATATATAAAGCTATTGATTAGCAAAAAGATGTATTTAGACGCTTTTAGTGTGTAGGTTCACTTATTTCGCTCCGAACCTACACATTAAAAGGTGTTTATATACATGCATTACAGAAAAAGATAAAATATCTTATATTTTGAAAAGGAGAAAATATATAGGTCCAAAGGTATATGCATCTACCACAGTATCAAAGAACCTAGCCACCAGCTCCTCCCTACTCTCGCCCCACTAGGTGTCAGACAAGGGGAGGGGAAACCCTAGCCACCAGTCGCCGCCCCTCCCCACCTCCCACCCTCCTATCCCGCCACCCCAAGACGCAGTCGGGCAAAGAATGGATGTCACCAATGGCGGGGGAGGCCTTCTCGTCCCATTGATCGAAGGATCGGTGTGGGCCGTCTTCTCCGAGCTGGGGTGTGGCGCGACCAGACACTATGGTGTGGCTACTCCTCCTGCGCGTTTGGAGAATGGAGTAGCTGCGGCGTGACGGATCGACGCGGTAGTCTGCACAATGGAGGGGCGGCGGCTTCGGCCTGCATTTCCTTGCCCGGGGTGCTCTAGGGGACGTAAGATCCGGGTCTTTGGGTCAGAAGTTGGCGACACTATGGTGTCGTTATCCCTACTAGGAGCACTATGTGACGAGTGTGGTTTAGAGGTGGAGCAGTGTTGCTCCTATAGCATCAATGGCGACGATGAGTTTCGATGGTAAGGCGCAACACAGTCTCGACATTAGAGGTGATGGTGGATGCGACGACGGTGATGCTGTCTGGCATCGTGGTAGCGTCGACGACATGCCCAACAAGATCAATGCCTTGATCCCTATTCCGAAGAAGGGTTGGCGGAAATTGTCGGTGGTGACTTCCGGAGCATGTGCGCTGGTTTGCTGAGGGTCTTCCGATTTATGCTATAGGCTTGCTGTTGAGCGATTGAGTGAGACCTTGAGTTTTATGATGATGTGTGTAAGTGTGAGGATAGTGCAATGGCTCTAACATGACCACCCATTCATCAAGGTTGTATGCATTACGACAACTGCCATTGGTGAGGTGTCTCTTTTTATTTTCTTTGTAAGACTATATTGAATAAAAAAATAAAAAATGTTATGTACATTATTTTAATGCAAATGCCGGGTGTAACACCATCATTTCGGAGAAGAAGAAAAAAAAAACCCAAATGGCTTGCATATACTCAAGGCATGTGTCACCTTGGGGCCGTGCCGTTGCCTCGACGGCATGCTTGTCGTGCTTTTGCTCAGGTAGTTCCTTTTCTCCCACACCGCGTTCCAAGCAAACTTCCGTCTGTTCAAAAAAAAAAATCTGTTCAAAAAAAAAAGCAAACTTCCGGCCTCCATTTGGAGCATGGAAATTTCTTGCGGAACATAATTGGACTTGTTTTGTTCCTGTACAACTCCAGTGGGGTTTGTGATGATTCAAGTTTTCTGGAATCTTCTTCGTGCCTTCCTTCGCAAATTTACATGGCAGTGCGTAGGGCCTTGTCTTCTGAAACCACAAATAGCTGATCAGTTCCACACACAAAGATAGATCTGCCGCATTCGATCGAAACGCGCATTCGAGCAATTGGCAAGAAATTGTTCACGCCCAACAGTGCACCTCGCATCAATCCTCTGTACGTGTGCCATTGACGCATCCCATTGACTCCATCGTGTCAAAAATAGTCTCTCGTCCCGTTTTATAAATAAATAAATCCACGATCTTGCCATATCTAAGTTGCCAGTAACCCTTGCAAACTTGAATTCAACTAGACCTGCCAGCCATTGCTTTTCTCGATCTCTTCCTCCGTCTTTAAGGTTCCACACCGATTCGTGGTACAGGCAAGAAAGCTTACCCGTGCCATGTCAGGGAACCACATCGCCGACGCGCCGGCGACGGCCGCTGCGGACCCGCCATTTCCACACTGGTTCAACGGGCCCGTCGTGCTGACGGCCGTCCTCATCCTCGGCGCGCTCATGGTCGTGTTCGCCCTCACCATCCGCGTCTTGCTGTATCTGTGCGTGACATGGTCGGCCGGCCGCCACCGCAGCGGCCCAACCACCGGCATCGACTCTTACGGCAGCCGCCGCGCCGCCGGCTTCATGCGGTCCATCAGCAGGATCAGCAGCAGCCGGCGCGGGCTGGACGCGTCCGCACTCTCCGCGCTGCCGGTCACCGCATACAGGAAGGAGAGCGGCTCAACCGGCGACGCGGGCGCTGACTGCGCCGTGTGCCTGTCGGAGCTCGCGGACGGGGACAAGGTGCGGGAGCTGCCCAACTGCGGGCACGTGTTCCACATGGAGTGCGTCGACGCGTGGCTGCGCACCAGGACGACGTGCCCACTCTGCCGGGCCGAGGCGGGGCTGCCGGACAGGGACGGGAAGGCAGAGGATGCGCCGCAGTCGCAGTCGTCGGCGGCGGCCCGCGAGCCTCCGCAACCGTCGTCGTTTGGTGCAGGAGGAACCTTGGTCGTGATCGTACATGGTGGTTCGGACACCCGCAGAGGCGTACCACCGACAGGGTCAGGTCGGCAGGGATCTTCGTATTCCTAGGCCTGCGGATGGGGATTTGGCGTCAGGCCAGGATATTCAGCTAGGAACGTAAAAATCCCGACTGACAGATTCTTTGCTACGACAATGACTTTTCGCATGTACAGTACTATGCACAACTTTGATACTAGCATTAAGCTTCTTTTTTGTTCATTTGAGAAAGTCACTCGTTTGCTACTTCTCTGTATTTTGGGCAGAGTATAAGGCACCAATTGTTTTCATTGGACAAAAATCACTTGTTTTATTCCCTCTAAAAACTAGAAAAGGTTCACTTGATCCGAGTAGAGAATCAATTGGAGTTTGAGACAGAAGTGGCAGGGTTTAAAGATTCGTAAAGTTTATGCAGGTGCCTCGCTTCTGAGAATGTATTCCATTCCATGTGGACCATGTAATCGCTAGGTTTCAGTATATATATATATATATATATATATATGAGAACAACTTCGATGGGAAGGCGCCACTTGGTGAGTGCAGAGGATAGGCTTCCTCCCTCATTGTTTTTCTTTAGATACTAGTAATCGGGCACGTGCACATGCACGTATTAAAAAATACATAATTTTTTTCATACATAAGAAATAAAAACCGATTTTACTCATTTTTCAAGCGAATAATAATTTGAGAAATAATATTCCATTGTGACAAGAAAACTTCATGATCCATTCCTTTCTCTATTACAAGGAAATATTATTTTTAATTATTCGTACACCCTACTTCAGCATACCAAAATCCAGGTGTCTGATAGATGAAAAAAGAAAATCCAATCCCATGTAGTAGAAAATGAAACAAATCCCAGTCAATTATTCATCACTCAAAAGAAAAAAGTTTCATAGTAAGAAATCCAGTAAATGAATATTTATTATTTTGCTTACCTTATACCAACAACTCTCTTATAATCCTTTTTGAGAGCCTCTACAATAGGTAGCAGCAATCAGCAACAAGATAAACTTGCAACTACATGTATTCCACGGCCTAATAATATATATTATTGCCTAGCAAAACAAGTCATTGCAATGTAGTCATCCTTGGTTAGTGAACCCAATAACTGCTTGAAGAAAGAACCATCGCACATGTTCAAAATTTAGACAAACCAGAAGTAAAATAGAAATCTCAAGTTTGTTGCTGATTGCATCGAATACGTACTATCGAAAGTATGACCGTGGACCATGGTGGATTAAAAAAACACTTCGTGTTTTCTATCTCTAAATCTTTATCAAACACGCGAAAGGAAAAAAAACAGATTCAAGTGAATTTTGATGGATCAGACTGCACTTGCTCTCTTAGATAACAGTAGTATGTCTTGCTACTGATTACTCTCACGTCTCCAAAATAATGTGGCATGTTAAATGTGAAAAATATGACCGCACCAAAATGATTAAATAAGAATATACAAGCATACATTAGTCAGCCTAATCTATCTTGGAACAATGTAATACCGTGAGCAACAACAAGAATCAGGTCTGAGTATGCTTGAGCTGCATATGTGTAGCATATGGAGGCCAAGGCAAGAGGAGCAGCATAAATTCTAGAAATAGAATGCATAAATTAGCAATGTGCATGTTCCAGAAGTTTTCACAACAGCCAAAATTCGATGTACTTGTAGGCTTGCAGCTATCGACTAACATGATCTTTTCACCATCTAGAAAGTGAATAAAGGAATACCTGCTTGTGTGGTGTGTGCGGCTGGTGGCTGGCGTTTGGCGTGGTGTGTGCAGGGGCAGCGGCGCGGGCGGGCGCCGGGGGTGGTGTGTGCAGCTGGCGGTTGGCGGCGGCGTGGTGTATGCGGGTGCGGCGTCACAGCCGGGTGCTGGGCCATGGTGTGTGCGGCTGGCGGCGACGCACTCAGGGGAGGCTGGAGGCGGGGCAGGGGAGGCTGGAGGCGGGGCAGAAGAGGTCGGCGGCGCACGCGGGGGCGGGGCAGTCTGGCGGCGGCGCACTCGGGGGAGGCTGGAGGTGGGGCAGAAGGGATCAGCGGTGCACGCGGAGGCGGGGCAGTCTGGCGGCGGCGGCTCTCAACTGCACAAGGACGTGCGTTGAAAAAAAAAGAAAATGGGTTGGGGGACTCTCATCGCGAGATTGTGCGCTCGGGTGATGAGCCTCGATAAAGACGGGGCTAATTTTACGCGTCCGATAGTTGTATCCTACGATCTAAATAGCTGGGATTAGACCCTCTGGGTCTTTTAATATTAGTCTAGATGTGTTGTTTCATGTCTGACTTTATTTCTCTTTGTGAGTTTTTACCGCCTTTTAGGCTATTTACACACACAAAACAATACAACCGAGGCTATACATCACGACAAGAAAAGACACACCGCTGAAATCCTTAAAAAGAAAAAATATGCATTTCAACTATTATCGATGATTTAGAGGCTTTAGCGGAAGTTAGGCTATTGACTGCACATGAGATTGAGCTTAAAAACAAATCGAATGCGAAAATTGCCAGACTTCTTCGCGAGGAAGAACTCAAATGGTACCAACGCTCTAAAGCTAAATTCATCCTTGAAGGAGACGCGAATATAAGATATTTCCATGATGTTGCCAATGGCAAGCATAAGAAGAAACTTATGCACTCTTTAATTCAGGACGAAGGTACGATTGAGGGTCAGGAGCATCTAAAATCTTATATTACAAGTTATTATAAATACTTGTTTGGGGCACCACCAGAAAATTTATTTTCATTGGATGAGTCCCAGACAGAGGATATCTCCCAGGTTTCCGTTGAGGAAAATAGCTTCCTGACCCCTCCTTATTCGGAGGAAGTCAAGAAAGCTGTTTTTCAAATAGAACATAACAAAGCTCCAGGTCCGGATGGCTTTCCAGTGGAATTCTATCAGAAATTTTGGGAAGTTATCGAGGGGGATCTGATGCACTTGTTTGAGGTTTTGCAAATTGGTCAGCTAGACCTTTTTAGACTTAATTTTGATTTTACTACCTAAGGTTAATAATACAGAACGTAAACAACAGTATCGTCCAATCTGCCTACTTAATGTTAGTTTTATTTTTTTTACAAAAGTTACCACGATTAGACTAAACTCGGTAGCTGATCATGTTGTACGTCCTTCACAAAGGGATTTCATGCAAGGGAGAAACATCCTGGATGGGGTTATAATATTGCATGAAATAATCTGTGAGCTGCACTCAAAGAAATTAAATGGAGTGTTGTTTAAGATTGACTTTGAGAAGGCCTATGATAAAGTTAATAGGTCTTTCTCCAGCAAACACTCCGTATGAAAGGTTTTTCGGAGGAGTGGTGTGCTCTCATCCAGTCTTTTGTGTCCGGTGGAAGTGTTGCTATAAATGTCAACGATGACACCGGCAAATATTTCCAAACCAAAAAAGGGCTGAAACAAGGGGATCCACTATCGCCTATACTATTTAATATAGTGGCCGATATATTTTCTATGCTTATTAAGAGAGCCAAGGATGATGATAAAATTGAAGGATTAGTTCCACATCTGGTTGATGGTGGAATCTCTATTCTTCAATATGTTGACGATACAATCTTATTTATGGAACATGATCTGGAGAAAACTAAAAATCTAAAATTAATATTATCAACATTTGAGCAACTCTCTGGATTGAAAATAAACTTCCATAAAAGTGATTTGTATTGTTTTGGCGAGGCCAAAAATGATGCCCATCTTTATGCCGAACTTTTCGGTTGTGGCCAGGGGCAGTTTCCAATAAATTATCTGGGAATACCGATTCACTATCGGCGTCTCACAATTGCTGAATGGAAACTCGTTGATGAAAGACTTCAAAAACATCTTAATAGTTGGAAAGATAAATTACTATCTCTTGAGGGAAGACTTGTACTCATTAACTCAGTACTCACCAATATGGTACCGTATATGATCTTGTTTTTCCATTGCCAAAAGGTGTCTTGACAAAAGTGGATTATTTCCGCTCAAGATTCTTTTGGCAAGGGGATAGTGAGAAAAAAAATATCGATTGGCCAGATGAAATGTGGTCTGCCGACCCAAGGAATACGGTGGACTTGGCATACATGATTTACAAGTCAAAAATACCGCACTTCTGGGTAAATGGCTCTTTAAACTTCTTACGGAAGAAGGAGTATGGCAAACCATTTTATGGAGGAAGTATGTTGGATCAAGAGCTGTGTCTCAGGTGGTCTGGAAACCTAAGGATTCACACTTTTGTGCCGAACTGATGGCATCCAAAAAAACTTCTTCCGGTTTGGTGCTTTCAATATTAAGAATGGATCACAAATTAGGTTCTGGAAAGATAAATGGCTTGGTCAAACCACTCTCCGTGAATAATATCCGGCTTTATACTCGATCGTTAGACATAAAGGGGATACACTCTTCACGGTAATGGAAAATAATCCGTCTAATGTGTCTTTTAGACGAAGTCTCATAGGCCGTAGATTGGTGTCTTGAAACAATCTTTTATTAAGTCTATCCAGGATACATTTGTCTGAGGGTGTGGACGAATTCAAATGAAATTTACTACAAAGTGGTAAATTTTTTGTTGATTCCATGTATAAAGCTTTGATCCAACCTGATATTTCAGTCGATAATAATAAAATTTGGAAGATGAAAATACCCCTTAAAACGAAGATTTTTGCGTGGTATCTACGTAAAGGGGTTATTCTTACAAAAGATAATCTTGTTAGGAGGAATTGACATGAAGTATACAGTGCGTTTTTTGTCACCATAACGAGACAATACGGCATCTGTTTTTCCAATGTAAATTTGCTCGTGCTATATGGTCAATCATCCAAATAGCCTTTGGTTTATCTCCTCCATATTCGGTGGTCAATGTATTTGGCAACTGGCTAAATGGAATTGAGAATAAATATGAGACTTTATTTAGGGTGTAAGCGCTTGTCATTATTTGGTCGCTTTGGCTATGTATAAATGACCAAAATTTTAATAACATTGTGTCTTCTCCCTTGCAGGTAATCTATCGAGCCACGACCATCCTCCGATCATGAACCTCTCTACAATGTATGGAGTTCCGCAACTTGTTTGTGGAGGGCCGTATACGGATGGAGGACACGACGAGTAATATTTTCTCCCGACATGGATGGCAGCGTGATCTACAAATAGAGTTGTCATAGCGCGTTATGGAGGATGTTCTTTATTTTCTCAACTATTTATAATTTTGGTACTTTCGCTTTGGACTTGAGTTGTATGTTTGTTCGGCTGTGTGCATATGCAGATGCCGGGTGTAAACTTATTTAAGTAATAAAGCGCCCATTTCAAAAAAAAAAGAGTAAGGAATGCATCAACAGGATGAGCGACAATACAACTAAAAGTGGAAAAGCATGGGTAGTGCACTAATAAGGCACAACAAAATTTATCCAAAAACATAGTACTCCCTCCGACCTATATTAATTGACTTGGATTTGTCAAAATTTAGATAAACCTATATACTAAATAGTGTCTAGATTCATCCAAATTTAGATAAATTTGAGTCAACTAATATGGATCGGAGGGAGTACAACTAAATGCAATACATACAAAAAAAGGTACAACTAAAGGAAGTAGAAGCTATTTTATTAGGATAGTGAACTTACAAGAGGTAAGACAAGACATCTAAAAGTAGTACGGCCAAATGCAATACATATTAATCGTATTGAAGGCAATGCGAGACAAAAACTCAAGACAATACAACCAAAGACAATACAAAAATACATATAAGGAAATTCACGTATGATTTAATGTGCAAATTAACCATGTAGGGTTTCTTGTAGGGGAAAAAATCAACGAAAAAACACCGGTTGTCGGTCAAGGTCCTTATGCTTTTGTTCAAATGTACTACTTCCATTATCTCAAATTAGAATCTAGAGATTACACCAAAACGTGTTTAGATACATGTGAATTTTGATAAATCTGAGTGATCTAAGTTGAGAGGGAGGGAGGGAGTATAAGAAATGGTGCGTTATTATGTTTTTTATCTAAGTGAATAGTAGTGAAACGCACAAATATGAATGAAAAATAGCATGCAATTTATTCTAGCGTGACCCTTCTCTAGACGCTATACACGACGTCGCGTGCTAATCAGGGCCGGTCCTAGGGAGGATCTGAGTAATGCTACAAGTACGAACAGGTTGTTATGGATTTTTTTCTCACGGGATTACGTGAAGACGTGCGGACTAATCATGGGCCTGAAATTACGCGAGGTGGAAAAAATTACACCAATCAGTTGCTGCCAGGTCATCCCGTAAGTCTATTCCATACAGATGTTTTCGTAAGTCTAGCATTATTAGGGAGGGTCTAAAGGGACGGCCGCACCGGGTCTAGAAAAATCAGGGCCTTCCCTAGATATGTGCTTTATGGCCTAGTGTATATCCTGGAAAAAAAAGGAGAGTAGCAGTTCAGTGTCCCCGTTGCGCCAGATTAGGGTCTTTTCACGTCAAAGAAAAAAAGACCAATGACAATGCGATCTAATCTAGCGACAAGGGAACTGTCTAGCCAATCTCGTTCGGCCATTCTGGTAACTCTTTGTCTCCATACATAAAGGGGGAATCACAGCCAACTGATGTGCTCTATTGATGTAGAGCCCGTTGGGAACCACAAGAAGAAGATATGATGAACACATCAGCAAGTTTCCCTCAATTATAGAACCAAGGTTATCGAACCAGTAGAAGAAATACACCACTTCCGAAGGTATTGCTAGCAACGTGGAACCTGCACACAACACAACCAAAATACTCTGCCCCAACTTATCAATGAGGTTGTCAAGCTTACTGGTTTTGCTGAAAACAAATGATTAAACGTATACTGTGGAAGATAGTAATTGCTTGTGGTAATTGCATAAAGTAAACAGTAGATAGGATATCGATGGGAAAGAATGGACCAGGGTCCATAGTTTACTAGAGGTGTTTTCTCCATAAGATAAATAACATGCTGGGTGAATAAATTATAGCGGGGCAATTGACAATAAAGAATGTATAACAATGCATAAACATGACATGATGATCACTATCAGATTCATTTGGGCATTACAACATGATACATAGACCATAATCCAATTGCATATATGACTAATAATCCACCTTCGGGATATCATCCGAACAACCCTCAGGTATTAAGTTGCAAACAACAGATAATTATATTAAGCAAAGTGTGTAAAGTAAACATACAATTGCCCTTGGGCAAAGGATTGTTGTTTTCTCCCTAATAGCAATAGCACATCTACAATCTTAGAAGTTATTGCCACTCTCCCAGATTACTAGAGGCATGAACCTACTATCGAGCATAAATACTCCCTCATGAAGTCACAAGCAAATACTTGGCCAGAGTAACTACTAGCAACGGAGAGCATGCAAGATCACAAATAACATAGATATGATAGAATCAATAATCAACCTGACAAAGTACTCAATATCCATCAGATCCCTGCAAACACAACATGTAGAATTAGAATAAGATGATCTTAATCATGATAGGCAGCTCACAAGATCTAAACATGGTAGCATAAATAGGAGCATACAACCATCTAGCTACTGCTATGGACCCATAGTCCAAGAATGAACTACTCACGCATCACTCCGGAGGCTGGCATGGTGATGAAGAAGGCCTCCGGGATGATCTCCCCTCTCCGGCAGGATGCTGGGAAGAGTTTCAGATCCCTCCCGATCGATCTAGGGACGACGGTGGCAGCGGCTACGGACTTTTTCGTGGATTTCTGATCGGGTGCTTAGAGTTTCTGCCCCGAGAGGTTTGTATAGGCGAAGGGGCAAGGTCGGTGGACGCCTGAGGGGCCCACACCATAGGGCGGAGCAGCCTAGGGTGGGCCCGCGCGGCCCCCCTGGTGCGACTGACTCGTGGCGCTTCTTCGTCTCTCCTTCGGACTCCGTGTTGTGTCGGTAAAAATAAGAACTTTGCCTTTTGTTTCGTCCAATTTTGAGAATATTTCCTTTGATAAAAACCTGAAATAGAAAAACAGCAGAAAATAGAAACTGACACCATGACATCTTGTTAATAGGTTAGTTTCAAAAAATACCACAAAGTATAGACAAAACATAAAACAATTGGTGTAAAACAAACATAAAGCATAAAAAAATATAGATATATTTGCAACATATCACCAACACAGTGCAGCGCAGGCGTCCTCCACATGTCGTGTATCACCTCTAATCATCTCGATCGTTTCCCAAGGACGGACGATCACCGCTAGTCCTATCCTAGTGGAAGGCCCGGTAGGTAACAAAATATCTGTTCCCGCTCCTTAATTCTCTGAGAATCTATGGACTTGATCGATGTATGCCCTAATTATATACTTCTAGTTTCGATTAGTAGTTTTTTTCTTGCTTTCTGTATAGTTAACTAGTTATTTTTAAGGTAAAAAATGAAAATTGTTATTTTTATATAATAATGCATTTGGGTACACTTGAAGTCTATTTTCATCATTTCATACATGTACATTAAAAACAAAATTTATAGAAAGGGGCCCTAAAATTTCAGTTTTGTTTTGGGCCCTCGAAATCTCAGGACCGGCTCTGGTGCTAATAGCGCCTATATTGAAAACAATGTTTAAAGTAGCCCAAAAATAAAGGTTTCTAGAAAAATAAAAGATATAGTGAAAAAAATGATATTTTAGCATGATCATTTATGTTTTTTAGGGACATGATCATTTATGTTTAACAATCAAGATTTGCATCATAAAATCACTTACTCCACAGCCACTCATATGCTCGCTTACTCCACACCTACCAACGAAAAATATAGCGTGTTATATTTTAAAATATATGTTTTATCACGATATAACTTGCTATTTTGCAATAGTGCCAATAGCGAGCAAAATTGCGAAAATTTAGCATGGACTCTCTAATTACATTATATCGCGCTAAAATGGCGCAAAATAAGGTGTCATTTTTTTCATTGCCAATTATATATATCTAAAATCAATTTAGCCTGGCGAACTTTGCGTAGTCCACCGGAATATTAATAAAGGGAATAATGTTAACAACATCTTAGGCACGACATTCATCCATTTAAAATCCGGGTGTTGCAAAAACTTCAAAGCTTTGTTCAGAGAAGAAGTCTTGGGTGATGAACTTTAGGAGTTGATTAATCCATTTCGAAACAATCCACCCCTCCCTCCCTCCCTCCAAAGAGTCAGCGCGTCTAACAGGAGATACCACATACCCAGATCGATCTACATTTATAGCCCGCACGCAGCTTACGGTATCACAAAGCCATCGCAATTCCTCGGCGCGCCACCATGTCCTACCATGACAGCCCACGAGGCTTGCCGCAGGGAGCGCGCGTGAGCCCGTGCTGCAGCACCCCGACGCTGCTCGCCGCGTTGGCAGCATCCTTCGCCTGCTGCTTCGTCCTCGTCCTCGTCTACCTCAGCCTGCGCTTCCTCCACCTCCGCCGCACCTGGTCGCGGCGCCACAGTGCACAGCAGCCCCTCCAGGGGCAGGGGCAGGCCCAGCAGCACCCCAAGCTCGGCCTCGACGTCGCCACCATCGCGCTCATCCCGTCATTCCCGTACCAGCGGGAGAGCTCGGCCTCGGCGCCGGACGAGTGCGCCGTGTGCCTCAGCGCCGTCGACGACGGGGAGACGGTGAGGCAGCTCCCGGCCTGCAAGCACCTGTTCCACCAGGTGTGCGTCGACGTGTGGCTATTGTCCAACGCGTCGTGCCCGGTCTGCCGCGGGAAGGCCGAGCCGGCCGCGCGTGCCGACCGGCAAGAGAGAGCCGCGGCGTCGGCGGCCGTCGTGCCTCTCGAGACGCTGGAAGAAGAGACGGAGTCTTCGTCATCGTCGACGTCAGGGGCCGTGCCGGAGAGGCCGGCCTCCGGCTCCGGCCAGGAAACGGACTTGGAACGGCAATAGCAGTCATTGTCCTGCTAGCCGGTGACTCGTAGATTGCACCGTCTGCAGGACTATAGGCAGCAACATTTCGTCATGAATTCCTTCCTCGTTCTCTATTTTTTTTTCTGTCCACATACAAAGCCTATGATGAATGTTGGCAATAGCATATGCATTATTGCTTGTTCGCTCCTTTTCTTAATTCAGGCAGACTATGTTTCCTGTTCGTTTGAATGTGATAAACAAACCGATGGAAGGAGGTGACAGGGTTAAGGGTAGCACGTAGGTACTATAGTTTATTGGCCCGTTTACTTTTGTCATATTGACAACGACTAAACTATCATTTTCTCGAACAAACTTACTTGGCTAACACCCCTCTGAAAACTTCTCTTTTGGCCGAGGAAAGAGAATTAGGTTTATCTGTCCTGCTAATTTTAAATGTGCTAGCCAACCAGGCACTAATGTATCATCAATATAAAAATATGACTGAAGATTTCCAATCGTCTGAACCGTTCATTTAATTCTTATTCAGAGGCTCGCAAATTAAGTTGTATCCTTTCAAATTCAGATTTACTTGAGTCGATAGTTGCATCTATTTTTCTCTAATGCACAACTAACAAAAATCATCTAGGTGACCCCTCACAGTCAGCAATTGTTTCTTAAGTTGCACCTGTTAAGAATATAATATACGTCTAGTCCTTTCCATCAGTTCAGACTTTTGGATTAATTGGCTAAGGCAACAATTCAATATGATATCAGAGCCAAGAGGTCTCAAGTTCAAAACCCTGCTCACGCAATTGATAAAAAAAAAAGATTATGCGACCTGCACCGAACCCACGCTAAGGACTAAAACAGCCTAGACGTGAGGGAAAGTGTTAATAATATAATACACGACTAGTCCTTTCCATCAGTTCGGACTTTTGGATTAATTGGCTAGGTCAACAATTCAATAACACCAATAATAATAAGTAATAAAAAGTCAGAATTACGGAGTTGTGCATTGGTACTCCTAATCCCGTTTCCCCCACCGGTAAAAAAAATCTTAGCTCGAAGTTTCAAAAAGAGACAAATCATTGATTTTGAAAAAAGTCGGAATACAACATTGATTATTGCTCGTACATAATTTCCACCAAAAATATACCTCAAAAAAATTTCCACCAAAAATATGTAAGTATATGGCCTACACAAAAAAGAGAAATCCGAATCTTGCACATTGTGTAAATTGCGCTGTTTATCGGAACCTTTTTTTGCCCAAGTTACATACTCTCAAATTTAAATTTGAAGCTTACTAAGCACATACTGGCATACATCTTTGACATGCAAATTTTATTTTCTACTTTTCTAATTTATTTAGCATTTTCGATTCTACTATTCATTTGGGTCAAGGTGTACCCGTGTTCTGAAAATTCCTCTAAAAAGGGATATTTATTTTTTGGAAATGGAAAAGGATATTTATTTGTACCTAGCTACTAAGCGAAATAATGTGTAGAACCGAAAAATCTTTTACAATGATAAACTTGCATATAGTATCCCTAAAAATAAAACTGGGGGAGTATACAGCAGCACTAGTGGTCTCTCAAGTCTCAACACAACATCCTAATTCTGTCAAGGGTGGAGCATCTACCAAAATACCGACTTCACATTCTCTGCCGCCCGCCGCAGGTTGCTCTGCTCCCACCACCTCAAAGCAGTAAAACCCCCAAAGAAAGACACCCGCCTATTTAGCACGCGCTCCCGCTCCCGCTCCCTCTCCACACTACCGCCAATGAAACTTGCGGAACCCGTCCTTCTCGGAGCAACTATCCGTCGATGGGCGAGGCCAAAGGCATGCACGAGCAGGAGACCACCGGCTGCCTCCCCGTCGACCAGTCCTGCTTCGCGCTCTCCCGGCTGTCTAGCGCGTACCGCAACAGCAGCAGCGCCCGCGACAACGTCCCGGCCTGCTGCTCCACCACCTCCTACCTCGAGGTCCTCGGCATCTCCTTCGCCTCGCTGCTCATCATCCTCTTCGTGCTCTGCATGATACGCTGCTACCTCATGCGGCGCGCCGTGAACCGGGTCACGGTGGGCGCCGCGGCCGCGGCGGCGGGGGCGGCGGCGGCCGCGGCGGTCAAGAAACGGCCCGTCGGCTTAGGCGAGGACGCCATCGCGGCGCTACCCAAGTTCGAGTACCGCGGCACGGGCGACGAGAGCGACCGGTGGGAGTGCGCGATATGCCTCTGCGTCATGGCCGACGGCGAGGTGGCCAGGCAGCTCCCCAGGTGCATGCACGTCTTCCACCGCGCCTGCGTCGACATGTGGCTCGTGGCGCACACCACGTGCCCCGTGTGCCGGGCAGAGGTGGTCAAGCCGGCCGATGACGCCCACAGGTGCGCGGACAGGACGGCCGACGAGGCCGGGCCGTCGTCCTCCTCGGCGTCGGCGTCGGCGCCGGCCTCGGCGTTGGAGGATGGCGAGAGGGACTTGGAGGCGCAGTTGTAGCGTGATATGATAGGCGCAGGCTCTAGCTTATGCACTCTAGAATTTTTTGTCCTCTCGTCGTGTAGGTGTAAATTGTTTTTCTTTTTGGCGCCCCGCTAGGGAGGTGATCCGTTTGATTTTATTCAATCGGTTTGCGAAAAGAAAAACATGAAGAGAAGAAAGGAGAGTAATTCTTAGCATGTCTTTCTCGTATTCAACCGGCTCCCCAACAGTCAAAACGAAAAATAAATAATTGACGTTTGATAGATAATTTATTTTTGTGAGAGAGTAGGAGAGATGATTCTGTACTACTGAATTTGAGCACTCTGGAGTTTGGCAGCCCGGTCCAAAGTGTTGCAGAGAATCTGGCTGATTTATTTTTTCCAATGCAGGAGAACGGAAATCGCTGCCTGCAATTGGCCGAGCTACGCTTGCTCGACTATTTCTTTTTAGAATAATCATCAGTTCATCACTAGCTCTAAAACAGATAATCATCACTCGACAATCTTTTTGCGGGGCTAATGTTCAGTTCTTTCTTGATTTTTGTCTAGTTTCGTTTAATATTTTGCCAATTGCACCGAAAAAACGTTTCAACATTTAGAGAAAATTAAACTAGACTCTAAACAAGAGAAATTTGTGTTAACTCTCATGATCACATAGCAAGCCATCAATACAAAATATAGAAGGACTTTGCTAACGCGCGGCGCCGCATGTTTTCGAAACCGTGCGGCGGCTGCTAAACTTGTCCCAGAGGGCCACATGCCAAAGCAAAGCGTGCAAAAAGCCTAGCCAGGAAACACGTGATCGGTCCTTGTCCCACAGGCCAAGCAAAGTGTGCAAAAAGCCAAGCCAGGAAACACGCGACCAATCCCTCCTTGTTGTGGCATGCACAGTGGCACATAGCTACGCATCGGGCTGTGCATTGCTGAATAAAAGGGCTAGCAATCATATCGTATATGTTCAGGTGCTTCCCATCTCAATTGTTATGGCGTGCCAGATTAATCATGCCTATTTGTAAAATTAATTATGCCTAATTTGGCAGGTTCAAAATAATTCTCATATTAATTAGGTTCTAAACTGCCAGATTAATTAAGTATAACTGCCCAGTTAGTCATAATTACCAGATTGATTAGGTCCTGCTAGCATGAATCCTTAGTTCTCCAAAATTTGATTATGACCAAATTGCCCGATTAATCATACGAAATTGCCAGGTTCACACGACCCAACTGCCAGATTTGATTTGATTAAGCCTAAGGCCCAAACCACCTTTGCCAGAATAATTAATCCTAATTGCCAAATTAAGACCATCTAATTGCCAGATTGATTACTTGTTGCGTGCTTGCGTGGCGACGTCTTCCCCGCAACTGCATCCTCGGAGGCGGTGGCGAGCTCCCTGCTTCGTGCTCGGCGGTGGCCTTCCCGCAGCTGCGTGCTCGGCGGCCATGGCGAGCTCCCTGCTTCGTGCTTGGCGGCGGCCTTCCCGCAGCTGCGTGCTCGGCGGCGCCCCCCTCCTGGCCGCATGTCGCTGGAGGGCCCCTGCTCGGCGGCGACGCTCACCTCCTCTCGCGCGTCTCCGGTGCGCCACTCCTCATCCTTTCTGTGCTCCGGTGCTCCGGAGAGAGAGAGAGAGAGAGAGAGAGAGAGAGAGAGAGAGAGAGAGAGAGAGAGAGAGAAATGTGTGGGAAAGAGGGCCCGTGAGGGGTAACGATAGGGTGAGCTACCGTCGCACGGGAGAGCGAGCCAGCAGCGCTCGCGTTAGATTTTCCCAACATAGAAACAATCACACCAACTGGACTAAAAAAGTGTTAGATTATTAAGCAATTTTCACATGATATTAATTACCAAAATTATCGTCATGTAAGTACTAGCAGATCTAAACACATGCAGCTAAACAAGCACATCTAGTAGATATGTAAATCTAGCAAGAACTAGTGCAAACAAAGAGAGAAATAGCATATACATGTTGACCGGAAATGTCATCACTGCAGCAGCAGCAACATGGTCATTGTTGTTGTCATCCACGGTGTTGTTGAGGTCATCGCTTGACTCATCTAGAGAGGAAGAAGAACTCGGACGGAGTCGAGCAGTCGTGCCGAGATACTCCCCAAAAACTTTATCGCCAGGTCTCCTGGTGCAGGATCTCGATGGACGGTGCTTTAGAGGTCTGCTCTCCTGGACAGGCATGCATGTAGTCGCCGGAATAGTGAAGACTAGAGAACAACGCATCAAACGGAACAAGGGCGGGAGAAACAGAGAAAGAACGGGTAACGCCTAGATATGATTCTCTCTCTCAAATAGTATAAAATACAAGATTATAAAATTTTATATTTAGAGATTTATTAGCGTTGATTTTGATATATTAAAATTAATATTAAACTAGTACGTATATACTGCAGGATCTTCTACAGGCTGGCGAGACCGACAGACAAGCGAGGGTGTGCGCAGTGGTGTAAAAGTCCTACTCGATACTCACTGTATTTCTCACTATATTGCTTCAGAGGAGCTAAGTTTCTTTTCCTAGATTGTATTTTAGTCAAATTTATATGGGTTGTTCTCTTATCGTCTTTACAGTCAGTTCCACCCAGAGGGAATACTTCTCTACGGCTATCAGGTTCTCGTTCAAACGCCACACATAAGGCTTTAACCGAGAACTACACGCAGAGATTTCTCCTATAGGATCCCTAGCATAAGAACCCATCCCATATAAACATGCTTAAAAATAACAAAGGAAACACGAATCTACTTCATTTCCACAATATGGATTACATACGGTTTTTCCTTTTGGAAAACCCCCGAAGGGCTTACACGAAGATAGAATAAATTAACTTACAACCTCTCCACGCTTATGGTACAAATGCCTTTAGTATAGAGGCTTTTATTACATGGAGAATGGTTACTACTACTAGTGAGCGGAGAGTTTGATGGCTGAGTCGAAATGGCTCTCTGCTCTGCTGGTTGCTGGTTTGCTGGTGCTGGTGTGTGGTGTCGTTCTTCGCTGCAAGTGCCCCTTTTTATAGGCGAGAGATCAGCCTCCCAGAGCCTTCTCCTTCATTATTGTCTTTATTATTCTTTGTAGGCACATCATGCACCTATCTCATAGCTTCTCTATTCTTCTTGGACACATAATGTACCTATCTTGTAGGTTTCCTATGCATTGTATAGGAATCTGATTGGAAGAGATGGAGGGTTTTGTGCAGCCTCCATGTTCCCTTGGCTGGATATAACTTTTCTTTATCCTTATCTTCACTTTTAACTATATTTTCCTTTAATATGCTCAAAAACAACTTTATATCCATTCCCTGTTATAATATCTTCAAATAAAACCCATCTTCTAGTAGAACTTTTCTTACTATTGATTTGGTTATAATATCTACATATTTCTTCACAATCTATTCGTACTGTAAATTCTTTACACCCTAAATATAACCTAAATGCATTTATTGCATGGACTACTGCAACGATTTCCCTGTCGATATTATTCACTGTTTTTAATTTATAACTTCCAGAGGCATACCTACATATTTTTTCTTATGCTTTTGGGGAATATTTATTAGGTTTTTGCTTTAATATAGCACCCCATCCTACTTTGGATGCATCTGTTTCGATAATAAAATAGTTATGTTCTAATGGTAACTCTAAGGGTTTCAAATTTTTCACTTTTTGTTTTATGGCCTTGACTAATTTTATGTCTTTTGAATTAAAATATTTTTGGCCATTCTTTCTTAGTTTAGCATACAAAGGTCCAGCAAGCATTGCTAGGTTGTCTATGTAATTTCTTGCATAATTTACAACCCCTAAAAATTGTTGTAAAACCTTTTTATCATTCATGGTATCAGGGAACTGTAATATTTTCTTAGCAATATGTTCTTGCAAATATATTTTTCCTTCTCCCATTTAATGTCCAAGGAAATTTATTTTCTCTTTGCAAATTTCCATTTTATTTTTAGATAATATTAACCCATTCTATTCTACCTTTCTAAAGAAAACTGCAAGGTGAGCAATATGCTCTTTATATGACTTAGAGAAAACTAGTAAGTCATCTACATATACTAATATAAATGCTTGATTCTCATTAAATATATTTTGCATCTTCCTTTGAAATAATGCGGGCGTATTCTTTAATCCTAATGGCATAACTAGCCATTCATCATGACCTTGAGGACAGGTAAAGGCTGTCCATGGGATTGACTCTTCGGACATTTTTACTTGCCAAAACCCGGCCTTTAGATCAAACTTGGAAAAATATTTGCTTCCTTATATTCTGTTAATCCATTCTTGCTTATTCGGTATATTGTATGCATCATCTATGGTATTATCATTAAGTCTTTTGTAGTTTATAACCATTCTAGACTTGCCTCTAACTTCTTCAGCATGATTTCTAACTATAAAAGCAGCTGAACAATGAGGACTTCTACTTTCTCTAATTGCCTTTAATTTTAATATTTCTTTGATATGCATTTTAAATTCTTCTATATCTTTGGGCGTAGCCTCTATTGGTCCTGACTTGATTATATAATCAGGGTTTATAATATTTATTTTGCATACTATGGAATTCTTATCCCAATGTTTCATTGGTATTTCCCCAATGATTTGAATATCTTCTAATCTTTGCACAATCTTGTCTATATCACTCTTGGATTTTATATCTCTATACCAATTTGGCGAGAACAATTGTAATCCTATACACTCGATGCATGTTTTTCTATATGATATTCTTCTATGGTATTACTTGGTTCCTGATTTTTACAGTCTTCAAGTGGCTCTGCACTATTTTCATCATCTAAATTAGATATTTCTTCATTTTGTAAATATTTTCTTGGGTTTCGCACCTCAGATATGTATGGAACATTATCTTGATATGGAATGAATGTAACTCCTTCATGTATAATAGTGGTTTGTAAAGATTGTTGTAAAAATCTTAATCCTAGTATCATATCATCACTTATTACCGACAGATCTCTAATTGTAATTTCACATATTATATACTTTGTTCCGTTTATGTAACTTTCAATAGATTATGAATTTTAATTATGCCGGACATATCCATGGACACTTCAGCCTTATTATCGTCTATAGTTTGAACTATTTCAGGGCATCTTACAAAATATTTGTCGTGGATAATATTTTTTGCGCAACCTGTGTCTAATAATTCTAATATTTTATAGGAAATATTAGGCTTTAACATTATTTTGACTGGGATTCTTATTCCTAGTACTTCTTTAAATGGTAAACGTACTATGTATTTGCTTCCAAAACTAGTTATAGCATCCTTTAATTGAATTAGCCTATCTCCTTTTCTTTCTCTTACCGTTACCATTTGATCCTTTAATTCTGTATTTTTGGTAGTATTATCTTCTTGATCTATCTTACCACAATTATTTTCTAAATTATATTTTAGTTCCTCTAGTTCTTCCTCTAGTCTGTTAATCCGATTTTCTAAATTTCTAACTCTACTAGATAATATTTGGTCTTCTGGCTCAATTTATACTTCTTGTCTCCAACCTTGATTCTTTGATTTTAAACAAGAGGCACAAGCTTGCCTTGAGCATATGCTACAACTATACCTATTTTCTTGACTTGGATAGTATATACAAAAGGCACATTTTATTTTATAATCACCTTTACCTCTAATCCAATCATGTTGACATTCTACTTGGTTCATCATTTCTACTTTTAATCCTGCAAATTCATCTATCAAATCAACATCATCTTCACTTGACTCATCTTCTAAAGTCTGATTTTCTACTTCATCAGTTTCTATGATTGAATATATTGACTCATCATCTTTTATTTCATCATCACATACTAATATATTTTCATTAACACTATCTATAATTAATACTCTTTCTTGCTCTTCGATTTTACTAGAGTATCTTTTCTGGTCTTTATTAGGACATGTTTTACTTAGGTGGTCAGGTGAGTTGCATATAAAGCACCTACATGTACTATCATAAGTCTTTCTAGGATTATACCTTCTTACATTTCTTTTATGTAAGAAAGGAGCCCTATTGTCTGACCTTCTTAGAAAATATCTTCTCTTTGTCCTATAATTTCTACTATCTCTTAGTTCAGATTTATAATGTCTTTTACTCCTATGTCGTTCTTCTCCATATGATAATGGTATTTGGACTATGTTATTGCAAAAAATGTAATCTGATTTCTTCATAGATCTTTAGGCTTGAATGCTCGTACATACCTTTCTTAGTTGTTTGAAAACAAATGTGATGGCTTGGGATATATTTATAATGGATCCTTCTGTTTTTTCTTATATTCTTCGAATATTATAGATCCTAAAGGGTCGGGTAATTTATTAAAATATCTTCCAACCACGCCTCTATTATATCCTTTCTTAGCAGTGGTAGCATTATATAAATAATGTTGAGAGAATTCTTTTATACCTTTCCAACTTATTAAAGTTAATTTTCTATTTCTCTCAATCATTCATTTTGTAATGCGGTGAATCCTAATTCTAGATCTTCTGCTATGATTATGCTTGATATAACATTAGCAAAGTTATTTGGGTTACTCTGGGCTCTTTTCAGCTCTTCATAATTGATAGGATATGTTTTTACCCATTGTTCCCATAGAACCTTTGCAGATTCTCCTAAAAATATTTCAAGATAAGTTAACATGTCTTCTACTTTGGTGCCTATATTATGTTGGTTTTGTATATATTTTTGTACTATTAACCCTTTCCATATACTGTGGATATTCGGCCAATCTATCGGGTCATGGGCTGCTAAATTTAATATTGCACCATCATTTCTAGTATTTTGAAATTGTACCGGCTTTTCAAAGTTTCTCCTTTTGGTACCGGTATTTTGAATGTAAGATGGTTGGAAATCATCTTTTTCTGGAGGCCATTTTCCAGCTAACCTAGTTGATCTTTCTCTTTCATCTTCTCTCTTTACTGAAGTTTCTCCATATGTACTTCTTTTTCTTTTACTATTTTCTATTTCCATGGCTTCCATCGCATTTTCTAAATTATGTAAACCTACGTCATCTAAGGAGTTTATAAAATCATTGTATTCTTCAGCCTCATCACACCTTTCGTTTTCTATCCACATTTCTTTCATCAAATCTTCTTCCTCCTCATAACTTTTAGTTAATAATTTATTGTTTATATCCCATTGATCCTCTTCACTTATACTTTTATCCTTGTGACTTGGTCAGTATTATTGTTTTTATTCCTCTTATCTCTTTTTCTTCTGGCGCTATCTTATTATTTAGCACGATTGAACTCCTAGAGGATGAATTCTTCTCATTTCTTAATTTCTTTAATCTTGCAATTTCTCTAATGAAAAAAAATTCCTTTTATCTAATCTTAGGCCAGTCTTTCGTCATTTAATTATTATACTTCCAATTTATATGTTTTAATTTTCTTCACAATGTTTTATTTCATCATCTACACATGTCTTTTCCATGCATTCTGCTGAGGTATTATTCCTATTATCACTAAATTCTGAGTGTGATATGAGCGATTCTGTGTCATCTAAGGATGCGGCTTTATAATTGGTGAACCTGATGCTATTACTTCCTTCGCAATTTTGATAACTGATATAGGTTTCAGGTTGCTTTAATTCTTTCTTTTCTATTAAATCACCTATATTGCATTCTTCTCCTGCTCTTTCTTCAGAACTTACTTTAAGAGGACTCATAAATTTAATATATTTAGACTGCATGCTTCCAATTACATCATCTACATTTACTCTATATCTGGAACTACTTTTATTAGTAAGTCTTCCTATAAATTCTATGCTTACTAGCAAATTTGTTCCTTTAAAATCTTCATATCCCTTAGTCTGAAATCCAAAACTCATTTTATCAGTAAATTCTTTCACAGGCATCATTAGGTCTGGAGCTATGTAGGTTATTAATCTGTTTTCATTCATATCTCCTTCCATAAAACCTAACATCGCTTTATCTACAGATCCCCATCTTTTGTCTAATAAGGTTGTTAAAACCTTTGCTCCTAACTTCTTTCTCGTCATTCCTTTGACTCCTATGATATACATACCTTGATGGATATATTTATAACCATGATAGTGCTGGTTAGAACTTCGTTGGGAGCCCCAAGAGGAAGGTGTGAAGCGGCACAGTAGCAGTTTCCCTCAGTAAGAAACCAAGGTTATCGAACCAGTAGAAGGAAAGAAACTTCACACAGGTGTTGCAAGCAACGCGGAGACCTGCACAACACAAACTCAAGACTTTGCCCCAACGAATCAGTTAGGTTGTCAAGCTCACCGGTTTGCTGTAACAAAGGATTAAACGTATGGTGTGGAAGGTAATGGTGGTTTTCAGCAAGTAAACAAGTAACGGTGGAAGATGTATCAATGGTAAAGATTGCACCGGGGTCCATAGTTCACTAGAGGTGCTCTCCTTAGATAAACAACATGGCATGAAGGGTAAATAAATTACAGCAGGGAAATTGACAGGAACTGAGCAAGGCATAACAATGCAATACTAGTCAGAAAGATCCTATGAGATTCGATTGGGCAATATAACAAGATACATAGACCGCCATCCAACTGTGATGACCCACAAGTATAGGGGGTGTATCGCAGTACTTTCGATAAATAGGAGTGTCGATCCCAACGAGGAGCAGAAGGTGCTGAACAGTGGTATGGAGCAGGAAATCTCTGTAAATACTTAGCAAACGGATTTTTAGTGGTTTTCTGATAAGGCAACAAAACAAAGAGCAAGTAACAAAGAACAAACGCAGTAAGTGGCCCAATCCTTTCCTAGCAAAGTACAAGTCGGTGGAAATACTTATAAAGACCAAACGTTCTCGAGGACACATGGGAATTCTGTCAAGTGCTTTCGCTTCAAATAGCTGAGTACTCTTCTTTGGTGTTGTAAGTGTTGTGTGGGTGAACCTGTGCTAATGTACCGACCTTACTTGTACTAATACATACTTGTGATTAAACCCCTTGCAAACATCCGTAACTACATGAAAGTAATTAAGATATAAATCTAACCACAGCCTTAAACTCTGAGATCCTACGCTCCCTTATGCAATGGTGTCCTAACTGGGGTTCAGGTTTCTGTCACTCTGGCAACCCCACAATTAGTAGCCAAATACACAATGCATTCCCCTAGGACCATAAATGGTGAAGTGTCATGTAGTCGACGTTCACATGACACCACTAGAAGAATAGCACCACAACTTAAATACTAAACCATTGAATAATAACTCAACACAGATCCACTAATAACAACATGACTTCTCCCATGTCCCCAAGAACTAAACGAACTACTCACAAGACATCATATGGATCTAGATCAAAGATGATATGATAATGGATAACAATCTGAACATAAACAATAATCCAATGGTTCCACTCACAAGCATCAACTACAATAGTAATTAACACCGTGAAAGTTTGCCCTAAGAACTAAAGCAATATCCAACACAATTGTTACAGCGGGACGGAGTGGTGATGATGGTGCTGGTGGAGATGATGGTGTGGATGATTATGATGATCCCGATGAAGCCTAGCTTGATGACGGTATTGATGGCGACGATATCCCTGATTGCCTCTCAGAGAGGCCTTTGTTGGGAACCCCAAGAGCAAGGTATGATGAGCACATCAGCAAGCTTTCGCTCTATAAATACCAAGGTTATCGAATCAAAAGGAGGAAGGAAACGTCACACAGGTGTTTCAAGCAACGCGGAGACCTACACAACACAAACTCAAGACTTTGCCCAACGAATCAGTGAGGTTGTCAAGCTCACAGGGTTTGCTGTAACAAAAGATTAAACGTATGGTGTGGAAGGTAATGGTTTGCAACAAGTAAACAAGTAACAGTGGAAGATGTATCAATGGTAAAGATTGGACCAGGGTCCATAGTTCACTAGAGGTGCTCTCCTTAGATAAACAACATGGCATGAAGGGTAAACAAATTACAGCAGGGCAATTGACATGAACTAAGCAAGGCATAACAATGCAATTACTAGTCAGAAAGATCATATGAGATTTGTTTGGGCAATACAACAAGATACATAGACCGCCATCCAACTGCATCTATGACTAGAAGTCCACTTCAGGTTA
Source organism: Avena insularis (assembly GCA_023614405.1). Taxonomy (NCBI): domain Eukaryota; kingdom Viridiplantae; phylum Streptophyta; class Magnoliopsida; order Poales; family Poaceae; genus Avena; species Avena insularis. Next base: position 12,879,161 of record CM042689.1, on the reverse strand, counting down.
TCATCCGAACCCCCTCTAGTATTAAGTTGCAAGCAACAGACAACTGCTTTAAGCAAAGTGTGTAAGGCAAACAGTCCACATGTTCCATGAACAAGAGACCGTTGTTTTCTCCCTAGTAGCAACAACACATCTACAACCGAAAATATTATTGTCACTTCCCTTGTAAACTAGAGGCATGAACCCACTATCGAGCATAAATACTGAAGGGAATATGCCCGAGAGGCAATAATAAAGTGGTTATTATCGTATTCCTTATTTATGATAAATGTTTATTTTACATGCTATAATTGTATTAATACGGAAACGTTAATACATGTGTGTTTAATAAACAAAAAGGAAGTTCCTAGTTATGCCTCTCTTATAAACTAGCTCGTTGATTAACATGATGATCAAAGTTTCCTGATCATGGACATTGGATGTTGTTAATAATGAGGTCACAACATTAGTGTAATGATGTGATGAACATTCATCCGAAGTATAGCATTACGATCAAAGTCATTGAGTTTATATTGCTATAACAACTTACGAAGTGATCCTAATCCTTAGACCATGAGATCATGTCAATCACTAACACCGGAAGAGTTTCTCGATGACATCAAACGTCACACCGTGAATCGGGTGATTATAAAGATGGCTTCAGAACTACTAAAGTGTTATGTTGAGACCCATGGATCGAGAGTGGAATTTGTTCATCCCGATGACGGATAGATATGCTCTAGGCCCTCTCGGTGATATCACATTGATTAGCTTGCAAGCAAGTGATTTGATCACTAGAATGTTATATCACGGGAACGAGAAAAGAGTGCATGTCGGTAACGATATCAAACTAGGTATGGAGATACCGATGATCGAATCTCGGACATGTAATATATCGTGAAACAAAGGGATTAAGATACTAGCGTAAAGGTTCACACGATCACGAAGTCATCGTTGAATGTGTGGAGTCGATATGGATCTCCGTGTCCTCACATCGATTATTGATCGGAGAAGGGTCTCGATCATGTCCGCATTATTCATGAACCGTAGGGTGACACACTTAAGGTATACCGACACCATTGAGCAAATGATATGCCGAAAAAAAAGAAAAGAAAGCAGGAATTTATTTCACTAGACACGGGCTGTTTGGTTGAAATTGCTGAAACTGGTTCTGCATGTGAAATTGAAATGTTGTAAGGGGTTTTATGTGAATGTTTGTTAATTAAAGTAATTAACAAAATTCTGAATAAATAAATAAAAGAGTTTTATTTAAATGAGAGCTTATATTAAATTTGGTGGAAATTTAATGCATGTGAGTGGATTTTTGAGTGGAGGCTTTTTAATGGGAGTGGAGGCTTTTCATTTTGAGTGGGAGCTCCACCCACATGAATGTGGAAGAGGTGGGGGCAGCCCCATGGCTGGGAGCCATGCCCCTTGGGTGCCCCCTCTCCCCTATAAAAGGCCCCCCTCTCATCCTCTCAAAGCACACCTCCTCGCGAAGGATCTCTCTCCCCCCTTTAGAATTTCCCCATGGTCTCGGATCAGCGAGATACATGTTCCCAGTGGCTTTTTCTGGAAGGATTTGTTGCTTCCACTGCTTCGCTGGAGCGAGGGCGCGGAGGTTGTCGGGGTACCCGTACGTGTGTGCGATCACGGATGCACCACTGCTTTGAGGTGTTGGACTTGATCGTGCTGGACCGGCTGGACCAGATAGACTTCATCACGATCTTGAGATCGGCAAGCGTTCGTCTACATCATCCACCCGTTGCTTGTATCTAGTAGATAGATCTTGGTACTTAGTTGTTCCCATCGTAGGATTTTTTTTGTTTTCTATGCTGTGAACCCTACAAATACCCCCTCTTGGATTCACTAGCAACTACTTGGCCAAGATAGCTACTAACAACGGAGAGCATGCAAGATCACAAACAACAGAGACATGATAGAATCATAAAGACAAAACCATTAATCAAACCAACATAATAATCTCAATATCCATCAGATCCCCGCAAACACAACATGCATGATTACATATAGATTAGATCTTGATCATGAACAGAGCTCACAAGATCTATACATGAAAGCACAAAGGAGGAGATACAACCATCTAGCTACTACATGGACCCATAGTCCAAGGTGGAACTACTCACGCATCATACCGGAGAGAAGGCCTCCGGGATGATCTCCCCTCCGGCAGGGTGCCGGGAAGAACTTCAGATCCCCCCGATCTAGAGACGACGGTGGCGGCGACTATAGAAGGTTTCGTGGAGATTTGATCGGGTACTTAGGTTTTCTGCATCGGGGGCTTCTTATAGGCGAAGGGGGAGGCCGAGGAGGCGGCCAGGGGGGTCAAATTGTCGGGGGTGTACCCCCGGGTACCCTAGAGTTGGTGTAAAACAGGATCTCTATAAAGGAATGGGGGATTTAATGAGAGATATATGCATACATAAGTAGAGAAATATGGCACAAAGGAAGAAAACTAAAAGGAAAAAAGATAAAAGACAGACTGGGCCGAATTATATTTAATTCGGCCTAATCTTAGTCATACTGGACCGAATATGCACTCCCAAAACCGAATTAGGCCTATAGGGACCGAATCATTAGTCCTTGGGCCGAATCAGGCCACAGCCGGTCGGATTACCAAGCCGGCCCGCCAACCTCTCCACATTACGGAAACTCCTACCGAGTACTCCCCCGTTCCCGCCAACGTCAACCAGACCGCGTCGCTCCCCGCCAACGTCACCACCTTACCGCACCAGTACTCCCTCGACAGAACGTCCTCATCACGATCTCTTCACAGCATGTCACCCAGGTGGGCCGAATTAAGGGAACTTCGGCCCATCACGGGATTTCCTCAGCCACCACAGCCCACCACGGACCGACAGCTCTTCTCGCCACCAGCGAACTCCACCAGCCCAACTGCCTCTCCCGGATGGGCCGACCTTGGTCACCTCGGCCCACCGCGGGATCTCCCCTTCAGGCCGGATGAGCGCCACCCTGGCTGGGCCGCTTCATGACCCGTCTGGTCCGTGGGTTGACTCGGCAGGGAGGAAGTTTGACCTGGATTAGGCCCAATATTCCCCAGGCCGAATTAACCCTCTGCCAGGATGAATTACCACTGACTCCAGGACATCTGGGCCAGGTTATAATGACCCATACACCCTCTTATTCACCTCCAGACGCATCCACGATATCTATAGTGACTCTCCATCAAGCCAAGACAAGCTCTGCAGGTATCGAACCGGTCCAGCTCAAACCAACACGTGGCATATGGAATATTCCCTCGGCATCTAAAAAGGTGCTAGGGAATATGCCAAGCATCTCCAGAGATGCCATGGAATATGCCTAGCATCTCCAAAAGATGCCTGGAATATGATGAGAAGATACCAATCGTGGGGAACAAGTCTTGTCCCCTGGGCTCCCCTTTATAAGGAGCACCAGGGGGATCGTTCCCATGGATAGGCCCCGAAGGGATCTTCTCCTCTCTGCTCACTCGGAGCTCTCCTGCTTCTTCCTCCTCCACTCTCACAGAGAGATCTAGATAGAGACATAGGAAATACAGCTCAAGGAGCATGATTGTAGCTACAAGTATGGCAAGATTATAAGAGATTAGATGTAGAGAAAGAGGTGTTATCTACACATGAGAGCCTCAATCCTAGATACATTGTATTTCTCTTTGTTCATACGAGTGCGGTCTTTACTGCATCATCCCTCCCTGGATTCCTCTACGTCCATCGGCCCCAACTTTAGCCTACCCATGGCATATGCCGTGATACCACCACGACATTTGGCGCCCACCGTGGGGCCTTTTAGTGGCGTTGGTTGGGTTTCCTTCCGGACAGGAACATCTTCATCAACTTATTTTTCATAGAGCTCCTTCAGTTCCTCCAAGCGAACAGAGAATAGAGAGTCTGACTCAGCAAGGCAGGTAAGACTCAGTAAGAATGATTCGAACTCTTCTCGAAGCATACTATAAGTATCAAGTAACTCAGCAAGGCAGGTATGACTCAGGGAGAATGACTCAAACTCTTCTGCAAACATACTGTAAGTACCAGATAACTCAGCCACCAACACTCGATCCTTCACCCCAGGGAGAAAATAACTCAACCTGGGGACTAGCCAACGTATCCATAGAATCACCTTTAGATGGAGAAAACATTAAGTTGATTTGGGTCAGTATTTGACCAGCTTATTGATGATTCGAATAGAATTTGAGTCAGTTTATTTATGCTTCAGATTAACCTTTAACTCAGCTTACCAGCTTATTGATGATTCGGATAGAATTTGAGTCAGTTTATTTATGCTTTGGATTAACCTTTAACTCAGCTTACCAGCTTATGGATGATTCGAATAGAATTTGAGTCAGTTTATTTATGCTTCGGATTAACCTTTAACTTAGCTCACCAGCTTATTTATGATTCGGATAGAATTTGAGTCAGTTTATTTATGCTTCGGATTAACCTTTAACTCAGCTTATTTATGATTCAGATAGAATTTGAGTCAGTTTATTTATGATTCGGACTAACATTTGATTCAGCTCGCCAGGGTATATTATAACTCAGATTTGTATTCTAACTCAGCTTAGTAGCTTATCTCTGATTCGGACTAAAGTTTGATTCAACTTGCCAGCTTGCCAAGTTATGACTCGGATTAATATTTAACTCATCTTGTCAGGTTAACTCATATCTCGAATGATTGTTTGACAGCATGTCGTATCTCAAATCTATATCTTAGATCCACCTCTCGAATCACGTCTCTCAGCAATTAGCCTTATTATCATATCCCAAAACTTTATCTTGGATCTATATCTCGGATTCATATCAAAGGCAAGTCACCATCTTCTCATCAGATCAAGTTATATCTCAGTAAAAAGATATCTCGAGTTTGATTCATATATCTCGGATTTGAGTCAGATGACTCAGATTTGAGACATAAGTCGAATTTGAGTAAAATAACTCGGATTTGGAAACAGATGACTTGGATTTGAGTCATATACCTCGGATTTGAGTCAGATGACTCAGATTTGAGACATAAGTCAAATTTGAGTAAATAACTCAGATTTGGAAACAGATAACTCGGATTTGAGTCATATACCTCGGATTTGAGTCAGATGACTCGGATTTGAGACATAGGTCAAAATTGAGTAAAATAACTCGGATTTGGAAACAGATAACTCGGATTTGAGTCATATACCTCGGATTTGAGTCAGATGACTCGGATTTGAGACATAGGTCAAAATTGAGTAAAATAACTCGGATTTGGAAACAGATAACTCGGATTTGAGTCATATACCTCGGATTTTGAGTCAGATGACTCAGATTTGAGGCATAAGTCAAATTTGAGTAAAATAACTCGGATTTGGAAACAGATGACTTGGATTTGAGTCATATACCTCGGATTTGAGTCAGATGACTCAGATTTAAGGCATAAGTCAAATTTGAGTAAAATAACTCATATTTGGAAACAGATGACTCGGATTTGAGTCATATACCTTGGATTTGAGTCAGATGACTCAGATTTGAGAGATAAGTCAAATTTGAGTAAAATAACTCGGATTTGGAAACAGATGACTCGGATTTGAGTCATATACCTCGGATTTGAGTCAGATGACTCGGATTTGAGACATAGGTCAAAATTGAGTAAAATAACTCAGATTTGGAAACAGATAACTCGGATTTGAGTCATATACCTCGGATTTTGAGTCAGATGACTCAGATTTTGAGGGATAAGTCAAAATTGAGTAAAATAACTCGGATTTAAAATCAGATAACTCGGATTTAAGTCATATACCTTGGAATTTGAGTCATATGACTCATATTTGAGACATAAATCAAATTTGAGTAGAATAACTCAGAAAAGGAATCAGGTGACTCAAATTGGAGTCATATAACTTGAACTTTGAGTCAGGTTTGAAGCATAAGACGAACTAGAAATATGCAACCCAAGCGAGATAACTCGGATTATAACTTTTCCAAAGGGGTTATAAGACCAGAGCCAAAAAAGGCCAGAAGTCAAAACTTTACCAAAGGGGTTATAAGACCAGAGCCAAAAAAGTCCAGAAGTCAAAACTTTCCCAAAGGGGTTATAAGACCAGTGCCCAAAATGGCCAAAAGTCATAACTTACCCAAAGGATTATAAGACCAGAGCCAAAGAAGGCCAGAAGTCAAAACTTACCCTAAGGGGTTATAAGACGAGTACCCCAAATGACCAGAAGTCATAACTTACCCAAAGGATTATGAGACCAGAGCCAGAGAAGGCCAAAAGTCAGAACTTTCCCAAAGGGATTATAAGATCAGTGCCCAAAAAGGCCAGAAGTCGTAACTTACCCAAAAGGGTAAGACCAGAGCCAAAGCAGGCTAGAAGTCAAAAAACTTACCCAAAAGGGTTAAGACTGGAGCCGAAGAAGGCCAGAAGTCGAAAACTTACCCAACAGGGTTAGGACCCAGTGCCCTAGAGGGCCAGGAGTCGACGATGTATGAAAAAGACTATAGGCCGAATAAACAACTCGGGCAATATTTTATAACCTCAGGGACTAATGTCGGGGGTGTACCCCCAGGTACCCCAGAGTTGGTGTAAAACAGGATCTCTATAAAGGAATGGGGGATTTAATGAGAGACATATGCATACATAAGTAGAGAAATATGGCACAAAGGATGAAAACTAAAAGGGAAAAAGATAAAAGACAGACTGGGCCGAATTATATTTAATTCGGCCTAATCTTAGTCATACTGGACCGAATATGCACTCCCCAAACCGAATTAGGCCTACAGGGACCGAATCATCAGTCCTTGGGCCGAATTAGGCCACAGCCGGCCGGATTACCAAGTCGTCCCACCAACCTCTCCACATTACGGAAACTCCCGCCAAGTACTCCCCCGTTCCCACCAACGTCAATCGGACCGCGTCGCTCCCCGCCAACGTCGCCACCTTCCCGCGCCTGTACTCCCTCGACAGAACGTCCTCATCATGATCGCTTCATAGCATGTCACCCGGGTGGGCCGAATTAAGGGAACATCGGCCCGTCACGGGATTGCCTTAGCCACCACAACCCACCACGGACCGACAGCTCTTCTCGCCACCAGCGAACTCCACCAGCCCAACTGCCTCTCCCGGGTGGGCCGACCTTGGTCACCTCGGCCCACCGCGGGCTCTCCCCTTCAGGCCGGATGAGCGCCACCCCGGCTGGGCCGACCCGGCTGGGCTGTGGGTTGACTCGGCAGGAAGGAAGTTTGACCTGGATTAGGCCCAATATTCCCCATGCCAAATTAACCCTCTGCCAGGCCGAATTATCACTGACTCCGGGACATCTGTGTCAGGTTATAATGACCCAGACACCCTCTTATTCACCTCCAGACGCATCCACGACATCTACAGTGACTCTCCATCAAGCCAAGACAAGCTCTGCAGGTATTGAACCGGTCCAGCTCAGACCAGCACATGGCATATGGAATATGCGCTCGGCAACTAAAAAGGTGCTAGGGAATATGCCAAGCATCTCCAGAGATGCCATGGCATATGCCTAGCATCTCTAGAAGATGCCCGGAATATGCTGAGAAGATGCCAAGCGTGGGGAACAAGTCTTATCCCCTGGGCTCCCCTTTATAAGGAGCACCAGGGGGATCGTTCCCAGGGAGAGGCCCCGAAGGGCTCTTCTCCTCTCTGCTCACTTGGAGCTCTCCTGCTTCTTCCTCCTCCACTCTCACAGAGAGATCTAGATAGAGGCATAGGAAATACAACTCAAGGAGCATGATTGTAGCCACAAGTATGGCAAGATTCTAAGAGATTAGATGTAGAGAAAGAGGTGTTATCTCCACATGAGAGCCTCAATCCTAGATACATTGTATTTCTCTTTGTTCATACGAGTGCGGTCTTCACTGCATCATCCCTCCCCGGATTCCTCCACGTCCATCGGCCCCAACTTTAGCCTACCCATGGCATATGTCGTGATACCACCACGACACAAACCCTACCCAGGCGCGGGGTAGGGCCCACCCGCCCCTAGGGGGGGTTTGGTCGCCCTGGCCCGCTTCCTCGTCTCCCCTCTGGACTTCTTGTTCCCCACAGAAAGTTATTGACTTTGACGTTTGTCCCATCCAATTCCGAGAATATTTCTTTACTAGCTTTTCTGAAACCAAAAACAACAGAAAACAGGCTACTGGCACTATGGCAACTTGTTAATAGGTTAGTACCAGAAAACATGTAAAAAGTACCTCAAACTGTAGACAAAGAAAGAAAAGTAGATACTAAACAAGCATGGAGCATCAAAAATTATAGATATGTTTCTGACGTATCACTCCCCTCTCCGGGAAGGAATTCCCCCGACAGAAATCTGTCTGTCGGAGAGATCTTTCTCTCTCGGTGTTTTTCGCCCCCAGAGGCGGCGGAAATCTATTTGTGGTCGCTCTCCAGGCCTTAGGGTTTTGTAGGGAAGATATAGGCGAAGGGGCGGAGCTAGGAGCCGGGCAGGTGGGCCACACCTGCCCTAGGCACGGGGTCAGGTGGGCCTGTTCCTAGGGGGTGTGGGCCCCCTGTGGCCCCTCTTCGTCCCTCCTTCTGGCTTTCTTCGTCTTTTGGGAAAATAATACGTTTCCATATTTTTCTGGTATTTTTCTGATCTTCACGAAATTGCATCGAAACGCCCTCTTTTCCATCAGAATCCAGACTTCGGCAGTCCAAGAATCATTCAACATGCATAAACAGTGGAAAAGACATAAGCAATACCTCATAATAAGACAAATATCAATGAATAGAGGTAAATTATGATATAGAAAGGTGATGCAAATTGAGCGTATCAACTCCCCCAAGACCTTGACCTTAAGCTGAAAACTGAGCTCAGTAAACATGTCCACTGGTTTATGGAGTGAAGTGTCGATAAAAGAATACGAACAAGAAGCATCACACTTACCATTACACAACTCATAGAAGACAGCAACTCACCATTATATAACTTAGCTTGCAACCAAGTACAACAGTCACAATAGATATGCATAAAGATAAATCATAATTGGAATTGGCAAACTTGTTCTTGGTCAGAGAACACCTGGCAAACAGTTTCACAAAAAGCTTTTTGTCGAAGTTTTACAATAGGAGCACTCTTTGCTCAAAAAGGTTTTTCACAAGTGAAGGCTTTCAAAGTAATACTCAATAGATAAGAGTCCTGTGCAAACTAGGAAGATAGAGAACATGATTGAATAAATCACCATATGAATGCTTGAAACACAACAACTCAAATGCTTGTTGGAGATAGAGAGGAAGTAGGTTTACTGACTCAACTTGGTAAATAGGAGAAAGGTCCCTTTATAGAGGGTAGCAGGGATTACAAGTCATAAAGAGCTTCCAAAATATTATGGTACTTACTAGCTTTGAGCCCTCATTGCCCCTATCATAGGCATCTTGAGATGATTAAGGTTAAAGTGCACGAAGATGGAGTATATGCTTGACGAAATATAAGTTGGCAATCTCATGTCCCTTGAATATGAGGGCCACTCCTCATGCTACTCAATTTTGGGCCCAGGTAAGTTCTTGTCATTGTAAGTATTTGCGTATCATAGAGAACCGCCAACGGGTACCCTTTGCACATGGTACAAGAGCTTTCCCAAAACCAAAATGACAAGGCAAGCAGACAATGAGCATCTCAGCGATCTGTTTATTTACTATGTGCATAGCTTTTTATGGAGGATGCTTCATATATAGCTCACTACGGTGATGCTGCAAGTTTCCACCATGGTTAAGAATGGCTTAGGCTAGCGGCCCAGGCGTTTCTCTAACATAGAATACAAACTCCATGGACTTACAAGTTCCCTCTTTATTTCACACCATTGACATCCATAGACAAAAGAGCATGATATCAACCGAGTACAAAAGTATAGGTGCAATGTTGAAAACGTTCCCCGTGACAGCACGGTTTTGCTAATTCCAACGTATACATGCAATCATATACAACTTTGATGGCACAATGGTTCAAGTCTATCAGGGGCAAGAAAATAAGGTGTGCCATCAAGTTCGTGAGAGCTTTACTAACTAGTTTTCACATAACAAAATACTTTTTAAATTTGAAAGGTATATGAAGCTTGAGAATTTGCTAGGAATAGCAAAAGCTACTAGGTAGATATGGTGGACACAAATGACAAAGGTTTTGGTTAAAGGGTTTGGAAACATGAGAAGTATGCCTTCACAAAACAGGTTTTTGGCTAGCAAGGCTGGGTAGCAAGCAAGAGAGTTGAAAGAAACAAGCAAACATACAAGTAATAAAGCCAAACATGCAGTCTTCCTTGAATACACAAAAGATCTTAAATAAAGAATACTAAGCTTATGAGCCAACAAGAAAACAAATGATACTGACCAGAGCACTCACACCAAAAAGTACTGCTACTGACCAGAGCTCGGTTTGCCAAAACCAATTTAGATCCACTTGATGCTCCAAAAGTGATGCCAATACTGATCAACAAGATCCATCATATAATAGAGATTGCAAACTAAAAATAAGAAGTGCAAAAATTAAAAGATGAAACTTCTCATTAATATTCCAATAAAGGCACTCACACCAAGGGATACATAAATAACCAACTAAATGAGAGATACTTCCACATGCAAACCAAACTATAAGATAACATCTCTACCAAAGATACGAATCCACTAAAAAGGTAAAAGATAAAAGATAATGGTGGTGATACCGCGGCACTCCCCCAAGCTTGGAACAAGCCAAGGAGATGCCAAACCTGATGACGAATTACTCCTTTGGTGGTGGTTGTGTTTTCTTGTCAAGGATCAGAAAATCCTCCAGCATCTTATGAAGCCTGTTATTATCCTCTTGAGGCATATCCACCTTCATCCTCAAAGCACGGTACTTAGCACAAAACTCGTCAGTGGTTCGAAGGGCCTCTGCTGCCTCGGGGCAGTATCTGAAGTCTGGACCAAAAGCTATGATTCCCTGCATGTTATGAGAAAAAGCATCCCCAGTGTTAATTGCTCCTACCAAAGTGGGTTTCCTTCCCCTTGCCCCTGCAGAGGTTTGTTCTTCCAACTTTATCTCCTCCACGGGCTTCTTGCCTTTGTCGTTGGCGGAGACCATGGTGCTCTAAACTTAAAAAGATTTCCTGACAGAAACAGATCGAAACGAAAACACAACGAGAACACGATGCACGAACCTCGGGGAATCCGTGGGGTTATATATTACGAAGTTTCAAAGCATAACGAAGGTTTTGACACGGAAACGAGGCTGAGTCGGAGTCCTGGGGTGGCACACCCCCTCCAGGCGCGGCCAGGCAGGGGCCCGTGCCTGGGGTGGGTTTGTCCACCCCAGACTCCATCGCCTCTGTTCCGACTCATAACTTCCCTCATGTATTAAAAACATCAAAAATATAAAAAGATTGGGATTTCACGAACCTTCTGTTCTCACCACTTTTACCTATTCAAAGACGAACTCTGCAGACTCCTTTTCTCATTTTCCTGGAAGTTTTCTTTCCTCACAAGGCAATACACAAGCTTCAATGGAAATATTAGTGTATGCAAAACAACAAACCTTTAGGTTCACGCTTCAACTGAAATCCATCAAAAAAAAGGCTTCTATAAGAGGCAAATGCAAATGATAATAGAAATCTGTCAAAACAGACCAGCAAGTAAAGATTGATTTTTTAGAAAATCTTCTGTTGCTCAAATCAAAAAGTTCAGAACTAATGAAAGTTGGGTAACAACTTGTAGAACAAGCTCAGAAAAATACAACTCCATCCGACGTACTGAGCTCCCTCACGATTTTTTACGGTGCAGCACAAAAATATGTCCCAGGACAGCCACTTTTCACAACTCCTCTACTTCACAAAAGCAGTTGAACTTGACACAAAAACCAAAGCAAAAAGGATAAGGAGCGGTTATTACATAGGTAATAACTTCCAAGACTCAACCAAACTCTTGGTTATCTCCCAACAAGTACTTTTCTTTTATGCCTTTAAGTTAGGCCTGAGACTTTCAAAGATGCTCACAAAGGAGATATAAATCTAGAGTGAAAAAGAGCATCAAGAAGCAAATAACCAACACACTTGAGTCTAACCCACTTCCTATGCATGGGAGTAGTATGAGAAAACGAATTGTTGAAACAAAAAACCACTATCATAGGAATACAAAACAAATGCCACTTCAAAGCTTTCAACATAAAACGGGGAAACTTAACATTATTGAGATGCATAAAACCATGTTTCCCTCTCTCATAATAACTTTCAGTAGCACTTTGAATAAAGTTGACAATATAACTGTCACTGGCAACAAATTTATCATCTGAGTAATACTTACAGTCACCAAGAAAAGGTCCAAGGTCATAAACCAGATCAATAGAAGCAAGTTATTCCATCCTGAAATCTTTATTAGGCAAGCTGTTTTCACAAGGAGCTTTAGCAAATTTGAAAAAGTTAAACTCATAAGAATCTCCATTAAACTTAGTTAAAACTTTCTCCTTCTTACAATCAATATTAGCTCCACAAGTGTTCAAGAAAGGTCTACCAAAAATGATAGGACAAGTTATGCTAGCTGCTGAATTAAGCACTAGAAAATCAGCAGGATACTTAATATTACCAGAAAGAACCTCCACATTTCTTACAATACCAATTGGGCAAATGGTTTCCTTATTAGCAAGGTGAATAACCACATCAATGTCCTCAAGCTCACAAGGACCAATTTCATGCATAATTTCCCTGTAAATCTCATAAGGAATAGCACTAGAAGTAGCACCAATATCACATAAACCATAGTAGCAATGTTTACCAATTCTAACAGAAAGCACAGGAACACTAGCTTATCTAGCTTTATTAGGATGATAAACAATATTAGTAGCATCTTCATAGAACACAATATGCTCATCCTCTATATTGCTAGTGACAAGATCTTTCACAACAGCTACCACAAGCTCAATATCAATGAGCTCATCGGGCTCCATAGTTTTCTTTGCACTTTTGCTAACCACATTGGCTATAACAGAATGTTCCCTTACCTTAGCAGGAAAAGACATTTTCTCCACATAAGGTTCAGGCAAAATAGGATCAGTAGTACAAACCTCTGTGCTGGCAGGAACATGGGTGACAATGTCTTTATAAGGAGCATGGTACTTGTACCACTCTTTCTTGGGAATTTCAATATAAGAGGCAAAGGCATTAAAACATTTTGCAAGAACTTGAGGATCAAGACCAAACTCATTACTAATATCACAGAAGTTATCAGTTCCCATAAAAGATTTAATACATTCATAATCATAGTTTATACCTGACTTTCTTCCTTTATCATTTTCCCAAGCTTCAGTGTTCTCTTGAATACGTTCTAGTAGATCCCATTTAGCTTCTTCCTTCATACGTGTGAATGATCCAGCACAAGAAGCATCTAGTAAATCTTTATCATGAAGAGAGATCCTAGCATAAAAATTATTGATAATAATATTGTTAGGGAGTTCATGAATAGGACATTTAAGCATTAGTAACTTCAATCTCCCCCAAGCTTGAGCTGTACTTTCTCCATCACGAGGCCAAAAGTTATATATATCAGATTTCTATCCTTATGAATCTCACTGGGAGGATAAAATTTAGAATAAAAGAGAGAAGCCATTTCCTCCCATTCCATGGATTGTCCATTCTTCAGCAGCTTATACCATTCTTCAGCTCTCCCCTTCAAGGATATGGAGAGTAACTTCTTCTTCATCTATTCAGTTGTGATACCTGCACACTTAAACAAACCGCATAATTCATGGATAAAGAGCAAGTGATCACCAGGATAGACAGTTACATCCCCTAAATAATAATTATCCATAACACGATCAACAATACTTGTAGGTATCTTAAAAGGATCTATCGCAACAGGTGGTGGTTCATCTAGTACCCTAGCAGTGGTAGTAGTTTTCCCAAACAGAAAACCAAGTGGGTTATCCATATTGGAAACAAAGTAACAAGCAGTAACAAAAAGCAATACTCACAGTAGAAGTTTCCTTTACCAGTTCCACTCTTCAATAGCGCTTCACTCCTCGGCAACGACGCCAAAAAATAGTCTTGATGACCCACAAGTATAGGGGGTGATCGCAGTACTTTCGATAAATAGGACTGTCGATCCCAACAAGGAGCAGAAGGTGCTGAACAGTGGTATGGAGCAGGAAATTTTTGTAAATACTTAGCAAACGGATTTTTAGTGGTTTTCTGATAAGGCAACAAAACAAAGAGCAATTAACAAAGAACAAAAGCAGCAAGTGGCCCAATCCTTTCTTAGCAAAGGACAAGCCGGTGGAAATACTTATAAAGACCAAACGTTCTCGAGGACACATGGGAATTCTGTCAAGTGCTTTCGCTCCAAATAGTTGAGTACTCTTCTTTGGTGTTGTAAGTGTTGTGTGGGTGAACCTGTGATAATGTACCGACCATACTTGGACTAATACATACTTGTGATTAAACCCCCTGCAAACATCCGTAACTACAGGAAAGTAATTAAGATATAAATCTAACCATAGCCTTAAACTCTGAGATCCTACACTCCCTTATGCAATGGTGTCCTAACGGGGGTTCAGGTTTCTGTCACTCCGGCAACCCCACAATTAGTAGCCAAATACACTACTAGGAAACTAGCTATAGATAGACAGACCTTCTATGGCGCATGGTTCTGACCATGCGCCACAAAAGTTGTCCAGTGGTGCATTTCATCAAATGCGTCACAGAAGTCTTCACACTTCTGTGGCGCATATAGGAAAAAATGCGCCACAGAAGTTGGAACTTTTGTGGCGCATGTGGACATATGCACCACAGAATTTCCAACTTCTGTGGCGCATATGGACATATGCGCCACAGAAAGCTCGGGTGGACCCTACCACAGAATCTCATTGACTATACTCTGACCAACATTCTGTGGCGCATATGACCATATACGCCACAGAAGTTCATCTTCTGTGGCGCATATAGAGGCATGCGCCACAGAAGTTGGAGTAGGAAAAACAGATTCTACCCCCCCCCCCCGCCCCCCCCGTGGATCGCCTCTTTAGCCTTGCAAAAAAAATAGAATATGAAAAACACTTCAAAAAATAAAATCCTTTCACACAGTGTTAGGTAATATGGTCTAGTTTGTAGGAAAATTAACAAACATGCATTTCGACTTTTTATGCAAAAAATTTATGCCACGGTAAAACGGCCGTAACTTTTGCATACGATATCGGAAAAATACGTATAATATACCAAAATGACGAGAACGAGATTAGCGATTATTTAGGTTTTCAAAATTCGAAAAGAGTAAAAAGTTATGGCCAAAAGATCGTTTTTTCCTGCAAAAAAATAAAAAAGGAGGACAAACTTCGGTGGCGCATTTCTTCCATATGCGCCACAGAAGTCTTGGACAAAATTC
Organism: Avena insularis; assembly: GCA_023614405.1. Taxonomy (NCBI): domain Eukaryota; kingdom Viridiplantae; phylum Streptophyta; class Magnoliopsida; order Poales; family Poaceae; genus Avena; species Avena insularis. Next base: position 12,863,834 of record CM042689.1, on the reverse strand, counting down.
GAAATTTGAATCCCGCCCCTTCTCCCTCTCTTATACTCTTCAGCTCCTCCACCCTTCCCCTCCTCACCGTCTTCTCTCATTCGCCTCACCTTCTCCTCCTCCTCCTCCATCCCGGTGAGATCCTCCTCCTCCTCCACCCCGGTGAGCTTCTCCTCCTCCTCCACCACCACCGCGGTGAGCTCCTCCCTCCTCCACTCCGGTGAGCTCTTCCCTTCTCCACCCTGATGAGCTCCTCCTCCTCCTCCCACCTCCCTCCTCCTCCACCCCGGCGATCTCCTCCTCCTCCCACCTCCCACCTCCCTCCTCCTCCACCCCGACGAGCTCCTCCTCCGGCGACCTTCTCCTCCTCCTCTTCCGGTGGCCTCCTCGTCCTCCTCCGGTGGCCTCCTCCTCCTCCTCCTCCTCCGATGGCCTCATCCTCTCCTCCACCAGCGACTTCCTTCTCTCCTCCATCGGCGACCCCCACCTCCGGCGAGCACCACCTCCGGCCAGATCTGGCCGTTTTTTTTAAATTTGAAAAAAAACTTCTGTGGCGCATATTGGCCAAATGCGCCACAGAAGTTTGAGATCTGGTTCGGGACTTCTGTGGTGCATTTTGGAAATATGCGCCACATAAGTTTTTCAGACTTCTGTGGCATATTTCAATATGCGCCACAGAACTGCACTTTAGTGGCGAGATAATAGTGGCGTATCCCATATGCGCCACAGAAGTCCCAAAATGGTGCGCCACTGATGGGCCTTTTCCTAGTAGTGATACACAATGCATTACCCTAGTCCCATAAATGGTGAAGTGTCATGTAGTCGACGTTCACATGACACCACTAGAAGAATAGCACCACAACTTAAATACTAAACCATTGAATAATAACTCAACACAGATCCACTAATAAGAACTAAACGAACTACTCACAAGACATCATATGGATCAAGATCAAAGATGATATGATAATGGATAACAATCTGAACATAAACAATAATCCAATGGTTCCACTCACAAGCATCAACTACAATAGTAATTAACACCAAGAAAGTTTCCCCTAAGAACTAAAGCAATATCCAACACAATTGTTACAGCGGGACAGAGTGGTGATGATGGTGATGGTGGAGATGATGGTGTGGATGATGATGATGATCCCAATGAAGCCTAGCTTGATGACGGTGTTGATGCCGACAATCTCCCCTCTCCGGGAAGGAATTCCCTCGGTAGAAATCTGTCTGCCGGAGAGACCTTTCTCTCTCAGTGTTTTCCGCCCCCAGAGGCGGCGAAAATCTATCTTTGATCGCTCTCTAGTCATCCAGGCCTTAGGGTTTTGTAGGGAATATATAGGCGAAGGGGCGGAGCCAGGAGCTGGGCAGGTAGGCCACACCTGCCCTAGGCGTGGGGTCAGGTGGGCCTGCGCCTAGGGGTGTGGGACCCGTATGGCCCCTCTTCGTCCGTCCTTTTGGCTTCCTTCGTATTCTTGGAAAATAATATGTTTCCATATTTTTCTGGTATTTTTCTGATCTTCGCGAAATTGCATCGAAACGCCCTCTTTTCCATCAGAATCTAGACTCCGACAGTCCATCCTCCAAGAATCATCCAACATGCATAAACAGTGGAAAAGACATAAGCAATACCTCATAATAAGACAAATATCAATGAATAGAGGTAAATTATGATATAGAAAGGTGATGCAAATTGGGCGTATCAAACTGCATCTATGACTAGAAGTCCCTTCTGGTTATCATCCGAACCCCCTCCAGTATTAAGTTGCAAGCAACAGACAACTACTTTAAGTAAAGTGTGTAAGGTAAACAGTCCACATGTTCCATGAACAAGAGACCGTTGTTTTCTCCCTAGTAGCAACAACACATATATAACCGAAGATATTTCTGTCACTTCCCTTGGAAACTATAGGCATGAACCCACTATCGAGCATAAATACCCCCTCTTGGAGTCACTAGAAACTACTTGGACAAGATAGCTACTAACAACGGAGAGCATGCAACATCACAAACAACACAAACATGATCGAATAAAATAGACAAAACCATTAATCAAACCAACATAATAATCTCAATATCCATTGGATCCCTGCAAACACAACATGCATGATTACAAATAGATTAGATCTTGATCATGAACGGAGCTCACAAGATCTATACATGAAAGCACAAAGGAGGAGATACAACCATATAGCTACTACATGGACCCATAGTCCAAGGTAGAACTACTCACGCATCATACCGGAGAGAAGGCCTCCGGGATGATCTCCCTTTCGGCAGGGTGCCGAGAAGAACTTCAGATACCCCGATCTAGGGACGAAGGTGGCGGCGGCTACAGAAGGTTTCGTAGAATATTGATCGGGTACTTAGGGTTTCTGCATCGGGGGATTCTTATAGGCGAAGAGGCAAGGCTGGGAAGCGTCCAGGGGCCCCACACTCTACCCAGGCGCGAGGCAGGGCCCACCCGCGCCTAGGGGGTCTGGCCGCCCTGGCTTCCGTCTCCGTCTCGTCTTCTGGATTCTTGTTCCCCATGGAAAGTTATTGACTTTGGCTTTTGTCCCGTCCAATTCCGAGAATATTGATTTTTTGCCTTTTTGGAACCAAAAACAGAAGAAAACAAGCAACTGGCACTGTGGCAACTTGTTAATAGGTTAGTTCCAGAAAAGATATAAAAACACCTCAAAGTGTAGACAAAGCAAAGCAAAGTAGATACTAAACAAGCATGGAGTATCAAGAACCCCCAAGCTTAACTCCTGCTCGTCCTCGAGTAGGTAAGTGATAAAAAGAATAATTTTTGAGGTGACATGCACCATCAAAACCAAGATCAAACCATTTGCAAGCATTGAAATCTGGGATCAAAGAACTCTAAACATGTGCATGAAAGATGGAGTTCTAACAATAGGACATAGTAACTATGCATGCAACATGAAAGGCTACAAAAAAATATCCTGAATAACATGCATTGAAAAACGTTTGTTTGTTTCATATACAGAAAACATGGCATAGTGGCAATTAGCTTGTCCATCATAGAGTAGAAAATAAATGCATAGCACACCTTGAAAGTTCACAAGGGTGACTAGAAACAAGTAGCACAAGAACAAGTAATATCACAATATGCATCAATCAATAAGCTTTGGAACACTGCACACAGAATGACAACTATGCTCTCTTAATGGTGCCTAAAGGTAGAAGGTGGAGACTCAAATAATGGTGGAAGAAAAGCCTTTCATAAAGGTAGCAGGGATTTCAAGTTTCAAAAAGAGCTTCCAAAAATTATGGTACTTGTTAGCTTTCATCCCTCATTGCCCCTATCATAAGAATCTTGAAGTGATTAAGGTTAAAGTGAACAGAGATGGAGTATATGCTTGACGAAGTATAAGTTGGCAATCTCAAGTCCCTTGAATATGAGGGCCACACCTCATGCTACTCAACTTCAGTCACCTGTAAGTTTCTTGTCATTGTAAGTATTTGCATATCATAGAGAACCGCCAACGGGGTACCCCTTGCACATGGTACAGGAGCTATCCCATAACAAAAATGACAAGGCAAGCAGACAATGAGCATCTCAGCGATCTTTTTATTTACCATATGCATAGCTTTGTATTGAGGATGCTTCATAGATAGCTCACTATGGTGATGCTGCAAGTTTCCACCATGATTAGGAATGGCTTAGGCTAGCTGCCCAGACGTTTCTCTAACACAAAATACAAACTCCATTGACTTACAAGTTCCCTCTTTATTTCACACCGGTGACATACATAGACAAAAGAGCATGATATCAACTAAGTACAAAATACAAGTGCAATGTTGAAAATGTTCCCTGTGACAGCACGGTTCTGCTAATTCCAACGTATAAGTGCAAGCATATACATCATATAAGACACAATGGTTCAAGTTTATTAGGGGCAAAGAATATAAAGTGTGCCATCAAGTTTGTGAGGGATTTAATCACTAAGTTTTCACATAACAAAATAGTTTTTAATTGGAAGATAGCTAAAAACAAGAATATACTTGGAATGGTGTAATTGTCGGGGATATGACCCCAGGTACCCTAGAGTTGGGCTATAAAGAGATCTATGTAAAAGAATAAAACAATTAAATAGAAGTAATGGGTGAAGACAGGTGTTAAAGATAAAAGAAAGAAGAATAAAACTTGCTTGGGCCGAGTTAAGTATAACTCGGCCTAGTCAATACAGAATCCGCCCCTCTTGGGCCGAATTGACTAGGCCAGAGCCTAATAAAATCTGCTATGTGCTGAATAAGAGAAATCCGGTCGGGCCGAATCACTATGCCCATGGGCCGACCTGAGCCAAAGTTGGCCCACGGCCGACTCCCCGCTTCACGTCGCCAGCCTCAGACGCTCCTCCTACTCCCGCCAAACGTCGCCCCCGGCGCGTCCTCCAGCCACGCTCCCGCGCCAAGCTTCCTCGTCGCCACCTCGCCACCCCAAAGTCGCCCGGGTGGGCCGACTAAGGGAAATTTGGCCCACCGCGGGACAATTCCTAGGAACCATCAAGCTCTCCGGGTGGGCTGGCGTCTGCTTCGACCCGGCCAGCCCACCACGGGCTGACACACATCTTCCGGCCGAGCCTTGCCCAATTCACCTAGGCCGAATTGAGCAGATCTAGGCTGGGCTGTTTCCTTCACCTGGGCCGAGGTTGATGATCCGGCTGGGCTGCAGTTCACCCGGCTGGGCCGAACTGACCCTAGGGATAATTCGGTTGCTCTTTCCCTTATCCTCTGGGCTGAATCAACTAACAACTGGGCCGGATCAACAGGACCCAGGCCGAGTTCATCCTTTAGATTTACCATCTGGGCCGAGTTAATTCACCCTAGACACCACGTTATTCATCTCCAGGTGCCTCCACAGTCTCCACAAAGACACGCCATCGGATCAAGACAAGACCAACAAGTATTGTGCCAGTCTTGGGAGCCCACCTACTCAGACTGGCACATGATGTATGGAATATGCCAATGGCATCTAGCAAGATGCTAGGGAATATGCCTAGCATCTCCAAAGATGCCAAGGCATATGCTGAGCATCTCTAGAAGATACCTAGAATATGCCATCTAGATGCCAGACGTGTAGAACAAGTCTTGTCCCCTGGGCTCCCCTTTATAAGGAGCACCAGGGGGATCGTTAGAGGGGAGAGGCCCCGAAGGGCTCCTCCCCTCTCTGCTCACTAGGATCTCTCCTTCTCCCTCTTCCTCCACTCTCACAGAGAGATCTAGATAGAAGCATAGGAGATACAGCTCAAGGAGCATGATTGTAGCCATAAGTATGGCAAGATTATAAGAGATTAGATGTATAGAATAAGGTGTTATCTCCACTTGAGAGCTTAAATCCAATATACATTGTATTTATCTTTGTTCATACGAGTGCGGTCTTCACTGCATCATCCCTTCCTGGATTCCTCCACGTCCATCGGCCCCAACTTTAGCCTACCCATGGCATATGCCGTGATACCACCATGACATTTGGCGCCCACCGTGGGGCCTTCTAGTGGCGTTGGTTGGGTTTCCATCCGGACAGGAACATCTTCATCAACTTCTTCCTCATAGGGCTCATTCAGCTCCACCAAGCCAGCACAGAACAAAGAGGTAATCCAGAGGCTCTCCAAGTCTAACTCATCAAAGCAAGTAAGACTCAGCAAGAAGGACTCAAGCACCACTCCAAGCTTACTGTAAGTACCAGGTAACTCAGCAGGGCAGGTATGACCTAGCAATACTCACTCAAACACTTCTCCAACTATACTATAAGTGCCAGATAACTCAGCCACCTACACTCAATCCTTCACTCCGGGGAGAAAATAACGTAACCCGGGGACTAGTCAACTTATACGTAGAGTCACCTTTGGATTAAGGGAACATTATGTTGATTTAGATCTGAATTTGAGTCAGCTTATTTATAACTCGGATAGAAGTTGAATCAAGTTATTTATGATTCAGATAGATTTTGAGTCAGTTTATTTATGCTTTGGATTGACCTTTAACTCAGCTCACCAGCCAGCTTATTTATAACTCGGATAGAAGTTGAATCAGCTTATTGATGATTCAGATCGAATTTGAGTCAGTTTATGTATGCTTTGGATTAACCTTTAACTCAGCTCGTCAGCCAGCTTATCGATGATTCAGATAGAATTTGAGTTAGTTTATTTACGCTTTGGACCGACCTTTAACTCGGCCCACCGGCCAGCTTATTGCTGATTCGGATAGAAGTTGAATCAACTTATTTATGATTCAGATAGATTTTAAGTCAGTTTATTTATGCTTTGGATTATCCTTTAACTCAACTTACCGGCCAGCTTATTGATGATTCGGATATAATTTGAGTCAAGTTATTTATGCTTCGGATTAACCTTTAACTCAGCTCAGTAGATTGTCTCTGATTCGGACTAACCTTTTATTCAGCTTGCCAGGGTATATTATAATTCGAATTTGTATTCAGACTCGGCGTACTACTCATATCTCTGATTCGGGCAGAAGCTTTATTCAGTTCGCCAGATTGCCAGGTTATGTTATGACTCAGATTGATATTTCACCATCTTGCCAGGTTATCCGATATCTCGGATGACTATTGACCACCTTATCATATCTCGAATCTATATCTCATATCTACATCTCGAATCAGATCTCACAGCCATTAGCCCTATTATCATATCCCAAAACTTAATCTCAGATCTATATCTCGGATCCATATCAAAGGCAAATTAACAGCATCACGCCAAATCAAGTTATATCATGGCAAACAGATAACTCAGATTTGAGTCATATACCTCGGATTTGAGTCAGATAACTCAGATTTGATATGTAAGTCAAAATTGAGTAAAGTAACTCGGATTTGGAATGAGATAACTCGGATTTGAGTCATATACCTCGGATTTGAGTCAGATGACTCAGATTTGAGATGTAAGTCAAAATGGAGTAAAGTAACTCGGATTTGGAATGAGATACCTCGGATTTGAGTCATATACCTCGGATTTGAGTCAGATGACCCTGATTTGAGATGCAAGTCAAAATTGAGTAAAGTAACTCGGATTTGGAATGAGATAACTCGGATTTGAGTCATATACCTCGGATTTGAGTCAGAGGACTCAGACTTAAGACATAAGTCAATTTTGAGCAAAATAACTTGGATTTGGAGACAGATGACTCGGATCATAACTTACCCAAAGGGGTTAAAAGAGCAGTGCCCAATAAGGCCAGAACTCATGACTTGCCCAAAGGGGTTAAAAGAGCAGTGCCCAATAAGGCCAGGACTCATAAACTTGCCCAAAGGGGTTAAAAGAGCAGTGCCCAATAAGGCCAGAACTCATGACTTACCCAAAGGGGTTAAAAGAGCAGTGCACAATAAGGCCAGAGCTCATAACTTACCCAAAGGGGTTAAAAGAGCAGTGCCCAATAAGGCCTGAACTCATGACTTGCCCAAAGGGGTTAAAAGAGCAGTGCCCAATAAGGCGAGGACTCATAAACTTGCCCAAAGGGGTTAAAAGAGCAGTGCCCAATAAGGCCAGAACTCATGACTTACCTAAAGGGGTTAAAAGAGCAGTGCCCAATAAGGCCAGAGCTCATAACTTACCCAAAGGGGTTAAAAGAGCAGTGCCCAATAAGGCCAGGACTCATAAACTTGCCCAAAGGGGTTAAAAGAGCAGTGCCCAATAAGGCCAGAACTCATGACTTACCCAAAGGGGTTAAAAGAGCAGTGCCCAATAAGGCCAGAGCTCATAACTTACCCAAATGGCTTAAAAGAGCAGTGCCCAATAAGGCCAGAACTCATAACTTACCCAAAGGGTTAGGACCAGTGCCCAAGAAGGCCAGAAGTCCAAAAACTTACCCAAAGGGGTTATGAATAGCGCCCAAGAAGGCCCGAAGTCCAAAAACTTACCCGAAGGGGTTATGACCAGTGCCCAAGAAAGCCAGAGGTCCAAAAACTTACCCAAAGGGGTTATCACTAGTGCCCAAGAAGGCCAGTAGTCAAAATATTACCCAAAAGGGTTAAAAACAATGCCCAAGAAGGCTAGGAGTCAAGAAACTTACCCAAAAGGGTTATAAAACATAGAAGTATATGACCAAGGTACAATAAGTCGAATAAGCAACTCTGGAGATATTATGCATAAAGCCTATGCACGATTCTACGAATCCCACATAGCCTCGGGACTAATGTCGGGGATATGACCCCAGGTACCCCAGAGTTGGGCTATAAAGAGATCTGTGTAAAAGAATAAAACAATTAAATAGAAGTAATGGGTGAAGACAGGTGTTAAAGATAAAAGAAAGAAGAATAAAACTTGCTTGGGCCGAGTTAAGTATAACTCGGCCTGGTCAATACAGAATCTGCCCCTCTTGGGCCGAATTGACTAGGCCAAAGCCCAATAAAATCTGCTATGTGCTGAATAAGAGAAATCCGGTTGGGCCGAATCACTACGCCCATGGGCCGACCTGAGCCAAAGTCGGCCCACGGCCGACTCCCCGCTTCACGTCGCCAGCCTCAGACGCTCCTCCTACTCCCGCCAAACGTTGCCCCCAGCGCGTCCTCTAGCCACGCTCCCACGCCAAGCTTCCTCGTCGCCACCTCGCCACCCCAAAGTCGCTCGGGTGGGCCGACTGTAACATCCGAAAAATACTAAGCTTGGATCATCAAATTCTAATCATCAAAATTAGGGTTAACAAAAACTTTTCTAAATGAAATCATGAATGCATGCATATGTGTATGCATGGATTTTGAAATCCATTAAAACCACCTTGTTTGTTTGTTTCATTGCTTGTAAAATGTTTCTTAGGTGAAATAAACATCATATAAAACATTTCCCACACTTTTCCTAAAGACAAGTAAATCAAAACACATATATGAAATGAATGGTCATTTTGGCCAATTTAACTCCCATGCCTACTTTGGCTGTCTCAAACTTTCAGAACCTAACAGAAACTTTTCTGGATCTTTGCACCCCTTGAATGTACTCATAACAAGGTATCAAGGCCCACTTTGTGATCATCCAGAAACTTTCAAATGCATAGTTTAAATGACAATTCAAAATTGAATCTTTATCATATGGGAAGATCCCACTTTTTCAAAAATCACTCAAACAAGCTCAACTTTCAAAACCCAAGCATCTGCAGACTCACCAGCACCAATCTAGCAAACCCACCAAAAATCTTTTCAAAATTCAAAACTTGATTTCATGCGGCCATTTCATCAAACAGGTTGCAGACACAAATCAAACAAACATCAAACACTATAGTGTGCAGTAAAATTGGCCTAACTTGTTCCCTAGTTAGCTCACACACAGCTCAGTAGATCATCTAGGAAATTTAACTAAGGACTAGCACCCCTGTGAGCTTGCCATTGCCATCAATGGTGAACAGCCGAGCACCCCCTTTCCACCCCATTGTGGACAGCAGGCTAGAGGAAGAACTAGCCTTGCCAACCTTGTTTGGGAGGCAGCCCACCGTCCACCGCCACTACCTGTCCCAGCCATGGCGTTAAGCCACGGACCACGCGCACAAGCCGCGCCTGCACCGCCAGAGACCATGCCGAGCATGCGCTGAGAGCACGACCACCTCAGCGTCCACAGATCGCGCCGCCTGCGTGGCATACACAATCCCCACCGACCAGGAGACCGCCATACATCCCCGTTTGCCGCCTGCGTCAAGACAGCCACCGCCGCCGAAGACGCCTCACGGCCAGCAGAGCACCGCCTGCCTGCACCAAACCACACCGCCCCATGCCTCGAGACCATGTCGTTGAGCATCGCCAGGAGACACCGCACCATCCCCTACCCTTGCCCATGCCATTAGCCGCCTGTAACATCGCCCCCGACGAGCTCACCGTGCGCCCCGACGGTCCCCTCGCTCGACTATAAATAGAAGCCACCCCGCACGATTTCTTCACACCATATCACTCCTCTCCTCACCGATCGTACACACCGTTCTCGAGCAAGGCGAGCACCACCACCGAATTTCACCGAGCCTCTGGAGAAGAAGGAGCCAGCGATTGAGCCGCCAGGAGAAGCCACCACCAGGAGATTCGCCATCGTCGACTTCCGTCGTTCGCCGCCTCGCCGACCTCGCCAGACCCGGTGAGCCCCTAGCAACCCTCCTCGGCGCGCTTAGGTTTCGTTCTCATGGCGTTGTCTCACGTCGACGATGACTCCCAGCCGTTAGATTAGAACTAGATCGAACGATCGTCGCCCCATACCGCTTCGCCCAGCCCCGTGTCACTGACGAGTGGGGACACCCACTTAAGCAGCCCGCAGGAGCACTGCGCTTAGCAGGCCGGCCCAGTAACTTTTCCCGCGCAAGCCCAGTTATTCAAATTAACCTTTTTCTATTTCAATTCAAACACACTTCTGTACCCAACTTCAAAAATCAACCCAGATCAATTCAGTGCACCAAATTGAATGAAACCAATTTTGTTGGAAAGTTCTATGAATGCTGAATCCAAGCCCATTGGATTCAAGTCATTTGAGTCTATAGATCACCCATGGTAAAAATAACAAGGCAGAAGCTTTTCTGCATTCAAACATTTTTCAAATTTAAACCATAATAGCTTTTGAGTTGATTCCAACTCTCATAAATCACATTTAACCATAACTTTCAGAATATATAAAAATATATAGGTTTACTTGCAGAAATAATTTTCAAGTAATAAAAGAATGCTACATAAGCATTTCTAGCCACTTTAATTAATTAAAATAAAAGGGTAAAACCTTATTAAATTGTGACACCACTTTAAATCACATTCCCATGGACTAAAATATGTGGTGATGACATGTGTCAACATGATCCCATGTTGGGTTTGGAGAATATTAAATCTTAAGTAGTTTTTCAATGAGTAGAAATTACTTTTCTAAAAATAAAAGGATTTAAACCAAGCCTTAACCTTGTAATGTTAGGGATGATGCTAGATCATCCATAGGACCCTTGTGTGTAATGATTGCAAGTAGTTAAGTATTGTTTGGTGATTTTGTACCTCGTATTTATTCATAGACGCTAGTACCGACCAAGGATACGAGGAGGAAGGAGGATACTACGAAGAAGAAGCCGAGGAGAACTTCAACCACTGCTCTGCACAAGGCAAGCTAGTAACCTTGCAAGCTAACACTTGCAATTTAGCAAGCTTATACTGATATTGTGCAAGCTGAGACTATACCTATGCAAGCCCATACTTGTTCTATGACTACTATATGCCTTAAGCATATGTGATCATACCCACTTGATAAACCAATCCTAGTTTTACTTGCAAGCTTCTTACTTTATTTCTTTATCAAAGCTTACATAGAGTTTACTTAAGTGACTGGTAGATATTGGAAAGATGCTGAAGGTTGCATAAAGAGCATAAAATTTGGCCTAAGATAGAAACCTTGACATCAGCCTGAGACATAAGGTTGTACTTAGTTGAAACTCCACTAATTACCACCCCTCATTAGTACTACTCCCACCTGTAGATGCTAGTGCTAAGCATAAAACTTGATCAACTTTTAGATGGGAATACTTGGTGGAAAAATGGTTATGAAAACCTTGGAATGATGGATCATTCTATTGAAATTTTTTGGACATGTGTTTCCAAACACTTGAGAATTTTGGTGATAAAAATGTTGAGGCATGAGCCTTAGCCCTTTATAAAACTTATGGTTGTCTGGATGCGATACCATTCCAATTTTATCGCACAACCACAATACCCGAATATTGGGTAGGGCTTGACTGGAAACTTATATTCCTTAGTATTAGTTCCCTCACGGCCAAGGTCTGAGCTGAGGCTACCTTGTGAAGATTGTCCACCTGTGCAGTACCCAAGATGACAGTTGGTCATGGTTGGGAGGCCAAACTCATAGGAGAGGTGCTTATACTAGGGCGTGTAATCGAAAGGTTAGGATTGATTATCCGCATACTAAGTATGGTGAATTCAGGATTTGTTCCTGACGGATGTATCGAATGTTGTGGTGAAAGTGTACAATCTCTGCAGAGTGTCAAACTATTCGAATAGCCGCGTCCACGGTTATGGACAGTTGGAGTGGCCATACTGTTCCCCCGTCAGACTTTTCAAAATGACCTGTGAAATGAACTAAGACTTTGACTTGACCACAACAGAGTTGTGATATGAAATACAAGTTCCCTGTTAGGAGTTATAAAATTGTGACTAGCTTTAGAACTTAGTAGAGATAAATCTGGCTTTTGCAAAACAACCCTAGAGCCTAGTGTCCTATTATCCAAAAAAACCCTTTACCTATTAGTATTAGTTTGCGAGTACTTAAAGAGTACTCATGGCTTGGTCCCTAGCTATTCCCATGGCCAGACTATGAAGAGGAGTACCTGGAAGATGGACCCCAGGAAGGTTACGACAACTAGGATCATCTCCCATCGTCAGCATTGCCTGTGAACCCGGAGATGGAGCTTCGCCTACGCTACCATTATTATTACGTATTCTGCTGCTTGATGTTGTATTAAGAACTGGATCATGAGATCCCTATTTGTGTAAGAACTTATGTATCGTTTGTAATGGATGATGTACTATGGTATCCAATTCTGTTATGTCTCGCAAAAATGGTAATCCTGGGATTACGATGTATGGCATAACAGGCATCTAGGATTGAAAAATCCGGGTGTTGACACCGACTAAGGGAAATTCGGCCCACCGCGGGACAATTCCCAGGAACCATCAAGCTCTCCGGGTGGGCTGGCGTCTGCTTCGACCCGGCCAGCCCACCACGGGTCGACATACATCTTCCGGCCGGGCCTTGCCCAATTAACCTAGGCCGAATTGAGCAGATCTAGGCTAGGCTGTTTCCTTCACCTGGGCCGAGGTTGATGACCCGGCTAGGCTACAGCTTCACCCGGCTGGGCCGAACTGACCCAGGGGATAATTCGGTTGCTCTTTCCCTTATCCTCTGGGCCGAATCAACTAACAACTAGGCCGGATCAGCAGGACCCAGGCCGAGTTCATCCTTTAGATTTACCATCTGGGCCGAGTTAATTCACCCTAGACACCACATTATTCATCTCCAGGTGCCTCCACAGTCTCCACAAAGACACGCCATCGGATCAAGACAAGACCAACAAGTATTGTGCCAGTCTTGGGAGCCCACCTGCTCAGACTGGCCCACCTCCTCCCCTCTCTGCTCACTAGGAGCTCTCCTTCTCCCTCTTCCTCCACTCTCATAGAGAGATCTAGATAGAAGCATAGGAGATACAGCTCAAGGAGCATGATTGTAGCCACAAGTATGGCAAGATTATAAGAGATTACATGTATAGAATAAGGTGTTATCTCCACTTGAGAGCTTCAATCCAATATACATTGTATTTATCTTTGTTCATACGAGTGCGGTCTTCACTGCATCATCCCTCCCTGGATTCCTCCACGTCCATCGGCCCCAACTTTAGCCTACCCATGGCATATGCCGTGATACCACCACGACAGTAACACACCATGCATAGGAGTTTATAGTGGACACTTTGGAAAAACTTGGTTTCTTGGGAGCTGGAAGCATGAGTAGAGCTTACTCATACAAGTGGAGGCTAGCAAAAGACTGGAAGCAACCAACTAAGAGAGCGATAATGGCCATAATCATGTAGTGCAACAAAGCATTACTAATCAAAGCAAAGAGTGGTACTACAATTCAAGAACTAAATGATCATAGAGGCTAAGGTGACTTGTCATAGTCATAACATGGTGTGATCATGTGCCAAGTCAACCCAAGCAAAGCATCAAAGGAGAATACCACAATACTATGCTTTTGCATGCTAAAACAACGCATAATTTCTTTAAGGCACACTAAGCAATCCCAATTGTTTGGAACAAGACATGCTACAGCAATAATCACTAATCATAAGGTCAAAACAACACCTAGCATGTCATGCTAAAGTCTAAGTCACAGTCAATGCAAGATCCTCTTGCACTTACAAGGAAGAACTTACTAGTCCTTTCCAACACCAAGCAACTTATTTGCAAACAACACAGCGAGAACGGGGGTCCAAACTACTTTATTCAAGCAAACTAAACAAACTAAGCAAACCAAACAAAAACTAAGACACTCCAAGAACAACACAACTATGCATGAAACAATAAAAACGAAGTGTCTAGAAAGACCTGAGCTTTTTATTGATGAAGAAGGGGATGCCTTGGGCATCCCCAAGCTTTGACGTTTGTACCTCTTGGATATTTCTTGGGGTGACACCGGGGTGGCATCCCCAAGCTTGAGATTTTGTCCATTCTTCATCTCATTACATCATTCTCTCTCTACACCTGAAATTTTTTCCTTCATACAAAACTTCACACAATCTTCATTAGCAACATTAGTTTATTCAAAAGATATTAGACCTCTGGAAAAGCTTTGGAACAGCAAGGCTTTTCACTAAAAACACAAGTTACTGTAGTAACTCCTTAAAAAATCTCAATTACATAAAGAGAACTCAAAAAGGAATCAATAAGAAGCAAATGCAAATAATGGCAGAAATCTGTCAAAACAGACCAGTAGGTAGAAACCGTTTTGCGAACATCTTATGTTGCTCAAATCAAAAAGTGTTGAACTAACAAAAGTTATCTAACATACTGGGGGATTTATTCATAAATTTTTAGCTTAATCCGAGTAACAGATACTCCTCACGAATTTTTTTGGTGGAAGACAGAAATCTGTTTCGGGACAGCAACTCCCCAAATCTTACTTCCCTCTCATTACAGGTCATTCTTGGCACAAAAAGCAAACAAAAAGGATAAGGAGAGGTCATTACTGAAGTAATAACTTCCAAGACTCAAGGAAACTCTTGGGTTATCTCCCAACGAGTACTCTTATTTAACGCCTTTAAGTTAGGCTTGATAGCTTGAGAAGATGCTCACATAAGAATTATGAATTGAAGTCAAAGAGAGCATCAAGAAGCAAACTCAAGACACATTTAAGTCTAACCTACTTCCTATGCATGGGAATCTTGTACACAAATAAATTCATAAAGAACGAAGTGACAAGCATAGGAAGATAAAACAAGAGTAACTTTAAAACTTTCAGCACATAGAGAGGTGTTTCAGTACCATGAAAAATTCTACAACCATACTTTCCTCTCTCATAATAATTTTCAGTAGCATCATGAATAAACTCAACAATATAGCTATCACATAAAGCATGCTTTTCATGATCTACAAACACATAATTTCTATCAAGCTCAAAAACAGTGGGATTAAAACCTCCATAAGTTTTATCCAAAGTAGATATTTCAAAAGGATCCATAGGAACATAACATTCATCCTCCTTTGATAAGAATGGGGGACAATCAAATAATGTAAGGGATAAAGAGTTACTCTCATTAGAAGGTAGGCATGGGTAGATCCATTCTTCCTCCTTTTGTTCATCACTCTCTTCCTCTTTTTCATCTAATGAGCTTCCAGTTTCAACAATTTCTTCTTCCATAGGCTCCTGCAAGGCATTAGACTTTTGTGGAAAGCATCTATTAAAATATTCAAGAATATAGCCATTTTATTCCTTGTAATTATCAAAGCAAAATTTGAGTATCTCATAAACCTCATATTCATAAGGTGCATCATAAGTATTTTCAAGCAAACTAGCAAGTTCAAATGCACCCTTGAAGGCAATAAATTCTTCAATTTGTTCCACATCATAAAAGTCATAATTTCCTTTAACATAAGAGGATATGGTAACATTATCATTATACTCACATTGAAAAGGGAGGTGCTTATACCTCCTACAGCAACAAGGTTTATCAAAGAAATAAGTAACATTATAAGTAGAGCACACGTCTCTAGCAATAGTATTCAACTTATCAATTTGCTCCCATAAGTGTTTCCCTTTTTGTGACAAATGGTGTTTTTTATAATAATACTATTCTTCTTTCGTGAACCCACCTTGCCAATAAGAACTAGTTTCAAAGAAACCATCCATCGATAGAAAGCATGACCAAGCAAGGCAATAACATACCAGCAACTAGAGCAGGAACTAATTTTTTTATGTTTTTGGATAAAGCAAGCAAACCAAACTAGCCTAATTTTTTTTGGTTTTTTTTTGAAAAGAGGCAACAAAACCAAACAAAAGGAATAAAGCAAACTACAAACAAAGTAAAGAGAAAGGAAGTGAAGGGCTCCCCTTGTGAAGACGTCCTTAGCCTCCCCGGCAACGACGCTAGAAAATAGCTTGATGGTGCTGGTTAGCACTTCGTTGGGAACCCCAAGAGGAAGGTGTGAAGCAGCATAATAGCAGTTTTCCCTCAGTAAGAAACCAAGGCTATCGAACCAGTAGGAGGAAGGAAAGGTCACACAAGTGTTGCAAGCAACACGGAGACCTGCACAACACAAACTCAAGACTTTGCCCCAACTAGACAGTGAGGTTGTGAATCTCACCGGTTTGCTGTAACAAAGGATTAAATATACGGTGTGGATGGTAATGGTGGTTTGCAGCAAGTAAACAAGTAACGGTGGAGGATGTATCAATGGTAAAGATTGGACCGGGGTCCATAATTCACAAGAGGTGCTCTCCTTAGATAAACAACATGGCATGAAGGGTAAACAAATTACAGCAAGGCAATTGATAGGAACTGAGCAAGGCATAACAATGCAATACTAGTCAGAAAGATCCTATGAGATTCGATTGGGCAAGATACATAGACCACCATCCAACTGCATCTATGACTAGAAGTCCACCTTTAGGTTATCATCCGAACCCCCTCCAGTATTAAGTTGCAAGCAACAGATAACTACTTTAAGCAAAGTGTGTAAGGTAAGCAGTCCACATGTTCCATGAACAAGAGACCGTTGTTTTCTCCCTAGTAGCAACAACACATCTACAACCGAAGAGATTTCTGTCACTTCCCTTGGAAACTAGAGGCATGAACCCACTATCGTGTTGGAATTATGCCTTAGAGGCAATAATAAAGATGTTATTATTATAATTCTTGTTCATGATAAAGTTTATATTCCATGCTAGAATTGTATTAAGTGGAAACATTAATACTTGTGTGGTTTGTGAACAACACCGTGTCCCTAGTACGCCTCTATGGACTAGCTCATTGATCAATGATGGTTAAGGTTTCCTAACCATAGACATGAGTTGTCGATTGATAATGAGATCATATCATTGGGAGAATGATATGGTGGACAGACCCAAACTAAGCGAAGCAATTAGATCGTATCATTGTGTTCATCTTTGCGAAGCTTTTCCTATGTCAAATATTGTATTCCTTGGACCATGAGATAATACAACTCCCTGGTATCGGAAGAAAGCTTTGAGGTCATCAAACGTCATCCTATGAGAGGGTGATCATAAAGGTGTCTCTCAGGTAATCGGAAAGTATCTGTTGGGTTGTATGTATCGAGATGGGATTTGTCCCTCCCAAGTCGGAGAGATATACTTCGGGCCCACTCAGTAATCGATATCAACACCGCTTGCAAGCATGTGGTTAAGGAGTTGATCACAAAGTGATATTGGATTACGGAACGAGTAAAGTACTTGCTGTGAACGAGATTGAACTAGGTATGACGATACCGACGATCGAATCTCTAGTGTAAAATATCGCGAGACGAAGGGAATATATATATGGGATTGATTGAATCCTGGCATCGTGGTTCATCCGATATGATCATCGATGAATGTGTGGGAGTCAATATGGGTGCCCAGACCCCGCTGTTGATTATTGATAGAAGATCATGTCTACATATTCTCGAACCCGCAGGGTCACACACTTAACGTGTCTCGACGCTAGGATAGATTGGATACTTGGTTTATGAATTTTTGTTCGGAGTCTCGGATGGGATCCGGGACATCACGAGAGGTTCCGGAGTGGTCCGGAGAATAAGATTCATATAAGGCAGTGCAGTTTTTGGAGTTCGGAATTGTTCCGGATTAATCGGTATTGTACCGGAAGCTTCTAGAACCTTCCGTAAGGGGGCCAACGTGGTCCCACCTACGGGAGGGGGCATGGGCCTATGAGGCAAGTCCTGGCCGCATTGGGCCAGGGGCACAAGGCCCCATAGGGTCCAGCCGATCCTAGATAAGTTTAAACTCGTTTAAACTAGAGATAGGGTTTCTAGATAAGGGAAAGTTTAAATCGTTTAAACTAGAGATAGAGTCCTAGCCCCCCCCCACTCCTCCTTATCCCTTGGCCGCCGGCCCAAGGCTTGGAGGAGGGGCTAGGGCTGGCCGCCTCCTCCCCCTCTATATATAGAGGGCTAGGGCGCCCCCTCCCTGGACACACCTTCCTCCAAACCCTAGTTGCCCTGCTGCCCTCCTCTCTCCCTCCCGACTGTTTGTAGGCGAAGCCCTGCTGTAGAAATTCTCCACCATATACACCACGCCGTCGTGTTGTAGATCCAATCTATCTCTCCACCCTACTTGCTGGTCCAAGGAAGGAGGAGACGTCGAGGTGCTGCACATGTGCATCTCACGGAGGCACCGCCACTTGTGGTGCTAGATCGGATCGGATCGCGAGGAGGAGAAGCGAGTACGACTACATCACCCACGTTCCGACGAACGTTCCGCTGTGCGAATCTTCAAGGGTATGAAGATCTAATCCAATCTCTCTCGTTGTTTGCATCTCCTAGATTAGATCTTGGCTTTCCTCTGCTCGCTCAGAGAAAATTTTGATTTACTATGCCGAAAACCCTTGGGTATCGAGCTAGATCTATGCGTAGATGTGATTCACGAGTAGAACGCAACATGGTTGTTCGGGCGTTGATGTTTTCTGTTGCAAGCCTCTTGTTTGTGTTCTTCTTATGACGGGATAGTGAGATTGAAGCGGTCCAGGCCAACCTTACGCGACGTCGTTCGCGAGACCGGCTTCGACTTGACGTGGCTTGTACCACACATGCGGCTGGTGGATGTCGGTTTCTCTCACTATAGTTGTCATGGGATTAACACCGAGTTTGGCAACCATAATATCACCGTTGTGGCTTTCCGTAGGTAAGAATCGTTCTTAGCATCTACTCCCATAAGCCACGTAAAACATGCAACAACAAAGTAGAGGCGTCTAACTTATTTTTGCAGGAAGTGTTTTTTTGTGATATGGTATGGCCCAAGATGTGATGTGTATATTGTATGCGATGATCATGTTTTGTAATGTTTCACGACTTGCATGTCGATGAGTACACAACTGGCAGGAGCCATATGGTTGTCTTTATAATTGTGCATGACCTGAAGTCAACTTCTTATACGCCATGTAATAGCTTTACTTTATCGCTAAGTAGTTAGCAATAGTTGTAGTTGATATTCGTGGTGGAGGCAATCATGGTGGAGTGATGGAGATCATCTCGAACGCACAAGATGGAGATCATTGCGAAGATTGGCTATACCATGTCACATAAAGTTATATGCATGTGATGTTTATCCTTTTATGTATCTTATTATGCTTAGATCGCGACGTTAGCATTATAAGATGATTCCTCACTTAAAGATCAAGATAAAAACTGTGTTCTCCCAGTATGCACTGCTACGAAGTTCGTCGTGTCCAAGCATCACGTGATGATCGGGTGCTATAGACTCTACGCTCACATACAACGGGTGCAAGCCAGTTTTGCACTGGCAGAAATACTTGGGTCTAACTTGACGAGCCTAACATGTACAGACATGGCCTCGGAACACATGAACCGAAAGGTTAAGCATGAGTCATATGAATGATATGATCGACACTTCGTTGTCCACCATTGAAACCACATCTCTTCTCGTGAAGATCGGATTAGGTGTGGTGAATTTGGATCGTGTTCACTAAACAACTTGAGGGATGTTGAATTTAGTGGAGTTCATCTAGTAATTTGATTAAGTTGAACTATTTATCATGAACATAGTCTAAATTGTACTTGCAAATACTGTAGATCACATGGCCAAGTCCAACTTCAACTTCAACGCTTTTTTGAGAAAGAAAAGTTTAGAAACAATGGGTCTAACTTCACCAACCGGTTCCGCAATCTAAGAATCATTCTGTTCGGCGGACAAAAGGACTATGTCCTTGAGAAAGCGTTAGGTAACCCCCACGAATCAAGGCCGGCTGATGAGAAAGCTGTCTATCATTCAAGAAAGATGATTATGGTGTGATTAAGAGCACCATGTTGTTTGCTATGGAACCGAACTTCAAAATCGTTTTGAAAACTATCCCGGCCCTTTGAGATTCTCGAGGAGCTGAAAACCATGTTTGAGACTCAGGCCCGCTCGAGAGATATGAGATCTCCGAGAAGTTCTTTAACTGCAAGATGGAGGAAGGGAGTTCCGTTAGTGAGCACGCCATTAAGATGTCCACACTCAACGCCTTTGAGCAACTGGATCGCAAGATTCGGAGGAGCTCAAGATTGACAGGTTCTGCAATCACTCCTCCCAGCTACAAAAGTTTTGTAGTGACTCATAATCAGATTGGTTCCATCGATACGATCACCGAGCTCTTCGCAAAGCTGAAGGCTGGAGGTGGACATCAAGAAGGATAATCATGTGTTGATGGTCAACAAGCCCTCCTTCAAGAAAGGTAAAGGTGCAAAGAAGCCCTTCAAGAAAGGCGGCGTAAGCGCTGCTGCCGCCGAGAAGAAGCTCAAGTCCGGTCCCAAGCCGACACCGAGTGCTTCTATTGCAAGGACAAGGGTCCTCGAAGCGAATCGTCCAAGTACTTAGCGGACAAGAAGGCTGGCACCATCAAAGGTATATTTGATATACATGTTATTGATGTTTTCCTTACTAGCCCTCGTTGTAGTGCACGGGTATTTGATACGGTTCAGTTGCTAATATTTGTAACTCAAACAGAGCTGCGGAATAGAGCGACTTGCGAGGGATGAGGTGACGATGCGCGTTGGCAGCGGATCAAGAGTTGATGTGATGGCCGTCAAGACGCTCTCCTTAGTTTTACCTTCGGGATTAGTTTTAAACCTTAATAAATGTTATTATGTGCCTGCGTTGAGCATGAACATTATTTCGGATCGTGTTTATTGCAAGACGGTTATTCATTTAAATCGGAGAATAATGGTTGTTCTATTTATATGAGTAACATCTTTTATGGTCATGCACCTCTTGTGAGTGGTTTATTTCTTCTAAATCTCGAAAGGGATGAAACACACATCCATAACATTGAGGCTAAGAGATGCAAAGTAGATAGTGATAATACTACTTATTTGTGGCATCGCTTGCTCAGGTCATATTGGTGTAAAGCGATGAAGAAACTCCATTCGATGGACTTTTGGAGTCTCTTGATTTTGAATCATTTGACACATGCGAACCATGCCTCATGGGCAAGATGATCAAAACCCCGTTCTCCTATGATGGAGCGAGCAACGGACTTGTTGGAAATCATACATACCGATGTATGCGACCGATGAGTGTTTCGACGCCGGTGGATATCGCTATTTTCTCACTTTTACCGATGACTTAAGTAGATATGGGTATATCTATTTAATGAAACATAAATCTGAAACGTTTGAAAAGTTCAAAGAATTTCAGAATGAAGTGGAGAACCATCGTAACAGAAAGATTAAGTTTCTATGATCCGATCGTGGGGCCGAATATTTGAGTTATGATTTTCTCACGCATCTCAAAGCAAGTGGAATCGTTTCACAACTCACGCCACCCGGAACACCACAGAGCAATGGTGTGTCGAGCCGGAATCGAACCCTATTAGATATGGTCCGATCGATGATGTCTCTTACTGATTTGCCGTTATCATTTTGGGGTTATGCATTAGAAACCGCTGCATTCACTTTAAATAGGGCTCCATCTAAATCCGTTGAGACGACACCGTATGAACTGTGGTTTGGTGCTAAACCTAAGTTGTCGTTTCTTAAAGTTTGGGGATGCGAAGCTTACGTCAAGAAGTTGATGCCAGACAAGCTCGAACCCAAAGCGGACAAATGCGTCTTCATAGGATACCCTAAGGAAACTATTGGGTATACCTTCTATCACAGAACCGAAGGCAAAGTGTTTGTCGCAAAGAACGGTTCCTTTCTTGAGAAGGAGTTTCTCTCGAAAGAAGTGAGTGGGAGGAAAGTAGAGCTAGACGAGGTTATTGAACCTTCTCTTGAATTGGAGAGCACAGCACCTGAAATTGTTCCGGTCACTTTGCACCAACAATAGAGGAAGCTAATGACAAGGATCATGAAGCTTGGACGATCTTTGCATCTTGAACGTCGCAGTCGACAAGGTCGCGTGCCCCTCCCGAGTGGTAATGGCAACCCTGTCTTGAGTCTTGTTAATAGAAGACGGTGAACCTACGAACTATGAGGAAGCGATGATGAGCCCAGACGAGAAATGGCTAGAAGCCATGAAATCAATTGGGATCCATGAGCGAAAACCAAGTATGGACTTTGGTGGACCCTCCTAGCGACGAAAAGGCCGTTGAGTGCAAATGGATCTTCAAGAAGAAAGCGGACGGATGGTAATGTTACCATCTATAAAGCACGACTTGTTGCGAAAGGTTTTCGACAAGTTCAAGGTGTTGACTACGATGAGACTTTCTCTCCGTAGGCGATGTTTAAGTCCATTCGGATTTTATTAGCAATTGTTGCGTTTCATGATTATGAAATATGGCAAATGGATGTCAAGATGCTTTCCTCAATGGCAACATTGATGAAGAGTTGTATATGATGCAACCCAAGGTTTTGTCGATCCTAAGGATCTTGACAAAGTATGCAAACTTCAGCGTTCCATTTATGGATGAAGCAAGCATCTCGGAGTTGGAACCTTCGTTTTGATCAAGTGATCAAGAGCTTTGGATTTGTTCCAAATTGCTCTGAAGCTTGCATCTACAAGAAAGTGAGTGGGAGCTCGGTGACATTTCGGTACTATATGTGGATGACATACTGATTATTGGAAATGACATCAACATGCTTAACGATGTGAAGAGTTATTTGAACAAGTGTTTTTCAATGAAAGACCTAGGTGAAGCTGCTTATATTTTGGGCATCAAAATCTATAGAGATAGACAAAAGGCGCTGATAGCTTTAAGCCAAAGTACATACCTAGACAAAGTTACGAAAAGGTTCAGAATGGATAAGGCATTGAAAGGTTCAAGTGCCTATGTTGTCAGTAAGATATTGAGCAAGGCTCGATTGTCCAGACGGTAAATTATAGGGAAGCTATGAGCAAAGTGCCTTATGCCTCGCCATAGGTTCCATCATGTATGCCATGTGTACTAGACCAGATGTGTCCAATGCTCTTAGTTTGACGAGGATATCAAAGTGATCCAGAGTGGAACCTCGGACAGCCGTGAAGAACATCCTAAGGTACCTAAATAGGACTAAAGAAATGTTCTTAGTCTATGGGGTGATGAACAGCTCGTCAGAAAAGGTTACGTCGATGCTAGTTTCGACAATCGATAAGGATGATTGTAAATCTCTTTACGGATACGTGTATATTTTGAATGGAGGAGCTGTGAGCTGGAGAAGCTGCAAGCAAAGCGTGATCGCGGGATCTACAGTAGAAGCGGAATACATGGCTGCTGCAGAAGCGTCAAGTGAAGGAGTTTGGATCAGGAACTTCATCACTGAGCTTGGCGTGGTTCCAAGTGCATTGGACCCACTGGAGATATTGTGTGACAACACTGGCGCCATAGCACTCGCTAAGGAACCAAGATATCATCCAAAGACCAAGCATATCAACAAGTTTCATATAATCCGAGATTATATAGCGGATGGAGATCGAAGATTAGCAAAGTACATACAGATCTGAATGTCGCAGATCCATTGACTAAACCTCTTCCACGTAAACATGATCAGCACCTCGATTGCCATGGGTGTGAGATTGTTGCCAGATGTAAACTAGATTATTGACTCTAGTGCAAGTGGGAGACTGTTGGAATTATGCCCTAGAGGCAATAATAAAGATGTTATTATTATAATTCTTGTTCATGATAAAGTTTATATTCCATGCTAGAATTGTATTAAGCGGAAACTTTAATACTTGTGTGGTTTGTGAACAACACCGTGTCCCTAGTACGCCTCTATGGACTAGCTCATTGATCAATGATGGTTAAGGTTTCCTAACCATAGACATGAGTTGTCGATTGATAATGAGATCATATCATTGGGAGAATGATATGGTGGACAGACCCAAACTAAGCGAAGCAATTAGATCGTATCATTGTGTTCATCTTTGCGAAGCTTTTCCTATGTCAAATATTGTATTCCTTGGACCATGAGATAATACAACTCCACAGTATCGGAAGAAAGCTTTGAGGTCATCAAACGTCATCCTATGAGAGGGTGATCATAAAGGTGTCTCTCGTAATCGGAAAGTATCTCTGGGTTGTATGTATCGAGATGGGATTTGTCCCTCCCAAGTCGGAGAGATATACTTCAGGCCCACTCGGTAATCGATATCAACACCGCTTGCAAGCATGTGGTTAAGGAGTTGATCACAAAGTGATATTGGATTACGGAACGAGTAAAGTACTTGCTGTGAACGAGATTGAACTAGGTATGACGATACCGACGATCGAATCTCGGGCAGGTAAAATATCGCGAGACGAAGGGAATATATGTATGGGATTGATTGAATCCTGGCATCGTGGTTCATCCGATATGATCATCGATGAATGTGTGGGAGTCAATATGGGTGCCCAGACCCCGCTGTTGATTATTGATAGAAGATCATGTCTACATATTCTCGAACCCGCAGGGTCACACACTTAACGTGTCTTGACGCTAGGATAGATTGGATACTTGGTTTATGAATTTTTGTTCGGAGTCTCGGATGGGATCCGGGACATCACGAGAGGTTCCGGAGTGGTCCGGAGAATAAGATTCATATAAGGCAGTGCAGTTTTTGGAGTTCGGAATTGTTCCGGATTAATCGGTATTGTACCGGAAGCTTCTAGAACCTTCCAGAAGGGGGCCAACGTGGTCCCACCTTCCGGGAGGGGGCATGGGCCTATGAGGGAAGTCCTGGCCGCATTGGGCCAGGGGCACAAGGCCCCATAGGGCCCAGCCAATCCTAGATAAGTTTAAACTCGTTTAAACTAGAGATAGGGTTTCTAGATAAGGGAAAGTTTAAATCGTTTAAACTAGAGATAGAGTCCTAGCCCCCCCCCACTCCTCCTTATCCCTTGGCCACCGGCCCAAGGCTTGGAGGAGGGGCTAGGGCTGGCCGCCTCCTCCCCCTCTATATATAGAGGGCTAGGGCGCCCCCTCCCTGGACACACCTTCCTCTAAACCCTAGTTGCCCTGCTGCCCTCCTCTCTCCCTCCCGACTATTTGTAGGCGAAGCCCTGCTGTAGAAATTCTCCACCATATACACCACGCCGTCGTGTTGTAGATCCAATCTATCTCTCCACCCTACTTGCTGGTCCAAGGAAGGAGGAGACGTCGAGGTGCTGCACGTGTGCATCTCACGGAGGCACCGCCACTTGTGGTGCTAGATCGGATCGGATCGCGAGGAGGAGAAGCGAGTACAACTACATCACCCACGCCGTTTAACGCTCAACATCTTGAATCTTCAAGGGTATGAAGATCTAATCCAATCTCTCTCGTTGTTTGCATCTCCTAGATTAGATCTTGGCTTTCCCTCTGTTCGCTTCCGTAGAAAATTTTGATTTACTATGCCGCGAAACCCTTCATATCGAGCATAAATACCCCCTCTTGGAGTCACTAGCAACTACTTGGCCAAGATAGCTACTAACAATATAGAGCATGCAAGATCATAAACAACACAGACATGATAGAATCAAATATATACAACCATTAATCAAACCAACATAATAATCTCAATATCCATCGCATCCCCACAAACACAACATGCATGATTACAAATAGATTATATCTTGATCATGAACGGAGCTCACAAGATCTATACATGAAAGCACAAAGGTGGAGATACAACCATCTAGCTACTACATGGACCCATAGTCCAAGGTAGAACTACTCACGCATCATACCGGAGAGAAGGCGTCCGAGACGATCTCCCCTCCGGCAGGGTGCTGGGAAGAACTTCAGATCCCCTCGATCTAGGGACAACGGTGGCGGCAGCTACAGAAGGTTCGTGGAATATTGATCAGGTACTTAGGGTTTCTGCATCGGAGGCTTCTTATAGGCGAAGAGGCGAGGATAGGAGGCGGCCAGGGGCCCCACACCCTACCCAGGCGCGGGGCAGGGTCCACCCGCACCTAGGGGGGTCTGGCCACCCTGGCTTGCGTCTCCATCTTGTCTTCTGGATTCTTGTTCCCCACGGAAAGTTATTGACTTTGGCTTTTGTCCTGTCCAATTCCGAGAATATTGATTTTCTGCCTTTTTGGAACCAAAAACAGAAGAAAACAGGCAACTGGCACTGTGGCAACTTGTTAATATGTTAGTTCCAGAAAAGATATAAAAACACCTCAAAGTGTAGACAAAGCAAATCAAAGTAGATACTAAACAAGCATGGATCATCAAAAATTATAGATACGTTTCCGACGTATCAAACCACAATATTTGAGTTCATTTTCAATATTCCTACTTATAATTTTTAGATCTACTGGATGTGTTAATACACTTAGTTCAATTTCTCTAAATATCCTATATAAACCACTCCTACTTTCGAACATTCCCATGTGATAAACCTGTTGTGGTTTTATTTTTCTTAGCGTATCCTTCTGATACCTTTCTAGGTCTCTTTGCAAGTCTATAACTTCTTCCAAATTAATGTCATCGGCATTGCTGCATGACATTCTATGCCTTAATGCTAAGGGTTTTGAATCTTGTCTTACTAATTGGATATTTTTGTCTCTTCTAGTGAGGCTTTTAGATATGTCCATTTTTCAGAATTTATACTTCTCGCTGCTATTATTCCAGACAAGGCTAACACAATATCTTTGTTACTTTGTTTTCTATTTAGTTTTCCTAAAATCTGAATTAATAACTGAATAATTGTGTTATTTTTCCTTATTATTATCTTGGAGTCCTCCTTTGGTGAATCATGATCTAAAAACCCTGATGGGAGGTATCAAATATTTGGCTACTTTGTTTAGTGCTTGATTATATTCGGACATGCAAATTATGAGAGAATTAAGGTTTTTACCTCTTGCACTAACTTTTTAATTTCATATATGTCTTGTCTTGTGTCTGCACCAGATAACAAGTCTTTATTTTTATTTAGACAACTTCCTATACTTTTCCCAATGGACTGCACTTCTTCTTTAATATAATCGTTATTCTTACTAACTATGTTTTGTCTCGCTTTTCCTTCTTCTAGCTTATGTAAAGCTATATCAATTTTATTATTCAACCCAGTATATTATTCAGCAAGCTTCTGATTTTGTTTAAATAAACTTTCAAATTTTTGGTCTAATCTGTCTTGTCTTTTTCCCGAGGATATGAAGAAGTTATATATCAGATCAACCACTATATTCAACTGGCTGTGAGAAGTATGCCAACTATGCTCCTCGGAGGGATTTATTCTACACTTTATATCAATATTTTCTTTAGTTTTTATTATCTTACCTGCGCTAACTTCTAAATTTATATACTTTAACCTTTCAATGATTAAACACTAGCTCTGATACCAATAATACACGAAATAAAAAATATACAATAGTATAAAATACAAGGTTATAAAATTTTATATTTAGAGATTTATTAGCGTTGATTTTGATATATTAAAATTAGTATTAAACTGTACGTATATACTGCAGGATCTTCTACAGGCTGGCGAGGCCGACAGACAAGCGAGGGTGTGCGCAATGGTGTAAAAGTCCTACTCGGTACTCACCGTATTTCTCACTATATTGCTTCAGGAGTAGCTAAGTTTCTTTTCCTAGATTGTTTTTTAGTCAAATTTATATCAATTATTCTTTTATCGTCTTTTCAGGCAGTTCCACCCAGAGGGAACACTTCTCTACGGCTATCAGGTTCTCTTTCGAACGCCACACATAAGACTTTAACATAGAACTACACGCAGAGGTTTCTCCTATAGGATTCCTAGCATAAGAACCCATCCCATATAAACATGCTTAAAAATAACAAGGGAAACACGAAACTACTTCATTTCCATAATATGGCTTACATATGGTTTTCCCTTTCGGAAAACCCCCGAAGGGCTTACATGAAGATAGAATACAACCTCTCCACGCTTATGGTACAAATGCCTTCAGTATAGAGGCTTTTATTACAGGAAGAGTGGTTACTACTACTAGTGAGCAGAGAGTTTGATGGTTGAGTCGCATTGTCTCTCTGCTCTGCATGTTGCTGGTTTGCTAGTGCTGGTGTGTGGTGTCGTTCTTCGCTGCAAGTGCCCCTTTTTATAGACGAGAGATCAACCTCCCAGAGCCTTCTCCTCCATTATTGTCTTTACTATTCTTTGTAGTCACATCATGCACCTATCTCATAGCTTCTCTATTCTTCTTGGACACATAATGCCCCTATCTTGTAGGTTTTATATGCATTGTATAGGAATCTGATTGGAAGAGATGGAGGGTTTTATGCAGCCTCCACGTTCCCTTGGCTGGATATAACTTTTCTCCATCCTTATCTTTACTTTTAACTATCTTCTCTTACTTCATGATTATGATCTTGGAAGCGTTGCCTTCTTTTTTGCTTCTTTGACTTTCTTCTTGCATGCATACCATGAGTGTCATAACTCTACATTGGGCTGCAGATGCATACTAATGATGGTTGCATTTTTACTATTATTTTTATTTGAATTGGGGTGTAGGTCCTCCATGCCCGAATAATTGATAATAATATCAATTTAATTTTAATAATTCTTCAATTTTATGCTTGGGTCCTCCGCGCACGAATAATTGATAGCAATATCAATAATAAAAAAATATACAAATAGTATAAAATACAAGATTATAAAATTTTATATTTAGAGATTTATTAGCGTTAATTTTGATCTATTAAAATTAATATTAAACTATACGTATATACTGCAGGATCTTCTACAGGCTGACAAGACCGACAAAGAGGGTGTGCGCAGTGGTGTAAAAGTCCTACTCGGTACTCACCGTATTTCTCACTATATTGCTTCAGGAGTAGCTAAATTTCTTTTCCTAAATTGTTTTTTAGTCAAATTTATATGGGTTGTTCAATTATCGTCTTCCCAAGCAGTTCCACCCAGAGGGAACACTTCTCTACGGCTACTAGGTTCTCGTTCGAACGCCACATATAAGGCTTTTACAGAGAACTACACGCAGAGGTTTCTCCTATAGGATACCTAGTATAAGAACCCATCCCATATAAACATGCTTAAAAATAACAAGGGAAACACGAAACTACTTCATTTCCACAATATGGCTTACATACGGTTTTCCCTTTGGGGAAACCCCCGAAGGGCTTACACGAAGATAGAATACAACCTCTCCACGCTTATGGTACAAGTGCCTTTAGTATAGAGACTTTTATTACAGGGAGAGTGGTTACTACTACTAGTGAGCGGAGAGTTTGATGGTTGAGTCACACTGTCTCTCTACTCTGCTGGTTGCTGGTTTGCTGGTGCTAGTGTGTGGTGTCGTTCTTCGCTGCAAGTGCCCCTTTTTATAGGCGAGAGATCAGCCTCTCAAAGCCTTATCCTCCATTATTGTCTTTACTATTCTTTGTAGCCACATCATGCACCTATCTCATAGCTTCTCTATTCTTCTTAGACACATAATACATCTATCTTGTAGGTTTTCTATGTATTGTATAGGAATATGATTGGAAGAGATGGAGGGTTTTATACAGCCTCCACGTTCCCTTGGCTGGATATAACTTTTCTTCATCCTTATCTTCACTTTTAACTATCTTCTCTTACTTCATGATTATGATCTTGGAAGCGTTGTCTTCTTTTTTGCTTCTTTGGCTTTCTTCTTGCATGCATACCATGAGTGTCACAACTCGGTACATTGGGCTGCAGATGCATACTGATGATGGTTGCATTTTTACTATTATTTTTATTTGAATTCGGGTGTAGGTCCTCCACGCCCGAATAATTGATAGTAATATCAATTTAATTTTTATAATTCTTCAATTTTATGCTTGGGTCCTCCGCGCCCGAATAATTGATAGCAATATCAATAATAAAAAATATACAAATAGTATAAAATACAAGATTATAAAATTTTATATTTAGATATTTATTAGCATTGATTTTGATCTAAAATTAATATTAAACTGTACGTATATACTGCAGGATCTTCTACAGGCTGACAAGACCAACAGACAAGCGAGGGTGTGCGCAGTGGTGTAAAACTCCTACTCGGTACTCACCGTATTTCTCACTATATTGCTTCAGGAGTAGCTAAGTTTCTTTTCCTAGATTGTTTTTTAGTCAAATTTTTATAAGTTATTCTCTTATCGTCTTCCCAGGCAGTTCCATCTAGAGGGAACACTTCTCTACGGCTACCAGGTTCTCTTTCGAACGCCACACATAAGACTTTAACATAGAACTACACGCAGAGGTTTCTCCTATAGGATTCCTAGCATAAGAACCCATTCCATATAAACATGCTTAAAAATAACAAGGGAAACACGAAGTGACATGGTTATACCCTACGGGTACATGACTTCAGCATACCTGGTCCAGCCCAAGGAAGGCCCACAACAGATATACGCTGGCCCATGAAGATTTTCGGGTGGCCAAGGCCCATGACGCCTTCGGATCCTTGGAGAGCAAGACTAGCGGAGATAGGAAATCCAAAGGGGTAAAACCCTAGAACTTATAACCGACTAGGACTATGCCCGGGACCTGCCTAAGTCTATATAAAGGCCAGGAGGGCACGTCCTAGATCTCTCGACTCATACTTTCGCACACGCATCCACGCCAGATCGAATCTGCGCACCCTGTAACCTTCGGTTCCACCGTAATCAAGAGCAGACAAGCAGGAGTAGGGTTTTCCCTCCGGGGGCCTGAACCTGGGTAAATCTCGTGTCCCCTGGTTGCTTGTCTGTTAACCGTGCCACGATCTCCAGCATCCCCATCTTCTCCAAAACCCAAGTCCATAACAATGGGCATTGACGAGATTAAACCTCGTCAATTGGCGCCGTCTGTGGGAATTGGGGCTGCTGATTGTGCGGTCGTGACGGTTCCGACCCGATCGGTCTACAACTCCGCGGCGACGGAGAATCACCTCCTCTTCGGCGCTTTCGACTTCACCGCCCACTCGCCGGCCACCATGAAGGATTTTGAGCCCGTAGGCGACGGACTCAAAATTTTGTTCGAGAGCTTCTGCTTCCAGGTGGGACAAACTGGCACCCTCCGTCTCCCTGAGCGGGTGCCCGTGCCATCAATCAGGCCCGCCTCGTGGGCTCCACACCCCGTGCTACGCACGTCACCATCGACAGATGAGTTCTACAGCAGCAGCTGCTGCAACTCCGATCTGTGCGATCCACCTTCGGATGAAGGGACCTACGGTTCCGGATCCGAAAGCTGCGGCAGTAGCCAACCAATCTGCAAGCGCTATCTATGCGCCGCAGTCATCCAAACCGTCGAAGAAACGCCTAACCCGCCGCCCAACCGAAACGGCGAAAATAGCGAAAACAGAAGAAGCTAGTCCCCCCACCCAATAGGGAAAACAATGGCCACGTCATCCAACTTAGCAAAGAAGGATGGGTGCAGGCGCGCCGCGTCTTTGTCGCGGCGCGCCTTACTGCAGACGCCTCGCGTGACCTACTGATGGCATACCATTACCTCCTCATCGAGGAGCACAAGAAACAAGTCAAGATGCAGGAGACGCTCGACAAACGCAAGCAAGCAGCTTCCGAGTCCAGCGCGCGACAAGCTGCGCTCTCCGCCATGGCACCCGACTCTAGCACAAACGGAAACCAGGGAAACAAGCACCGCTCTCAGGTGGAGAACATGGATCCCAAGGAGCGGCGTGACGTGACCCGAACTCTCCACACATCGTTCATGGATATGGATGCTGACGACAACATCATCCCGAAGACGCCACAAGCTGCGATCATGGCAGCCACTGCGTATCTCGCGGCTCACCCACCTCTGGAGGGAGACCCGAAAAGGGCCATGCACAGGTCCTCACTTACCGGACTAGGACTGATCGGAGCTGCGCTCCACGAAGACGCTCCTGCGGAGCAGAAGAAGAAAGCTCCGGCCAGGCGCGACCAGAGCCCCACCCCCTCATCCGAAGAGGAAGAGGAGCACGACCTTCCTCGAAGGAAGAAGAGCTCGCACCGCCATACACGCGACTACGACGCCAGAGACAAGCTTACGCAGCGCAAGATCGACAAAGCACGCGCCAAACGCGCATGCTCGTCTGAATCAGAGATGGATGAAGACGAAGGAGAACTCTGCGGGGCACGATGCTTCAGCAGATCCGTTCGGCGAACACAGATGCCACGGAATTTCAAGCTTCCTTCGGATACTCCGAAGTTCAACGGCACGCAAGACCCGAAGTCCTGGCTCAGCGACCATCTGTCATCCGTCAAGCTTCACGGAGGCAACAAAGAAACCGCCATGCAATGCCTTCAGCTGCAGCTGACAGGCGCGGCGCGGGTCTGGCTCAGCAGCCTATCATCAGGATCCATCCGAAGCTGGGAGGAGCTCGCTTACAGCTTCATCCGAAATTTCAAAGGCACCAGCAAGAGGCCCGCCTCAATCGAAGAATTACGAGCCTGCACTCAGAAAACAGGTGAATCTATTCGCTCGTACATACTACGCTGGTCTACAACCAAGAAATCCGTAGCACACATCTCCGAAGAGCGGGCCATCAACGCCTTCAGGGACGGCGTCAAGCGGCCAGACTTCAAGGAGGAACTTGGGCGCGTAAAGCCCAAGACACTCGACCACCTCATGGAAATCGCCAACAGTTGGGCAGACGGCGAAGATTGCATCCAGCGAGCGCAATCGGACGAAGAGGACGACTACGTCCGAAGACGTGAACGCCGCAGCAAGAGGAGATCGCGCGTCTATGAGGACCACGACGGACCCGACATGGTCGCGGCCAGCTACGCCGACCGCCATAACCACAACAGCCGCAACAGTGGAGGATACCGAAGCGGAAACTTCCGCGACAGCGGACGACCAACGCGACAACGGACCCTCAGCATTCGACAAACTTTCGGGTCCATGCACCATCCACTTCTACATCGACAAACAGGATGGCAAAAAGAAAGCCAGCCACATGCTCAAGGACTGCCGCGAGTTCCAGAAACTCAGCGAAGGCATGGTGCAGATGAGGCAACAAGCCCCAATCCCTACGTTTGGAAACGCACCCGCGCCAGGTGAAATAGCACACGGAGGTCCTCCACCACCG
The DNA here is from genome assembly GCA_023614405.1 of Avena insularis. NCBI lineage: Eukaryota > Viridiplantae > Streptophyta > Magnoliopsida > Poales > Poaceae > Avena > Avena insularis. The sequence continues at coordinate 12,830,732 of CM042689.1, read as the reverse complement.
CCTATTGGAGGCCCAAATCATCCAGTCGCACCAGCGCAAAACAATGCCGGGGTCCCATACCCCCCACCAAAGGGAGCACTTAATATGATCTAGAAGGGATGCCCTACCAACAGGGTGCAGAAGAAAATCACCCGACAAATCAACTTGGCCGTGGCAACTCCGCCTGCAATCCCTGAGTACCTCAGCGGATCGGAGTCCTGCATCACATTCACTCGCGCGGATCACCCTTGCCAGATCCCTCGCCCAGGTCATGCTGCCCTGGTGCTGGAGGCGCAGATCGGAGGTTTCGAGATGAGTCGCGTCTTCATGGACGGCGGTAGCGGCATCAACCTAATGTTCGCAAGTACTCTAGCAGCTATGCGGATCCCGCAATGTAGCCTGGAACAATCAGACACAACGTTCCATGGCATTGTCCCAGGAAAGGGCATATTCCCTCTGGGCAAAATAGGACTCGACGTCATCTTCGGGAAGCCGGACAACTTTCGACAGGAGCTCCTAGAATTCGAAGTGGTGGACTGGCTGTCGCAGTACCACGCCATCTTGGGGCGTGTAGCATTCGCAAGATTCCTGGCCGTCCCACATTACGCATACCTACTACTCAAGATGCCAGGACCAAGGGGGGTCATCACAGTCCACGGGAGCTTCACCCGATCGGACCAATGCGACAGGGATTTCAACAAAATCTCCCAGTCTTTCGGCATGCAAGACGAGCTTGTAAGGCTCCGCGAGGTGACGGACAATGGGCTACCCCCAGTCACAAGGCAGAACGCACCTGACATGTCCTTCGACTCCACCGTCAACACCAAGAAAGTGCAGGTCCATCCGACGGACGCCTCCAAGACGGCGCTGATCGCCAACGACCTCAGCACCGCATAGGAAGGCGCGCTCGTCGAATTCCTCCGTGAGCGCTGGGAAATCTTCGCCTGGTGTCCTGCGGACATGCCAGGAGTTCCTGTGAATTCGCGAAACACGCACTCAAAGTCTTCCTGCACACCAAGCCGATCAAGGTCCATCCGAAGACGCCGACCCACGAGCCGAAGCTATCGACAAGGAAATCAACAGATTACTCGCAGCAGACTTCATCCGGGAAATCAAGGAAAGCGAGTGGCTGGCAAACACGGTGATGGTTCCAAAGAAGGACACGGACATCCTGCGGATGTGCGTAGACTTCACGTCACTAAACAAGCACTGCCCAAAGGACCACTTTCCTCTTCCTCGGATCGATCAGATCATCGATTCGACTGCAGGTTGTGAGAAACTCTCCTTCCTCGACGCCTACTCAGGCTATAACCAGATTCGACTCAAGGTCGAAGATCAAGAGAAAACGGCGTTCATCACACCGTTCGGAGTATACTGCTACAACACAATGCCCTTCGGGCTAAAGAACGCGGGTGCCACGTACCAGCGATGCATGCAGGCCTGCCTCAAGGACCAGATCGGTCGCAACGTCCAAGTCTATGTCGACGACATAGTAATAAAAACCAAGGAGGCAAGGACACTCATCGACGATCTCTGCGAGACGTTCGACAATCTTGATCGCTACAGGATCAAGCTCAATCCGGAAAAGTGCGCCTTCGGCGTCCCCTCGGGCCAGCTGCTCGGATACTTCATCTCTCAACGAGGGATTGAGGCGAACCCGAAGAAAATCAGAGCCATCATGGCAATGGAGAAGCCGAAAAACCTCAAGGGCGTCCAGCAGCTCGCAGGTCGAGTAGCGGCATTAAGCAGATTCATCAGCCGTATGGGCGAGAAGGCCCTACCATTCTACCAGCTGTTGCGCAAGGCAGACAAGTTCGAGTGGACACCAGAAGCCAACGACGCATTCGAAAGCCTCAAGCGGCTCCTCTCCACCTCGCCCATTTTGGTTACGCCAAAGGAGCGCGAGCCCCTGCTGCTGTACATAGCAGCCACACACCAGGTGGTCAGCACCGTACTCGTGGTCGAACGACCCGAAGAAGGCAAGACCCATGGGGTCCAACGCCCAATCTACTACCTCAGCGAGGTACTGACACCAACAAAACAGCGGTACCCGCACTACCAGAAGCTAGCCTACGGCGTGTTCATGACGGCTCGACGGCTGAGCCACTACTTCCAGGAACATCAGGTGATGGTCGTCAACGAGGCACCCCTGAACAGCATCCTGAATAACCCAGAGGCCACAGGACGCGTGGCCCTGTGGGGCATCGAACTATCGAATTTAGACATCGTCTACGAGAAGCAACACGCAATCAAATCTCAAGTCCTTCCGGACTTCCTGGTGCACTGGATGGAGCTGCAGCTGCCAGACACCCCAGACATGTCGCAGTCCTGGACAATGCATTTCGACGGCTCCAAACGCGCCGAGCGAGCGGCGAGTCATACTGACCTCCCCGCAAGGTGACAAGATGAAGTACGTTCTTCAGATGAAATTCAGAGCCTCTAACAACGAAGCCGAATACGAAGCCCTCATCCACGGCATGAAGATGGCAAAAATATGCGGCGCAACGCGCCTGGTCATCTACGGTGACTCCAACCTCGTCGTCCAGCAGACGATGAATGAATGTGATGCACACGCCGAAAACATGATCGCGTCATCGCGCTCTACGCCTTTTCGAAGGAGAATTCGGCTGCGAGCTTCGGCACGTCGGAAGAGAAAGCAACAAGGAAGCCGATAGACTCGCCAACATCGGCTCCACTTGCACAAAGGTGCCACCAGGTGTGTTCCTCGAACAGATCTGCGTGCCATCCATCAAGCGAAAATTCCCCAAGGGATCACCCGAAGAAGCAGAACACTCGGGGGCTACGCTACCCGAAGGTCACGAAGGACCCGAAAAGCTGGATACCGAAGTTGCCATGGTCAACCTAATGCAGGTCATGGCAATCGAAGAAACTTGGACGCGACCATACCTCCAGTTCCTGATAAACGGAGAACTACCTAACAGCCCGACAGATGCCCGGCGCATATCTCGTCGGTTAAAAGCCTTCACCATCATCAACGGCGAGCTGTACAAACGCAGCATTACGGGTGTGCTACAACGGTGCGTCACTATCGACGACGGCAAGGCCATACTCCAAGACATCCACGAGGGCATCTGCGGCCACCACGCCGGCAGCCGCTCCCTTGTCGCCAAAGCTCTACGAGCAGGATTCTACTGGCCAACGGCCATGAGCGACGCAAAGGACATCGTCCGAAGATGCAACGGGTGCCAACGGTTCGCCGACAAACCGCACGCACCTGGGTCCGAACTTAGACCCATACCCATAGCATGGCCTTTTGCTCAATGGGGCCTCGACATGATCGGCAAACTGCCAAAGTCCTCGAAAGGGGGACACGTCTTCCTCCTGGTCGCAGTCGACAAATTCACCAAGTGGATCGAGGCCATGCCAGTCACCAACCAGAAGGGCAAAACTGCCGTCAAATTCTTCGAATCCATTGTCTATAGGTTCGGCGTACCACACAGCATCATCACCGACAACGGATCGAACTTTATCTCCGAAGAATTCCAGGACTTCTGCGAAGGCCTCGGGATCAACATAACGTATGCCTCAGTGGCACACCCGCAAACAAACGGGCAAGTGGAAAAGGCCAACGGTCTAATTGGCGCTGGCATCAAGAAGCGCCTCATGAGCTCACTCGAGCACAAAGCTGGAAACTGGACGAAAGAGCTACCGTCTGTCCTGTGGAGCTTACGGACTACGCCAAACAGCTCCACCGGCTACACACCGTTCTTCATGGTGCACGGAGCTGAGGCCGTGCTACCAGCCGAAGTACGCCACCAGGCTCCACGAGTCGTCGCTTACAGCGAAGCCGAATCCACAGCTGCACTCGAAGATGCCGTCAACACACTCGACGAAGCACGGGATATAGCAGCAGCTAGATCAACGGTGTACCAGCAAAGTCTCCGCAACTACCACAGCCGCCGGCTGCGCCCATGGTCCTTCGTCGAAGGAGACCTCGTCTTACGACTCAAGCAAAAGCGACCGAATAAACTCGAGTCACCATGGGAAGGACCCTATGTCATCACCGAAGTCATCCCAGGTGGCGCCTATCGCCTCAAGCACGTGGAGTCTGGAGTCGCATACTCCAACCCATGGAACATCTCGCACCTGCGACGATTCTACCCATAGCAATGTACCCCTTTTACTTTCAATAAGGCTTACAGCCAAGGCTACTCAGCCGAACCATGTACCTCCTCCATTACGATATAAATAAAGCTAAGTGTCTCGCCCCCAACCTTCGGTTGACTATTTCTCTGCAACTTT